>JAWWLV010000144.1:47875564-48029562 GCA_035041135.1 Platyrinchus mystaceus
CCCCTGCTGGCTGGCACAGGACATTGCAGGCTTTGCATCTCCAGTGATCCAACAGCGCCCCCTGCTGGTTGGCACAGAACATTATAGTCCGGCCCCCAACAGTGTCTGAAGGACAGTAAACCGGCCCCCTGTTTAAAAAGTTTGAGAACCCCTGTTCTAAAGGAACTCTGTCATGGATGAAAGTTAGCTGAGCAGTCATTTATTGAGACAAAGGGAAGGGTCACCTTGTACCTTTGGAAGAGAATGCTTCCAGTTACTGTAGCAAGGATGTGCAAATCTGATGGAAACACTAAAACTTGAAGTATTTTAGGGAGTAACTGGGCAATGGTCCCTGGGACTTTTACATTCTACTTCTCCTGCTTGTTCATTGTTTGACAAGCTCTTCAGCTTATTTCCTGTAAAAATCAACATAAGACAACATATCTGATGTCAAATGGGAGAGTCATAAGAATGAATGCTTCAAATAATCCTTCTGCAAAAGTTGCTATGGCAGCTCACCACAGTATTACTAAACTACCAAGCAGATATAAAACAATGCTGTTTAAAGAGCTGAACAGATGAGGAACAAGTACTCAGGGGGAAATAACAGAACAGTTGCCTTCAAGACTGTGCAAGTCTTGATTCATTAGTTAAGTATTACTAAAGTATTTCACAATAGTTTTGTGTATTAGAAGAAGCCACTACAACCAGACAAGCTGCTTGAACAGACAGTTATTACTACTGGTATTCAGAGAATTCAAAATAATTCTGTTGTCTATATTTCAACTTTTTACCTGAAGACTGGATTTATTTGGACATACAAATCAGCCTGTTCACTTGGCAGACAGCCTACAGCCATGACAAAGTCTCAGCTAACACACCAAAGGAGAACATCTACTTCATAGCCTCTCTCTCTCTCTATATATATATATTAATCTTTACTCTTATTTAGGCACTGAGACTGGAATACAAAATTTAACCCTGTGGGTACCATGATTTGGAGTAGCTGTCTCTATCATTCTCGGTATAAGGTTTCATGTTCCTGAGGAAAGCCAAGGGATAAGAGAACTCCCTCCAATACTGCTAAGGTGAGACTGACTGAATTCTGGTGGAATCCAACCAGACTCTCTTGCCAGGAGGAGCTCACATGATGAGGGTGTTGCTTTCCCGCTCATGTTACTGGTTTCCTTCAGTAAGAAAACTGCCCTACAACCAAAAGAAGCTATAAATTAGGATCTTCTGAAAAAAATGTCTGGGTCTGAAGCCACAGAATGGTAACTCTTACTAAACAAATTAAATATAGAAAAACCTATAAGACAACAGTTTAAAAGAAGGAAAGGTAAACAATTCACATGTGAGTGCAACATTAAGCATCTCAAGGCTGTGATTTCTCAGAAAAAAAAGTACGAGAATAAAGCGTTATTTTACTAGGTAGAAAAACTTTTCTTAAGCTAAGATGTCGATTTCCTCATTTTTGTAATGATGGATGAAATAACTGTTCATTGTCCAAAACCAGGCAGATAGTGTCTAGCAACACAATAAAGACCTTACAACAGAGAACACTCTACACATGGGTATGTACAGATAGTACCTGTGATACGGGCAAGCCCTTTCAGATTGATTCAGAATACAGACTGTTTTTCCCATGTTTTGCCTTAAGTAATGGGCTATTTGCTGTAACTGGGAATGGTTGATTCCTTCTGCTGTGAGATGCAGCATTTTATGAAATGAAAACATTTTCTTACTTTTTGACTAGTTTTAATTAAGCTGCCCCCTAGCACACAGAGATTAGTCAAAGATTCCATCTGGCAGGTAACTTCCCTTAATCAAAAATCAGAAGGTTCAAATTACAGTTTCCCAGGGGCTGTGCAAGTGTTAGAATGGTGAAGAAAGCTTTAATGGATCCAGCATGCAATGAAGAAATGCTGTGAACTGATGCTACTAATGTTCTGTGAGATTGACACTGGAAAATGACACATCCACAGATTAACAATATTTCAGGTGTTGAGACTTCACAAATTCTGGACCTTTCAGGACAGGTATTTTGTTGTTTGGCTTTTCCCAGGTGTATTGCTTTGTAGAAGCAGCAACCCCATTACAGGGTGGTAGAGATAGTTTGGAGTTGGAGTATATTTGTTCTTTGACAATTTTGTTAAGGTCTGTGTTCTAATTTCTCTGCCTCATCTGCACTGTCTGTACCATGTTCCTCCCTGAAAGTACAATACAGCAACAAGAAGTCCAGGAGCTGAAACTTGCAAAATGTTCTCGGAGTGGCATTAGCAGTCTGCAGAACTTGGTGTGCTACACACTATGTGACAACTCTCCTTGCCTCCCCATTCTCCATGCATATTCATAAACAACTATTACAGTTACAAACAAACATAAGCTGTGTATATATAACAAATAACACAAAAAACTAAATATGAAAATGAAAACAGTCTCTGAAGAGATTGCTTTAATGACAGCTATTAACTAATGCATCAAGGAAGAAATTCCCACTCTTGAGTAAATTACTTTGCATGGGCAAATATCACCCAATAAAATAAATTGCTGATCAGGATGGAAATGTAAGATTTCTAGCTTCTTTTAACTAAGTAGGTATTCCCCTATGAACAGAAAGCATTTTCATATGAGAAAGATTTTCATATGAGATCAAACATAAGAGACTGAGAGCAAAATGCCCATGGTGCAGACTAATTCAACATGATTTTGTATAATATTCAAACTTACAACTGATTTTTCGTTTTCTTTTGGGAAAGGGCTGTCAAACGAGGCAGGCACTAAACAGACACATTTGCTCTTCAAGCCTGCATGTCTATTAGCATTCTTTCTTGCAGTAGATCTGAAATCAAATGTAGCATGTTTCACACCTGTAGCTACGAGACGTTTCTGATTTTGATAGCTGGAAGCATCCTTTTGTACTTATTCTGCAAGGTCGTTATTCTTTTCCTTCTACAAGAGAGAGTGTTTTCTAGAAGCTCCTTTTTATTTTTCCTTTGCACCTTTTACTCAAGGCCACTGGCTTGGAAAATGAAATGTCTAACTCTTTGAATGATTTAACATGATAACACGCACACCTGGCCATCGCTGCTACAGCTCAAGAAACTCCAACATTTCCGAAGACAGCTGTTGACTGCGCAAAGGGCAAACCAGGGCAAGGCGGGACCCAGAACCTCAAACCTGCAGCAAGTATTCTGACCAAGGCAGGGGGCTCTTCTGAAGTGCCACCGCAGGTGTGCCAACGTTATCTCAAAAATGCAAAATAACTTTTCCTAGCAACTGTAACATCCTTGGTTATTTTGTAGCACTCGCCGTGGCTCGGTAGGTAGCCGAGCTCCCGGCCCCGGTGCTCCGGCTGCCCCCGCACCGGCGGGACGGCGCACGGGCTCCATCGCCCGGGCCCGCGGGTCACTCACCATGTTGACTTCCGAGACCACGTCGATGCTGGCGATCTCTATCCGCATGCCCACGTCCACGGGCGGACCTGCGGGGGGAGCGGGAGGCGGCGTTAGCGCACCTGCGGGGGGCCGGGGCGCGGGTCGGGGGAGCGCGGGCGCCTCACCTCCGAAGTCGGGGCGGAGGCGGATGTCGTAGCCCTGGAGCAGCCTGTCCACCGTCTCTTTCACGTAGGACATGTTGCTGGGCCCGTCGGCGCTGCGGGAAGGAGCACAGGCTGGGTTAGGGCGGCCGCCGGGGCGCCCCGCGCCCGCTTCCCTCCCTCCTTCCCTCCGCATGCCGGCGGCGCTCACCTGCGCGCCGCGCACGCCACGGCCAGCGCCAGCGGCAGCAGCAGCTCCCGCGGTCCGGCCCGCCCGGCCGCCGCCCCCATCCCGGCGGCAGCTCACGGGGGACGCGCCGCGCGCTGGAACTTGGAGAGGAGCGGCGAGGAGCAACAATTCCCGACGGCGGGGCGCATGCGCCGAGCGCCGAGGGGCCCGGGGCGCCCCCTGCCCACCTCGGCCGCCCCGGCCCGGCCCCGGCCCGGCCCCGCCGCAACAGGTGCTGAGGGAGCGCTGAGGGCGGCGGAGCCCCGCGGCTGGCGGGGCACGGCGGGACTGAGAGCTCCGGGCTGCCGTGAGCGAGGGGCAGCCACTGCCGGGTGCTGGAGCGGCGGCTTCCCGTCAAGAGACCGTGAATAATTGGTGAAGGCACCCCTGTGTGAAAACGCACGCCGGCGGGGTGTTAGCCGTAACGCGAAAACGAAATGGCAAATTCGAAAGACATGGCACGTTTCGGTGCAGGTAGCGCTGGGTCCCGCTGCGGAGCCTGGCGGTCGCGCCCGCCCCTCGGAGCGCTCTCCGCGGAGCTGCCCCGCAGCGGCGCCCGCCGTGCCCCGAGCGGAAGGTCGCCTCAGATTTTTAGCCGTATTTTTCAATCAAAGCAATTGATCTTGCGTTTAGAATGAGGTGGATTGATTGATTGATTGATTTTAAGATCCTTGAAATGGATGCTCTAATGTTACCTCACCTCTCAAGAGCAATATTACACGGTGACTGATCGGAGCCCTGTGAACCTGTGAACAATTACGGCTTTGCCGGTGCGGTGCCGCTCTGTTTCACTGTACTGTAGCTCAGCAGAAATAACATTTATCCCTTTAGGATTCAACCCACCTCATCTGTGCGCTACACATCCTGCGTGCGGTGACCTTGGGATACGTATTGGATGCTTTTGAGGCTACTACAGCGTCATGCAGACCTGTTTCTGATAAATGGCAGACTTTTGGTGACACTTTTTGTCACTGAATTATGCCACGATATTTGAAAAATGAAGGAATATTGATACAGATAGTTCGTGACACACATTCTAGTGATAATTTTGAACATTTTAACAGTGCATTTTTCTATGCAAATTTGTTGCTCTTGGAGAAGGACCACAACATGCTTCCTGACAGATTACCATGGAAGTCTTTCACATCTGCCTTCTATAACCATGACAGTACAAGATTATGAAAATAATTATTTTACTGATGTTTTATAACAATATAATAAAGATTTTCATTTTTCTTTGAGGAGTATTACATATATTTCTTTTCCTCCTAGTTCAGTATTTAGTTGCTGCAAAATGTGACCTCTGAGCTCAACTTGATCGTACCTTGGTATTGCTATTTGGAAAGAATTTTGTTCAATTATAATTGGTGTGGCTTGGGTACAGCACTTGAAAAGAAAAATCCTGCCCATAGATGTCTACCAAAGATTATCTTTATTATGGCTGTGTGTGATACAACTCTGAATAAAGTTCCCTGGTTCATCTGAAGCACTGAATTAGGATTTTCTATCGGACTATAGAGTCCCTTCATGGTGTGCAGCATTATATTTAGCTTTGTCATAAACCGTGTGAAAGTCAGATATGCCTGTATGAAAGGGAGACCACTGCTCTCTCCTGCTTGCCAAAATTTGTTTTAAGGCATAAGTGCAGGGTTTTATTCTATATGAATTCTTCATTTGCTGCACATTTTGGGGCAATTTTAGTTCAGATGAGCTGTAGTCTGGCCCCTGGACTTGAATATACATTAATGGTTGAATTGTTTTAGGTGCATTTCTGGAGTTTATCATCTGGTCTGAGAAGGCATGAGCAAAGCCTGTCCTGCAGCTCTCCTGCCATTAGGGACACATCAGCGCAACAAAGTATATTTCCAAGGAGAATGAGGATGTTCTCCTTGGCAAGTCAGTTTCTCTGAAAACTCTCCCAGCTGAGCTGTCCTGGCTTCTGAAGACCAGTCTCGAGCTTCCTCCGTCAAACATCCCCAAAAATAAGACCCAAAGCTGACACAGTGTGGAAATTCAACTCCATTTTGTTCAGCTTGATTGCTGGGGACACCTGGGCTCTAAACTGGGGTCTTGAAACAGCTGCAAATATTCTGCTGTGTGGAGACAATACTGAAAATCTCCCTCACTAATTTGGGCTTGGGAATAAAGAGGTTTATACGGTACTTTAAATAATCACACAAAGGAGGACCTGCATAGCATTACACTGCCGCAGCAGGCGTGGTGAGAAGGGCTCTTTTTGCCTCATGGTGTGGATGATGGAAACATGTCTGGGACCAGTTTTCCATTGCTTTCAGGACTGAAAAAGATAAATTATTATCAGCAGGACTTCCACTGTCACATGTGTTGCCAGCTGAAGTGGTAAATGGTTTAAGAACTTGAAATTCTGCTTTCTTTGCAGATGATCTGTTTCCAGGAGAATATAGTATGCTTTTCCAGGCCACCAATGTAGAAGAATTTTGTTATAATTTTGATAAAACACACCTTGTGACATAATTCTTGCTTTTGGCAGCTCTTTTATAGCCCCTTATATGAAGAACAGGTGACATCCAAAATGAATTACTATGGGGAAGAGGCTCATTCTCAAAGCCCAGATATTATCACTATTGTTCACAAACATTTTCTAAAAGCTTATACAGGTGCCAAGACATCTGGTGATCTGATTTGCACATGTGGTTCAAACTGCAGCTGCTTCTGCAGTGATAAACTTGATTCAAAACACAGTGGCGTCATTCCATCTACTCCAGTGGGGTTTGCTCACTCACTTAGGCTGAGTGAAACCTGATGGTTACCCAACATGGCTTTCCATCTTGGAATTTGCTGAGCACCCCAAAATGTAGGCACTTAAGCAGCTGTGCTGATTTTCAATTTTGGAAATCAGGCTTCTTAGTGTCTAAAGTCCGAGGAGGTTAATCTGGAGACTTCTGCCACTAGTTTTCAATATTTTTAAATATCTCTCACCTCTGAGATAAGCAGTTGTAAATCTGTGCTTTCTAACGATTGGAGATAATGTATAGTCTAACAAGCTACACCAAAAAAAGTGCATGTCCCCTACATGGAATCATCTGCCTTGACAGAAACCATTAAGTATTTCTATCACTACTACATTTCCTGTCCACTGCAGCTGTCAGTGAAATGAGCTCCTATGGCAGAGAGCTGTCACCCTGACCCATGTGTGCTGTATGGTGACAACAGCAGCGTGCTGAGCTGTGACACAGCCAGCTCACAGCCTGTAGGAGCTGTAACACAGATGTACCAAACCCAATTTGGCTTTCAGATTTCTGTGGTAGTTTCAATTTCTGCTCTCATGATCTTTTCTTATGGTTACTTTCTCATACTTGTTGTTCAATTTCTTGAAACCATTGCTAATGATACTGCCAAGTTCCTTTCCCAATAATTTCGGCTGTAGTTAAGTATATATAGGGTCTATGAAATAGACATACAACTTGTGAATAAGATTTTTAAAAAATATTTTCTTGTCTTTGTTTGTGAAGGCAGACCTTTTGGGTGGGAAATAGTTTCATATTTGTTAAACGTATATAAGCACTAGTAAACTAAAAAAATTGAAATGCACTAGTTCTAACATACTAGTCCTGACTTTCTTTTCATATTCTAGGCACGTCAAACGCCTACTAGAATAAAGACAAATAATATAATCATAAAGAGTGATGCATAAACCATCCTGGGCCAGCTACATGTTAATTTTTACCTTCATTATGCATAAACTTTCGGGGGGGGAAATCTTTTTTTTTACCCAAATGAATGTTTTCAGTCTATTGAAAACCTTTTTTGCAATGCTTATTTTAATTTGGAATCAGAAAGTGCACACAATACAAAGATAATGTCCTGCTCAGACAATGTTGGCTAATTTAAAAAAATGCAACATCACTGAAAAAAAAAGGAAATTCTTCCGGTGTCCCACTGGATAAGATCTGGAGGCAGGAAGACCACAAGTTTTGATGAAACTAGGGGAGGAAAAATGCAAAGGTAGTGACAACGCAATCTCTCTCTAGTGATACTTTGTGCCTTCTTAAATATAGAGTGAAGGTAGGTGTATCTTCATGCTTATGCTCGAAAAAGGAAAGGGGAGCTGTGTGCCTTATACTGTGTACTTTGTATGTGGAGGTGATGTTAGTATGTGTAATAAACTGTTAGTTTAGAATTAATAAAATGTTAATATTTTTCATACTGACAAGTTTTGAGTCATTGCAAATAGGGACTTGCAGACCCAGGATACTCTTAATATGTGTCCAGCTGGAATTGCAGTTTTTCAGTCAGTGGGGGGAACTATTGTGGCAACAGGTACACCAGGCACAGGCCAGAAGCAGGACTGGTATTAAGTGTGAAAGCATCATTAATTAGCAAAACTCTATTACAGTATGACAGCATGCACAGAAAACAGAACAGGAAACCAAACTCAGGATCTTTATATTATTCCTCGTCAGACATCTGTACCCCAGTGGTTGCTTGGCTGTGTGGATTTTCATACTGTATACACAGCTAAAAGAATAATGAGAATTAGAATGGGTATACATTTTTTTCTTACTTGGCATTGAGCAGGTGACATTTGGCAGTAACAATACCAATAAGATATATTCAAAATTTTAGATCAAATTTGGAAAAATAAAGCTAAATGGTTGGGTTTGAAAACTATGAAACGAAACCTAGGAACTGTGAAATGACTACCTGTGGAGGTAAAAAACCCCCCTGTTAATATTTATACTTTTAAGAGGCAGGTAATGAAATAGGTCACTTACTTCATCTGCTTAGTGCTATTGTAATTTTATACCTACAGTAATCCCTTGAGTCAAATAGAGCTTGTGAGCCATCTTCTCAAATGACAGAAATCCGCAAGCTGGAGATACTTTTAGTGTGCCTTGGGGATTTCAGTGCAGCAGCAGAGCTGTGCAAGCGATCGAGAAGAGCTGAGGAGTGACACACTGAACCTGAGCTTTATCCTGGGATCTATAGACACTGTGATGCTGCCCCACACCGAGAAAAGCACCTCAGCCTCTCACCCATTTCCCTTTCCTTTGAGTCTCACAATAACCTTTCACATTCGTGCCTTCCCTCAGGGAAAAAAAAAAAAGTACATGTTCTCCTTGTTCCCAATTTTCTTTTTTTTTTTTTTTTTAATATATTGTAAAGAGTAATTAAGATCTTCCTAGAGCAGGTTCTACCTTCTTTTAAGAGCCTGTAAAATACTTAGGACAGTTCTTTTAAAAAATTAATAGTAAATATCAAAACTGTGAATCGAAGATTCTCACCTTAAATAGTCACAGTGAGAAGAGAATATATAAGAGCTCTAGGATTTTGTCCTGCAATAACTATAGCCAGAATAATTTAGTCTTTGATCATGTCCAAGAAACATCCTCACCACTCATTTGAAACCTCTTTTTAGATTTCTCAGCCTTATGTTTACACCAACATCCAACATCCTTTTTTAACATTATAGAATTTGCCTCCTCTCAAGGTGGTGAGCCCAGCACTGCATCCCTAATAACAGAAAACCCTGCAGCAGTACATTTTCTTTGCTCTCCGTCCTCACTACCTACGGGAAGCAACCCTGCTGACCTTCTGAGTCCTCCATCCCACATGCAAGAGACTCAGAAGCTCCTTTTTCCTCTGATGCTGGCTCAAGAAAAGGAGTAGAGGCTAAAGATTAAGGTCTTTGTGCCAGTTGCTATAGAGATTATCAGAAAAGACAATCCTAGCTTCAGAGAACAAACCATCCAGGATAAGTTAGGAAGACATGCCACAAGTGTTCACACAGACACGAACAAGGTGAGGGCAGCAGTTTGTATGCATTTGTATAGTTTAGTGGCCTCAGTGGACATATTAACTACAAGGAGCCAGTCACCTTAAGCGTTGCTGGAAAATAGAAAGCAGGTATAGGCAACACTGCAGAGGCTGGTTTTAAGGAAGTATTTAGAGAACAGAGACACATGAAGTGTGATATTGTTATGATTTCTCTTAAAAGGTATTTCAGGTGCTTCCTTTCATACAGTTCCTAAAAAGTGAGGTTTGCCAGTGGAGGCAACATGTCAGAAGCAGGATAGAAAAAGTTAACACCTAATGTATTATTCTGTACAAACTGAGCACACATATACCTTTCTATTACAAGTAGCTCCCTTGATTTTAACAGGCTGATGAATGCTGTGGCAAGGTGCTTATACATCTGTATGACTGAGAACTTTGCTTCTATGCTTTTTAGGCCTGTTAATGTCTTCATTTGTACAGAGCGGGCTTGTTTTTTTTTTGCATAAGAAATTAAACACTGTTAAGTGGAATGGCTCAGAATTTATTTTTCTGATAAATGGAGTTAATTTTCTCCAGCTTTGCCTTTTCATTGCTTTCTGAAGCAGCTCACTGCAAATCCCTATTTAAATTGTCAAGTTTTATGACTAGTATTCTCATACTGGGAAGTATTTTACCACACTGAGCCACTAGAATGCAATGTGTCTCTTTGTCCCATTTCAGTGATGTGATGCACTCACTACATACACTTGTGAATCTGAGTCATGTAAATAAGAGCCTAGCTTGTTTGCTTCTAACAATAAAGAGACAGAATGGCTGAATTCAATCACACATGCAACTTTTCTGGGGATATCTTCACATAAATGTATAGATCAAAGCATTCCTTCATCAGGAAGAACAAAGAAAATACTTAATCAAAATGAAAATTTCTTTCGGAAAAAATACATTTTTGCATTATTTACTCCCAAGAAACTTAGAATTTAAAGATACTCCTGAACAACCTGGTCTGTCTTTGAGGTTAGTGCACCTCAGAGCAGGAACTGAACTTGGCTCTGCAGTTGAGCAGGCTACATAACTTCCCTTTCCAATTTCAAGTACTTTATGATCTTGTTATCCTAAAGGGTGGTAACATCACTTTCTGCCTCTGCTTATGATTTACAATTCTTCCATGGAAATTTCAGTTCCAGTTCCTTTATTAATGTCCAATAGCCCCTGCTTATTTGTTGTGTTACATTGGTGAGAAGATTGAAGGTCCTAAGTAGTTTTTCCTCAAACTAGTTTTACATTAGAAGTTTGGGGGGTTTGACTTAAGCCTGATTTGTGATGAAAACTGCTGCTGAACACGGTCCTTTTCCATTGGCTACCACTTCCAGTTTTAAAATTAAATCTTCCAGAAGTATGCTTAGTGCACTGAAGACCCAGCCTCCAAGTCACATACTCCTCAAACAGCCAAGTTCAGTAAGAAAGGAAACAGATGTTTTGGTCAAGATTTTATAGTACTGGTTTTCCAAGAGGTTGTGCCTATATATGGTAAAACCCTAAAAAGTAAAAACTAGAACAGAGCCAAGAACAGTCATCACAAATAAAAACGGTTCTTTATCCTCTTGCTGTTGCACCTGCCTCATGAAAAGTAGGCATTTTGTATTTCCACTGATTATCAAGGTTGTCTGCTGCCTCCAAGGATGAAGGTGACAATAAGGAAAATCTGCATTGTGTTTCAAAAATACGTTTACAAAATAGTTCACCTCTCACATTTAAAAGTGACTATTATGAAAACAGCAAAATATAACAATAAAACCTGACAGACTGCAAACTTACAGGCTGTTTTCTTTGATGATGGCAAATTCCCCTGGAATTCTTTTCAGCAGATTTACAGCCATGAAAATGACAGCATTAGATATGTATCTCCATGCACAGTCATACCTACGCTAGGAGAAAACAAAGTGGGCATGATTTTAACAAATGCAATAGTCCTACACAACAGCTGCTTGCACACTCCTTTCTTGTCTCAGGAGCGTATTTGAAGAGTGACATAGATGTTTCTTGCTTGCTGAAATAAAGAGCACATGTGAATCTCTTTAGCTGGGAGTCACATTTTCAACAGGGAGGTGTAAGACAACAAGTAATTTTACTTATCTCTTTAAATGATGCAGGGGTACGGGTCTAAAATCCATGATTTATATACGTCGTGTGGGCTGGAAGCAGTCACTGGAAGTGGTCCATAAACTGAGAAATGGATTGCGCCCTGTCATTTGTGCTGTTTTTAGCTAGTTGAAAAAGAACCTTAAAATAAAGGCTAAAATAAGTGCAAAGATATAAATCTGAAGAAAAAAAGAAATTGAACACAAAGAAAGAGAACTGGCAAAGATGCTCCTCAGCCAGATCACAGAACTGGGATGCTAGTATTTTTTTTAGCCCCTGTTAGAATCTCTTCCCACAGCAGTAGTGGGCACAGGGATGCTTGTATGGATAACTGCTCAGAGAAGAGGTCTTCAAAGAGGACAGATTAACAACAGGCGGTATTGGTTGATTCACTGTTCATGCATTTTAGAAAAGACTAAGCTCTTTGTGGCTGCCTTCCAACTCACCTCAGAGAGCAAAACTCTCCTGACTTCTCTTTTAGGGCAGTCAGCAGAATCTTAAAGCTCAGGAAGCAGTAAAGGGTGACATAAGGGATAGAGGAGCATCCCCTTGTTCCCTTGAACTTTCCTTGAGCAGCATCAAACATTTGTGTGATGTCAACAATACTATCTTCAGATAGTTTTTAATACCATCTTGGGACAGAAGTGAAAGAGATTGAAAAAAGATTTTGTTTTGTGGACAGAAGAGGCCAAAAGAAGAAAAATCAAGAATATATTAATTTTATAATTTTGAAACATTTCTCTCTCATCTTTTCATACTGTAAGGGATGATTTTGGCATCCTTCATCTGAGTTAGCTTCTCATATTCTCAACCTCTCTGTTGTGTCTTCCTTTGTCTTGCTAAGTGTCTCCTTAAGTGACTTGTTCTTTGATTCACTTCTCCCTTCAACAAGTACATTAAGGCCTAATGTTTACTTCAGCTTCTGGACATTATCAAGGTTTTAATTTCAGCAAATCTGCAAAATGTGTTTCAGTGTTGTCTCTGTGTTAGAGCAACCTGAGATGCCAGCCCACGGGAATGGCAGACAAGTCAAATTCCTTTTCAACGCTCTTTGTGAAAGGCAAAATATCACCTGCCAAAATGTAGTCAGATAGGGAACTGAGGAATCAGGAAATTTGTATAACAGGATAAAAACAACAATAATGAGGCTAAAAGAAACAAAAGTATTATAAATATAGAGAAAAACACAACACTAGTAAATTAGGAACTCAGAGTGAAAAATGCTTTCTGGTTCTGATCCAGAATTGCCAGGGTGACAGGTTTTTTGCTTACTTCACTGAGTTTTGGAACAGGATCTAAATGACCTCACTACCTAAATCATACATAAGCCAGGGTAGATTTCTACTTCTTCATTTTGGGTAGGCAAAAGATCATGTCTTTCTCTGGAGTAACAAGACAGGAATGGCACTGATGATTTTCCATGAGATAAGAGAGTGCTTGTGTCATCCATCCTCTTAAAATCATTCATCTTGTAAAGTCTGCCTCCTGGAATTGTGTATTTGTCTCTGTAAAATATTCGATTTCCTTTTTGTCCCCTGTATTTTCCACCCACTCATTTTCACCATCGGTAGTGAAAGTCTTCATTTCTCATGTCTAAGTGGGCTAAGAAGTCAGGGAGGTGACAGTGGAGGCCTGCTCATGTAGAGAGAGTATTTCTCAGCTAGTGTTAATGTCGTGTACTCTAATTTCTGTGTCCAGCAGAAAAATATTTGGAAAGCTGATTATGTATTAAACATCTAAAATGAGACACAAAGTCGACAAAATGTCTAAACTACAGAGGACATGAGTATTGGTTAAATACTGACCTATGTGATACTTAGTACTTATATGCTTTACATTTTTAAGTCACTGTGTGCATTTAACTAATTAATATCTTCAAATATCCCTGCAACATATGTAAGTCTTTTCTAAAATTTAAAGAAGAGGAAATTCAGACACAGAGGCCTGAGGATTGAAATTTTAAATGCAGATTTGGGTATTTGGCCTCCACAAGATCTGTGTCACTCTTACATACAAATTCATGCAGTTAGAATTAGCTACACTTGTTGAGAAGGTTTGCCCTAAATGACTTATCCAAGGTCACAGAAATCAGTGGTAGAACTGGGAAAGGATCTGAAGAGTGTATCTTCAAAAATAAAAAGAAACTGAGGTATAAAACTATTTATGTTACTATGTTATGTTACAATAATGATATTTTTTTATGCTATTCTTGAAAAATTCGATACAGAACATAACAGACACAATATGCTGCAGCTGCACTGGATCAACCCTATAGTGTATACAGACTAGCACACTCTGTGACTGTGGCCAAGAGTTTATATTTGTACTGTTACAAACTACTTAATCACTGTACATTAATTTAATTAATTAGACTTGTCACTGTACATTAATTATCTGTTGATCCATATACTTTGGTAAAAGCAAAAGGGTATTGGTACTTCATCAGTCATCTTTCACTGGGTATAAGAGTAAACTACAATGCTCCAAGGATAAGAAATACTCCAGGAAGATTGAAAAGGGTGAGGATCAGCTCAGAGGCCCTGGACCTACCTCATCTAACTTTGAGGCTCGCTGTGCTTTGAACAGTTTGGACCATGACTTCTAAAAGTCACTTCCAAACTGAACCACACTGCAAAGTGTCCATTTGATAAAATCATTGTGTGGGAAGGGGAAGAGACTTTACAAAGGATACCACTGTAAGATACCTCTCTAGGTGAGCAGTGAAGATCTGGGAACTAGTTATGGACAATGGTTAAAAAATACCTTATCTTGCCAAATGGTCTCAGTGGCCATTGCTGTCAGTGGGAGGGAACAGCACACTATGTTTCCCAAACAGTTCTCAGATCCCTGAGAATGATATTCAGGTATGCCTTAAATTACTTGATGAAATGCTGAAGTACCACCAGATGCTTTTTAATTTTCTGTTTTCCACCCACTCATCTAGTCAGTGTTTTTTGGGCCTGATGCCTCTGTATGAATGCCTATAAGACAAAACCAGCCCCCTTGTGCTGCCCACTGCTGCCACAGTGCCCTTTCCTTTCTGGTGATGATATGAAAATTTCCATCAGTAACTTTTTGAGGTGTGAGTAATGCCACTCCATGCAACAACCACCAGATGGTAATGAAGAGCAGACTGGTTGTGTGTCTTCTGTAGACTAAGTGTATTATCATAATGGCAAATTTTTCTTTTGCAATCAGAGCTTACAGTTCTAAACACCAATTTGTTTAGCTGTTTGCAGACCTCTGGGCCAGTCTACTTGGAAGCTCTATTTGCATAAACCCCTCAATCATTCTGTTTGGTTTTATACTAAAACATATTAAAGGGAATATTCTCTTCCTCAGGCACAAATACTGAAATTCTTATTTAGTATAAAAATATTCTCATTATAAGGAAGGTTTTGACTACATTTGGTGTACAACTATACAAGCTATCTCTTGTAAGAAGGTAGATGCAGAACAATTTTAAATGACTGTGGGCCTTGCTCCTTCTTGAGCCATAATATTTCTCCAAATGTCATAAAAGATGTACCTCTTCCAACGTAGAAGGGAAGGTCTCTGTAACTGTGTGTGCTTGACAACAGCAAAGAGAACAGCGTTGAGAAGTGAACCAAACCAAAGCCAACTGTCTCTTCTTACGTGAACACCATTGTCAATGAAGAGGTGGTGTTGAGCACAGCTCACCAACCCCCCAGCATGACAACATGAGGGAAGAGCAGCATAAACACAGCTTTTTAAGTACTGCTAGCCCCAGACTTTTGAGAATCAGAAGAAAGCCTCACAGGGCTCATGAGTTTCAGGTGTCTCGGTTTAACTTACCTGCCTGCAGGATTTTGGGTTCCTTATGCAGTACCTTGTAAAACATCTAGGTCAAATTTTCAGATTTTTTTTCCCCCATTGTACAGTCAAAAGACCTTGCAACTCTTTCCTCTTCCTCTTTTAAAGAAAAATAAGGTTCCTCCTGCTTTTGAGAGACCTGGGCAAGCCAAGCACCAGGAAGGCAGGGAGAAAATCACTAGAGCTGTTGCCAATGGCTTCAGTGTGAGTCAGGGGCCAGACCTATGGCTTCCATGGCATATTTAACTCATTCCTCAGACATCTGCCTCATATACTTCTGGGATTAATAGACATGTAATGGCTGGGAACATGAAGCTTTCCAGGGAGGCAGTTTGTTGGTGCTTCTGCTCTATTGTTCCCTTTGGGAGCAGTTGCTAGCAGCAGGATGCAGTGGTAGTGGTGGCAGAGCAGAAGGCTCTTAAAAGTAGGTGGCAGAGCAGGAGGCTCTGCCTGAAAGCAGAAAACTGAAGGAGATTATAAATGGGAGCACCCAGACTTCCTCCCCTCTCCTTCTGAGCCATGGCAGCACCCACAAGTTCCCCCTGCCTCAGCCCCCTGCCACTCTCTGCCCTGCCTATCACTTCTGAATGCTGCAGAAGGTTTTTAACTGTTGCTCGGGACAACCAAAATTTTTGACACATTTTGCAATACACATGGCAGCCCTGACAGGGGAAGGCAGTGTACAGGGCAGTGGCTTCCCAGATTCTTCCCCATAACCCTGGCTGCCTTTGCCTCAATGATAGAAAGACAGCCTTGTACTGCTTTTAGAAAAATCTATATTCCCCCCTACATGAAGAGGTCTTCTTATCTTATTTTCCTGGGGATGGCCCTTTTAGAGATAGAAATCAGATCTGCTTGATTCCCCACTTTGTCACTGCAGATGTGACTGTGACTTGACCTGATGGCCCCTGCCTCTCTGGGCTCCTGCTGCAGATGGGCATAGGTCAGTAACACGAGTGTGTGTGCCGGGGAAGCATTAGGGTCAGATGAGAAACAAGAGATGGAGGCATATCAATCCTCTAGTGCTTTCTTGTTGACAACACTTTTTTGCCCCAAACTGTAGTTCCTGCAGTGAGTGCTTCCACAAACACATTTCCATTGCAGTATAGAGAAAAGGTCTTAGATATGAAGCTCACAGTTTACCTCCTTAAAGATCCATGTGTCAATCACTAGAATCCACATAAATCCTCTCGCAATCAGTAATAGCAATATATACATGTGTCTGTATATATATATATATATATATATATATATATTTGGTTCTCAAAGGATTTTCTAGTCTTATTCCAAGCAATCAAGGACATGTGTGTTAAAATAACCATGGCACTGTAGAACAGTCTTGTAAATACCATATGTCAGAGGAAAAAATACACGTCTAAATGCATGTCAGCATCAGTTTCTGCAGTTTCGTAGGAGTTCTGGCCATGGAAGTGAAGCAAAGCTGGGCCAGCTGAAGATTCAGTTTTACACAGAGCTTATGCTGTGCTTTGAAAAGACAGAACGGGTGGTGATTGGAGAACTGACCAGGGACAAAGCAGACTGGAATTAAGCTCCTGTTCTGCTGCACAATTCTTATACGGGAAGCAGTTATATTTCATACATGGTGTTGCATTGCCACTTAAGCTTTTTACATCTCTGTTCCCACCAAAACAGAAATAATAGTACTTTATTGTGTCCAGTCCCTACTTAGTCTTTCCTATTGAGACTGTAAGTTCCTGAGAGAAGGAAGTACATAGGTAAAGACTTTGCAATCAGATACTGAAGTAAGAACCTGGAAACAAAACTACTATAACTACAGCAGGAAGGGAAATTTGGCCTGGAAGAATAGCCAGAAAGAGCTTAAGCATCTGTCTTACTGTTCCCAGAGCAGAACTTAAGTTTCAATCAATATGCCCAAAATCCACACTCCTTAAACATAAGCGCATTATTAGAGGTGCAATCAAGGTCCACAGTGTCCTGGTATCCCCACTGATGGAAAACTCTTCCCTGAACAGGTAGTATAGGCTACCCTGAACTCCAGATCAAAGTCTTGATAAAGCCAAGGGCAGGTGTTTTTTTGGTAGATTTCCATGATCTCTTTAATCAGTGGGGATGCAGGAGTGGAGGGGAGTGAAAGACCCTTTAGTTAGCTGTACAGAAAAGGTATCCATACCTTTTCTTGGTCATCTACCAAAAATGGGATTGGGGTATGCATTTTCTGAAGAATGGATACTTAAACCCTGATTTTGAAAAAGGATGTATGTGAGGACAAGTTGTTTGATCAGGACCGTAAGAAACACTATTGATATGGGTAGAAACTGTAAAAAATCCAAGAAATCAATGACTTAGCTATTTAGGTAAAGAAACATTGAGACACTTGGCAATGATCCCAGTTTTATCTCCTTTTTCCAAAAGTTAGAAGCTTTTAAATATGCAACATATAGCCGGGCATTAAAGATTTTCACAGTCTTTTTCATATAAGCTTGGCTGTCTTTATGGATTTGATGCCAGAACTAAATCATATCAAAATCGGCTGAATAATGAAATCTGCTAGGGAAAAGAATGTAACCTATAATTTACCTATATAACCTGTAGTGTTGATAGGGCCTATAGTTTACAAAAGGGAAAAAAAATCCAAACCTGGAAAGGTTAGATAATGTCCTCCACAAGAAAAGAGCAAACTTCCTTTCTCTTTCCACTTAGTCTGATGGTAAAGTAGAAATGGGAATAGTGATAAAAAATTTCTGCTTCTCTGTGTGTTGTGACAAATAAAAAATGATTAAGCTATACTTGAAGATCCATAACTTTGGATAAAACTGCTTTTGAGGCTTGGCCAGAATGTCTGTTTCATCAAAAATCATTAGTAGGATACATCAGCATAGGGACAGTAACAAAAAAAAAAAAATCTATTTAAGAAATTCAAGTGCTTTCTGAGCATATGGAGCCTGGCAAAAATAGTCCTCTTCTTACAATAGTCCCCGATGGGTGAGATTTCTTCAGAGAAATCGTGGAAGAATTGTGGTAAAAGCTGGAGAAGCTGGGAAAATGCTGAATTCAGCGAACACTTTCAGGGACCATCAATCCAGCCTGTGACCACTAAATCCTTCTTGGAGTCACCAAGTTCTTTTAGAGAGATGGTATAACCCAGATATTCTGTGAAGACATCAAAGATCATTTGAAGCAGTATTTTTCAAATCAGCATACATCTGCTGGAGACAAGCATCTTGGGAGTTTGTGTGTCTATGCTACAAATACATTGCAAAAAAAAAAAAATTAGAACAGCTCTTAAGTTGTAATTCAAAAAATACTGAAATTAACCAGGGCAATGCATATATCAGAAGTAATAAACAAATACTCAGAGGTGATATATCTGGCTTACAAGATTGTTTACTGTTATTTTGAACTGGTTTAACTTTCCTTCAAGTCTAGTTTTGTAAAAGCTTCAGCAATCTACAAATGACACAGTTTTTCAGATATCAAGGACAATGATCTCTGGTTTTACTATTATTTTTATGGAGTTCTTGATAGTTATTGCTGAATTTAAGGGAGATGCTAACCACTGATAAATTTGAGAAGTGTTAGAGTTAATTTTCTAGATTTAGAGAAAGTGCTTTTTTATTTAGTTTTAGCACTTATAGGGAGTAATATGGCACCTGGATCCTACAGCAATACAACCTGAGGCAGGATGTGTGTGACAAAAGGGTGCTGTGTTTACATTTTCTTAGAAAAAGCAACATGAACATCTTCTTAGAAGCCATGAGTACTTCTTTCCCTGGCATGGCATGTCCACAAATCTTGTAACCTGATGTTACCTTTACTGTATGTTACTTCAGTTACTTTACTGAAGTATCAGTACTGAAGAGGCAAAAGGTGTCATCAATAATATCATTCTTTGTTCTAAAGAACTTTGAAATCATTCAAAGACCAGCTCAGTTCCTAGATTTGATGAAGGGGAGATAACTCAGTGAATTTCTTTGATTTCTGCCTGTATCAGAGCTACTGACTCCAGGTATGGATTTGAGAGGGGGTTGTGTGACAGCATTTCTTGTGACATTCATGTGGTGAGATCATTACTAATGAATACCACTTGACTTTTCCATTTCAGTTTGCACAGGTCTCTATACATACCTGGAAGGTAATAAAACAATCTAAACACAAGGGTGCCCACAGCTTTGCCAGGGTCTTATTTGCTTTCTTCCTCAGCAGCTGCTAGAAGTGACAGTGTTCTAGAGCCATGTTTTGCTCTGTGTCTCTGACTAGCCAGCAGGATTCTGCCCAGTTCTCCATTACTATCTATTACCCTCACTTTAGTTTCTGAGTGTGGCTTCTGCCAGCAAAATTTTACTGAGATATGTCTAGATCACATAACCTCACTTAGAAATACTTCCAATATTCTGCAACAAGGGATTACTTTTTTGTTGAGAGGAAGAAAACTAGAGACTCTCTTTACTGGAGGCCAGTTCTAAGTATCCCCTTGGCATAGGCCATGCTAGAGCAGAAGATTAGTCCAGGAAAACAAGCCACACTTTACAGGAAAGTCACACTTTACAGAAAATCAAAAGTGGCTGATTAACCCAGACAAATTTATCTGATTTCAATGAAATTAGACTCCTGAAGAGCTGCGCATCCATCCTTCTGTTGTTCCTGACCAGTCTCCTAATGAAGCCAGGGCAGTGGACTCTGGCTGTCATGCTGGTTTTCACCTGTGTGTGGAGTTAAATGGGCTGCTCCCAAAGCCTCATTCAAGGAGCTGAAGTGACCTTGGTGTGACATCCGACTGTCTGCATTGTCCAGGCTTGTAAATACCGCACAGAGTGTGCATGTTGTCCATAGCCAGGTTGCCACGCTCTGTGAGGTTTCAGCAGCACATTTGTCGTGCCAGTAAGGCAGTCAGAACAGGATCCTGTAAGGCAGTCAGGAGATGAAGATACTGTCAAAATCTCAGGAACCAGACTAGTAATCTGCAGAGGCCTAAATAGGGCTTTTAAAATTGGAAGCAGAACTGACTGCCTAGACAGAGTTTTTTGAAAGATAAACAGCGTCAGCAAGCTAAATGGATTTCAAGCACAGCTTTAATTGTTTTTTCAAACGATTCAGCAAAGGGCACCCTAGCTGGAACAAGCTCTGAAGTACAATCAGGAAGATTTCAAGTGTACAGTAGTTTTGAAGATAGTCAGGCATTTCAGTGATGGAAGATACTGTAGTAAGTAATGAATAAAGCCTTTTTATGTCAGTACTGTAGTCTTTGAGTCAATTATAATACCTGCCCTAACGTGCCCCTGCACGATGAACTTCACCATCCTCATTAAAATTGACATGAACATGATTTCCAAACCTAAACAATTGTCTCTGCAGCACACTTGATCAGAAGAACAAATTTTTTATTGCCAGTATCTGTTGTATGGAGAACACCACCCATTTTCCTCCTTTTCCCCTTTCTTCCCCATTTCACCCAACCATCTCAATAGCCCGTGACAGACTACCAACACTTCTGAGTGGATTTTACTGTAATTCTTGCAGAATCCCTTGGACCTTGCATAATGGAAATTTTTTGGGTCACCAAATCATGTTTCCTAATTATAGGAATGATAAGAAAAGAAAAAAAGAAAAAAAAAACCCAGACATAATGTGAAATCATTCCCTTATTCTAGCATTTTTTGCTTTTAGAAACCTGGGATAACCCACTCACTCTCATCTGGTTTGCAAAGGTGTGCTTTGTTTTAACCTTTAAGTCAGAGCTCCTTTTCCCCTCCTCCTTCCCCGGCTCCTCTCCCACAGGAGCCGAGGGACCCTCCTGCTCCTACACCCCCCTCGCCGGCGAATTAATCACCCCCACTCCCCCCCGCTCTCGGTTTTGATCCCTCCTTCGGGAGCAGAGGCGATCGGGACGAACGACGACTACGCCACCGCGATCACCCCCGCGACGCCCCCGTCCGCCCTCCCCGCCCCGTCCCCCACCTCCGCCCCGCACGGCAGCGGGCGGGCTGCGGGCCCCGGCCGGGAGGGGAGCGCGGGGCGGAGCGCGGGGCCGCGGGCGGGGCGGGGCGGGGGTGGGCGCGGGGGGAGCGGCGCCTGTTGCCCCGAGAGAGTTAACGGTGCGGGGAAAGTCGCTCGCCTCTCCTCCGCCCGTGCTCGGCGCCTGGCAACCGGGGCGCCGCGCATGTGGGACCGCCGGGGGCCGCCGCCCCCCCGCCGGGCCCCGCGCCCCCATCCCCGCCCCGGACGAGGCGCTTAACGTGCCCAGGCGTGAAGTATGGCATGCAAAGATGGTTTCTGCCAAGGAGCCAGCCATCGCCATGTCCTCGGGTCTCTCCATCGCCCTCCTGCACTGCCTGTGCCTGGCGACGTGGTGAGTACCCCGGCGGCGGCGCCGGGTGGCCCGGGCGGCCGGTCCCGGTGCCGCTGCCCCCCGCGGGATCCCGGCGGCTCCGCTCACCCGCTCCCTCTTTGCCTCGCAGTCTCACCGGGCCGCCCGGGCAGAGCAAAAAAGAGGAGAAATTGTGGCCGGAGAATTTCACCAGTATCCTGAACAGCCTCCTGGATGGCTATGACAACCGGCTGCGACCGGGATTCGGGGGTACGGTGGCGGCGCGGTGACGGCGGCGGGCGGGGGGTCGCTGGGCAGGGGCGAGGGATGCAGCGGTCACCGCTCGGACCGACCCGTTACTGACCGAAAGCGTGGGGGTGTGTCCCCACTCTCCGCCCTGGGGTTTGAGCTCTCCGGGAAGGGCCGGCAGCTCGGCAGCTCCTGGCCCCGAAAGCCCCGGGGGTGCTGCGCAGTCCCGGCTGTGGGGGCCCCGCTGGGGCGGTCCCGGGCTCAGCCCCCGCTTCGCTGCTCTGCCCACATCCCGGGCTCGGGCTGCTGCGCTGGAGGAAAAATAAACCCTGAGGGCAATGTGCGTTGGCTTGGTGGGGAAGGAGGGTCCTGTCTAACATCCAGATTCTTCTTGTTCTTGACAGTTTTTGACCCGTAAATGCCGCGGTCGGGTCCTAATAGAAACAAGTGTACTTTTAACCAGCCTAAGAGATTAGGTCTTTGATGGGTTCTGTTCCAGTAGTTAGGGAAAACCAGAGCTCAGGTGCCTGAGCACACCACTTCTTTACCACAGCTGATGAAATTTCAGCTTTGGTTTAGAAGTAGTGGACTTAATTGCTGTATAGGAATTAGATGTGGAGGAGTTTCAGATTTGCTTTCACCTATGCTCTGCATGTGGGGATCTTGGGCCTCTTTTGTACCCCAGGCTGTTAAGATGCGTTTTTGTGATGCTGAAGAGGCAGCCAGACTTGCTGTTCTTTATTGATTTTAATGTTTCTGTGTAGGGGCTTGGAACCAAAAATTATTAAAATCAAGGCAAAATAATAATAATAATAAAAAAAATCTTGTAATCTGGAATGAAGATATTAAAAATGCAAATTTAGAGGTAGGAAAAAAAAAGATTTATAAGGAAATGCTACAGCCCTTCTTATGATGCACAAAGCTCTAACAAGGGTATTATAGGCTGCTTCCTATGCAAGACTGAATGAGATCCTTGCGTAGGTTTATGTTGCGAAATACTTTCTTCCTCCTCTGAAAGTACCTTCTTCATACACGTGATCCATCTACACTGACATGTATACCAGCACGTTCCCCACATGCCATATACAGTGCTCACATGCATGATCCTGATTGTTAAAGGACAACACCTGGCAGAGTTGATCACTCCTTTATTATTTTGAGTGTACTGAATAAGTGAGGCCTTCTTAAGTTAGCTTACATGTTAAGAGAGAAGGAAGCTAAATTTGTTAACACCTGGAGGAATCACTAAATTTCCTTTTGCAATTTAGTCTTTGTGGAGAGGTTACAGACACTTCTGCACGCGTACAAGAGATGTGCTATGTTTGGCATCATTTTAGGTTGAATGCCAACTAATTAGTCATCTAGCAAAGATGCTTTATGAGCATTATCAGATTTCCAAAATTAAACAACTACTAAATGTGTAATATATGTTGATTTTCATTTTAATACAGTTGTCCTTTGCAGAATATGGTGCAAGAGTAGAACTTCCCCTCTAAGTGTTGGAGGCTTTCAGCAAAATGCAATCAAGGAGAAAAAGTTCATTGTACCTTCTTGAACTTTCATATTGGCAGTAGTAAAGTAAAAGAGAGGGAAGAAAAAACCTCTCAGATTTCAGCCTGGGGAAAACACTTCCGGGTGAATATTTCACAAAAATGGATATTGTATTGCTTCTTTCTTCTTCCTTCATTATTTATATTCTTCCTTACTTATATTCTTCTTCCTTTTATTTATATTCTTCCTTAAACCATCTATATGGTTTAAACAACTCATCTTTGGGTTTTGAACTTTTAAGTAAAACATAGGTGAAAAGTACTTCAGTTTTGAAAATGATGCTTGCCTCCCTTGCTCCTTACAGTGAAAATTATCTTCACCTGATTTAAGGAACAACTTTGGAAAAAAAACAAACAACAAAACCAAGCAAAGAAAGAAATTTCTGCAACTGATCAGATTCCACTTTTTGACAGTACTCAGAGTAATAACTGTGGATTAGTTATTGAAATATAGAATATAGAAATCAACTTTTCCCTATATTTTGGGGGTTTTATGCTGATAAATCTTTATGACAAATGGGATTTGTATCTTAAAAGTGAGTCACTCGCTAGTTTATAGCATAACTAGCAAATAAAATGTCATAGGGGATAGGAATATTTAGAGATGGAAAGTATAGTGTATTTTGGTAATGTTAAAGCTACATCACTTTATGATACACAGCAGATAATTACTTTTGTTTTGTTCTTGAAGCTGATTTACCATCTAGTTTTCACACGGCCTGAAATGAAACGAAGGTTTTATTTTAAGAACAAAAGGTGTCACAGAGGTCTGACTGATGCTGATTTTAAACTTCAAATTAATGAAAATATTTCTAATTCTGGTGCAAATTATCTTTAAAATCAGACTTGGGGAGGTAGCCATATTCTGAATTTTGCTGGTATATTCCAGAGTTGTCACAAATAGCAGTGCATTAAGATTGTTTGTGTGGAGAGTGAAGTAGAAAATGTTTGATTTTGGAGATTTCCAACAACTGGATCAGAATTGTCAATGGTAGTTCTGGAGGAGAAGTCAAATTGCTTGAGCATGCTTACAAATGTGGAAGTTGTCTCCCAGAAGAGTGGGGAATCTCAGTGTAGTATATGGAAGCTTGTCTTGGTGGTACTTATACAGGAGCATGGCGTATGTTGAGGGTTAATATAAGAATGAAGTTCCCCATGTCATTGAATTGACACCTTTCATTAAAAATTCACTTTATTAAATGAATGTCATAAACCTAAAAAGTTGTTGTCACTTACTACCAAATCTCACAGTGCTTAGTGTAATAGACACTAAGGGTTTATGAAAAAGCTTATTAAAGATCATTTAAGTGAAAGTTCCCATTAAGTTGGGGAGGGAGGGAATCTAAAGATGCAAGACAGAAGCAAAGAAATGTCGCCTAGAAATTTAATGAAACAAAACAGAATAGGCAGTTTTGTGTAGGAAAGAAAAAAAATCCACAGCTGCTGTCAGGAAGACTTTCAATGCATAAGAGTTTGAATTTTAGTAGAGGGAAGGTATTTAAGGACTAATGAATAAAGTTATGCCGTTGGCTGTTTGAAAATAGTGTGATGGAAACAAAGTCGGTTCATTCCTTGCATTGCATGCTTGGTTATATCATCTGGAATTTCAGCATTCAGTTTGTAATCCAAGTGGTCTCCTGGTCAAAACCACTCTATAAAAACAGGGTCTTTACAGAAGTCGCTTGTGGTGTCCTCAATTAAAAGCATTAACTGCTGGAAAACTTCAAGAGTACTAGCATAGTACTATTTTGATTCAGCTGCAAAAGCTTGAAGTAAAAGCATTTCCAGTTAAACCCTGTCTCCAGTTTTCATCTGCTTTTAAAAATTTTGTGTATGACATGAAGGAGAACTATAGAAAGTTAAAATAGTTGGATTTGCTCTGAAAATCACCTTGCTACCTTTCTGGTGCTTAGTTTCAAAGTGACAGTAGCATTCCAAAGTCTTTGAAAGGAGCTTTATTCACTTGAAGTAAAAGGCCTCAGTCTGATTTGCCATTTTAAACCCCTGCCTGGTTTCAGACTGGATCTGAGCAACTCTTGACATAAGCAAGACCCTGAAATAGCCCATTCAAACCTGTATTGGACTCTAACCTTAAAAAATGTAGTGGTGTCTTTGAAACTTTCATGATACAGTAACTCATCACACTTAAGCCAGGATCTAAGGAAGTAGGAAGGAAAAGAAGACTGAAGCTGATGAGGGCAGCATCAATGCGTGCTACCTTGTATCTGCTCATTTTAATGAATTGTGCCTTTTAGAGAACATCTCATCTCTGGCGTCTTGCCTTTAATGGCCAAGTGTATGGCCAGACGAAAGAAAGAAGGTGGTGTGTGACTTGCCTCCTCACCAAGGGTCTTAGATTGACTGTGAAACCTGCTCACCACAAGCTGCTGGCATTGCCCACAGTGCGTTACTGGCTCATTGTGGTATGGTTGCCCATCAGTCAGTGAGAGCTGAAGCTCTTTCCCTTCCTGAGTTCTGTTTTGTTGTGTGAGGTAGAGTCTGGCATGAGCTTTGTCTCACTACGAGCCACTGAAATGGTGTTAGCTCTGTGGCTTTCTCTTTGAAAACTGCCACGTGCACTGACTCATGAGTAGAAGGAACAGGACTGTGTGCATTCGTTTCCCTTTTTATTTTCTTCCTCTTTTTGTATTCTTTCTTATGATCTCATACCTGTGAAAGTGCACCTGAGTACTTGGTGGAATTAAATATATTGGCTATTGTCTCCTGTAGGAAGGGTAGGAGAGGGCTTCTCTGCCCTGTCTAGGCTGTGTGATGTTCAGCTGATGAACAGCATTTCTGAAGAGTTTCATTTCCTGTCAGTGCAGGACTTCAGTCAGAAAATAAACACAGAATACACTCGAAGAGCAAAGACAATTTTCTGGTTTTAGAGAAAATAAAAATATCTACATGATTATCTGCCCTTACTAGGAAATCACGTGTTCCTTCAAGGTTCCATTGCTCAGCATAATAGATATTGCAATTTATTTTTATTTTTTAGATTGCTAATGGACTTGAAGTGAGCATTGTAAAGTGAAGCTGGTCATTTTTTTTTTCCAGGCAGTTGTCCAGTCTTCCTCAGCTGGTGAGAGTAGATGACTCAAAGCTTAACAGGATATGGTGTTAGATACCTGTAGGTGACGGATTTGAATTTGGCCCAGGTTAGTAATGCTTGAAGTCATTACCATCTGTCTGTTGTTCAGTGATCTGTATAAAATTAGCTGATATTCATAGTCCAGTTCTTAGTAGACAGGTGTACACATCATGAAAACTGGCACCAGTGTCAAGCTTATTGGCTGCCTCAGCAGAGATGATCTGCTGATAAATAGGCAAAGAAACTGTAATCTCCTAATTTCTGGAGGAATTTTTTTTCTCTTTTCATGTTCACACATGCTGATGGATAAACATACATAGAGACAAGAGTCATTGTGCACTCCTGTGCTTTGTGTTGTCTTTTGGTAGAGAATGTAGCCCAGGTTTTTGAATTCTACTTTAATTTTTTTAAAAATGCCCTACCTACTTGTTCTGGCTTCTGAATAGAATTCTTACATATAGCAGGTGTCCTTAGCTGTTCTTTCTGATAAAATGAAACAAGAGAACATGCTTCATATGATGGCTTTTTCTTTTCTTTTTTTTTGTTTCACTTCACTTAAAAAATGTCAACCCTATTCAGGCAGCAAGAATTTGGAAAGAGAAAGCACCAAATCTTTCACATGTAGTTATATTTAAAAAAAATCTGTAGCAACTACTTTTTTTTTTAATGTAGCTGTAGGAACTGATGTAATAAAATTTTATGTGGTTTATGTATCCTGAGACTGATCTCATAATAGCAGCAATAACTGCACTTAGCATTCAAATTGTACTTTGTATGCTGAAACCTTTGTACAGACTTGTTTGCTAATGTTCCCGATTAGTTGCGTGATTTTTTTGGTGGCAAAATTTGCAATATACAGAAAGCCTGTGCAGGATTTGACTGTTTACATACAGTGGAGATCTCTGCAGTGACAGTTGCCTATGGAGACGCGGCAATAATGGAGCCCAAAGTCGTTCCCTGGGAGCTGTGCTGCAGTTCAACCCATATGTTGACATAAAATGCATGGGAGAGCTGTCTTACGTTCATCTTCACAGGGCTAGGGCCCGGCATCACTTCGTCAGCCCACATGTAACATCTATACCACTGAACTATTCTGGCTTTTTGCAGGGGTTGCTTTTAATCCTGCTTGAGCTTCTTTAAAGTGTATTATCTTGCAAGCAGTGATTCAGACTTAAACTGTTCCCACTGCAGTGTGTAGGACTCTCCTCCTATTTCATTGACATAAAAATACACACCAGTATATTGTAAATAGTTCTTCAGCATTCCTAAAGATTTATGGTGGATAGATACTTAACATCCATTGAGGGACAAGCCCAAATGGTCACATTCTAAGTTAATTGGCCTTCTTACAACTCACTGCATTTTGTTGCCACTAATAAGGTGTTAGGATTCTAATAGGATCTTCTGCTTGCAGAACCTGAGTTGATTTAGTGGTGCAACACATTCATTTTGGAGGGCTGCTTAAATCACCAGTAAAAGTAGGTTAGGTGACTACAGATCACCTCCTCGTTGACAGGAATTCCCACTATTAATAATAGTTTAAAAAAGAAGCAGCAGCATGACTCACTATTTATACCCCCACTATTGTTACCAACTGGAGTTACGTTTTCTTCTAGAACAAGGGGAATAAGAGATAGGTATTGGTGTCACCATAGATACTCCTGGGTTGGCATTAAGTACTGGGCCGTGCTAGAAAATCCAAGATTTGTCATTTCATTACTGTTAAGGCTAATGTAGGTGGAAGACGTGGAGCATGGAAGGGCTGCAGTTGGAGAGAAAGCATTAGGGAGATAGTCAGCTTCACTATTTCTTGCTGCTTTCTTTGCTCCTACCAGACACTGAAGTGTTTGACCAAGGTTTTGGCTGCAAAGCAAGGATTTGTATGTCAGTACTAACTGGATAACTGTTAGGATGCCTAAAATATTTCTAGATCCTTATTCATCTGCCATTTTCTGATGTATTATAATGTGATTTTAACATTTGTTTTGTCACTCTTCTGCCATCATGTTGGGCAAGCAACAAAAAGGAAACATTATTTTGTGGCCTCATTATTGTCTGAGAGTTCCTGATTCCTTCTTTCTCATGGGTCATACTAATAAATATTTGAGAACAGAATAATAGCTACTGAAGAGTGAACTCAAGCATAGTTTTAGTCCTGTGCTGCTCCTATAGTATTTCTAATAGCATTAAGTCATAGGCTTGATGATTTGGAGGTTAGCTTCTTGGTCTTATCTCTCCCCTTCTTTCTGAGAAACTCCAGAAAACAAATCTGCAAAAGGCTCCAAACACTTATTCCTGAGAAGCTGTAATCATTTAATAAAACAGAAGGAATCAATATCTGAGGAGAAGCAGCTTGTGCCTCTGGGAAAAATCTGTCCCTTTGCTCAGTTTGGTATAGATAGAAAATTACAGTGTTCTATGAGCTAAAGAAAACAATATACCATCGGAAGAAAAGCATTTAAAGGTTTGGGGTTTATTTGAGGACTATTCCTATTTAGTTTCTTAGAACTAATAAGTAAAGCAGTCCCTGAAAAGGAATTCAGGGACTAAGTCTCTGTTACTCAATAATAAGAGAATACTGAATATTGCACTCAGTTCCTGAAAGGGATTCTTGCAGAAGCTGTGAGCAATATTAATCATAATATTAACCCACGACACTTATTATTGAGTAACAAAGACTAATTCCTGCATTTTCTTATTAAAGTTATGTGGGAAAATGACTTTTTTCATTTTTATAGAACTGATTTCAGAAATATTTCAAGTGAAATAAATATATATTTAAAACAACTCTAGATAAACAATAGTAGTACTGTGATTATGGGAGGTCAGTTGCAGTTAAATCTCTTCTATTTCTAGGTACAAGTGTGACTGGGCTTTTCTCTCCTATTTTCTAACACTGTAGATGAATGTCTTCACTTCTAATCTCTTGGAGCTCTTCTGCTCTCCAGAAATAATTATATTCAGGAAATGTCATTGGACTGCATTGTCAGTAAAATGAATGATCTAAACACTCATGGATTTCCCTGACCTAATAAACACTTTTTTATTTATAGAAAGGGCAGCAGCTTCCATTTGACATGTCCAGAGAGCAACTCACTGCAGAACAAATGGTGTGGTATGAAAGTGTGTTATCTGGAACCTGGGAGTTGCTTCTTAAAACCTCTTCAAGACAGATATGCCAAACCATCCAACTTTCCAGGGACCACTGAGCTACCAACTCTTGTACAGTGAATTTTCTTTAGATTATATCTTGAAAAAATGTCTGTGAAACTTAGCTTCCAGCAAAGTAATTTTTTTGACATTTAGTTGAAAAATTCTTAGCTGTTCTTCTCTACATAATTTGCAAATTCTTCAGTAAAATTATTTTACATGGTTTTCTTTTATATTTTCTTCACAGCCCGAGACTTGTTGTAGGTGCAAGAAGTATAGGTTCCCTATTTTCCCATTGCATATTTGTTTTTTTTTCCTTCTACCATTTGATTTAAAGTGACATCTGCAAAGAGTGATTTTTTTTTTTTTCAAGAGGGACATATTCTTCTGCTGCTAACTCTGTTGAGTCTTTCCTCCTTTCATTTTTAGATTGCAAATACTATGCTAAAGCCTGAATTAACAGACTTGAGCCACTTACCTTCTTTAGAAATTTGAGTTGTAGGGTTTTAGAAACTGGTTGTGAATTTGTAGATCATACATGCTTTTTCAAACAGATACTGTTTGGTAAGACCGTCAGTAGATTTTTTAAAAATTTTTTAATTTATGCTGGGAGTTAATTACCTGAATTAAACTGTTAGCTAATGCTTTGATCACAGAATCATCTTAACAGCTGGTAATGATTAGCAGCTTTCTAGTCTTTTACACTGGGAACAGACCTAAATCCCAGTGATATTAGTGTGTGTGTTCTTTGGTTTAAGGAGAACCGTAGAGTGAATGCCCCTCTGAAATTTCAGAATAGTAAAGGAAATGATAATTAAAATGAAACAGCTTTCTCTGATGGTTGATTTGCCACATGCAGCTGTGAGAGTGCAAGACCTCTACTCGGTGCCCTCTTTTTAGCAACATCCTAAGTAACACTAGCTCTTTCAAGATGGGCTTCATAGCAGGATGTGGACATAGGTTCAGTCCCTCAGAAATGCTTAGATGTCCAATTTTTATTTTGAATGTTAGTATTAAAGCAGTTAAGTACATCTTGGAATATGGATGCAGTTCTTGATCCTGCAAGACTAAATTGCCCAGTGCATGACATGCTAGTGTCTGTAGTCCAGTTATTACCAGTAGAACCAAATATTAGTAATAAATGCCTTGAAGAAAGTTGGTTTCCTGAATGCAGTACTTTTTGTTAATTATCATGGTGTTTTTAGTGGGCCTTTTAATTTTTTGGCATTGGTTTTCTTAGTCATTGAGTCAATGTTAGTTTTCTAAATGGGGATTTGCATGGAAATGCTGCTTTTGATTTACTTATGTGGTAAAGGTAACTGAGCAGTGCTTCTTATTCTAGACTTATCTGAATTGACCTCTGTTTGCATTTTGCTCTTGCTCGTCCACAGAACCCTGAAAGCGGTAACTGTTCACACGCCAGGATCATTTATGGGAATTGTTGACCTGCAAAATTCAAATTTTCTTGCTCACTTCCTTTTCATACATTAGGTCCTGTTACTGAAGTCAAAACAGATATATATGTCACCAGTTTTGGACCTGTTTCTGATGTAGAAATGGTATGTATTTCTGGGATTAAAATGCCGTTTCCTGGTTCTGACAAACCATTAACTGCAGTAGGAGTGGATGCTTCATCTGTACTGTTCTGTCAATCATGCAAATTAGGCAAGATTAGTAACAGCTTAATTTACAAGTTATAATTAGATCCATCAGGCCTGATTCTGGTCACACTTTCAGTGGGTTTTGGCTGGCTTAAGGAATTCACTTCATAGGATTTAAAACAGATTTTCACGGTGTAGAGGCAGAATAAGGCCTTCCAGGGAGTGTCTAATGTGAAACGGGAAAATGTGTAATATCTTTGAAATTGCTTTTCATTTCTGAAACTTGTGTTATTTTCAGGTGAATAATAATGACATCACAAATACTTGTGGACATTTTCATTTCAGATGAGTGCCCTTTGTTGATCTTTATACTCCTTTTAGCATTGCTTTCAGCAAATTGACTGATAAGAGTTTTCATAGTTATCTGCAGAAATTGAATGTCCAAATGACATGCATGAAATAGTAAGAGAGGAGAAATGTTACATTTACATGTTCTGTCATTTGGGCCTGAATGGCTTTTACTTTCAAGGTCAAATCCAGCAGAACTTTCATCAACTTCTAGAATACAGTGGTATACCCTTAAATCATACAGTAGTTTCTCTTTTTATAAATTATTCAAGAAATCCTATGGAAGTAACACAGCCATATGTGCTGAACTGAACTTCTTTATGGAAAAGGCAGTTTCAGGGTAGTAATTTTCTTCCCATATAATATTGTCATTCACTTTGTGGTGTATTTGATTTGCATCTATCATGTGGAAAGGTATGTGATAGCAAAATATTTTTTCAAGGGCTACATTTGTGCCAGCAGTCTGATATTGAAATGCATCTTACCCCTTCATTGGTTGTCATGTAGAGTATGATGCTTATCAGTGTGACAAGGGGTACAAGAATCTCGAAATACCAAGGAAATCTAGTAACGTGCCTAAAAGCTACAATGAGGGCTGCATGGCATCTCTCAGGTTTCATTGAAGCATTTGACATGGTGCCAGGTGGGAAGTTACTAGTTATATTGGAGAAGACAGAAGTGAGAACATGGACGGAAGGTAGGTAAGGAACTTGCAAAAGGAAACTTTAAAGCAGATATTTCCCCTTTCATCATTAGGGATTAGTTAGGAGGCTATTCAGTTAGGAGGCTAAATTAGTCAGGAGGGATCCAGAGGTTGTTTTTGGAATACTTTTTAGTTAAAGTATCCATAAGTGACCCAATGTGATGTGGCTGGACTCAGAAAATTCACTGCAGTGGTGAGGTGTGATACGGTCTCAGTACAGGGGATGATCAGAATGCCTTTTTAGTGGCTTTTGTACCCAGTGTAATGAAAATGGTTGGAATCTTACATTACAAAATCTGTCACGTAGAAGCTAATAACAGAAACTACTACTTGTGAGCTATGAAGTCACCAGCAAGAAATGACACTAGAAAAGACACTTTTCATGGATTAACTGTAAACCACAGTGGAGGATACAGTCATGGAAAAGAAGACAGATATAATCCTAAAATGCATTACACCAGTAGATGTGCCTCATTGCGAATGCAAATAGATATGACCTGACAAGTAGTTTCAATGGTAACATTATGCAGAAGAGTTTGAAACAAAGTCAGAAAACATTGTTTGCTTAACAAAATCACAACTGTGGGTTAGAAAGGACTCAAAGCTTTCCATGATACCTTTTTCAATGCCACATGATGGGAGTTTTTTTGTGTGAAATGCTTTAGCTTCCTTAGATGAGAAATGCATTCCTTCATCCATTCATTCATATATTATTTCTCATGATGTGCCCATGTCTGCAGTTGTTTGCATGTTTTTCTTGGAGCATCTGTATGGCTTTTCTGAGGGTTAATGGGATAGTTACATAGTTTTAAAAAATGTATACGTATGAAAGTCTATATATAATTTATTATCCATGTTTTGTGGGCATGGCAAACAACTTATTTAGCTTTCCTCAGCTAAAAGCTTACTTTCCATGAGATGAAATTAAGTTTTCTTTCCTAACTTTAAAGTGGAAGTAATTGTTTTTCCTGGTATTTTTAATTTAGACAGCAGCAGCAAATCGATGGATATATTTTCTTTAAAAATCTGTTGACACTTCTTATCAGAGATCATTTTGTTTCTAGTTATATGCTTGACTACAAATTCAGTTGTCTGCTTCCTGCAATCTAATTAGATTAATTATTCCTTAATGATTAAATCTGTAGTAATTTATTGATATGACTAATGTCAGAAATGAAGCTAATAAGAGATACACAAGACACTTACTTTAATTGGTGGAAATATGTTTATGTAGTAGATTTGGTATTTTCTTTACTAATGGTTTCTTTGCTCCTGAGGGATTTCTTCTTCTACAGGAAACACACATGCAAATGTGATCTTTGTTTTTCTGCAATTTAATACAGGAATATACAATGGATGTCTTCTTTCGTCAGACATGGGTAGATAAAAGATTAAAATATGATGGCCCTATTGAAATTTTAAGACTTAACAACTTGATGGTCTCGAAGGTGTGGACTCCTGACACTTTCTTCAGGAATGGAAAAAAGTCTGTTGCACATAATATGACAGCCCCAAATAAACTCTTCAGAATAATGAGAAATGGCACCATCTTGTACACAATGAGGTACCTAATGTGTTTGTTTGACTTCTAACAATTACTGTATGCAAAAGTTATACTGCCCAGACAAAATGGCAACCAGAGACTATTTAATTTGTTCCATTATAGGCTTACAATAAGTGCAGAGTGTCCCATGAGATTAGTGGATTTTCCCATGGATGGTCATGCTTGTCCTCTCAAATTTGGGAGTTGTAAGTTGCAATTATGAAATTTCTTGTAAATACAGAATTTAAATAGTAGAAGTAAATTTTGAGCAATTAATAGACTTTCTGAATATATACAGATATGTCTTGATACGCAATCCCTATGCAGACAAAACTCCTGTTAAGTTCTTTGGGAATTTTATTTAGGACCTTAAAAATTAAACCTAGGGAACTGAAAAGCAGGCAGTTATTCAGCTATCATGTTAAACCTGAGTATTCTGATTACACAGTTGCTTGAAATATATAGTTTTTCTTGGTTCTCAGTAAGGAATTGGATACCTAGTGAAGTGAGAGATTCTCTGGAGAAGACAAACTCAATTTATAACAGTCAAGTAAAAGGCACCTAGGGAAGCAGGTTATTTGACTTTCTGTACAGGTAGTGGAGGCACATTGGCATCCTAAGATAGATGTGTAGGTTATGTGCAGAGATTTCATTCTTAGTTGTAATTGTCTGCATGGCAAGTTTAGATGAGATAAATAGTTTTTAAACTGCTGAGAAGAATCTTAGTGCAGATTACTTTTCTGCTTTGAGGTCAGATGTAGATTTGTGAAAAATGTCCAAACTTTGCCTAAAAGGAACATTTTGGAACATGCTGCATAACAACCAAGGGAGGTGGTTATGGTTTCATGATATGAATCCAAAGCAGAGACTTCTGAGACCCCCTGGGGATGGCTGGTGCACTCCATTAACTATCTTGTCGCTCTTTTAAGACTTCTTGATCACTGACTTCTCTGCTTTAGACACACTGATGTAGTCAGTAGCTGGACATAATTTTTGTTTTCCTTTACACCAGAGCTCTGAAGTCAGAAGTGGCTGGAGAACCCTCATAGTTTTTCCCTAGCACAAATTTTCTTCTACAGCTGGGTAGTCAACCTAAAGGGGGATATTAAAGACGATTTTTTAATGCCTGTTACAGTGAGACTGTAGACCAGGTGCTGCAAGATTTGACTGTGATATCAGCTGTATGATAGGGGTACTTTGATAGTGGGGGCTCCTCCACAGGCATCATACTTCTTCAGACAGGATCACCAGCTGGCAGAAATATTTCTGAACACTAATCTGGTATTTCCTGCAGTGAAACTTGAAATAACATGTAGTCATTTCAAATGTAAGACTGATTTGATTTAATTTTAACAGGAGTTTGGACTGTGTAGGGATTGAATGCTAGCCCTAAGTTATGTCTTTTGCCTTAAATGTAAAATGTTTCTTTGTGTGTGCTTATTGTGAATTTTTTACTGACTTATGGTTTCCAACAAATATTTTAAACAGCAGTTTAAAATATTATAGTTTTTAGTATAATCATTCCTTTCTGTAAAGAAATGTGCTCCCAATCTTCAAAATGTATGCTCTTTGTACATGCTCTTTTTTATATATTAGTGTACTTTAACAATAAAATTTTAGATGAAAATTGCTAAAATAAAGATAAACTTTGCATGCCCAATAGGGGCTGATCCAGAAAGAACTTGCATTTAGTCTTCACATTCATATGTGAAGACAAACAGTCTTAGTTGTTATTTATTCTCCTCTGAGGGTGGCTTTCGGGAATAACTTAGCATGAAGGATATCTTCTGAAGTTGTTTGTGTGAGTTTTACTGTTTGGTTTCAGTAGATTTGGATTGGGCTCTTAGTAAGGTATGAGAAAAAGTTTCCTGTTTATGCAAACTGATGCTGTGTTGTAGATGCTTATCCAAAGAGTGAAATGATTTATACCTGGACAAAAGGACCTGAGAAGTCAGTGGAAGTTCCTGAGGAGTCTTCCAGTTTAGTTCAGTATGACCTGCTTGGGCATACGGTATCCTCTGAAACTATTAAATCTATTACAGGTAGGAATCTTGTCAGTAAAAATCAACTTGAGGTAAAACTAACCTGTAACATTGCCCAGAGCTTTTTTCCTTTTCTTTCTGTAAGTTATTCTACTGAACGTTGTAGGGTATGTATTAAGGGCTGAGAGCGTAAATCTGAATTAGGTTTCTGTCCTTGAGATTTACATTTGCAGATTCATTACAGTAAATTGTGATAGTCTTTCAGAAAGCTAGAATGAGATCATTACTCCAAGGGACAAAATGAGCATTTAATCACTGCTTAAAATGCAGTTTGAAGAGTCAAGAGGATGCCTGGGTGAGGAAGTAATTTCTCAGCACTGTATCCACATTATGTGCAAAAGACTTCCTTTGTTTGGCGGTGCAAACAGCTTAGGATAGAAGTACAGCATCCAGAATGGGTTATTAAAGCCATAAAACCCCTCTAGTTGAATAAGGATAGGCACAAATGCAATAATCACAATAGATACTTCTGCTGATTTTTACTGTAAGAAATAAGGCAAATGGTAACTACAGGCATCCAAAATGAGTGAAGTATCACTGATGAGCAGTATGGTGATAAACAAGCATATTCTCAAAATATTTTTAAAATTTGGAATAATTTTCTAAGCATCAGCAGGTTTAGGTGTTTTGAGATGGTCAAAATGAAACTGATAATGCAAATATATTTGATTGCTCTATGGGTATTATACTCAAAGATAAAATGGCATTTTGCAATACACTAGAAATTTACTTCTCAGCATATTGATTACTATGAATTAACAACAAAATTTCCTTGCTGTCCCCAAAAGACTCATTCTTTAGTGCTTTATTTAGACAGTTTATTCAATTCATGGTAAAACTGCTTTTTTGTCTCTTTGCTTGATATGAATGATAACATTTTAGATAAACTTTGAGTATTTTTATTTCTTCTCAATGATATTTGTATTTGTTTCATTATCATAGTGATGCTGACATATAAACCTAGTAAAAAGCTGAGATGCTTGCATAACATTTGATATGTATCATTGTTTTTATTGTTTTATTTGGCAGGTAGGTACTACAATGTTATAGATACTATGGTAGGTAGGTAACTTGTGTCTTGGGACTCTCTTCTTCAATAGCTGCCAGAAGGATTTTTAAAATCATGCTTATACTGTAAAATTAAATCTAGTATTAGCAGTACACTTCCAGTATTTTTGATATCAGCTTTTGAATGGCACTATAATGACCTACCATTTCTAGGATTTTTTGTTTAAAAGTTTCATTCACTCTTTTTACAAAGAGCATATCTTTCTGTACATGTTAAGTAATATGAATAGCATCATCTTAAACAATCCTAGTTGAGAGTCTGAAACAGTTATTCTGGAACACAAATTTTATACACAGTCAGAAAAATATTTTTTTTTTTTTTTAGGTGAATATATTGTTATGACAGTTTATTTCCACCTCAGACGGAAAATGGGTTATTTCATGATTCAGACCTATATCCCATGCATTATGACCGTGATCCTCTCTCAAGTTTCATTTTGGATAAATAAGGAATCCGTTCCAGCTAGAACTGTTTTTGGTAATAATTTCTTTTTTTAAAACTTTTTCTCAAAATTGTTCTTTTAATGCCTTTCTCTAGAATAGGCCTGTTTAGTGTCATGGGGTATACTGCCTCCATACTAGAGCAGAAACAAGGGAATAGTGTAAATTCAGAAGAATTCTTGCTATTGATGTATGAAGAATGTTGCTATGTGAATCCTTGGAACTTGAAGAGAAACTTGGAATATATAACCTGAAGGGTGGCATGGTTGTCTGTGGCAAATGGCTGTACAGCTCTAGGGATTTTTGCTGCTTAGGGAAGACCTGGCCCTTAGTTTATATCCAGAGCAGGTTTATCCTTCAGTGGGCAATAGTGTAAGTACTTGTTATGAGGTAACCGTGTCATCAGTGGAAGCTTGCTATGAGTAAGGCTTAGATCCTGTTACTGTAAGTTCATGTTTAGTGCTCTTCTTTCCTTTTGTGCCATTGCCATTATGAAAATGAATTACAAAAGCAAAATGATCACAAGATATTAAAATTGCCCTCATCAAAATACAACTTGAATGAGATGCTACAGTGAACTCCGAGAATAAAGAACAGAAAAGCTTCTGTGGAAGAAAAAGCATAAGAAATTAAATGAAAATATGATTCTGAACAAAGAAATAGGATAAAAACAATTTAAAATCTGCCTTTATAGAGCAATGTCATGGCTTCATAAAGTACTGTAGTCTAAAGCAGGAAGAGAATGTTGTGTAAAATGCCTTTCTATAATAGAGAGGTAGATGCTGGAAAGAGTGATAGGAATTAATGTTTCTGTGTGACGGCCCATTCAAACATGTAAGTGGAGTCAGAACATTGTATCACAAATGAGACAAGGTTAATGATTAGTTTTAGGAGAAACAACTTGTAAACCTAATAAGAATCCCACTAGCTTTTAACTCAAGCATTACATTAGGCAAACTAATATACTGCTTCATATTCCTTTACAGTGATGTTGAGTAATGATACTTTATTGAATGGAGTATTGCCATGAACTGGAAATATAGAATCTGTATTTACAGACCAAATGAGATAATTGAAAATGTACAGACTATAGAGCAATATATGAAATACGTGTAACTATATCCATATGTGAAACTGAAAAATACGGATAAAGTTTGGACATCTACTAAGTTAGAGATAAGTCACTAAAATGCCTTTGAAAGCAAGTAACTTAAAGTGTGGCAGCAAGTATCCTTCTAGTTTTGAGACCAATTCCAACAGGGACCCTATTTTCTAAAGCTTTTTTCCAAAGAGAAAAAGAATTAGGGAAAAAATAGGAATGAAGCCATGCTTTGGTACCAGCTTTCTAGAGGAACTGTCAGAAGAAGCCAACCAAAAGATCATTGCATTGGACGCTGAATGATTAGGAAGAATTTGTCAAAGGTAACAGATGAAGGATACGCAAGGAACTAAGGTACATCGATTCATGCTTTCTGCAGACAGAGCTTCAAACACCTGAAATCCGGTGATTGTGGGAGATTGGAAAAACAACAGTAATTTTAGAACGGGTTTTAACCATGTAACAATTTATTAATAGTATTTAATTTTAACATTAATTTTTATATTTATGTTAAAATTTAATGCTTATGTGCATTTCTGATCGGGAGCTTTTAAATATTTAGCTTTGGATAATTACAGTTTATATGTAAACAAAATATTTTTACCAGGCCTTAGTTCCCTACCCTGTAAATCTCTATGGCACGTATCTACAGGCAATTGCAGTGGCAGCTGCAAGTCTCCTGAAGAATGATTTAATAGAGAAAAATCTGATAAAGATATAATACTGTCATGTCCTCCCCTCTCCTCCTTGTTTTTTGTTAACATTCGGTCACTCAATTCACTTCAGTCTATTTTTACATCTGTTAAAGAAATGTCTGTAGAAACAGTTCAGGCAAACTTTTTGCTCTAAGTGGACAAAGGTCCACTCAGGTCCTCAGGAAGGGTAGGGCTAGACAGGGATGAAAAAAAACCCCTTTCCATATTTATTTTTTTTCTCAGACTTAAACATTTTCAATGGTGTGTTTTTCAACACCTTCCCACTGAAGAAGGTTTTGTGAGCTTGCATCTGTGTTTATCTTCCCAAGTTTGCTCTGATACATCCCTTGTACTTTCATGAACTGGCTATTACTCTTTTTTTCTCTTTTGTCTTCTTTAGTAGGAAGGACTGGTTTTATTGTGACCAGTTCTTTGTATGGCAGTGAAGCTTTTTAGTATCACATTACCTTGATGGAATACCACTATTTAGCAAATGGGGGATGTGAGGAATCTGTTGAAAAACATGTTCTTAAATAGTTTGAATTCTTCTGAGTATAAGAATTATATCTTGAATTAAAATGGTTACAGTGTTCTTTTCATTTTTAGTTAGTCTTCCTTGAGGTTATTATGCTAGGACTTATATAGTATTCACTACATACTCGGTGTTTTACTTTTGTATGATATGGGATATTTTGGATGAAAAAGGAAGAAAGGACCCCATACCTGGTTTTGTGCAGCATGTATTTGAATTGAAGTATTACCATGAAGTGGTCATGTTTTGAGTTCAGTGTTCATGCTGGTACATTTTAATTAAAAAGTTGTTCTTTCAGAAGATGAAATTCTAATTAAATGTTTATTGGTTGACTAGCAGTAGAAGGCTTTAAAAAAATGGTGATGGTTTCTTAACTAACAGAGTTGTTAATAAAATATTCTTCCTTAGCACCAAAATAATTTATCAGGACTTAATGACACCTGCATTACAAGTGGGATTAGAGGAACAGATGCAGAATAATAGGTGGTATTCAGAACCCTTTACAGGAAAAATCATGTTTTTGTTGCAGTCTGAGGAGCACTGCTCAATTTAACAACCTAAATTATGTTCAAATATTTAGAAAATAACTTGTAGAAACTTTCACTGAATTTGATATGAAAAAAAATGAAATAAAGGCTTCCATGTTTTCTTCATGTGAACTGTAGATATCTGCTGAAGTGGTGGTTTTCCATGCCTCCTTTAAAAACTGGTCAATTGGCTTGTGTGCATAGCTGCTTATGGATATGGTGGTTGCCATGACTTAGATGTAATGGCACTATACTATTCACAAACAGTAGGGAAAAACTCACAAGTGATGTAAAATTCTTTGTTTGAAGCTGCTTGCTTTGTTTTACTTTGATTCAGCAGTGCTTTTGCTTTATTTCTTTGAAGGAATAACCACAGTGTTGACAATGACGACACTGAGCATCAGTGCAAGACATTCACTGCCAAAAGTATCTTATGCTACTGCCATGGACTGGTTCATCGCGGTTTGCTTTGCCTTTGTGTTCTCTGCTCTTATTGAGTTTGCTGCTGTCAATTATTTTACTAACATTCAAATGGAAAAAGCCAAAAGGAAGACAGTGAAGTCCCTTCTTGAATTTCCAGTTGCTCCAGTACAAAGAAAAAGAAGTACAGAAGAAACACTCACGGTATGTTTTCAACTTAAACGTTTTCTGTCTTTTTGGTAGTGTTTCCCAGTAAAAACAGGCCTTTAACTTCCTCTCAGGTTCCCTCTGAGCTAATGATGCTATGTAAGTCAGCCTGATGGAAGGCTAATGCTACATTATATTCAATTATAAAAACCTGTAAAACATGATTTAATTCTTACTTGCTTTGTTGAATAAACTGAGGGGAGAGGAGGAGGTTATGTCCCTGCAGTCTCTTCTATATTTGTCTTTTGGTGAAGGTCAGTTATGATGGGTATCTTGAGGAAACTGTTGCCTTTTGCACATTGATTCTGAATGGACTGATTATACAGACCAAGATATTACAGATTATAAGGGCAGCGTGTTATCCAATGTCTTTAACGAATTAAAATAAGTTAAAGTATTGCAGTTGTACCTTGGAGCACTTTCTTAGACATCAGAGTTCTCCTTGCATTGCATGTGTTGCCTGTCTAGAGTTGGCTTTCTTTATCAGTTACAATTTCAGGAATAATTGAGGAATGCTGGATGGAACTTTTGTGTCTACTATAGATAAAATTTTTATGTAATTTGTATATCTTTCCACAGGAGTTCGCCTCAATCCCTGAAAAGTTTTTGGGCTCTGTTTAACAAAATGCTTTCCTGCTTTCATAGTGCTTTGGATTAAGTGTGACTTGTGTGGTATCTATCTCTCTTAGTGTGTGAACTAGTTAATAAAGGCTCAATCTCATTTCCAGTTCAGCTCACTGGTGGTACCCTCTCCTTCCTTTATCCATTCCCACATGCTTACTCTCTGCTGCATCTATTCATTGCACACATAGCTAACAAAGTCATTATGTCACTTGTACCAGCCAGGTGGTAGGACAGTAATTCCCAGCCATGGCTGACTCTTGGCAACACCACTCATGAAGTGAAGACATTGACAGTTATAATTTACTCTTTATGTCAGGCTGACTTTGTAATTTCCTTTGGCTGAGCCATGATTAAAGAAGTGCTGTTTTTGACTAACTCTTGTTAATTTTGTCTTCTGTCTCTTTTCACATCTCATTTGTCTCCTTTCCTATTCATCTTCTCATTTCTGCCTTCCCACCCCTTCCATTTTCTATCACTGCTCCACTGCTGTACACCCACTTCCATTTTTGTTCCTGTTCTTTGCTCTCCTACTGTAGATACTGTTTTTAGTCTCTTCGTTGTGTTTTGTTAGATCTCATTTCTGCTTAAAAGGAGATATGCTCCTGAAGAGTTTGTTATTTATCATTCCATTGGTTGCTAGTAAGAAAGAGGAACAAAAAATATGTTTATAGTAGCATGTAGTTCACCTTGTACGTAGACGTATTAGTGCTATTAGCTTATACTAAGCTTCTTGATTGTGCGGAATGAAGGTTAGTATGGTATCTTGGCTGCTCCTGAGGAGTGTTAATAAACACTGCTTTTGGTGATAGATTTTATTTATGTTCATAGGAAAATAAATAAGAGCAGTTTAATCCTAAGTTTATTTATAAGATTTGACTTAATGGGAAAAATAGTAGTTTTCTCAGGTAGCTTAACAAAGCTTTTTCTCTTGGAGGCTTAACAAAACTTTGTTTCATGGACAGAATTGCTCTAAGTCAGTGGTGTATCGTGCTTAGCCATTTATACACATTTTGGAGAAACTTCTTTTTCTCTCTTTTTTTTTTCTCTGTTATTATGGTTTTTGTGGGGTTTTGTTTTATTATTTTAACAACAGCAGCAATAGAACACACAACTCAAAGTCTAGATAAAATGAGATATGAACAATTATGTTCCACTGCTTTATTAATACCACTGTGATAAATTTGGTAGTGTGCTTACAGGTTTGGAGACTTTGTAACCACTCGAGGAAGCAATCTTATTTTCAAACACATTAATGTTATGAGCATGTGAGTGAGTGATAATGTTGATTGTACCTTGAACTGTTATTTTTTCATGGCTTTTTCCGTAATTCTACCTATACTATACTAGGACTTGAGGCTTTGCTCTTCTAGGACAAGGTGACTGTTATAAAGCCTTAACTATTGTGCCATCCTTTCTATGACTAGAGGATGACTTCTGGTCTCCTGCTGGGCAGAACAGAAGCTAGTATCGCTATTCTGGTTCTCTAGAAGCTAACATGGCTGTTATACTTTGCTTTCCAACCTTACACGTAATACAGTTCTTGCCGTATTTTCCTTACAGGTATAGAATTTTCTTTATTCCTTATTATATTTTTATTTCTTTATTCCTTATAAATCTGTTATTTTTTCCTGCACATATATTGTCTAGACAGTGCTGATTTACTAGAGATAATGGAATCTCAGCTTCCTTGTGAATTTGTGGTGCACAGAGAATGCAGGACAATTGCCTGACTGTAGTATGTAATCTGTAAGCATTGTTTCTTAACATAAAGACTACACATTTTTTTTTCTCCACAGCTAAACGATAGGCTTTGATTTCTTAACCCAGTTAGTGTTTAAAAGAAGTCTGTACTACGTTGCCACTATTGTGCTAAAAATTCTGTTGATAGCAATACAATTGCCAGAGCTCAAGGAAAAGTTGTATTTTAAACTTGGAACTTTTTTTCAAACAGAGTTTGCCTATACTGGGAAATTTTCCAGTATCCCAAAATTAAAAATTTTTACTTAGCCTAAGGAGGAAGTGTTTGTTAATTGGGAAAGAAGATGCCTGAATACCTAAACCCAACAGTTCTTTCTGGCATGTATCTCACCATTTGCAACCTGCTTTGGATCTTCTACTAATTGGAGGGGCAGATCCCTCTCTTATGCCTGTTAGCCCTTTACTTTTGGTGGCCTTGAAGTGGCGTACAGGTGTCTGTGCTGGCTTTTTGCGGTTGAGGTCCCATCTGCATAGGTCCCCTGAAAACAGAAAAATTACAGAGCAGTTGACACTATTAAGGAAAACAAAGTGATACTATACTTTTAAATAAGGGTTTCATTTATGGGTTTTGTTTTCTGCATTATTCACTGGGTGGTTTTATGCATTTGACTTTATTTTTTAATTTACTTTTTTTTTTTTTTTCTCAAGTAACGTGGTGGAATTGTCCTAGCGGGGTTCTAGGAGGGAGCAAGGCTATGAAACTGGTTTAGCTATAGAACATGGAGATTTTACTGTCTGATGGTATTAGAAATTGGGCATGTTAATAGTAAAATTTGGTAAAATAAATTGGACATAATTAGAAGTCCTTTTTTGAGAGGTATGCCTTTGACCAGTTTCTGACCACAGAATTAAAGTGGGTTTTCTGTATTGAATTAGTTAATATGTTACTCATGCTAATTAGAATTCTTGGCAGTGGGTTGTTTTTTTCTTTTCAGTCAAAACCACTTTTCTAGTTGTCTTGGATCAAAGGCAGCTCTTATCATTATGGTCAAATGATTCGGTTATGTTCATTCATATTATATTTCCTTTACCACAACCAATACATCTGTACTGTAGCAAATGTGGGCTATATGCTTTTCAAAGTTATTCTCTTGTGTAATTACATTTACTTTTTTTGGAGCCACATGATGGGTGTGACTGAATATACTGATTACAGTAAGCATTAAATGCATTTCTGCATTTCGAAGGCTAGCTAAGTAGTCTGAACTGTATTAATTCCAAAAAATCCTGGCATCAAGCTAATTTACTGGGCTGGAGCAAGCCTATAGTGCCTGTAGATGCAGTGGATGTTTCTTTATCACTTAATTTGGTTTTAGCCATAGTATTCTTCAACCTTTTTTTACACTCCTTCCCCTCCCTACCCCATTTCAACTCTTTCTTCTTGCTGTCTTTGACTTTCTGATACAAACTTAATGTGTTTCAATAAGGAGGAGTGCAGGTCTGCAGTAGACATCCCAGGAATAGGATTCAAGCTTTTTTGAGATCTGCCTTAAGTTCACAAGGGGCTTGGACAGCTTCATTCATCCTTTGTCAGGTACAGCAAGACAGCACTGCAAGCTGTCTAAGCCAAAAGAGATTACTTACACCATGGTCTTCCGTGATTTCCTTGTTTTGGGAGCAAGTTAAAATGCTTTCAGGTTAGAAGGAATGAACCTGTCCCTAAATGTTCTGAACCCCTTTAATATAAGCAGAAATGTTGCTGCAAGTCAATCTGTGATGGAAATGAATGATTTATAGTTTGTTATTGGAATCCTGAGTCTATTTTTGTGCTTCTGCACTATTTCCTTTTCACTGTATTCTTATGAAGTTTATTTTTAAAGACCTACCCAATTTTGGAGATGAAGAGTGCTACTGAAAAACAGTCTTCAAAAAACAAACTCCTGAACACTGGTAACATGAGCTTCAACCTCAGCTGTTTGTTAAAAGAGTGTGAAACTTGGGGAAAAATCAGGTCAGACTCACAAAAACCTTTTGAATGGAATTATTTAATCAAACTTGTCACAAGTAGATTGCAACTCTCAAACTTTCTTCCTCTTTCCTGAAGAGGGTTAAATGTCATCTTGTCTCGAGTAAACCCTGTAGCATGGAAGAGCTTAAGGGTCAAGCTCTTCACTGCCATGTAGGCACACACTCCTCTCCTTAGTGTAGGAACATTCATGCTTGGGTGGTACGTGACCTCACAAGTTTACAAGAAATGTTGTCATGTGGACAAGCTGCATATGTGATTTCATTTCAAGATGTATTTTCTGTGTTATGAAGTACTTGTCTTTTAGTCATGTATGGACAGCTCAAGTTACATGATAGGGATGTGAGTAAAGTGGAGATCGTTGGGCAGCTTTTGGTGAACAGACATCTAGAGCAATTATTCTGACTGATGCCCACCTCTGCCCCAGCTCCTGACTTTCAGAGCAAAGATTGGGCCAGCTAAATTGTTCTGATGGGCTGGGTACAATCTTGAGGCTGTTGGTAGGATACTTTTTTTTTTCTTTGTGTGTGTGTGTGCTGGGTGTTTTGTTCGTAATCCCTGAAGTTGACTAATGATGAAGGTCTAAGGTTTAGACTTAGATGAAAGTGGAAATTTTAGCCTCTAAACCAAAACTTGTATTTGAATATGTAGACATATTCTTTAATGGAGAGGTGCATAAAATGTACCAGACCTAGAGTAGTACCACTTCACTTTCTTTGCTCCTGCTTTGGAGCAGTAAAATAATAGCTTCTTCTGTCCTTTCAAATAGAGAAATGGAGCTAAACCCACTTGCCTCATATGTGAAGGGGATTATCTGAAGAGCATCTAGGTCTTGATGGCAGTACTTGGACCACAGGCCTGGTTATTGGACTCCTTATGCATGGTTTATCTCCTTTGTGGGACTTAAATAATCCTACAGTTGGAACACCATTTCAGTTTTTAAATATAATAACCCTTTTTTTCTCCTTCACTAGTTATCCACTGCCTAGGGTGTTGCGGTTTGGGGTTTTTTAGGGCAGTGGCATTTAAAACTTAGATTGTAGTGTTGGACTTCAGGCTCAAGAAATGTGTAGAGTTTAAGGACAGGGCCATACAAGAAGAGGGTGCTGTGCCATGTGAATAATTTCTTTGACATGCCAGCAATTTTCTGCTGCTCTAGTTTCATTAGTCAACATTTTTGCTGTTGATGATTTACAGTTTTGATATGCTAGCATCAGGTTTAAGTACGATGAGAGTAGATGCAGGTCATAAACAACTGGCACATTTTGTACTAAATTCTATTTGAAAGATAGGAGAGAATAATCACTTGGGGTAAGGCTGCAGTGACTTAGAGAGAAATTTGAATGTTTGGATACCTAAAGATAGAATAGATCCAAAATGGTTTGTAAAATATTTTGTTAGCTGTGATGCTCAGGTACAATGTTTTGTGGGTGGTTTTTTTGCTTTCTTGATTTTATTTGTGTTGTTTTTCTTTGGGGTTTTGTTTGTTTGTTTTTTGTTTTGTTTTTGTTTTTAACTTGGTTCACTAGACTTAGATAGTCCTACCCAGCAACTGACATTATTTGTAATGTATAAAGCTAAATATGTGCTCAAACAATATGATTGGGGCATAAATGTGGGTTGTACAATTTAAAATCGTTTTCTTAGTATTTCGCATAGTATGTCTTTTTAAATAGCATAAATTAAAGTGCTATATTAAAGAAATGTATCTCTTTTCAACAACCTGATATTACTTTACCTTTAATATGGTTGGGTGGAATGACTTTACACTGGAAGTAGAAACATTTCTCTACTGCAAAGTGATCAGAGTGATTGCTGAAGTCTGCAATATAGTATGAGGTTTGTGCTTAGATTCTGACCCATCTTAACTGTGATGTAAACTCCACTGAATTCCAGAATTCAGTTATAATGAAGTTAAAAAAGACTTGGTGTTTGATCAAAACTGTTGGAATTCAAAGCTGGGCAATGAGTTTTTTCCTTCTTGATAGCGGAAATGTTTTTTGTGGGTTTGGTTTTGTTGTTTTGTGGTGGTTTATTTCCTTTCTTTTTTTTTTTTTTTTTTTAATGTGCACCAAAAAAAAGCAGGAGTTTAGTTGCAACACCTGATTGATAACTAAACAAAAAATCGTGGAGTGCTACCTCCTCCAGTCCTTACTAGGAAATGAGGTAATAGATCATTCCTCAATTTTCTATAAGTATTAGATTAACTGCCAAAAGTAGGGAAGGAAATATGGGGGATATACTCAACTCAAACACCTGACAGTGTTTACTGTAGTTAGTACTGTAGTACTGGAATAATTAATTAATTAATACTAAATGGTCTTAGGATAAGGCTTTTGTTTTGGAAACCAAAGCATAACTCCTCTATTTTAGAAAATACGATACCCAATTGTTTTTAATTAAAAAAAAATACGGAAATGCCTTTCTCTGTAATTTTGCTGATCTACTGAAAAAAAGAAAAAGACCACCATGCTTCAAAAAAAAAATTTCTTTTTTTTCCCTCATTAGAATAAACAATATGTGTTTCTGTTAATAATAAAAAAGGTTTTTTCCTGTTAATACCGGTTGCAGGCATTAAGATAGATCTGATACTGATATAATGGCAATTTCCTTTTTTTTGTCTTTTTTGGTAGAGGGAAACATTAAGTAGTCAAAAAATGTAGTAGCTTTTCAGAAACACCAAGTCAGGACAAACCTTTATGGTGACAGGGGTAAGATTGTTCAGCAACCCTTATAATGCAAATTGTCAGGGATTTTATAGTTTTCCCTGTGATGATTAGTATGAAATGATGTCTTTGAAGACAAGGTTCTTCATATTTTCTGCTTAAACCTTTTCACGTATTTGTATTTAAATTTTAGTTTTGTTTCCCCTCCACAAAGAGTTTTCAATACAGATGAGCCCAATGACACCAAATTGTGTTTGAGTCTCACAGCTATGTGTGAAATTTCTAGCTGACTTCATTTTTACGCTGGGAAAATTGGAGTCAGAAGAAATAAACATTGAGAGGCTTGGGAAAATCTACAAGGCAATGAATGTTCAAAGCATTTTCAACGAACTACTGAAGCAAATTTAACTACAGCTTTAAGGTCAATGAAAATTGAAAGATACAGAAAATAACGAAAGTCTTTGGTCCCTAATCAGCCATCCTTTTTCCTTTCATAGATGCTACACAAAGCACATCTACATTTCATTAGCACATGACTTAGTCTAATAGATTTATTCCCCACCATAGTTATGTTTTCAGTTCTTTTGTTTTTTGTCATAATATAAATAAAATCTTCAAGAATTGTGCACACCAGTGCTTAAGAACCATACGCAGGCTTACTTACATATACATGTTTACATGTATGCATGTGTAAGGCTTTTAAAGCAGCATACAGGTGGATGGGTTTATTTGGCATAAATTTGACATCCATTTTTTCAAAAAGGGTTCTTCTAATTTATATTTCTTTAATAACCTTGAATTAATTTTTCTTCCACTTTGTGCACTTTTAGGCACGTCCAATGGTAGAACATAGGATGGAGTGCTCTTCTTACCTTTTCTCCCCTCCCATCACATGATTCAGATTGCAAAATTAGCAGAGTGGATAGTGGACTTGCTCTTATAGCTTATCTCCCCTCAATTTTTTCTCTCCAAATAGTTTGCACTGCTCTTTGCACTGCTAAAGCTATGGACTAGAATTCATTGTGTTTTGTGGCAGGTGGAGCTTTTACTTGGTCATGTTCCAGGGCTCTGTAAGGCAAAACAAAATCTCTAGTATTATTCCAGTAAAATTTCTGATTGACTGGCTCTACAACACAGTAGTAAAACAGGGTAGATTTCTCCTCCAAGTTGTGCATTTGCTCGCAGCGTGACAATATGGTGACTCAGTGGGATTTGGGACAAGCAGCATTATTTACACTGATGACAACATGCTGCTTCCCTGATAAATGTCAAATAGTGTGAATTTGGCAGGCTATACCATGTCCTCCCAGAAGAACAGACTGTTTTCTTAGGAAGAATTGGTAAAGATAAAACTGGCTATGGTAGAGTTTAATAGGAAAATATTACTAAATTACCATAAAAACAATTTTGATTTTGCAGCTAAACAGTAAGTAATGCCAGAATTTTGGTAGTTTTAAGGTTTCCAATTTTTGCAAGAATTTTTGCTTTAATTAATTGGGATCTCCCAGTTTGGGAAACCCATGCTCTCATTTAGCACATCACTGACTTTCCTAGGTATTAATTTACATGTGTCTCATTGAAGGTTTAGTAGTGCTGTCCTGTAAGACTCTAATCGTATTCTTGCAAAATTAACAGCAGAGCAAAGCATGAAGATGTTTATTGACTGTTCACTTTTAATTTAATTCTACTAACACCTCTTTGTTACATGCTTGATTAGTCTAATAAACAATTAAAATTCTTTACAATTGTAAGACTGCTTTGATTGTGGTGCCCTTTTCAGGGCTTGAGATTTTTTGGTGAGTTTTTGTTTGGTTTTATTTGGAGGTTTTTTTGGGGAGCGGGTGTGTTTGTTTGGATGTTGGTGTTTTTTGGGGGGACATGGTTTGTTTTGGTATTGGTGGGTTTTTTGTTTTATTTTTATTTTGTGTTTTTGTCTTTGATTGGTTGGTTTTGTGTGTGGGGTCTGGTTTTTTTACTTAAGAAGATGAAATGTGCAAAATGGTGATTAGGCACCTGAAAGGCTTAAGTACTAAATTTCCCTAGGTAGGCACATACAGAACTGACTTGCTGCTTCTTGCACGTTTACCATGAATCTTAGGTGGAAAAATACCTACTCCATTTTATATCTGAGTGGCCAGCATGCTTATTAGATACAGCCTCCCACAAATCCCACATAGGAGTCTGAGCAGACTTGAGTCGTGCCTTTTTGATTGTGGAGAATTGTATTAGTAACCAGACTGCTAAGTAGTCCTTGGCATGTTAAATTCCTATTGAAGCTGCTCTTGTTATGTTAAATAATTTATACAGGGCCACGGAGAAGGAGAGGAATGATTCTGGAGCCAGCTGGTCTGTGCATGCACTGCAACAGGAGGACAAGATTGAAGTGTGAAGAATGCAATATCTATAATAAGGAAGGATGATCACTTTTCCTAGAATGTCCAGTGGCCTGGTAGGAAAACACTTGAGATGTTAAAAGCCTGGGTTGATATCCCTGTGACAGTCAGGACAGATTTGAGAAGAAGTCTCCTGTCACCAAACCTATGTTCCTGTACTGATTGCTGTGTTACAATATAGGAAGGCAGAGGTTTTTTGTGTCTTTTTACGGTGTGACATAGCTATCTAGCCTCAGGAAGGAGCTCAGAGCTGAAAGCGCTGGTTACAGTTGGGTGGCTCCTTCGGCAAAGGCATGTAATTTAGGCTGTGATCCTACCCAGGGCATTTCTCTCCAGCTTTGGTATCTGGATGTCGAAGTGTTAGCTCTCTCCCACTAGAACTGGTACTTGTAAATTCTGCTGTGCATTTATCCCTGAGAAAATCGAAGCGACTGCTTTAAATATTGTACTGCCTCTGTCCCGGACACTGTCAGGATGTCAGTGATACTGATATCCTATGTCAAAGATCTGCTAATGATCTAGAAAATGTATTGTCCTGCAGCAGTGATCTCTCCTCTAAGTAAACAAATAGTGCAAAAGCAGCCCTGGGATCTTGCACCATGTCACTGTGAAGGGTCTTAGGGTAAGGCTGCTGCAGGTCTTCAGAAGTGTCTCTATATCCAATCCCACAACTGCTCAGCGATTTTCCAAAGAGTGCTGAGGCAGATTAGAAGAATTATATTGCAACTACATAGCTCTAGTTTTAATGTGCCTGTTTTTCCGCAGTTGACGATGGCTGTGCTTCCTAGTGATCCGAGGGCCTATGAAGGGCGTTTTCCATGTGGAGTACTACTGATTCTCTGTTAGCTCAGGCAGTAGGATCTGCTTATTTTAGATTCATGTCTCAACTGGATATATCCATCATAAAAGCTATGAAGAAATTTTAAATTGCAGAGACTGATTTTAAAGCTGTTACATAGAGCACTAACAGACTATAGGAAGATGCTCTTGAGTTGTGTGAAAGAGCTGTACCAACATTTCTCACAGCTTGCAGTTTTCTCACTGCTTTTGTTAAGTACAGTCCCAAGGATAAAGTTCCCTGATGCCCTGGTAATCCCTTTTATCGTTGCTGCCTTCTTTCTAGGACTTGGCATGTGACTCTTAAATAATGTTCTTGTTTGTTTTACAGATTCTAAGTTGGCCTTATCATAGGAAATATGCACTGTGGTTGTTTCCAGCTCTCTTTGTTCTGCAACAAGATGACTAAGTTTGTCAGTTCAGTATTGCATATTGCTGTGCCGATGATCCTCTTCCTTTGAACCTCAGCTCAGCTGCTGCATGCTACTTCAGTTCATGCTAAATTTGCAACCTTGACTTCAGAGAAGTGCAAAATTGCCTTGCTTGTCAAAAACTGGTAATATGTAAAAAACAATCTAGTAATTTATTTTTTTTGTTCAAGTCCAGGTTTATGTAGGCTTAGAAAACGTTTCAGAATTTCCACAGTATGTGAGCAGCTGTTTAGGCTGTGCAAACCATGTTAAATATTGAAGAGTTTAGATCAACTCGTGCATCATTTGGTGCATAATTTTAGAGCTTTAGTAAACAGCAGTATCCATCAAAATTGAGTTTAAATAGAAAAGCAAACGATAGTTTAATTAATTTTTGGCAATAGATTTGTTACTGGGTTTTTTTTGTTTTGTTTTGCTCTGTACATTCTGTCATAGAAACTGACCATCAAATTTGCTCCACAGATGTGCCACAGTATTTAACAATAAATTGTATAGATTTATCACAAAGTGTGCTAACAGCATTGTTCATTGTGTTATTCATGGTCAATTGCATGTGAATCTACTGGTCAAAGGAAGGATACAGCACTAATTATCACTCTTTACACACGCCTGTAAGGAGGTTGGTTTAGATGTCCTATCTTCATTCCAAATAAAATGGACTTTGTTCTAGTACTAGGAAGGGGGCATCTTACGTCAGGACTTCGTGCATAGGAAGTTCTCAATATATCTTCCCCTACTTTAGTTCTTGTAAAGATAAAACCCATGAGAAATAGCATATGATGCTTAAAATTAAAACAAGATCTCTATGCTTTTTAGTACAGTAAATACTTCAAAAGCTTTTTGCATATTGCATGCTGCATGACAGAATTTGTTTGACTGAATTTGAACCTTCTATCCTATCCTACAGCCTCCTGCCTCCTCAATAAAGTAAGCTTGTGCATGGGACGGGAGTTTTCTAAGTCTCTCATACTGAGCATTTTTTTATTTGTTGGTTTTGGTTTTTGTTGTATGTCTTAATGAAATATTCATTTGTATAGAAAGAAGGAGTGATTATCAATCTCTTCTGAAAAGAACTCTGCTACATTTCTTTCTTCAATTCCTTGACTTTGTTACTACACTCACCTATTACCTCTAGCATGATCAAACTTTTGATGATAAGTGTTTGAACTCTCATCAAGGCTGGCATTTAGCTTTCACCATTGCCAATCTTGGTTGGTAAAAATCAAATAGGCATTAGTATATTCCAGCCAACCACAGAGCTTTAGCCAATGAAGATGTCTTACAATTACAGAAATACATATATTCTTAGATTATTATCAGAGCTCTTGAGAACTTTGTTTATGCACATACAGGAATTGTGCACTCAGATCACCCAGAATTTTGAAACTTGTCTATAGTGTTTCTCTCAGTATAAGTTCAGAGATTGAATTCTCCTGGCAGGATCAATAGCAAGAAGGTTTTCTCTTGAAGGAGAATAGAGCAGAGTAAAGTATTTATAACTTCTATTTTGGTGGTGGTTTGTGATCACAGTTTCTGGTTTGTATTGTTGGACCAAGTCAACTGATAGGCTATTTCAAAGGAAGGGTGAGGCACTTATGTAAGCAGAATTTGTTGTATTTATTTACATTTATTAGATGTATTAAGCCTGGCACTGCATGGTGTAATATACTGGGCATTATGGTAGTTTCCAGGCTCCAATTTTGCATTCCTGAGCTACACCATTTTAAATGTTTCCCAAAAGTCTTACTGAAATGCCTCCAGAAAATCAGATCCTTTCTCAGTCTAGAGTGAGAATGTAAAAAATGTGGACTCAGTATTTCCTGTGGAGCCCCATCTGGACTAGCACAGCAGCTCTCTGTTGGCTCAGGATAATTGAGTGGTTTCCTGACTTGCCCTCATAAAGGAATTTTTACTTGGATAATCCCTTCCTTTCTTGGCTTGCATTTTCATTTGGCTTCTATTTATTTTGATATTATATTTCTTGTTTCTATGCCTGTGGTGGATTGACCCTGGCTGGATGCCAGGTGCCCACTGAAGCCACCTCAGCTGCACATGGAAGCAAAAATATAACAAAAGGCTTATGGGTTGAGATGAGGGAGAGATCACTCACCAATTGCCATCACAGGCAAAACAGACTGGACTAGGGGAAAATTAGTTTGATTTATTACTAGTCAAAGCAGTGTAGAGTAATGAGAAAATAAAAACTAAATCTTAAACATCTTCCCTACACCACTTCCTTCTTCCTGTGCTTAGCTTTGCTCCTGAATTCTCTATCTCCTCCCCTCCTGTGGCTCAGTGGGATGGGGAATGGTGGTTACAGTCAGTTCATCACACGTTGTCTCTGCCACTCTTTCCTCCTCGGAGTGAGGACTCCTCATGCTTTTCTCCTCACACTCCCATGTGAGGTCCCTCCTGGGGGAGACAACCCTCCATGAGCTTCTCCAACATGAATCCTTCCCCGGGTCTGCAGTTCTTCATGAACTGCTCCAGTGTGGGTCCCTTCCATGGGGTGCAGTCCTTCCAGGAAGGCATGGGGTCCTCCATGGGCTGCAGGTGGATCTCTGCTCCATTGTGGACCTCCATGGGCTGCAGGGGGATAACTATGCTTCTCACCACAGGCTCTGTAGGGGAATCTCTGCTCCGGCACCTGGAGCATCTTCTCTCCCTCCTTCTGCACTGACCTGGGTGTCTGCAGAGTTGTTTCTCTCATATATTCTCACTCCTCTCTTCAGCACAATTGAGCAGGTTTTTTCCCCTTCTTAAATTTGTCATCACCATTACTGATGGGCTTAGCCTTTGCCAGTGGCAGGTCCTGGAGCTGTCTGACATTGGCTCTGTCAGACACAGGGCTCCCCTTCTTTCTGGCAGCTTCTCACAGAAGCCACCCCTGTAGCTCCTCTGCTACCCAAACCTTGCCATGCAAACCCAGTCAGTACTTCCAAACTAAAAGCTACTGATAGGCAATATCCTTGTCTTAGGGCTATGCACCATATCTGTGTGTGCAATATATTGCTAATACAAACTGAGTGTCGTATTTTACTGTGTTTTGCAACAGAATTTTATTTGTTAAGGCTTGCTATGGAATCAGGCTTCTTCAATATTTTTATTAGTGACCTTGGCACTAATCTTTAGATGATGTGGAGTTGTGAAATAGCATCAGTACAGAGGAGAAATAGACTAATGTAGGAAGAAATTATCTTTTTTTAACATTGAATAGAGAAATATATAGGGGTTATATGTATACAACCAATAAAAAGAATTTTTTCTTGAAAATTTCCAACTGGACAACTTAACAAGGAACGACACCTGAGTGCTTTGAATGAGAATAAGCTATTGTCACGATATAGTCTTTAGTAAACAAGTGCAAGAAAAGGATTTATGAGGGGAGGTGGTGGGCAATGTGCTGGTGAGGCCACCCTGCCAACAAGTGTGTGTTCTGGTCAGCTTTGACTCAGCATGGAGCTGGGTGCTTCATGGAACATGCTTGTTTCAGTACATTTCAAGGACAAGGTTCAACTCAAAAACACAAATCCAAACTATTATAATTTTTTAATTACTATTATTACTGTATTTTCGTATTTCTTTTCAGCTCCCATTTCTCTGTTTCCTTGAGCAGAACAGCAAAGCACAACTGATGTAGCAGACAGACACGGTTGTTGCTCTTCTCACTACTCAAGGTACTGCTAGTACCTTGAATAACACCTGAATTGTTGTTCTCTGTTACTGCTCTGTCACTTTTCTGGAGAGAATTGCTGTTGGATGAAGGAGGGAAGAGAGATTCCTGCCTGCTTTCTCTCCCTTTGATTTGTGCTGTGAGCTTTGGCAGGGTTCTCTGGAAACGTTGAAGGGAAGGGGAGCCAAAAGCACAGTAGGTATGGTGCAGGGCAATGTTTGGGAATGGTATCATCAGAGAAGTGCAAAACATAGGATTTTTTACATATATAACAAGTGATTGTTTGGCCTTGTCTGTATTTAGACCTGTATTAATGATGTTGAGTCTGTGTACCCTATCTGCCCTTAAGTTTGTGTCTTTTGGAAAGCAGTTAGTCTCTGAATAAAAAAATATTCATATATTATATCTGAAGTATAATATCTTTTATATTATATTTTAGGTGCAGGGCTGAAGGTTCAAATTTCTGTTCTTCAGGTACCCTTCCAGAAGGAAGTTCAGGAGATATCAGTATTCCTCCTAAATGCAGAGAAGAAAGGCAGAGGCTGAGTCCTACTCTCAAAAGTCATGAAATATTAAACTGATGGATTTCGCATCTGTACTTCCTTGTCTGTATTTCAGTTTCTCATCCAGCCTAATAAGTATTATTTGGTTAAAGCATATCTTTCAGAAAGACATCCAGACTTGCCTGAAGACATCAAGTGATGGAGAATTCACCACTTCTCTTAGTTAATTAATGCAAATGATTAATTGATGAAAGATGAATTTATGCCATGGTTCAGTTGTGCCTGGGGAATTTATTGCCTATGGTTGATGTGAAAAAGCACTGGCTATATTTCTGAAAGACCAGCAATGTGGTAACTTGGTTTGGTAAATGCTTGCATTTTAGTAGCCTCAGGTCTAGAACAGACTAGAATTCCTAGTATATGGTAGTTATTTTTCTGGAGATATAAAGCAGTAAACCATCATGGCTGGTAAGTTACACCTAGAATATTTTTATATTATCAGAGAAATAGGTAAACATCAGAGAATCTTGTTTTGAGCATGAGCCTGTAAAAAGCCATGACTAACCCAGGAATGCTTAGCCTCATGGTATTAATAGGTACCGCATCACATGGAGTGTGATGCTTTAGTTGTCTCTGGTATTCCAGCCACAGGTAAAAGGAACTCTTGTTTATCACTTTATATGCTATTTAATCTATTTTCATTATGACCTTTGTGCTTTAGGATCAAGCTACTGGTTATATATATGAGTATTACTCTGTTAGTTCTTGATTATAGTTTCCATTGCTTTTGTTTGAGTGCTTAAGAATGACTCTAGTATTTTTTTTGTTACTTTGCAGAGTACAGATGCCAATTCAAATGTGAGGAAAAGAACAAATGCCACGGTACAGTCCGAAGCTGATGGTGGGAGCCGAATTGACACAAGGCACAGCTCCATCCAGCCTCCCTCTGTAGCTCAGGGGTCTTCTGACATTACACCCCACTCCCTTTCTGCATCAAGTCCCAACCCCTTCACACGCATCAATGCATCAGAGACATTATCTTCTGCAAGAGCTACCCCTCCAGCTCCTCCTTCTACCCCAATTTTAACTGGATTTGTATCCCAGCATGCCACAGCTGGATCCCCTTCCATTCAGCACTTGCTTGGATCTAGACTGGAGCAGATTCAGACCACCACACCTAATACATTAGGAGCATCTGCAAAGCCATCTGCTGTCACACTACCTGCTCCCCCCGCCTCCCACTCTGGCACGAGTAAGATAGACAAATATGCACGCATTTTATTTCCTGTTACCTTTGGAGCATTTAACATGGTCTACTGGGTGGTGTATCTATCCAAGGATACCATGGAAAAATCGGAAAGTCTAATGTAGTTTTGCTGCTATGTAGTAGTTCCTAAATTATACTCACATTTGATGCATAGTTTCTTCTTTTGAAACTATTTAAAGGTCAGTAATTCTTATTTATAAAAGCTGTGTGCTACTTTCCCATTGTAAAGGCTGGAGCTATTGGGGATAATTAGTTAACTCTTACCAGAGTAATGGGTCTTCCTCCCTGCAATTAAGAATGAGCCATCACTCCTTCAGACAAACTACTCTGGATGTACAGAACTTGTCTTTGGGAGGAACATGCACCCGAAAAAATCAGAGGCAGAGGTGCACAGCTGTGCAGTGGAACACATCTGACTGCCAGGAATATGCATGTTGGCTATTACAAATCCCTGAGGCACCCAGCACTGCTGTCTGGACACAGCACTGCATTCTCTGAGTGCGAGGTCCATGTCCTGAATATTTTGACAGTGCTTGCTAGAAAAGGAGTGTCCCTGCTAGATTAAAATTGGCAGAATGGGGGGAAGAAAATGAGAAGTGGAAAAAGAAAAGAGAGTCCAGCCTGGGAAAGTGCAACTCTGGGAAAGTTATGCAAAGGAGTTGTAGAGCTCCATATATTTTTACTAAGCGTTATTTTGCATTGTAACTCACTCCAAAATAATAATTGAAACTCATAAAATCTGAAATCTGATGTAATTCTCAAAATTGGGTTTTCTAGCTTGGTAAGGTGATCTTAACTGTGTGATTCTTCTTTGACCTTGCTGACCAGCCTGAGTGGATTTATTCCTAAATTGCATCCATTGTAGTAGATGAGGACCAGATCCGCAATGTTTAACTTTTTATTTGAATTCTTTGTTTTTTCTTTGGATGTTTTGGGGTTTGGTTTTTTTTTAATTTTCCTTCTTCCCCCACCCCTCCCCTCACCCCCCCATATTTTTCAGTTACATTCTTGATTTCCTTTGAACACATCTTCTGCCCCTACTTTATGTAATGTTTGTTTCAAATTAAATTTTCAACATAGTTTTAAAAATGTTCAAAATTAAGCAAAAAAAAAAATTGTCCTTTGCTTTGATGAGTGCGGCCATGGCTTGTCACTGTGTGAATGAAAGACACTCTTTTTGTGAAGGACTGCTGTGACGTAAATAAGAAAATAAAGTTTCTAGGTGGAGCCCAGGGAAAATTTATGATCCATTTGTTTGTTTTAAACTATGGCATAGATAGGCGCTTTTCTTAGCATCTCAATATGCAATATGCAAACTGGTGACTTTATTAAAAAATCAAATAGTTAAACCTGATAGAAGTCTTGATCATAAATGTTGTTTTCACTGGAATGGGTGGAAGATACACTGTTAATACATATAAATATGTTTGTACAGATCCATCTGGCTAGGCAAATGGTTAGTGTTTCTGTGCAGATGACAGGTGAAAATCAAAGGCCAAATTCTCAGCTGTGATCTGGCTGTGTCTTTAAAGGGTCTGGACTAAACCTTAGCGTCAGTTGATTGGAATAGCAGATTGGTAGCCTATGGTCAAAGTCATATGCTGCAGGGCAGATCAGGTGAGTGTTGAGTGTTTCTGTGCCCAGACAGTGATCAAAGGACCGGTGGAGACCACAAGCTGGTGGGCTAATTGAGAGCATTCTGAGACTGCCCTAGACTATGCTGGGATAAGACTCAGAATAAAAAGAACCCATAAAGGTGAAACTATGACTGTGCCCCTGTCTATCTATTAAACTATGACTATGCTTTTGGCTCTCCAAGCCTTTTAGCCATCTCATGGCTGAGAATCTGACCTTTAACTTACAGGACCTGGGAGGTGGCAAGAGATCCCAGGCTGCTCTTTCATGCGTAACACTGGACTGTAGATGATAGAATGCAGAGGATGTGGGAGTGTCTTCTGTGACTTTAATGTAGTGATGATATGAACAATTGCCTTAGTCTTTTTTTTACTTAAGGGATGCTCTCAAAAGACCAGGTATAGTCCTTTCTTTTTTTGTCTTTTACATCTAGAAGATGTTTGAGGTTACAGCACTCCTTGAAAACCATTACATGCAGCATACCACAGAATTGGAGCACCCATGCAAGATGCCTAACTTCAGTTATTTGTGTCTTTGGATGTATTGGTAGTTGCTGTAGGTGTTTCCTCTCTAATAAGGTCACATTGTTACAGATTGTGAGAATAGGTGCTAGTATGCAAGAGATTGATTATTTATTTTGTTAAACCAGAAGATACAAAGCTAATCCTCTGGCTATTATTGATTATAATTACACAAATGATAAAATACTTCTAGCATGAAGAATGATGACCTTCTGTGTGGAGAACCTAGTGTGTGCAGCGGAAGTTACTGAAATTACTCTTGGCTTTCCTCTGTGATGAAAACCAAGTATGTTTTCTCTCAGGCAGAGCTCTAAACAATTAATTAGAAACAGCTCTCTCTTCCTTCCATCCATCCTGATACACTGATTTATAATCAGCTTTTTCTAGTGCATTGTTCAGTGGGCTCAGCACTGGTTGAGGCTAAGATTTATCTAAATGTGCTACTTGAATTCACTTGTAGTTTAATTTTAAAGACTTATAAGGAGGAAAAAGGATTGCAAAAATTAATAGATTACAAATATTTATTTCTATGCTTCTATTTTGGAAGAAGTTTTTAAGGATACTACAAAAAAAATTACCTATTTTAAATCTGACAGTGTATTTTTGAAGTACCTTACAACACTTCCATGCCTACATTGAAAATGAGACGCATTAAAAAAAATCATTATGAGTCTAGGACTCATCTGTTGAACTGTACTACATTTTTATGTTGCAGAATATAAAGAAATTACTATAATTACCTTTCCAAAGTACATGTGGACAATGTAAATAGGATTTTATTGTTAGCAGTGGTTCTTCCTTATATTTAATCTTCTTGTAGAGTGAACAGAAACAGTAAAGAGCCTGTAGTATACTCAGTGATGCTGTAACTCAGAAGCACACACAAAAAAAAAAGTGGGAATATGCTAAATATAGCAGCCCAAATGTTCAGAACTGCTAACTAAAATCCTAAGGGAGAACATTGCAGGTGTCATTTCAGTGACCAAATGGCTTATTACAGCTGAGTTTGAGTGAGATGAACTCTACAGGAACTGTTTTTTGTTGTTGTTGTTTTTTATTTTTTCTATTGGCTTTGTTGAACAATCTTTTTTTTGAGAGTACCATATGATTTAAAGCTAACCAGACACTTGACCTCAAGTTATATCTGTCAACAGGAAAGGAAACTGGATAGAAAGTCAAAAATCCTTACCAGGGAGCAGAGATAGTTCTCCACTGACTGCCGTTTCCTCGGAGACATTGTTACCAGCAGCAAAACTCTCAGAGATTGCAGTGGTGCAGCCCTGACCACTAATGCAGTCATTTGAGAAAAACAATTAAAAATGTGCTTCAGGAAGGTTGCCTTCGTAGAAACTGAAGTGTGTTTTGTAGTCAACTGTGAGCCCTCTATTAAGAGTTTTCGCTGCAATTGTGAAAATAATGAAGCTGAGCAAGGTGGCAAACCTAGACCCTACCCTCCGTGGTGACCTGAGCTCTTCGAGCTCACCAGCACTACTGGAGTCTGTTTTTCCTTCTACAAAATGGATTTTGGTGGTGCATTTCTTCTCCCATGTGTCTTTTATGGGGGGAAAAAGTACACTTTGTAAACTGTTTAGTCATCCACTTTACATTACCCTGTGATCAGGCAAGTAGACCATATAATAATTGAATGAAAGAAGTAAATAATTTAATAAGGAATGTGAATAGAGCTTTTCTGTTAACAGGCACTAAAAGTTTATTGATTATAGGGTGTTCAAGTGTAGCCTTTGGCCTCTCATCATTGTCATCATTCAGGATGGACCTTGCAAAAAATGGGTAAAGCCAAGTAACTGTATTTAATAGGATTTAACCAGTATTTCTACAGAAAATTGAATGAACTCAGTTTTTTGATATGCACAGAATTCTGTCTTCTTCCACTGTCTCGTGTACCTCCTATATGGCCATTTGGCCACAGTGTACCTTAAGCTGTAGTACATTGTCTGTGTGCTGTCAGAGGATGCAGTGTGTATTAATCCAGTTTATCCAAAGCCTAGTGCTCCCATATCCCTTGTGTTATTGGAAGTGGAGGGAAGGCCAGAATGGAAGAAATTACCACAATGGTTTGTAAGAGACACATGTTGGCCACCTGGGACGTCTTCCCGTAGATACTACAGGAGATTTCCTAGGAGAAGCTTTCTCAGTGTACTGTAGCACACTGTCCCTCCAAATAACAAAAATTTCCAAGAGGTCTATTTGGAAAGCAGAGTAGATCATGGACTTTGCACACTGGACTCCAGAACTTTTGCTTGACCCGAAAGATTAAGGAGGAAAAAAATTTTGGTGAGTTTTTCCTTGTCTTCCTGAAACTTGCTAATAGAGCTTGACCTTGCTGAAATAGAAAGGGGTTGTGTGGCTGGAACTATTATGAATTGCAATAGAGACAGCAGAAAAAAATTTACCCTTGGTTTTATTTAATCCTAATATTGAATAACAGATTAAGAAAATGGCAGCTGTGTTGAGAAGCCTAGGTGTAGTATAATATCTACTGATGATATTAATAAAGCCAAGGATAATCAAAGTTGTAGAAGTCTTACAGAACTGCAGGGCTATGTGGCAGTAAGTTTATGGCAGTTCAGTGCTAAGTGGGGAGAATAGGAGGTGCTTCCCTTTGTAGTCTGACAGGAGTAAAGCAATACAACTTCTCCATTTATATTTGGAGGAAAAAAGCTCTATAAACAAAATTTCATAATCAGTGAAAAGCCACGGGGTAAAAAATTATGGAGGTCAGTATTAACCACCAATCACAAACCCCCCAAAAATAAAAAAAAAAAAAAACAGGAAAAAATATTGAAATTAATTTAAAGTGAAATGACAATAGCATCCTTTTTTCCTATTTTTTTTTCAAGACCTTATATTTCTTTCACTGTGGGATTTCAACCTATGTTTGTATTTTTGTAAGAACCTATACTGATATTCAATGACACCAATATGTGTTTTCATTTGCTTCGGTGCACTTTAAACAGGAAGTTTAAAAAAGAAAATTGTGCCATTTTAAAAGAGTCTGATATGCATTAATTTTTGCAGTTTTCTTTTGTAGGCCTCTCCTCAGAGTCAAGATGTAGCTATTTTGGAGAATGTTAGTGTGGTTAGTAGTTTCACCATGTTCTGAGTAAATCAGACTTCAAAAGTAAGTTTTTGCCACATCCCAAGCAAGTGAGAGTAGTGCGAAGTATAGAATATCCTGTAGAGATCTCTCTTTGCTAATGTTATGTACTGCTTTCTTGAGGGAATGAAAAATGCAGTTAATATAAAATTGATAGAATTTGTAAAACATACTTTGTTTTCACATGAATTAAATAATGCAGTAGGTTTTTATTTCAGAACTGAATAGCATTGCCTTCTAGTCTCTAACTTATTGCATCTACAAGTATCTCTTAGACTTTCTTATGCTTTTTGTATTATTCCACTATAAAGGATTTCAAAGCAAGCTGGTTAACATCCATTGCAGTTCACTACATTTTTTGGTCGTAATTCTATTTTCATTTTCATGGAGAGGAACAGAGAGCATGATGACTTCTTCAAAATAAAAATAACAGCAACAAAAATAAAAAGCCTTGGAGATTCCCTTTTTTAGAAAACCATCCAAACTCCCATCAATTATTGAATGCTCTTTTTAAATAATAGCATAGTTTTGGCATTAAAAATACTAATGCTGTTGCAGCAGCCTGGATGCATATATACATGTATCCATAGAAATAATTCCCTAAATTGTAATAAGGCAAACTTGAGATGCACTTGCTAATAGTCTTGTTTTGAAAGAGTATCCTTCTGGATGGAAAATACCATGTGAGGTAGGTTGGTTTTTTTTTTTATTATCTTCATATATCTATTTTCAAGAAAAGTGTCTGTAGGAAAAGTATAGTACTATTGAATTAATCTTCAACTAGCACAGAGATCTGGGTTATTTCATGCTGGTAGTCTTTCTGTTGTTGATCTCCTTCAACATTTGCTTAGTGTTTTTTGTGAATGCCTTATCCAAGTTGCTGTTAACTGACATAGGAATCTGTGGATGATCTGATGGCATAAAGAAACACTGAAGGAAATAATCATTATTTGTGAGTACATTTTCATCCTTGGAAAAATGTTAACTGGGTGTTGGTAGAAAAAGCAGGTGACAGTATGAAGCACTCAGCTGGACTTCTGAGCTCAATGCATTGCAAAATTTAGTTGATTACTGCTTTGTCTTGCCTCATCATCCTGTGCTGGTGGCTCATCTCCATGGTAAGTAAAACTGTTACAAGGACGGAAGACTCAGAAGTAAAGAACATATTTCTTCAAAGTTATTTCGAAATACGAGATAGTTAACCTTATTACTAACAGTAACTTCACAGTATGCTTTATATTTGCAAACTTTAAAATCTCCTTCTCTGTTAGAATGTACTAGGTTGTCAAATGAATAAGAAGATACTTTTCATAAATACATGATTCTGTATGTACATATATTTCATTTTTTATCAATTTGTGGCAACATTCTCTGTCACCAGAGCAGTGGTGGAGGTTTGAGGCATTTCAGATAACCAGAGTTCTCAAGCAATTACATGAAAATATTTATTTCATAGATACATGCCTTTGAAAATTGATACCAGCACTGCTTTCATGGTAGAAATTAATCCACTTGCGAAAAATCCTGGCCTTGAGTACTTAACCCATATTTCAAGGGCTGATGAAGCATATTGGACAGGGCAGGACTGAGGGCATGTTTATTCTAAGAGGCTTCTGGATTGGAGCCAGATTATATCCTGCTGTGGTCTGAAACAGTCTGCACTAGAGAGACTATAAGCAGAATCCATGTTTTTTTTGTGGCTCTCTTTTAAGACTCCACCGTAAAACTATATTACTGTTGAATGTAGTGCTCTCACCTTCTTCCTTATTGTCTTGCTTTGTGTAGGGAGAAGTATTTCAGTGCTTGCAGTGAGCAGGCTGAAATAACTTGTCTAGCTAAAATCCAAGTTTGTCTTGTTGTCTTTTGGCTGGTTAGTAGCAGGGGAATGTGTCTGATCTGTCTCCCTGTCTTAGTACTGGTACAAGGGAGGGGCTGAGAAGGCTGGATTGATGCTTTGATCTGGATTAAAGCTGGTGTGAAACCACAGTCATCCTACCTCCACCAGCATTAAAACAAAGGCACTCTCAGGCTTTTTCCAACCTCCGGTACCCCCTGTGGTCATTTTTCCTCCACAGAAGAGATTTTGTGAATTATATCTATGACAAATAAGGGAGAAAAAAAATAGAAGCAGGCCAGAGTTCATGAAAGAGCCAAAATCAATGAAGTTGTTTGAAGAGAGAGAAAAGGAAGAGAAGGGAAAACATGAGTATGGATGAAAAATTTAGTTTCTTGCTACCAAGCAGTTATTTTAAGATATGTCCTATTAGAGGTACTAGAACTGCATCTGGCAGGAAACAGGCTAGAAATAATTATTTCTTAATTATAAGTATAATGAGAAAGTAATAAAGAAAAGTGTCTAATGTCCTGTCATAAACATTTGTGTTTCATTGTAGCTGTTTTAAAAAAATGATATTTTCATTATCAGCTGGGAAGAATTAGGAGACAGAATGGTAAGGGACAAAGATTGAATTTTATTAAGTATTACTGTTTCCCTCTGTTTTAGAACATTTCTCAACCAAAAATGTAAACAGTAACATTTTTTTAATCTTTCTGGGACTGTATATATTTAATCTTCTGTGATGAAGCACTTTAGAATGTTTAGCATTTAACTTGCTTTATGTTTAAGAGACTAAATATCATTGCTGTCTCTGATTTAATTCAGTTATTAGAGGGGATGGTGGGAGTAAAAGCTTTCATTACAGTAACAGCCAGTTTTTTGAAGTGTCATGCCTTCCTCCTAAATCTGAAAACTTCATTTCTGTACCTGAATTCATGGGAGCTGTTTAGTGCTGAGCATTTCTGATAATCCGGTCAGTGCTACAGCTTGTGGAGTGCAGATGCATTTAAATTTGGCATGTCTGAAAATGTACGTCCACAACCTTGGCACTTGCACAGTGTGGATCCCATGAAAGGCAAAGTTGTGCTTGTAACCCACTATATGGGTGCATGAGAGCTGTTACACTGCTCATGCAGGAGAAGATAGAATCTGTGGTCATAAAGGGTAAGGAGAGTGAGACTGCCTGTTTTAGAGACTGTGCAGATCTTATATTGAATTAAGCCACTTATGAAAATGCCCCCTAAACTCTTTTCCAAGTAGGCAGCTTAGGAACACGCTGAGTGCAATGTGGAATTCAACTCCAACTGCCAATCCTGCATGAGGATCAGCACAGTTAATCTGTTCTAAGGTTTCTGATGCTGTGGCTAGAAGACTGGAAAGATGTGAGGTAGCAGCTGCTGCCAGATGGAACACATTTATGTTGCTGTGCGTTCGAGCTGTACCGTAGGGCATCAGGGTCTTTGGTGTACTGGGGGTGGGATGGAAAATGCTTTTTTGAAGTACAAAATAGGGCAGAACGAAAACTCTTCCTTTGGCTCAGCACCACTCGTATTCACTGTAAAAGACTGAACATCTCAAAGGAGCACCTGTCTGGTAATGAAACAAAACATGCTTAGTGGTGCTGCCTGGTAGTACCCACAACCTCATGTCCCTAGCTTGTGGGCCTTCCCAGAACTACGTTACTGATTTTTTTTTAATTTTTTTTTTTTTTGGTAGGTATAGTTATTACGGCCCTACCACCTCTCCTGTAGCTTAAACATTGGAAAAAGGTGTTTTCTCTTTGACGCTCATTTCTCCATTTTGTCATGTATTTATGAAGAAGAAAATCAAACTGAATTTTTCTTGGGTTTTTAATTTATTTTTTAAAGAGGCTTTCTCACCTGCACAAGGAAATCACAAGCTCCATTGCAAACTTTAGGAAGGTAGCAAGCACTTTAAGTCAACTTCAGGAGTCCCTCTATGCTTATATTAAAAAGTTAGTTTTTGTTTTCAAATAAAATCTCTAATTTGGAGAATATTTAGTTTAAAATTTATAAATTTTAAATATAAAATATTTTCTCTGTACTGAAAATGTGAATTTTATTTGTAGCCATTTCACTTAGGAAGATAAGGCACGATGAATGTATGTGGGTTTTCTCTTAAGCTAGTTAATATATGTCATGGTGGAAAAGATGCTTAGCTGTGTGATATTCAGTAGCCGTTTTGTAAGTACATGGGTGGTATTTTTTTTTTTATTTTGGAGAATGTGAAGATGATACACAAACAGAAGGTGAGAAAACTCTGTAGAGAGATTTTAAAAGGCTACTTCTCACTTTCTCTCTGGATATCATATGCATAAGTATAGTGAAATCAGGTAAGAAAAAATATGTGAATAAAAGGAAAGACCTTTTTTGATCCTCACACTCTCAGATAGTCTTACTAAGTATGGAAGTTTGCAGCTTCCCTGTATACTTATAAGTTTTCTCTCTGCTATGCCATGGGAGAAGTGCAGAAAGTAATGCCTTTTCAAATAAGACCTAGGGATTTTTAGGTTCAGTTTATCAGTCCAGCAAGGAGGACACTCAGTGCTGGCCTTGCTGAGTTGGGAACGTGGTTTTGTAGGTCTAAGTTTTGTCCTGGTGGAGCAATCTGCTCAGCAGGAGAAGGTATCCCAGTTCTGGGTCAGAACAGTTGATGCATTTTGCTGAGGTAAGATGCGAGAGTTGAATTAGGCTCAAGGGCTGCTCATTAGCTATTTTAAACCCCCCAAGTGTATAATCTAAACCCACGCTTTGGCATGTTCTGGTACTTTTGCACTGCTTTGATTTGTTCCAGATCTGTCTCTGACTTTGCTCCCTTGCCTTGTGGTTGAGGTGGGGAGCAGCAGTTTCAAGGATGGCATGGGTTTTATACGCCTTCCCTTCAGCCATGAGCTCTCTCTGCAGCACATCTCCATCACCAGGGTGGACAGCAGAGTCTGGGCAGGGAGAGGGTGTGCACCCATGTCACTGACAGATAAACCCTGGCAGTCAAGCAGCAAGGCACAGAGTGGGTAGGGTTGGAGTCCTGAAGTAGTAGTGTTTAAGGATTGTTTTGTGGATTTCAAGATCCTGTGCTACTGCAGTGGCATAAACCACTTTGGTTGCTTGAAATACAAGTCAGCTGTAGAGCAGACAAAGGATTTTCTAGTTTCTCCATTTTCTGGCTGAGTGATAGGACTGCCAGCCTGCTCATGCTGTGTGCTGCTGTGGCAAGGACCATCAGACTTGGGTGTGTGAAGAGTGTTGCATCACTAGCAAACGTACAGAGCAGCGACAATATATTAAAAACCTGTCTGCAGACAGTATTTACTTGCTGGTAATAAGTAAATAAGCCCTGCTAGTGGTTGCCTTGGGCTCCTTTTTTCTCCTCACCTTTACCTACCACCCTTGCGCTCTTCTAGTTCCGATATTCCAAATTGCTGAGGCACCTTTGTGAACTGTTAAAATTGGTCCATCTAATGAATGATGTGAAATACCCCTTTGTTCTCAACTCACAGTTGAGAGACAGGCTGGGAGATATCAACTAATTCAAAGTTTAAGACCTGTACCAACTGAGGAACCAAAAAAAAAAATTTCTGTGTGAGGTGTAGCAGCTGCTATATCTGTGTGTCATTTTTAAGCTGGAAAGAAGTGAAGAAATCAAGATTGTATTTACTGTTTCTTTTTTTTTTTAATTTACTATAAGCTTTTCTTTTCCTGAGAAGCCCTGTCCACTGCAACCAAAGCATTTGGGTTTAGGCTTAGACATTGTAAGGAAGACTCCCAGTGAAAAATATGAAGCTTTTGGAAGTATTTTTATTTTTTTCTGTAAAAGTAGTGGCATGCAGAAAATCTACACCAAAGCAAGCATAGTAGAAATGCTTCTTTAACACCCTCTATAGGAAAGTCCCAAATCTCCTAACTTCTCTGTCAATAATGTAACTACTTCTGCAATATGTAACTGTCCTAGATGCATGTTGCAAGAGTTTCTGTGCCATCTGTCAGATTCTGATGTTTATCCCTTTGTATTGGCTCATACATGCAGAAAAACTGAAAAGAAATCAAAGCAAGGGAAGCCTTCGGGTTGAATTCTTTAACACCATTCCTGGTGCACATTTTAGTTGCATGGAACAACGTGGCTGGGAGAACTGGAAGAATCAGAGGTTAACTAAATTATTTGAATGCATATGTTCAGTGCTGGTCACCTGACTATACTAACAAACTTAAAAGGTGGTTTGATAGGTGTCAACTTGTTTTGCTATTGTGCAGCTTAACTGTTACCTTCCTGTATTATGAACATCTATGTATTTGGAAAATAAATCCATCTTGCAAGAAAGATTGTGCAAAAAATTGTTCCTATTATACTCCAGTGTATATTGCTAATGTCAAATAAAATACAATCGTGAGAGTTCTTAAACAGTTGTCTTTCTAATTGTGGCCTGAAGCAGGAAGAGGAAGGAATATAGTAAACTTCTTTGTCGTGGATTCTTCTGCAGTTATTGCTGGAACATTGATGCTCGCTAAATGATTCAATCAACCTGATGCTTTATATTTGAACAGATAAAGGGATGGGTTTTAATAGCAATATGATGAATGTTAATCTGTAGTATTATTTATTAAGATGGCACACCAGTCTACTGATGTATCTTTGTCAAGATATGTCTCACTACGTTAACAGGCTAAAAGCTAAATTAATTACCTTGCCTCTTTCACAGCATCAGAAACAAATAATGCACAGATTAAGAGTGCCCACTTTATTATCTAATTTCTTTATTTGTAATTCCTGTGAGGTAATCTAAGAGCACTTACTCCTTGCCTTACCTTCAAACAGGCCAGTTGTCAGCTGCTCTAATTCTTTACATGACCTAAAGTGATTTTCTGATACTCTGTGCTGGGGCCTGGTAAAGTTTCTGTGCATTAGAAGGCATAGACTTGTAAAAATTGTGTTTCAGCAAGGGTGAAATATAGCTTGCAACAAATATGTATAGAGAGACGTGGAGAAACACTGGCCCATGCAAGGCAGGGAGTGGGGCACCCTAACTTCTTTTGCTAAGTGTGGCCAGGACCATCAAATCTTTTTGCAGGCTGAGCTGAAATCTGTCAGAATGGCTTACAATGCTGCAAAGTGCTGTAATTGCTGCTTGCTTCAGGGACAGATGTTGATGCCAAGAAATCTGCTGTGTTTGACAACCACAGCTAGATCATAGATTTGTGAGACTACAGCCCTTTCTCCTGTCTTCTGTCGCTGTCATTTTTAAGCCAGATGCATGAATTAGTCATACATGCTGCTGCTGCCACTTAATGCTATATGGCATGATGTTACCTACCCCACATCCCACATTTTACTCATGTCACTTGTATTGACTAGATGGGGAATTCTGCTGTTAGGTTATAGTTGAGGTCTGTTGAGCATCCAAAGAAAGTTGCTGGGGTCAGGTTTTATGTAATTTAGAGCTATGGCTGCTGGTGGTGTAAGAGGAGACTGAAAACAGTTAGGAACTTTGCTCTGGGCTAGTGCAAAACACCTCCTAAATTAATTTTTCATTCCTCTTCGTGTACTGGGTATGATTAGTACTTCTTGAGAGCACTAAATCTGTTACTGGTTATTAGGACTTCTGTTGTATGTATATCTTCAGTCTAAGGGAATTGAGCCCGTGTTTTCTGTCCGAATGGTCTCACTGTAGGCCCATGAAAAATCTGTGATTGAGCTGGGAATAGGTTCCCTCAATTCACATTAAAATGTTCTATTTTTATGTGTAGTGCTTATTACTTCTAAGAAAAAAACACAACCAAGGAGGATTTGGTTGGGGAAGTCAGGTTCTGGCTTTTTGCCTACCACTGCCTTCTGTCCTTTTCCTCCTTCCGTTCTGCAGGGCTCAGTCTCACATACATAGAGCTGGGATGCTCTTTTGGAACAGTACTGAAAAAGCCAGAGTTAAGTATGCCATTATTTGAATAGAAATCTTGGTCACAAATGCTGAAATGTCCCTTTTCATCTACTGAGCAGCCTTTGACCTGGTATGTATTAAAGGTAAAACCTGCTCAGCCTGTTAGATGGTCTGAGATGGTAAGACTAAAATTGCATAGAAAACCAACTAGATGACATCTCCAGACATAAGCGAAGAAACACCTGGGAAAAGGCTGGATGTAGCCCATGTGACTTTTCATAGCTTATGCTAGCAATTGTTATGTCAGGATGGCAGCCAGCGCAGGCATAGAGAGACAGGAAGTTGTGTAGACTTCAGCACAGCTGAGTGAGGCTGGAGAAGAAATTCGAAAGACAAGGTGAAGGCTAATCCCAGTGTGAGTGCAGGAAGGAACTGCTCACAACCTGCTGCTATTGGGTGAGAGAAAATGATGGTGTGAGTTTGTGTGATCAAGCCAGCAAGATTCAGAGAAATTATAGATCAAAGGCTTGTTTTTCAAATTTGTTGGAAAGTGATGCTGGAGGGTGGTCTTTAAGAAGAGTAGAGGACTTACCTGTATTGCTGAACTGGCGTTAATGCTGATGAAAGCCTTTGGATGGGAATTATGTGCCAGCCTTGAGGGATAGTGTGAAAGGAATCTTGCTGGAGACCTAGCAGGCGTGAAGCTGTTGGAACAAGTTGCCAAAGGCATTCTAGGATGGATTATGTGTCCAGATGTACTCACTGGCATTTATTGTAATTTTGGATATGTTTCCTATGTGACTTTTTCTGTTTATTCTGTGGAGATTTTTACTTCCTCAACTGAGAAAATTTCATTTCAAAGTAGAGGAGATTAATTAAAAATGCATTGAAGTGTTCTTCTTTTTCAGATGACAAGAAGCTGAATAAAGAGCTACTCTGAAGTGTTCACAGCATGGGAGAGCCTGCCAAAACAACACAAACAACTTGGGGCTCCCCGGTGTTGTATCTACTCTTTCTGGTTTTTTGGATTTTTTTTAACTGATTGCAGATTGAAGTATTCTTATTTGCCCATAAAAGACCTTGAAAGACTTCTGCCCATTTTACAACACGTATATAGATATAAGTTCCCAGTTGACATAACTATGTGCAATGTGGAGTAACCACAGCCAAAGGGCCATTATAGTAAAGCAGAAGCACTATGAGGCCCCTCGAAGCATACTATAAGGTGTTTTGTTTCAGGAGTCTGTCCAGGATCTGGAGCTGGCAAAAGTGTATGATTCACTTGCTGATTCAGGGGATAATTTCATACATGTTTTTCACAGTGTTTCTGGATCCCTTGTTCGAGGAACCTATACACCCAGGAAGCCTTAGCACCAGGTAAGGTATGTGGAGTGTGTATAGACAGGTGTTGGAATGCCTACAGATTTAGCCCTGAAGGGAACAGGACTCAGCTGAAGAGGCCCAAGCATTATGTGGGTTGTATGGACACAGGTATAGGACACAGCAATAGGAGGACTGTTTTTTCCCCAGGGACATTACATCATTTGAGCTCTACCATAGCTTTGTGACTATATCAACACCACTATAACTAGGTGTTACAGTGTGTTCATATGGGGTGCAAAGAGAGACTTAGCAAGGGTAGAGGTGTCCAGTCGGAAGTTTAATGGGCCTGATTATTCACACAAGTCTGTGACTGTCTGAATGATTTTTGCTACTGCAATATAGCAGCCTCTTTTTTTACCATGCAGTTGACTTTGATTCCTTTATTTATTCTCCTTAATAACAGTCTTTGCTTTTATGGAAATGAATTACATCTGTCAGTTCAGTCTGGAAGTTGTGCTTGCTTTTTTTTTTTTAAATTTCCAGCTCCTCCAGCATTGCATCTGTGTTATGTGATTCATTGTGAGCTATAAAGCACAGCAGTGCTTTGGAGGCAACATGTGTAGGCCCTGCCTTATATGTTGACAGCTGAAGGTCAAGAAGGTGGGATGCCTTAGGAATGCAGAAGCAGGCCCCTACCAGATTCCCTGGCTGTCACAGGCTTCTTATATAATGCATGTTTTATCTTGTTCTTATTTCTGTAAGTTGTTGTGAATGAGCTGCTTTCTAAAATATGAGCAATTAGTCTTCTCTGGGACATAAATAAAATCACATGAACATAAATGGCCATCAGCTTGCTATTGCAAGTGGTGATGGGAAGAAATTTGTTCAAAATACATGTGTTTGCATGCCAAGAAAGGTTTGGAAAGAGGTAGTCTCTAAAGGATTGTTTGATTCTCTGTCCAAGGCATCTGTGGGCAAAGCTTGATAAGTAGGTGCACCTGGCAAATAGGTACATCAAAATCTACATATGAAAACTTTTGTTCATGTGCTGTATGTGCCCTTCAAGTACTTAGCCACTGAGTGATCTCTCTGTTGGAATGCAAAAACAGTGGATATGAAGGCTACCAGTAAGGGAGAAACATGCTGTTGTCAGGGTGAAAAATACAGAAGATATGCTGGAAATATGAGACCTGCAGAGTTTGCTGAAAAAAAAAAAATGCATTTAGCAACAACTCACACAGAGTTTTTAGTCTGCAGGTAGCAAATGTCTCACTGTAAATCTGAGTGAAGCCCAAATAAATGGTTGAGAAAAGATTAGGATATGCTGTCTTCTCAGTGTTTTCCTTTGAACCACCTCTGGATAGTTCCTCTCTAATTCTAATCTCTGAAATTCCTTTCTGAGACACTCTGACTTTCTGATAAACATAGAATAAGGAGCCAGGAATCCAACAGGAGTAGAATAAAAGCCTTTCCTCTGCAGATCTGGATTGCAAACCCTGGGTGAAGTGCTGGTCATCACAAATTTTTAGGTGCTGGTTCCTCTCAGTGAAATCCAACATCCAAATCTGTAGGAGAATGTGAACCTAAACCCGAACAGATGCTTCATCACGCTGATACCATTGCAAAGGCCTTTTTTCCTACATTTTTTTTCTAGGAGTGGGGAGGAGAGAAGGGCAGGTGACAGGAAAGTTGGAAAGTGGATGGGAGGGAAAGACAACTCTATTCTCAGGTAATCTTGGCATATTTTGAACAATATAAAAAATCGTTTGTTTTCTAAGGTACTTTAAGATCTTGGGCTCACAGTTTTTATGTCTTTTTCTTGAACAAATATTCTGTGGAATGCAAGTCTTGCAAAAATGTTTAGATTTGGCCATGTAGAAACTTGTACTGAACTACGGATTAGATCCTTGGTTAGGTATCCAGTCTCTATCCCCAGGCATGCTGTGGTCTGGTTGTTCAATCATAAAGGAAGAAGTGATCTGTGGCAGCAGTAGGTTACAGGTACTTAAAACAGGAGCTGAGGGAATGAGCCTGAGCATTCTCTTGTGTCCTGTAAGCTTGATTTATTGTTACTTTATTCACATGAAAGTCAAATTTGTTGAGTAAATTATATAGCTTAAGCATCTCTTAGTTCTGTTATTATAGGAGCAGGGTGTGCTAAATTGAGCAAATCGACCAAATCATTACTTAATCATGTGCTTAATTCATTGTCATGGGTTTTCCCCATGAGTATTGGTTATGGCCTTGCAAATGCGTTGCTATTGCATTTCCCTGTAACCATTATTTCTTTTTTTCACTGTTCAGTTAATACATATTACATTAATGTCTTTAAATTTAGATGACCTCACAAGTAGTTAATTCAAGATACAAATAACTTTGAGTTGTGTTACTAACATGTTTATTTAAAGAGTTTTCTAGGGAAACTTGTATAGAATAAAGCATTTTGCAAGAGTCATGAAGAGACTCACAAGAGAAGTACAGAAGATATTTTCTACTGTGTTTGTGCTGGAACTACTGAAGAGCGAGGTACAGATCCCTACAATAGCCAAAGTACAGTGCCACCAGACTTAATCTCAAATCCTGTTTTATGCCCCTTTTGTTTGTTTGTTTGTTTTTGTTCTGGTTTTGTTTAGGCTTTGTCCCATATATTGTTTCTGTCCTCAGCTATTCAGTTCCTGCTTTCCTTTGCCCAGTGTTCATCCCTGATCTCTCTTTGTAACTGATTCCCTCAACTAAACTAATAATTGAATTCAGTGGAACTTGAGGACATTCTCAAGTGCTCTCCTGAAGAAGGATGCTCTAGTTAATCAGACTGAAATTGTTTATGAAGTAAATAAAATTTATGAAGAGTTTTCTGAGTTATGAATAAATGCAAGAACAATTTATGTAAATTTTGTCACAAAGTACTTTATTCATAAATTGTTCAGGCAACGAGATAAAACTCTCAGATACCTGCTGTAGAAGAGAAATAACCCCACTTACATATTTATTTAGGAACTTTTGTAGGTATCACCCAGTGCAGTAGTTGTACTTTGCAGTCCAGTGCTTGGACAGTGAAACTCTTCACTGGGTAAAAAACTGGTTAGATGGCTGGCCCCAGAGAATGGTGGTGAATGGAGTTACATCCAGCTGGCAGCCAGTCTTTAGTGGTGTTCCCCAAGGCTCAGTATTGGGACCAATCCTGTTTAATATCTTTGTTGATGATTTGGATCACCGGATTGAGTGCAACCTCAGTAAGTTTGCAGGCAACACCAAGTTGGATGGGAGTATTGAACTGCTGGAGGGTAGGAAGGCTCTGCAGAGGGATCTGGACAGGCTGGATTGAGGGGCTGAGGATGACTGTATGAGGTTCAACAAGGCCAAGTGCTGTGTCCTGCAGTTGGGTCAAAACAACCCCATGCAGCGCTACAGGCTGGGTTAAGAGGGGCTTGACAGCTGCTCAGTGGAAAGGGACTTCAGGGTGCTGTTTGACAGCTGGCTGGATATGAGCCAGCAGTGTGCCCAGGTGGCCAAGAAGGCCAATGGCATCCTGGCTTGTATCAGCAATAGTGTGGCCAGCAAGACCAGGGAAGTGATTCTTCCCCTGTTCACAGCACTGGTGAGGTCGCACCTCCAATGCTGTATCCAGTTTTGGGCCCTTCCCTTCAAAAAAGACATTGAGGTGCTGGAGTGAGTCCAAAGGTCAACAGAGCTGTTGAACAGTTTGAAACACAAGTCCTGTGAGGAGAGCCTGAGGGAGCTGGGGTTGTTTAGCCTGGAGAAGAGAAGGCTCAGGGGGGACCTCATTTCTCTCTACAACTACCTGAAAGGACACTGTAGTGAGAGGGGCTCGGTCTTTTATGCCATGTCTCAAATGAAAGGATGACAGGAAGTGACCATAAGTGTCACTAGGGGTGGTTCAGATTAGATATTAGAAAATTTTTCACTGAAACCGTGGTTGAGCATTGGTGTAAGTTGCCCACGGATGTGGTGGAGTCACCATCACTGGAAGTGTTCAAGAGACATCTGAATGTGGCACTTGAGGATATGGTTTAGTGGTGATTATGGTGGTGCTGGGTTGATAGTTGGACTAGATGATCTTAAAGGTCTCTTCCGACCTTTATGGTTCTGTGAAATACATAATTTTTTTTAATTTTTGTAGGTTTTTTTGTTTATACTTGACTACATCCACGCTAGAAGTTAAACACCAAAACTAGTCTTTTGGAGTGGTTTTGGTTTGCACCAGCTATCCAAGTGGTTTCTGGACATAATTTGGGAGTTCCTGATGGGAGTTTTCTCAATACATAGTTGCCCTTGGAGGGCAAGAGAAGTAAATGGCACAACTCTGTTCAGTGGCACAACTCTGTTTTGTGGCCTAAGCAGCAGGCACAGGTCCTGGGCAGTTTTAACCTAGTAGCATAGATGCACTAGGCTGCAACAGGGTGGAGAAGAGTCCCCGTGTTCCTTGAAGCAAAGTACTGTAGAGGGATGGAGCACATTGTTTTGCTGGAAGTAGAATTTTTAAAAGTAATTGCAGAGGAATACCCCACAGGGTTATAATAATCTTAGGTGAAGGTCAAATTTAACTGCTGTTATTGGCATTGTATGCCATTAATCCCTGTATTTCAAAATGAAATCACATGTATTATTACATTTTGGTCCTTTACAAATGTTTTTCATTGTCTGGGAAATAACCCTAACACTCCCTCAGTTTGGCATAAAGTCATTTAAAGTTTCAGATATCACAAGTAAATGATCTTGCTGGTGCCATCACATGTGAATTTAACAGCCTGTGATCACATCCAAGTGGTGGTATATAGATGATTCACCTGAGAAATCCCACAACTTATTCCACCTGGACTAACATATGGTGATAGCTCCTTGAATCATTAACCACTTGCCTGATGTGCACATATTCTAGATAAACTCTGCACTCTTTGCACTCTTCGGGTCTGAAAATAAACAGTCCTTGTGGCCTTTCCGTGCAGGTGGCTGATTTTGCTGCCTTCTTTCAGATCTTCTTGCAGATCACTTGAGTCCATGTAGTCCATGTCAAATTAAACATAATGGAAGCACTAGAGTTCTTTGGAGCTAGAATGTTTCATAGAGCTTACTTTGACCAAGAAAGATATAATAAAAAATGACATTATCACAGATTTTTGTTTTCTTTGGTGTTAAAACTGAACTTGAAAAACAATGATTGAAAAAGAAATTTGTAAAATGCCTAAGTTTACAAGTCAACGAAACCAAAACGCTTAGGTTTGCAAGTTACCAAAACCAAGATTTTTAAATTTTCAGTGAAAAACTTGGAAATTTTGTCCAGTTCTGATGGAAAAAGACTAATATAACAGCCAAGCAGGTATTTGAGTGCCCCATTTTAATACACTTGATTTAATGAAAGAATTTCAAGTGCGGGGTTGCATCAGCTTGCAGAGTTGCAGGGGATAGATGACGGAGAAGGTAGCGTGCTAAATGTTAGAAAAGGAAGATGATTGAATCAAGGGCAAATCTTGTTTTACTCTGCTGACCCTCTGCACAGGTCTGTGACCCTGTACTGCAGACACAATAAGGCTATGTACCCTGCTTGCCTTAAAGTGCTAAGAGAGGATGGGAGAGTTCAGGTAAACAAGAATGATTCCTGACCAGGGTGAAGAGCTTGAAGGTGACTCCAAGTGTTTTCTTGTCCTCTGACAGGCAGCTCTGAATCTGACTTGCAGTCTTAAGTCAAGCAACAGAATTGTTTAAGTCGGTATGATCTATATGTTCTTTGCCACTTGTAATGGACTGCCTAAATCGAAGTTTAGTTGTGTAAGCAGTGACTTTACAGAAGTAGAAGACTCATATGCTTTGCAGAGTCAAAAGCTGAGGTAAAAATGGGACTAAGCTCAGGTAAATGTGGGACTAAACCTTTACAAACAATACATTTTTATAGATCAATTGCCGGACTTCTGGCCTACACAAAACTATTAAATATAATCACATTGATATTTCCAGCAACTTTATAAAAACTAATTCCAGAGAAGTATCAGACTTCTCATGGGAGAAATTTGATGTTTTGAGGATCTCGCCATATGGCATGGTCCATGGTAAAGGGTACTGCATGTATCAATACCTGCTATTAATAATAGAAGACAATCAAAGTTAGTAGGAGGCAAGGACTGATAAATGTAGAATGGCATTTTGGCTAAATGAGGCTGTGGAAATGAATTAATCAGATTTAATAGCAAAGAAATTAGCAATGGAGAAATAGAGTGTCTATTGTGGAGAAATAGGTAAGTCAAATTTGCAGAGAATTTTTTATATACAATAAAATACTTAGAACTCTGAAGGTAAAAAAATCATGGAATTATCAAGAAATGTGATATAAGATGAAAAAATATGACCAAAAGAGTTACCTCAGCTGTAGCAAATGTTTCCTATTCAAACTGAATAGCAAGCATATCTATAACATAGTATTGCAGCAGACTGAAAAATATGTTAGATGCCATCTGGAAAGTTGCAGTGATTGCACTTTTTAAAAATTTCCTTCTAACAAGAAGCAATTTTGCAATCTCAGCTGTGGCAGAAATTATCAAGATGAAATGCTTCTTTACCTTTACTTAAATGATACATTATGCAAATTGAAAACAGCAATTTAAGGATACAATTACATAAAGAGAACAGCTTTTATGATCCTCAAACAGGAAATGTTAAGGGATAAAAAAAGCAAACCCTAAATGCTGTTGACTTCAAGCTATTACAGGAAAAAAGCTCTATACCTTTCTTCATTTCAGGAATTGCAATTGCCAGTAAAGACAGTCTTTGTATAATATTGCCATTGAAAGCCTTCAAAAAAGCTGAGAACAAGTAAATAAAGTTGTACATCTTGTGAAAACTTGAAATGTGAAGGTAGTGTTATTGTAAATGTATAGGGATAGTAAACAATTTACTTCTGGGGCAGAACTGAGAGTAGAGTCTTATTGAAAGTAGGCTTTTATACCCTGACCTATATTAGTGCACCACTTCACATTTATCAACTTTTATGGGATTCCTGTCTCTTTGCTGATAGTGTCAAACAGCCCGGTGCATGCTGACCCATGTTCATCAGTGAGTGGTTTTTACTGATAATTTATTTATGTCAGACTTTAAAACTGAGAAGATGGCCAGTGTCTCTACGGCTGGGGAAAATCAGGGACGTTCATGTGATGACAATAATGTGTCCCACTTCACTGATCCATCCCCACTGTGTATTTCAGTGATTTTACTTACGTGTTTACATTTTGTTGACTTCGTGTACTCCCTTGATTATCTATATGTGTGAGATTACCTTTTAGTCTTCTGTATTTTGCTTGGCAACTCAAACTCACAGGTTGACACTCAAGCAGTGAGGGACACATTTGACATTGGGAAAAACCTGTTAGCTGCTATTGTATTACACCACAGGGCTGTCTAGGGATTTTTTGAGTCTTCGTCATTGTTTTTCTTCTTAAAAAAACTGTTTGAGAAATGTTTTAATGTTGTTGGTCCTGTCTTGATCATGTGTCTAGATTAGCTGATCTCTTAAGGTCCATACTTCAGGAAAAATAAGGTGTATTGCCCTTATCCAGGAAACAAATTATTCAAGTGTGGGTTTTTAAAATTATTTTGATCCATATTTTTATGAATATAGCTCCTTGTGTTTCTTAGGATTTTGCATCTTTATTATGAGGACTCTTGCTACTGTCCTTACCACATGTTGTGATTTGGCAACTGGCAGTTTATCTGCCTACCTTTTTCTAATCCCATTCAAACTCTTGGTCTATATATTCAGTTTTTTAAGGTAAAAACAAAGAGGTTACATTTGTATGTAAACTGATTGAAATACTGATTTAAAAAAAAAGTATAGTTTTTACAAAAGCTTTTCTTAGACTATGATGTTCTAAGCATTGCTTAGCATTGCGTAGCAGCTCAACTTTACCTTGTTGAATAAGTATGTGTAATGTAGGGGCAAGTGGTGAGACAGAAACTGGATGTTGTCTGGGCAGTTCCAGTCATGTCCTCACTTCTTTTCTGATGGTGCCGCTAAAAGGTCCCGCTTTTCTCTTTTTGCCAGCCCTCCACCCGCACACCTTTCTGAATAAGTACTTCAGCAGCAGAGTGATGGAGTGGGCTGTGGTGCAAGGCAGATATGATATCAAAAAAGCAGAAGTTGCAGATGGATTAACTGTTAATTGCCTGCTGTTGTTGCTGCTTACTTCACTGTATGTTAGGATAAGGGACAAGAAGTGGTTGGATGCATTAGTATAATATATTCTTGGAAATATGTTTAACTGCTGCACAAATGTTATATACTTCTTGTTAGGATATATTTATTATTTTAGACATTATTTAGGGTTATGTTAGTGTTTTCTTTCTTTAGGATTAGGTGTTAGCTATTAATTGTCAATGAAACTAGAGCTCACGAGATAGATAGTTGTTTGCCTGTAGTTACATGTTCTTCTGGATCCCCTCTTTTTCCTAATATTATAATTCACTGTTTTCCTGGTTGAACATAAATTTGTATAGAAATAATGTAGTAAGCACTGACAATGTGAAAAAAGTTCTTGTACCAAAAAACATCCGTAGATTGAATTGACATATGTCAGTTGTCTTTAAACTTTTTGAGAACAAAAGTAGGTCTGTAATTAAGATGTTCAATGTGGTGAATAAACTATGAGATACAAGGAGTAAAGGAAACTGAGTTGAAGATGAGTGGAAATAAGAAGCTTAGAAACTGATGTGAAGGTGATGCCTGGGATTTCCGTGAGGAAAGCAAGGAAAGATGAGGAAATTTGGGATTAAAATGTTGTAGAAAAATGACTTTGTCTTTCTAAATTAATGAACCTCTCAAAAAGGATTTTGGGAAGTATTTAGGGTGCCTTTGAGCAGTAAAAAGAATGTGAAGATTTAAGTAAAATGCCTTAGGGGTCAGAAAATGAATGGGTAAAGAAAATTGCAAGTAGTCAACCTCAGACACTAAAAGGGAATTGAAACAAATAAAGAGTTCTTTGCTTAATAAATACAAAGGAGATAATGACACTTATTGTATAAAAATAGTATTAAGATGGAGAAATATTTTATGAAAAAATATAACAATAATAATAGAAGATTGTACTGAAATAATATAAAAATACATGAGTAAAGTCAGGAAAATGAAGTATCTACCCATCAGCAGGGATTGAAACTGCAGTCTGTTGAATAGAAGAACTTTAATTTCTGAGTCAAACCTTGTGGGTGACGATAATGGAGAAAGTATGATTAAGGTTGCTGTGACATCTTTGTGGAACAAGAACCAAGCAATGTAGCTTTGTGCAAAATTGGAGGCAGGTAAAAAATAAATGAGACTTCTGCAAGAATATTAAAGTCACTATTTAAATCATCATAGAAAAGTAATAATGAATTAGTTTGGCTGAAACTAATCAGGTGTTAAAAGGTTTAACTAAGTGGACAATAGTAAGAAGGAAATTAAATGAGGAAAGTAGGTCCATTAATTTTTAAGGAGCTAATAGGTCAGAAAAAATAGCTGAGAATTTGGAATCTCTTAAAAAGAAAATAAGGATGTTGAACTCCCAACACAAATGTGTGCCATGTAGCTGTAACCCCAGGGACCTTGTATTGGTCATGTTTCTTAAGGTACACATGAAGAGATAGACTTTGGCCCAAAGACCTTAGAAGCTTTTCACTGTTTGTTTTTATGTTATTTAGTTTTTCTACATCCTTTTCTAATCCGTTCCTCACCGTTAATTGTCACTACTGTGTAGCAATTTTCCCTTCTGCAGTGCCAGTCCTTCCTGTTTCAGTGTGTGTCTCTAATGCTCTCATCAGTCTGTTCGCTCTGTCTTCCCTGTGCCGTGTCCCCCCCATAGTCTAGTCAGATGTAAGCTGATCACAGAAATCTTTATGTTCCTTTGTTCGAAGCACCTCAGCACAGTTCTTCATTTCTGCTTTCTGCCTGACAATTGTGTTCATGGCTTTGTCATCCCAGTCAGTGGGAGTACCAGAACTAGCAGCATCCTGGAATCCTTTTTGAGCGCACACACTGGATAGTTTTGTTGAATGCTGTTCTGTCACGATGTTCAAAGCAAACATCTACTGCAATGCAGCTGTTTGAGCTCTGCCTGCACTTGGTACTATTTTTGTTTGCTGTTCAACACATTTTCTTAAACCTCTTTTAGTAAACTCAGATACATGCTGCAAGCTGATAGCTCTTCAGAGAAAAGCATAATCCCTAGGAGCTGCCTGCCTTGGCAAACAGTTACATGCTTTTTAATGTGTCAACAGGCAGTTATTTAAGCAGTGTTTTTTCCCCTCATTTTGTGTTAGTCTGGCCCAATACTTAAATATTTTTTTCATTTGCCTTCACTTAAGGAGATCAGATGAATGCCCAGAATTGTAAATTTGACAACTGTGGATCCTTGCAGTCCTAGCTCAGGTGATTTAGTTATTCTACCTTCTACACTTTTTTGAGATATATTAGAATACTAGTATTTCAAAACCAGGATCATGCAATTGATATTACTCAGAAGAGCAGTCCCACATTCTCCAAAATCAGATGTTGACATTCTGGAAAGAGTTTTCATCAGCTATTTTTTCCTTTTTCCCTGCCACAATGCATTCCTGCCTGAGTAAAACAGTTTACCTCCGCATCCTCAGGAGAAAAACTACTGCTCTGCTGTTTTTCCCAGTCAAGATAATTTCACATTAAAGGATCTTGCTCTTTGCATGCCCAGGGCCTCATCTGTAATCATCCTTCAAATCTGCAGTTTATTCAATAATTAACTTGTTGCTATAAGGCTCATGCAGAGTACAAGTAGTTCAGTTCTTTATGTAAAATCATCTGCTGATTTGAGAGTGGTTTAATATATTTTTCTTTGGGAATATTTTTTTATTTTTTCATTACAGTAGTGAAAGAAGTGGAAGCTGTTTTCATGTCATAGCCAAGTTAGAAACATTGGAGATTAGAGTCCTCCACCTCTTTCAAAGAATGAGACCTGCAACAATGGATTTTTTTCACATCATGTCTGGAACTATTTTTCTGAAGAAAAGTAGCTGTTACAGTGCTGAAAATACTTTGATAGCATGTTCACAAATAGATACTGCTCTCTGGCATGTATTGATTACATTTTCGAGATCTGGATTTATTCCCTTCAGGTGTTTATTAGTGATAGGGGCTGTCATTTGAATCTTTGATAGCATCGGTAGTAACACTGATATTGTAATTTAACCAGTTATTGGAATACTAGCATAACCTACTTGACTTTTGGGGGGCTTTAGGACACTGTGGGTTTCCCCTTCCTCCCCACCCCCCTTCCTGTTACAGGAGCGTCTCATCTACAGCTGATGAGAAATTGTGGGAGCTAAGACTTCACCTCAGGATGCAGTGCCAAGACCCTGGCATGCTTCATCTTTTTCCTCTATGCTAAGTTATATTTTCTTCTACTTATTACAGCTGCTTCCTCCACTTAGTCCTCTTTGAGGTCAGCCTACAGTAAAGTAGTTATGGTACTTAGCAAGCTGACTGGAAGGAGTCGTGGACAACACATCCCTACTGCCACATCCTCTCTTTCCTTGCTGTTACCAGAGGCAACACAAGTGGCATTGTCCCCTTGCTGGGAAGAAATGTTGAGGAAGAAAAGTGGAGGTAAGGACCTGGTCCAGGAGCCTTAGATAAGCCAGGCCTGATCACATGGAGAGTATCTTTACCAGAAGTATTTCTGCCTGACAACTTTGAAGTAACACTACTGTGACAGTAACATGCCACTTCTCTCTTGAACATGGGTATTTCGATAGGTTTCACTGTATTGATAAAGCCCTTGTATCTTATGTATAAGAGCACCAACATCTAGTTTGTCTCTTTGTTTTTCCCTTAGTATTCACAGTTTGCTCTGGGCACTTGCAGCATTTAGGAAGAATATCAGTCTGATTTGTTGCCTGCAAGAGAGTCTAATTAAAACAAGAGAGCAGGATGGGAATTGATGACACATAGTGCAGCTGAGCTGCTCCGAAAGCTGAACATGGCAGCTGTGGTTTTCGTCATTTGCAAAGCCTCAGCCAACACGTTGGCCCACAGAGTTAAAATAAATGTCTAATTATGCTGTTTAATTATTTTGATTCCAAATTCCTGCTTGAAAAGTATTGCAAAAGATGCGAGAGAAGCACTGAGAGTGCCATTATCATGACTGTGGCTTGCCAATAAATCAGAAATCACGATGCTTTCTCTTAGTCAGGTTCCTTCCCTCCCTGTGCTGGGTGGTCAGGCTGCAGAAGAAGGAGTGCATGTGCTTGAACCAGTCTCCAAGCCCTCTCCCCTCCCCTGTCACTTGGCACTGACTCACAGCACTGTTTTTCAACATGATGCTAATTAGCTGCCAAGCAGTGAGATAATGTGAATGCTAAGAGAAAAGACAGAAAAAGACTTCAGAGATGTTTATATTTTTTTTTTAAAGTATATTGTGAAAGTAGAAAAAGAAATATCTAATCACTGCTGCCTGGATCCAGCTATTTCTTGTATGCAGGAAGACGGTGCTCCAGGTTATTCTGGGGTAAGGAGGTTATGGCTCTCTGCTTTCTATGGAGTAGTTATTCAGGGGACCAAAAAGAGGGAGCAAATATAGATTGCTGGGTTAAGTCTGGTGGCTAAACTTGGACAGGATTCTACTAGCGTGCCAAGTAGAGCAAAATTGATGCAACAAGAGAAACAGATTCCTGCATCAGAGCAGCCTTTCTGGAGGTGAATTTTGTTAGGTCTAAGCCCAGTTTGGGACATGGAGACCTTTTGACACACAGCTTAAACAAATGCTCTTGATTAAAGTGATGAGGACAATTAGGTGCTTCAGACTCTCTGTTGCTTTAGCTCCTGGTCACAAAATTACTTGCCAGTAAAGTGATTAATCCTATCTAGATTAATGGGTTTCCTCTCTTTGTACAAAGGCTGTCTATCAGTTCTTTGTGAATCAACTGTTCATCTGAATTGTCTTTACCAAGAACCCTTGGAAAAAAGTGACTTTCCACACATAAATGGTTCCCCCTGGTTGTGCGTATTTAAGTGGGGGCCCACCATAGCTGCAATATGTTATTCTTAATTTGCCATTCTTCAAATAGCTCAATAGCAGATGAATGTTGAATGCATTGTCAAAAACTAGGGAAAAAGATCTTTATACAAGACTTCTCTTTTTCATCTGATTCTAATTGTCTTTTCCTGATGTTAATGTTCTTCCCTTCCCCCATCAGGAAAATTCTGCATGACATGAATGAAGATTACTAATATAGTCAGTCCCCCACTTACTATTGATTTGTATGATCAAGGAGACCTCTGAAATGTTCAAGGAATACTTAGAGTCAAACATTTGCAGTCATCAAACTCATAATTAATGCACAAATAAATTGTGACTGTAGGTGATGAACCTGGTGAGCTATCTTGAGATCATTGTTTTGTTCTCCCACAAGCTGAATTTCACATTTCTCATAATTATACTGAGACCTTTCTTTCTCTACGTGGAACTAATAAGAGGGGGGAAATGAAAGCCAGCGCACCAAGAAGCCAGGTCTATTCGGAATCCAATGTTTTGGTTTATTTTGAATAATGCACATTTTGCACTCCAAAGGGACTTGCAGTTGTTAATTATTGCAAGGAAAAACTGGCTGAAGAGAAAAAAGATTTGTCCCCAGAGTTTAGTGTCCGTTTGCTGCTGATCTCTCTGCAGCTCATGGAATATTGGTACTACAAACAATGACTGCACACTGCAGCCGATTGATTTTTTAATACTTCTTTTGGAGCATGTGGTCAGTCAGCTGTATTCTCCTTTTTCCAGTCAAGGCTTTCTGATTTTAATTCTCAGTTTCCTCCCCAAACAGATGCTTTTTGTAATTAGAGCATTACAAAAAGACTTTCTGGAAAGTCTACATAGAAGAAAAAGTAGATTTAATTTCTCTTGTTCTAGTCTGATCCTGTGGGGAGTTTTAATGCGATGACTGCAGAGAAACCTTGGGGCCCATCTGAGAGTGGAAAGAATTTAAATGAGAGATTTTTATTTCTCTTAACCTGGAGATAACATAAATTAGAATTTGATAAAATGCACAAATTAGAGTACAATTAAATTTTTTCCGCTGCCTTTGGGACTCTTAATCTTGCCAGTCCCTTTCCTTATTTCTCTTTTTGCATGTACACATCTGTGAGTAGTATTTTATTCTCAAATGTGTTTCAGGATTTATTCATATTTGTCCACATTCCAGCCATGGTGCCTTTTTATCTTTAACATTATTTTCAAATAATCCAAAGTTAATCTAAAATAGTATTTTATTTTCTGCACCTTTTAGCATTACTTTTCTATGAAAGAAGTGAAAACAATTCTTAGATTTGTGATAAGGGCAGAATAGATGCAGTTACTCATGGGACATGAAAATATGCCATGATAGTTCCTGCTCACTAAAATCCGTGATCTGATACCAGTTCATAAGCAGTTGAAGGGGACCAAAATTGATGTTAACTTCACCTTTCCAAATGTGAATTTTCTCCCAAGTATGACTACTTCACATCTTGCTTGGTGAGAATGCACTTTCTTACTGTCAAGGGCTTACACTTACTCCTGCCCATTGTAAAATAGGACTTTACATACAGCATGAGGCTGGTGTGGTAGGAAGCATTGCTGTGTTGCATAACTAAACTACTGCTAGAAAGACAAAGTGTGTATCAGGTTGCGGCTCATCTCTCTGCTCTATGAAGATGAGCTGCTTATCAGATGCAATGATCATGAAGCCACTAGACTTGAGATTTCATTCTGCTACAGAGCAGAGAAAGGAAACCATGCTTCCTAACAACAACAATCTACTTTCACCCTAGAATGTTTATGCAAGAAAAAAACACAGCTAATCTCACACGGTGTATGCATTGCAAAAATACTTCAAAACTGTGTCAGCTTTAAATTTTTAAGTTGAATATTACCCTGGATTTTCAAACACCTTGTTAAGCAATGGATATATTCAAGTTCTTGCAATTCTAGAGGAGTGAAAGTTTGACAGCATGGCAATGGGGCACCCTGTGAGCATGAAAAGAGCAACAGGTGAGATTTTCAAGGCAAGTATATAATTAAGCTAGCAAAAGGGACACTGAAAGCTCTTATAATAAGGATTGCTTTTCACATCACAATCCATGCTCGAAAATATTGTGGATAATTTTTTCTTTTGAAAAGGCTACAGTAAAGTGGAAATGGAGAAAGAAAAAAAACCCATGAAAATGTAGTATATTCAGACCTTTTTCTGTCAGACCGTTAATGCCTGTTGTCCTTATTACAACTTTTCTGCTGTTAAAGTAAAATTAAAAAAAAATTCCCTCTCTTATTTTTCAGTGAAGAATTTGAAAGACTGAAATGGATACATTCTTGCAAGATCTTCTTATCCAGAGCATCTCTGGAAGTGTCTGGTACTTCAGTGAACCACTAAGGCATCCCACATTGTTTTCTTTCCAGTTTTCAGAATTGTCCCCCATGGGGATGGTCACTGGCTGCCCTGGCTCATCATACCATCCATTTGCTGTATCTCTTTCAACTTTAAGAGTATGTTTACATAGTTAAATCATGTGCTCTGCAAATGAAATGCTCAGCTAAAATCCAGTCAGGAGGCTGCCATTGGTGGATGCAGACTTCTTCCTTGAAATCAGTTGCCCTCTTCAATGAGGAATTTCCAGATCTCCCATCTTCTGGAGTCTTTATTGATCCACAGAGGTGGATTAGGCCAATCTCAACTTTAACTTTCAACTCAAACTCACATGAGAGCAGCTTGGGATATTTCTGTCTTAGGTTTCTAAACTAGAGTACAAATGTTCTTGAGTGGTAGCATGGCAGCTGCAAGATGTGTAGTGTGTCACTGTGAAGTCTGGGTAACTTCTGTAGGGACACTAGTACCTGCTTGGGTCTAGATACATAGGGACTTACTTGCCTGGAAATCTGGCTTTGCAGCACTTAGCTTGACTCTAGGAATGAGGGAGAACTCTTCAAGAGATCAACCCACTTGGGTTGAATAATTTGGATATAGCAGCAAACTTTAGAAATGTTGCTACCTTGATTTTTACCTTATTTTAATGGTAGCCAGAATTAGATGCATGGAATTTGGACAAAATTTCAGTGTAATTAATAATACTCCCTGTACATTTTCTAAATACATGACTGAGTGAAATTCTAGCTAATTATTTTATTCTTTTCCTCATAATTAGGTGCCTTTGGATATTTTGACTGGAAAGAGTTTTCTTTCTTTAATAGGAAGTAAAACCATGACCAAAGTGCATGGTGTAGCTTTGAACAGTCTATTTAACAAGTTTGCTCTTTCAAGGTTCAAACAATTAAAATTATGACCTTTGTGAAATTATACATAAGCTTTCTTCAGAATGCTTGCCTTTATGATCTCCTAGTTTACATTTCTTTAACATTATTTGTTATTTAAAATATAACTTGGCTTATTTTACTTAGATGCTTGAATTTCATGTTACAGTAGCAATAACACACTCCAGGTAATTAATTTCCAGTTGAGCTTCCCTCTGCTTGAGTGTTTAAAAAACCATTTGGCTTTCTGTATTTTATCTTTTAATGCCTCCTGCGGTCTACAGTAACCATTCAAGAAATTCACTGCATGTCATGGCCTATTGGTTTAATTTAAAAAGCTAGATTTGGAGACTCCACATGCTCTGTTTCAGTTCTTCTAGTGTGTAAAGCTGTGCTATCATGGGAAATTGGCAGTGCACTTCAACATCACTGAAAAAAAATCAGCATTGATATACTAGAAACAGAGTAGAAAAATACTTTGACTGTGTCATACTTGGTGAAATGTAGTGTAGATATAAATGTGAAACCTCCTAAGGCTTCTAAAAAATTCCAGCTGTTTTAAAGTAATCTCTGCCTAGGGGGATTGAATACCCTGAGGTGGCATGTGCAATGGCAGCATCAGGCAGAGATACTCACACGAGTCAGGAGGTACTATAGCAATATCAGCAGATCAGCATGCCTGTGCCAGTGTGGTTACTGCCTGCATTTCTCCCTGTTTGGAGTGTCCAGCTTGTGCTGCATGATAATTATGGCTCTTGTGGATAGCTTTTGTGAAGACATATCTAATGGCTGTGGTATAAACACAGCAATTCAAGAGCATCTTAAGTGACCTTCAGGATAGCATTTTACCTTCAGGACGGTCCCCAAATACCTTTTTTGCTTGATTAGACTTGTTCATGTGGTACTTAAAATCCTGGGGAAAATGACAGTCAACAAAGCAAGTTTGCACCCTCAGCAAGTTTTCCAGTGACACCAAGCTTTGTGATGCCATCACCAAGCTGGAGGGAAGGGATGCCATCCAGAGGAACCATGACAGGATTGAGAGGTGGGCCTGTGCGAACTTCATGAAGTTCAACAAGGCCCAGTGCAAAGCACTGCACCTGGGCATTCCGGAGCACAAGTACAGGCTGGATGGATAATGGGTTGAGAGCAGCCCTGTGGAGAAAGACTAGGGGGTGTTGGACAAGGAACTTAACATGAGCCAGCAATGTGTGCTTGGATGCCAGAAAGCCAGCTGTGTCCTGGGCTGCACCAAACAAGCATGGCCAGAAGGTTAAGGGAGGAGATTCTGCTTCTCTACTCCACTCTCATGAAATCCCCAGCTGGAATATTGCATCCAGCTCTGGAGCCCCCAGTGTAAGAAGGTCGTGGACCTACTGGAGCCAGTCCACAAGAGGGCCATGAAGATGATCAGAGGGCTGGAGTACCTCACCTATGAAGACAGACTGAGAGAGCTGGGGTTGTTCAGCCTGGAGGAGACTCAAGGGAGACTCTATTAGCAGCCTTCCAGTACCTCAAGTGGCAACAAGAGAGTTGGAGAGGGACCATTTTGCAAGGCCGTGTAGTGATGGGACAAGAGGGAATGGCTTCAAACTGAAGGAGGAAAGATTTAGATCAGTGTTAGGAAGAAATTCTTTACCCAGAGAGTAGTGAGGCAGTGTAACAGGTTTCCCAGAGTTGTGAGTGAACCACACCAGGAAGCATTCAAGGCCAGGCTGGGTGGGGCTTTGAGCAACCTAGTCTTGGGAAAGGTGTCCCTGTGGCAGGGATGTCGAAGCTAAATGGTCTTTAAGATTGCCTCCAAACCAAACCATTCTGTTATTCTACAGAAGTTTCCTATCCAAGTGGGCGTTAAAGGTCTCATTTCTCCTATATATCTAAGCCTTTACCTTATCTGGCATTGGAAGGGAATATACTGAAGTCAAGAATCTCAGAATCACAATATATTCTGAGTTGGAAGGGACCCACAGGGATCAAAGAGTCCAACTCCTGGCCTTGCACAGGACCATCCCCAAGAGTCAAACCATGTGCCCAAGAGTATTGTCCAAATGCTTCTTGAACTCTGTCAGCATTGGTGCTGTGACCACTTCCCTGGGGAGCCTGTTCCAGTGCCCAGCCACCCTCCAGGTGAAGAACCTTTTCCTAATATCCAACCTAAATCTCCCCTGACACAACTTCAGGCCATCCCCTTGGGTCCTGTCACTGGTCACCACAGAGAAGAGATCAGTGTCTGCCCCTCCTTTTCCCCTCATGAAGAAGTTGTAGACTGCAGTGAGGTGTCCCCTCAGTCTCCTCTTCTCCAGACTGAACAGACCAAGTGACCTCAGCCGCTCCTCATATAACTTCTGCTCAAGGCCCTTCACCATCTTCATTGCCCTCCTTTGGACACTCTCTAAGAACTTAATGTCTTTCTTATAGTGTGGTGCCCAAAACTGCACACAGTATTCAAGGTGAGGCCACAACAGTGCAGAGCAGAGCAGAACAATCGCCTCCCTCGACTGGGTGGCGATGCTGGGCCTGATGCCCTCCAGGACATGGTTGGCCCTCCTGGCTGCCAGGGCACTTCTGACTCATAATTAATTTCCCATCAACCAGGACCCTCAGGTCCCTTTCTGCAGCACGGCTTTCCAGCATCTCATTCCCCAGTCTGAACATCCAAGGTTGCCCTGTCCCAGGTGCAGAATCCGGCACTTCCCTGATCTGCACTACAGAGAAAAGCTGATTGGTAAGCAAAGCACACAAACAAAAATTAAAATCTGGGCATTTTTGGGGTTCACCTAATGGATAGGATGGGGTTCCTTGTGATAATGAGGTAGGAGTCTGTTCTGGGAGAAGAAGTTGTTTTGCATATAAAGGTTCAGTCACACCATTAGAATGAGGGAAATTCAGGTTAAAATCTTTCAGTAGATCTGTCCTGCCCCAGGGGAATGCCCTCCAATGCCACAGAGCATTGAATAGGTTGTCACCTGTGTTATAGCTTTGCCATTGTTCAAGCACAAGTTAAAGTTTTATGGGTGCCAGAGAGGAAAGAAGAGTATAGTTTGGCTCTTGGTATATCTATTTCATGTTCTGCAAACAGAAGCAAGCTTCAGGTGTCAAACTGGCTGAATCTGAGCCAGCTCTTGGCCAAAGCTGTGTAGCTCTAGGTATTGCACTGCTGACTCTACACTAATCAGTAATCTGAAACGCAGAATTTCTTTAGGCTGGGTCCACTGCCACCCCAACACAACTAGAGAATATTGAACCTGCTGATAGAGCAGGCAGGTGCACTGCTTGAAGAAGGGCATGCGGCTTTGAAGGGTTAGAGAAGGCCTTGGACTCCAGTGAGCAACCTCCAACTGTTTCTGGGCTTGTAGCTGTTCTCCTTCATCTATGTCACAGAAATCATACCGAGTTTGGATTGATTGCAGCATGATCAAAGCCATGCTGTGACAATAAGGAATTTGAGCTTCCTTTTTTACTGTTCCTGGCTAGACCACTACTGAGCTTTTAAGTGTTTAGAGCTTTATAACTTAGTTGCTTATCTCCAGGTCACATCACATGCTGTGTATTGATTGCTAATTGATTTTTGCTAATTTGTAACCTAACTTTTAAAAATAAAGCTATTGCAAAATCATATTCAAAGGCCTTGTTTCTTCACTTAGCATTAGCTCAAATGCTATATCACTTTTTTCTCTATTGTGTTCTGTTTAGCACATAGAGTGTTACATATTTAGTAGGCATTTTCTTTGCAGATTTTTTTTTTCTTTTTAGACTTAACACATTTTTGTAAAACAGTGGAAATCTTAATATATAAAAGATTAATATGTGCTTTTCTTTTCAGATGGTCTGAGCATTAACATTCCATAAATAGCCCAATTTTCTCTCTGAATTGGTAAGTAGTCAAATACTTCCACTAAGGACATTTCTACTTTATCATCCAGAATGTGAACAAATTATATTTAACTGGCAATTACTGGTGGTAAATGGAAGTAAAATATATGAGTGTTTTCTAATTTAGTTTGGTTAATCTCATTTTCAGTGCTACTAAGTAATTGCTTGAGCAACCATCAAGACAAAAGACTCTTAACAAGCTCATAGACTCATATATTGCTGCAGTATACCCATTTATGTTGCATCAGCATCATCCACCAAGGAGAGATTCCAGCCTCTGATCTCAGGAACCTTAAAATGCTTTTTATTTGCATTAAGGAAACTCTAAGAAATATAAAAACTCAAATTCAATCTCATTGTGGAATTTCTGTGTTCAGCAGCTGAAACATCACTATGTGACATCTAAAAAAATCATGTGTTAATTCCAGACATACACATTCCCTATGAGGTTATATCTCATTTATGGTAGTTACATAGACTGAAGGTTCAGTATCTATGCAATCACTGAAAGCATCTCCTGATTTCAGTTCATTTGTTCATGTTGCCTTTTTATTCTGATGCTTTACTAATATAGTAAGTTCCAGAATTTGGGGGACCTGTTCTGCAGTTCCAAGAAAGATACTTCTGGAGACAAAACTTGAAGGTCCAAAAGTGACAACATATAGGAGCGGAGTGCGTACCAGCTGGTAGTCTAGGCATAGCACAGATAATTACAAATAAAACCAAGACTGATAAATATGCCAGTGGAATCCATCCTGGAGTGGAAGTATGTTGTGCTAGGCTATGCAAAAAAAAAAGCAAAAAAAAAAAAAGCTTATTTCTCTATATCTGTACTAATTGGGGGGTCCAAATAACAGATGTAATACCTTTTCAGAGCTTTAATAAGCAAATTAAAACAAATGCTTGGCTCTCCTAGTTCAGTTAGATTCTAAAATGTGTTTATATATAAGAACATGGTCAGACTTCATCCTGGGGAATGATCATCTGATTCTTGTCACCTGCATTGAGGAAAGATGAATTTGAAACATAGCTGATTCAGAGTAAGACTGCTAGTGTAGTTAGGGGACTAAGAAGCTTCTTACGTGACAGAACCTATGCTGGTGTGTCCCTGTCAAATTAAAGCAGAAGGATGACAGTTATCTGATAATTTAGTTAGTATCTAATACATTGCAGATTCAATATCAGGTGAAGAAGAAGGTAATGACAGATGATTATTTTGGTTGACTTTATCCTGAGTTCAATAAGTTTTCATTCTTTTTTTTCATAATTTTTCAATTCAATGACTGTTCTTAATATCACTGTTTTCAAACATCTCTCTTACAGGGACCATACTTACACAATTCTGGTACAAACAACCTGCAGCATAATGATCCTCACAGGGTCACTCCAGACAAGAATATGAAAGAACCAAATGCTTTTACTCTACCTGCAAGGAAGCTTATTGAGTCATTTTCTATATATTAATTTTCCTGGTGTTTAAAGACTCACTTCATTCATTCGTCTCCACAAAGCCAAGATCATCATGGGGAAACTTATGATAGAGAACTGATGTCTAATTACTGAATTGTCATAAATAGAAAGCATAAATGTTAGAACTTGAACACCCTACATTTTACGCCAATTTTTGTGTTTTCTAAAAGCATCCAAAAATGCTTCAATCTATACAACTTTTCTTACATAGAGCACGTAATAATGCTGGCAAGCCCTTAAAAGGGCTTCTGGATAGGGTAAACCTAAATTCATTTTAAATTCAGGAGTAGAACCAACAGAGGCTAAAAACCACTGTGCAAACAAAGATAAAACTTGAAGTATCCACATTAAAAACAGCAAGGAAATATATCCCTGCTCTGGCAAACACTGTCGTCAGGAGTGCTTCAAAACTCATGCAGTGTCTGTAACTAGAGCAGAAAATTTTCCTTAGTTTGCCTTTACAGGGAAATTAGAGGCTTCTTTGTTTAAACAAAAGCTATCCCACTGATTTGAGTGTCACTGTGATCTGCAATGAAGACCTACAGATGAAACAATGATTTTCTTTTCTAAAGTAATTTCTTGTCTAGAACCACTAAATTTTAAGACAGACAGACAGACAATTGGAAGGTAATGGAATTTCAATCTCAGATAAACTCCTTAAGGCACTGAAGGTTATCTCTAAATCCTTTAACCAAGTCTCCTGGTATGCATAGGTGCAAATGTTATTTATCTTAACATAAACCGTCAGAAAACTCACTTTCAACATTGTGTTCAAATAGTAAGAAGGTGACACTCCAGCTGTGGTCTGATGTAAGAAATCATCTGAGGAGAGAATATATCTATGGTCACTTGGACTGACAGTCTGGCAGTGTCCAAGCAATTTCCTTACAGCAGAAGCTACCTTTCCAAAGACTGCTACTGGTAAAGGAAAATTTGCTTACTCTGAAGGTGTTAGAACTCTTTAAATTAATTAATTAAATTCAAAAGACAGTTTGCAGCGTTGATAGACCTTTGTGTAGAAGATAAGCTTGTTTACTGTTATTTGAAACAGAACTTTAATTGCTATTAAACCTTGATGAAAGTAAAAGGATATTTCACAAAAAGGACCAATGCAAAAAAAAGTAAGCTTTGAAGATGCTGTAAATTTTTTCTGCAATAAAAATAAAGCCATTTAGAAAAATACTGCATATGTGTGAAGCCAACTACATATTTACAAGCTGAGGCTAAACTAAGAGCATCGTGTGAAGGTGTTGAGTCAATGTAGGAATGACAGTAGCTAATTTCAAGTCCAGCCCAGCATGAAAGAACTCCATGTTTTTTTTTTGTTAGTCTTTTTTCTCTTTTTAGAGCTGTTGAAAAGGTAGAGTTACAAAGCCATCTTTATTATATTAGCAGCTCCATACTACACCTGCCCAAGTTTTGTAATATTGTGCATAGCCTCTTGCTATATTCAAGATTGTCAAAAATAAAGGGCATAAGAAGCTCAAATATAGCTTAATAGCTACCCAATTTATCACTGTCTTGCACTATATTGACATCACAGAAACATGACCTTGCAGAACACACAGATGGCTCAAAACCAATAAAATATAGAGTTCTGATAAACTCTACATTACCATTTCTACTGGCTTTGTATAAAGATGTATATGTCTATGCAAAACAACCCCAAACTAAACTCAAAACCAAACCCCAAAGCAAACAAAAAACCCCAAACCCAAACAACCTCACAGGAAGTTTTAAATCCACATTCCTTCTCATGGATTTTTCCTTGTTTTCTCCCCCTCTCCCCAAGAAAGGAGAAATTAACTTAATACAGTGGAATTTAATGAAATTTTGCTAATATTGATATAGCCTTTTCTAGCAAAAATAGATACTCCAGCAAACATTAGGCAGTGCTGGTGAGGATTTGAGTTATGAATAGAAAACTAAACTCTTTATCTCAGACTTCTCATTTAGCAAATAATGGCTGTATTCAATTGTATAATCAGTACCATTCCCATTTTTATAACACTACCTAGCACACTACAAGAATGAAGATTTTTTTTTCCTTCTCCCTCACCTTTCCTTAACTGTTATCATCTGTCTAGTTTTGTAAATGGCACTTATGTTGTGAGACTAAGAACTCACACCCCATCCTGCACTTACTCATGCTCATCCCTGTTTGACTTCAGGGTAGGGATTCTGTTACCTTCACATAAGTGCTTGTAAATGTTTTAGATGTTTTAAACACCTCCTTGGCTCCTGGTTACTGCTTCTTCAAAATGGTGGTGCGTATGGTAAATCCTGGACTCCACCTGCCAGTCCTGTGCAGATGTTTACCTGGATCTTAGTAAAGCTTTTGACATTATTTGACAGCATCATCCTGGAGAAACTGGCTTCTCATGGCTTGGATGAGTGTAGTCTTCACTGGGTAAAAAAACTGTCTAGATTGACAGTCCCAGAGAGCGGTGGTGAACAGAGTTAAATCCAGCTGGTGGCCAGTCATGAGTGGTCTTCCCCAGGTCTTAGTGTTGTGACCAGTCTTATTTAATGTCTTTATTGACAATTTGGACAAGCAGATTAAATGCAGCCTAACCATGATCTCAGACAATGCCAAGTCACTTTAGCACTTTTCTGTTTCTATCCTTCTGCACCTCAAAGGATAAACATCAGTGTCAAGGTCTCAGTTTTTGGTTGCTCTCCATGTTTAAAACCTCTAGTGAAGAACTGATAAATTGAGAAGGATCATTAAGTGTTTGTGCTGGGGCCCACTTGCAATGCAGCTGCTGCTCTATAGTGCAGTTGCCTTGGTAGGTGCTGACTGGGTTTGCTTGCCTCACAGCTCCTGAGACCTGACTCTTCACTGTTTGCAAGGCAAGTGAAGATATCCGGGGGGCATGTTCTAGTCAAATCCACTTTCACTCCGCTTTATTGTTAGTCGTATTTTATTACTTATATATTTTAGCTGGTTTGTTTTTTCAATTTCAATAGAAAATTTTCATTTCAAGAAGTTGATCTCTGTGGACTTAGGCTGAGAAAATTTTCTCCTCTCTTTTAATATTGCTGAGATTATAGATTTACAAATATATTGTGTTTATCTGTGCCACATGGTTTCCTAATAAACTGTCCTACCCTAAGCATGATGTCCCTTCGTCCTTGCCCCTTGGTATGGGAATAAGATAAGAAGGTTCACTTGATTTTGATGAGGATGGCCCTAACAGAAGCAAAGACCATTCCTGCTAATTTCTGCTGTATGAAATGTTTTAGGGTAGTATCTCTTCCCGTTTTTCCCCAAAAGATGCTTGCAGATAAAAAAGTGCATCTGGAGAAAGGGGATCTGCAACTTGATTCACCATTACTTCAAAGCTCACTAATGCCCAGACTGAGAATTTGCAGATGTGGAAGTTACCTGATTTTTCAAAAGTTGCTAGCAGCCTTTGTTGACTGCCTCACTGTGGAAGTCCCCATCCCGATGTGTAGTAGACTAGGAGGTCAGCCCATCCCTCAGCAGCTCAAACTTTCAACCCACTGGCAGAGGAGCATGAAGATTGTTGTTTGAGAGGGGTAACTTTAGCTGCAGCAATTCGCTGTGCTCACAGTCCTTTCACCAGGGCAGGCAGGAAGGAAAAGGGTCTGCATGTGCCTCTGATTTGTGTTGATCTGCTAGCCTGTCAGAGGGGCCATTTGAGGTGTGAGCAGTTTTTGCTGTTCCCAGCAGCCTTCAGTGCAGTGCAATTGCCTGTTTGCTATTCCCCATCATTAAATAGCACTGTTTGATTTAGTAGCAGCATCTAATGCTCATCTTGATAACAAGACATACAGGACAATAGAGAATTAATTTAAATTATCTGCAAACCCAGTGACCCACTTTCTATTTTAAATAGAGCAGAAGTGTTTAAAATATACAATTTGTTCATTTGCCTTGCAGAAGGATGTGTTGAGAACAAATGGTTATGCTTTGCATAATACTCTTACAAGGAAAAGTTAATGTGATATGACAAATTATATGTAGAACTGCAATGATAAAATAATTGATCTTCTGAAGATTATTTTAATTGTTTCTTTGTGTCTTTCATATGCAAATAGACAATTGCTGGTTTTATAAACATTTTACAGCTAAGAGGGGAACTTATTAGCTGCCTTGCTAGTAGCATTCAGCAAACTGTCATCTTCCCCATGCAGGGAATAGGTATAAGCAGGGTCCAGCAAAGATAACTCTGTTATTGCAGTTTAGACTTCATTTTCTTACATAATTGAAATTCAGATAAACAGCTATAATAGCAGGTGTGCAATTTTGATCTTGCTGTAGAAAAAAAAGTATTTCTAATTTACCAGGTAGAGGATGCTTAACCTTACAACAGAATGATACCACCTACTTTATCAACATGTTTGCTATCTATGTCAATTTGTACAGCACAAAATTACTATTGTTTTAAGTAGTTGAAGCTATTAGTGAGGGCCTTTGCACAAGGGGGAGCATATACACAGACAATAACCTTTTCAGGAGTTAACGGTGCTATAATTTCCTTAAAATACCTTTTTTCTGCTTATGTAACTGTCTATCACTTTGACTAATATGCATGTATCACATACCAGTCTGAATAACTATTTTTTTTCCTATTTTCTTGATTTATTAAAATGAAAGAATTTAGCTAACAAGGCAAAATTATATTTTTAGAGAATATTTCTACAAAGAGCCTTAGTTCTCTCCTGTTTGTACAGTATTTCTTTTTCATCAACTACTTTCTTTTTTCTTACTCTTGTGTAAGTAGATCATTTACGAATGAAAAAATACTAGAAACAGAACCTGAATGATCTAGCAGTAGTGTCTCCTCAACTCAGATCCTGTCAGCATTTATGATATCTTTAATGTATGCATCTTGCCACGTGGACCCCTCAGCAGTTAGACTGCAAGCCTTCAAATTGAACTGAATAAGTTTACCCTCAACAATGTTAATATATATATATTTAAATTATGCATGATACTGAGATGGTGGGTTTTTTAACAAAGACTGGGGAGATCGAAGGTAGAAAGATAAGCAAAACTATTTTGTCTGTGTCCTGTACTGAAACTGTTCTGTGGTGCTGTTCCCAAAGGATGTAAAAATCCCCTTAGACTGCAGTGACTTTCTGCAATGACAGCTGAGTCATATTTTTGTCAGGTTTTCTGGTGGCATTTCTTATGTCTAAGAACTAGCATGCTAAATTTAAATTTATTCCTCCAAATAATAAAGGAATTGTTAAGAACAGTCAGAAACCTTTTCTAAACTGATAACCATACTTTTCCTGTCTCAAATATAAAATAATAAACCTATTTTATTTTTGTTTGATTTTTAGAATGTCAATAAAATGTTGCTTGTTGTTGAAACAAATGAAACCCATTTTTTGTATCTTGTATCTGGATTCCCTGGTGCAGATAGATTGAAATCAGAACGCAAGCTTTACCTTGGCACTTGCACGTCTTTTCTTCTCTCTCTGGTCACCTATATTTATAGAACTTAGTATCTGCATAGAACTATTAAAAATAAAAAAAACAAAAACGTGGCCAGTCTTCGCGAACGAAGATCTGGGAAAGGTCTTTTTACCTTTCAAGCCTGCGCAATGGATTTTTTAGGTGAGACACAGCCAAACTATTAAAAATACTAAGGTGTAATTAAGGACATGAAGTTAGGGTATAAAGTAAGGATATAAAATGTTAAAGGTGTTAAAGACATATTTATTGTATTTATGACAGGATGTTCAACTCTCTCATATTTGTCTGATAAATGTCTATGACTTCAAAAGAGAAGGAGCACACAGAGACACAGACAAACATGTAGATATTCACATAGAGATGTGAATCCTTGGTGAATTTAAACCTCATTTCCTCCAGGCGAAGACCAACTATGAGCAATTACAGCTTGTCAGTTAAATTGAGGAAAATCTATGCTGAAGCCTAATATAGACCTTTTTCTTCAACATTAAGCCTGTATATAAATTAACCTGAAATGGCTGAAAGTTGTAGCTTACAGTGGTAATAGATGTACATGATGTTTAGGGGCATTAACATGCATTTGTCTTTACTGGTTATTTTTTAGCTTGATCTTATGCTCACTTAAACATGCTGTCAAATCTGACTAATGTCACTGGTATTTATCATTTGTAGTGCAAAAGGATAGAAATAGAAAAAAAATAGATACTGCCTTTACTCAGTGATATTAAATGATCAGTAGCTGATTATTCTACTACAGTTATCAGTGTTCAGGTAACTCTTACCCATGTTCAGGTAACTCCTCCACCTCTCAGGGGAGTGCCCCATACATTAGAGATATAAAATGTATTGTGAAACTTGATAACCCTAAATTTCCTTTTTTGGTCCTTGTGTAAAAGAGAACTTGCACAGGGTTCTGAGGTATTCGTTCCTACCAGCTCAGCAGATGAGATTTTGACACAATGAGACTTGGTTTCAGAAACCCAGCTGTGCCTAAAAAGGGAATTTGGCACCTATGTTCACGCCCCTGAGTCTTGTCCTTTTTGCTTGAAGGAAAAAGCTAAATACATCTTGGAAAGGGAGGTACCAAAGGCAGCTGGCAGATATTTTGAGAAGCACAGCATCTTAACTGTTGGATGTGAGCCCTTCAATCCCTTCCTGGATTTGGGTCACAATTCATGTCCTACTGCTGTAAGACACAATTTCAGATGGAGAGAAGAGCTTCTATGTGTGCATATAGAGCCGGTGGGTGTCTTTAATCTTAGGAACTACTAAGTTTTAGGGCCTTGTAGCAAGCTGTTCATTAAATACTTGCAAATTTGAGTTCTTTTTTTCCCCATCTCTGATATTTAGTTCAATGACAGGTGAAAATAGAAATCTAAAGTATGTAACTTCTTAACAAACCTTTAGGGTGTCTGCTAGCTGTGGGAAGGTGGGTAGTGTTATCTGCTGCCATGGCATGGCAGATTCTTGCCCATTATTAAACTCAGTAATTCTGTATAAATCCTATTTCTTTTCCTTAAGGATTTTGGATTAGCTAGTCAAGGAGTCTTTTGCTTCAAAGGGTTAATATTGCTATATTTCTGCCACCCTTTGGGGAAGAAATGCTGTCTCGTGTGGATGAAGAGGCAAATGAGCAAAATATGGATGGCTTGGTCAGAGAACAATGATTAGTTCCTCATTAAAGAGACAGAAAGAGACACTGTAACTATAGTAACCACTGCGTATATGATGCTCTACCCACCTCAATGTAACCCACTTAGTTACAAAAAAGATTTAAAGCTATTGTTACTTGTACAGCTCTTCCTCTAGCTGAAGAGTCACATCATAAATGCTTGTCAAATATGCATATCTACATATATATATATATTTGAATATTCACACACATACACAGACTCAGAGAAGTTGATTTTCCTTATGATTAGCTAGACAGATGGATAAATCCACCCGTATAAATATCCATCAGTGGTATTTTTAATATTTTTTCTTGATGACTAATGGAAAAGAAATGCCAGATTGACTCAGAAACCATGTTACCATTTAAGAATAGTTGTATCTGTGTGTATATTTTCATTCTCCGAAGCGTTATATGTTTAATTTCAGACGCTTCTTTCTAATAAAATACCATTTATGTTTAAAACTCGTGTAAATGGAGTATGTCTCAAATCCTGCTCCCTATATCAAAGCCCATTTCCAATCTCTTTCAGGTCAACAGTGCCATTAACCTGTTCCACTGCACTCACTTCACACCTGGCTAACTGCATTAATGCATGATACTCTTCACCTACTTGGAACTAAATGACTAACATTTAGGCTACTGATATGATCAAGCATAAATCAGAAAGACAAATCATTAGCAAATGTTCTACCTTCTAAGAAGGTTGTGGCAAGGTTTGCAGTATTCATCCTTCTCAATCTGGCCAAAACCTTCTGATTCTGCCAATCCTGTACTGGAATTCAAGGGCCAATGTGAGTTAAAACTAATGCCTTATCAGCTGTTTCCAAGTCCTATATTTTATGAACTTTTAGATAGAATTCATCAGAGTTTCTGATCAGCAGAACTGAACATGTTTCTTTGGTTTGAAACTGATATTGCCAAATAACAAGTCCTTTCATTTAATGAAGATAATGAAACTATTTAGGTGCAATAAATGCATCAGCATTAAGGAGACCAAGTTTCAATTGAAGTTTATCAAGAGAGATTCCTTTGCTAATGTCAGATAGGGGATATTATAGTAACTGAAATGCCAGAGAGGATCAACTACATTTCTACACAATTTCTTTTTACAACAGAGGAGTGTAAGCCTAGCTGCCTAATCTTACATTCATACCTGTACTTCCAGTCACTGAAATGTGGGGGGTTTGTAAGTCATGAGACCTAATCTGATAGCTTTTTTTTACCTTTATACTGGTGCAGTAAAAAGTGTAGGGTTGGTTTTTTGTTTTTTTTTTCTCTCCATCTGCTCCTGCATGTTTTCTACCTCCCTTTACCTTTTGGAGTAAAAAAAAAAGTTATCTTTCAGTGAAATATCTCTGTTAGTCTGAATACCAATGCAAAATTTCACTGAAACATGAGCTCCACTGAAACGTGAGCTCCACTGAAATTTCTTCTGGTTGCAATAAGGTGAAGGCTTTCTTATTTCCTGAGATAAAATCAGGCTTTTCAGGATCAGGACCTTCCCGACAGTCCCTGGGCATGGGCTGCTGCTTGCCCTTTGCAGCTATGGGGCCGTGCAGTGAGTTATCCTGGCTCTCATAGTGAATAGTGGCCACACCAACTCCTGGGACTTTCAGTTGCCTTTTCTTGCATGTCTTCTGATCAGGGAGTGCGTGGAGGCTTCAGTTTCTGGGGTATCCAGAAAGTTCAGCATACACAGACATTTACACATCATAATAGATAACTGAGAGAAAAACCTGCGTGCGTGAAATCTGCCTCAGGTTTCTCATCACACTGGGTCTCTATTAGGTTTGGGTTGAGGTGCTCTTGGTTTCCTAGAGTGTCCTCTTGGGGACATTCCATAATTTCTTCCCCAGAATACTTCTTGCCTAGGTGTGCAAGAAATGGAAGCAACTCTGAACAGGGGGGTGCTGAGAGGTGACAATTGAGGAGTCCTGTATTATCTGTCTTCAAAAGTCACTTCACAAAGTGTTGTGAAAAAAATGTATGTGGCCTGCAATTATTTCTTGTCAGGGTACATCAGAAACAACCAGAGAAACTCTCAGGATATATTGCCTTAGGCTCTCACCACCACTGTCATAGAAAAAAAGAATTTGTGACACAGTTCTAATTTGTTGTTCAGAATATGGCTGATTTGTAACCTGTCAAAATTAAAAAAACACCTCATGTTTCTATTATATTTGCAGCACAGGATGTCAGTGTAAACATCTGGGGAGAGCTTTGGTTTTTTGTCAGTCTATAGATGCAGTGGTATTTTTAAGCATCTCAAAACATACAACAGAAATGCTTCTTTTCTTTTTTACCTTTGAAATGGAAAAACACTTTCTTGGGTGTTTCTGAACATACAACAGAAATTCCTTATTTTCTACAATGCTTTAATAAAAAAAATTAAAGGTATTTTCTTTTTCATGCTACATGAATTTACTGATTCACTTCTTCCCCTTTCAGACCAGTCAATGGACAAGTAAACACTTTGCTATCCAACTGAGATCATGGCTAGTGTCTTTTTCTCAGTACATATGAAGTGGTAGGGTGAAATTCCTTTTCTGCGATAGCTTTAAGTTTTGCATATACCACCTGATGACAAAAACTGTTATATATTTGTGCAACTTAGTCTCTGGAAACTGGGAATCAGAGCAGCATTTATTATGATTATGTGTGTGTACAGAATGAACACTTGGAGCAGAGTTATGAAATCAGATAGTCAAGCCTGGCATTTATAATTACATCTCTACAGCTGAAAGGAGGTATACTTCTTTTTTCCATTAAAAATTAACGTCTTCTAAATTTCAAACCTAGTTTCACAGTCTGTATTCTACAATGTAATTAGACTTAAATATTGTAATATAACTTTTCCTGCCAGTTGCAGGGAATGATGGGGAAAGAAACAGGAAAACCATGCAGATGATAAGATGCTTCTAGACAGGTGTTACGAGCAGAATTTTGGTTTTGTGGATGATGGATTGGTTTATGAGACAAAAAATGGGGTCCAACTCTCTCAAAGGGGAAATAGTCTTTTAGTTCAGGAGTTAGAAGGACTCATTGAAAGAGGTTTAAAATTGATCTGAATTATCCTGAAGAAAAGGAGACTCGGGGGGAAACCTTATCACTCTCTACAACTGCCTGAGAGGAGATGGCAGCAAGGTGGGAGTTGGTCTCATCTTCCACTGAACAAGTGACAGGATGAGGGAAATATTGCAACCAGGGGAAGTTTGGATTAGGTATTAGAATTTTTTTTTCATTAAAGGTTTATAAAAGATGGGAACAGGCTGCCCAGGGAAGTGTTGCAGTCACCATCCTTCTAAGTATTAAAAGCGCATACTGGATATGGCATTTGAGGACATGAGTTAATGGTGAACCCGGTGGTGTTATTAGGTTGATGGTTGGACTTCATTATCTTAAAAGCCTGTGATTCTAGGATTCTAACTCATTATTTGCATCATAAAGTAACCTTCAGAAATAAAGTCTTTAAGTTTTGTTTCCCAGTCTCGTTTTGTGTGAATTTCTTTTTTTATTGTTTCAGGTTGTGGGCTTTTTTGTTAATTGTTTTGCTCATCTGTTTGTTTTGTTTTGTTTTTGCTAGCCATGGTCCCCAGTTATACTGTGAACTCTTTGTTCATTGTCAGACTAAACAACATAGGACGTGCATGTTGAGACAGACAGATGTGAGGTTTTGCTCTGGTCCCGGTACAGTTAACCTCTGAAGCTGAAACCACTCAATATAAGCTTAATTCCAAGATTTACAGAGTGACAGACTCCTGTGATATGATTCACACTGCTACATACACACACAGGTGTTTGCATCTTGAGACCTGTAAATGTCTGGCTGGAGGAGTATTCAGAAGATGGTTGGATGGATGGTTGGATGGATGGATGGATGGATGGATGGATGGATGGATGGATGGATGGATGGATGGATGGATGGATGGACGGATGGACGGATGGACGGATGGAACAATGGATGAACTGGGGAGGAAATGAGAATAGAAAACATCCATAAACTGAGTAAATGAGAGCTAATGCTGTGCTGGCTGGACTGATTCTGCCTGGCACCTGAACACCAGCGGGAAGTGGGAGTTTTGACATGGCTGCTCCACAAATGTAAATGCTGGAGGTTCCATCTCCGGTCTCTCCTAAAGAAGAGTAAGTTTGGAAAGGCAGTCACGATTTTATAATTTAAGAGTATTTAAAACCATCTGTGTAGTGTCACTGTACTTCTGAGAGGTACACCATCTCTGAGTAATGCAAAACATGGACCATTGCATGACATTTTTGTAGAGGATTCATATTGTGCAGAGACACATTTGTACAGTGTATTGTATTCGGTTCTGGTCAATAGTAATTAAAAGTAATTAGTCTTGTTAGTCTATGTAAAACAAACTATGTGGCACAATAAAAGAGAAAATAGGAAACTAATGTTTTTCATAGTAATATCTTAAAACTTTGATCCAAGTTTCCTTAGCTTACATTCTTCATTCATCAGGATGTATAAAGGAGACGGCTTGTCCTTGGGTTAACTTGGGCCAAGCACAATTCAGCCTCTAGTCCTTTAATTCTCTTCATCCCCAACCTCTTTTCAGTACTCTTTCAAAAAGCAATCACTAAACTTTTACTCTTGAGTAACCATGACATTCAGATAGGATCAAGAACCTAATGAAGTCTAGTGTTTAAAATACCATTCAGAAGTCCTGTTTTTGACACTGCAGTATATAACTGCCTAGATCTTGAGGTGAATCTTAGCAGTAACTCTTTACCAAAGTTATTTCTCCAGACCTATTTTCAAGTATATTTAATATTAGTTTTGGATTCTTGGTGACTATTCCTCAAATCAGAACATCTTTTCTTTATTTCCTTATACTTCACTGTAGTCAGAGGGCTTGAGCAGCTATGAAATGCTCCAGTTTTGGTCAGAATCCTGGAAGCTATTTTGAGTCTCAGATGATATTTGTGGTCCATCTACCCCACCAGGGTGCTGCTCTGTTTGCCATCACTGCAGTTCAGCTGCATTCCCTAACTGCAAGTGACCTCTACCACCTTCACCACTTCTTTGCCAAGTGGGAGGTAGCACCATTCACAACCCAGAAGTGTAAATGCTGAGCTGTGCATTTCCACAGTGCTTTTAGTATTAACTCTTTCCTCTCCCTTCCCAAAAGGCAGTATAATTTTCAGCCCACTCAACATTTTCAACTGAACATGATAAAGGAGTAGAGATTTCCAAGATATGAAATTGGTCCTAGTTTTGTAGGTGGATGGTGAGAAGGAAGAGATTTAGTTCTCTCTCTGATAGAAAGTCTGGTGTTTCTGAGCTCCAGACTTCTACCTTCCCTTCGGCTTACTAATCACCCAGTACAATGTGTGATAGCTCAGAAATCTTATAAGCATGAGCTGCTGCTTTCTCTGTATACAGGAAAACAGATTTCACGGGTTTTCCTGCTCAGTAATGATTTGTTCTCCATGTGTGGCTTTTCGTATTAAACTAGTAACTTTTTGGCAAAGTGTAACCCAAAGTGAATTTTCTGATAACATTTCTTCTGAATTCATAGAAATGTTCAGCTCAGATCGACACAGCAGTGAAGAACTATTAGCACCAATAGAAGTAGTGTCAGGGGGAGTCAAGAAACATGGATTTCACAGCATGAAATCAGAATATACTAAGGGAATAAAATGCATTCACATCTGAAAAGAGGCTATAATGGAACAAAAGCAAATTTAAATAGAAATTTTGAAGTTTCATGTGAGGCACTTAAAGGTGGCAGAGGTTTATTAAAGAACAGTTTTAGAGACAGATAGTCTTGGATTTTAGTAGTGTAACTACTGAGGCTGCAGGTTATGAAGCTACAAGAATAATAGAAAACTTTAAAATATACACAGATGTACTGTTGCTAACCGGGTAACAGTAAATTCTGCACTACCTGAAGTAGAAGCCACTGATTACCAGCATATACATTGGAAAATAAAGTATTTTATTTTTTTTTTACATTTTTTTCCAAAAAAACCACTTTTTGGGCCATGTCACTAAACTGCATAGGTGCCCCAGGCACCCAAGCTAAGGGGAAAAAAGAGGAGTTTAAATCTGATGGGAGGAGTGCAAAAAGGAAAACCAGGATCTGCCGTTTCATTTTTTGCCCCAGCTCATTTGAACCACACCGTGTAAGGTCCCCATTTGGTAGGCAACATGTTGGGACTGTACTCACAAAACCCAGCTGAACATGAGTGTGCCATGAAGGTTAACTGTCCATCTTCATCAAAGGCTTTGACTGGGAATTAAATCAGTAAATTGAAACATAATGTTCTTACGCAGCAAGAGAAGGAAATATCATTCTCCAAGTGCATGAAGATTTTATCATTTTAGTTCTACTTTAATGTCCTATTTGTCTGTAATCTCACTTGGCTTCAGTCATATGTTTCTGTGATACTTTCTATACGAAAAGATTTGCATCATTTCACACATTAAAAAAATCAGAATAATTTTCAGCCACAGGTCCTTCTTTGGCTTTACTCTTTTATTTAAACTTTACTTGTTTATTTTTAAAGTTTATTTGGTATGATATTATCAAAAGCCTACAATGTTTTCCTCCATGATATAAAATGTTTAATTAGTTCTGTAACTGTCTATTGAGATTTGAAGTAATAAGGAAAGACTTTCAAAAGACTTCCTTTACAGAAATAAAATTAAAAAAGATTTGTAGAAAACACGTCTTATGGAGGTTCAGATATGTTAAAATACAAGCAACCAGACAAGGCTGAAGAATAATAAAATGTCATGTAACCAGATAAACTATAAATAGAATAAGTGAACAACTGGCAGATGACAAGACAAAAATATAAGTATGAAAGGAAGCATTCCTGTAAGTCCAGTATTTAATTTATTAACACTAAACTTTCATGCCATAAGAGATGTACTAACAGAAAATAATAATGATACAAAGAAGAATACCTACAAGCTTTTTCTGTTTTTAAGCCAACGTAATAATATTGTTTTAGAAATATAAATGAACAAATTATGCACCAGTTCAATATGAATTATTGTAGCCTTTCTGGTAGTAGGGTATTAATAATAATGCACAGGAACATTATGTCTTAACATTAGCATTTACATATTATGTGTAAGGTGCTTATAAACTAGGTCACAGAGACATTTGAGCATCAAGTGTCCTAGGGTTTTAGTAAAGTCAAGCCCTGCTTTCCAAGATACCTCCAAATACCTGTTTTTCAGCTGTTGTTCCTGGTAATAGGAGTAACACAAAATCAGCATAAGCTTTAAGGTAAGTAACAATGTGAATTTTTTAAACAAGTAATACAATAAGTATAGCTTACAGAAATAAAATATCTGTATATGAAAATTAAATAATTTTACAGATTAAATTACTAAATAATAAGAATAAACCCATCTTGTTTAAGAATTTATATTGAGGGATCAGTGAACTTGTTCAGATGAACATTAAACTTGTTTAAATGTACTTTTAGATAACTATTTATATAAATAATATTTATCTAAATATTAAACAATACATTGAATTATCTGATGCACATAACATATATAAATATTAAATAATACTTTAAATTATCTGATGCATAGGATGTGCACACGTGTCTTAAAGAAAACCAGGACGTCCCCTGGACACCTGAGTGCTATAGTCTCCTACATTTGTGTACACTATCATGGCACATTATAAGAAGTATGAAACACATGCACACTAATTTTATTTTATTCCCTTTTTTACAAGTGGCTCAGGAACCTCTTTTTCTATGGTTAGAAATACAGGTGTGTCAATCTTATTTTCTTCTCCTGAACTGTGCTAAAATGGTCATGATTTTACTTTATATAATTGCACCACAGTATAATGTTAAACTTGTTCAACTAAATCAGTTTCATTTTTAGTAATACGCATTTAAAGTGATAATAGAGGGTGGTAATAATACTCTCTAATTGTAACTTCATAATCACAGTCATAACTTTTAGACTTTTAAAATAAGCGTGGTCAGTAAAGCAGTGATGAAGCGCAATGTTGTTTCTCTTGCCATATATAACTGCAAATTTTACCCACGACTGGCTACAACTGTAGCCTATGACTAGTTTACAACTGCTGCATCCACGCCTGATGGAAATAGAGCTTCTCACAATAGATCTGTGCATCCATAGCCCTTAAACAGTCCCCATACCATGTGCTTGTGTCTTTCACTTGCATTCATCAGTGTAGCAATTAATTAGCGTAAGCAAAACTGCTTACTGGCTATTCCAGTCTGATTTAAAGCATGGCACATACAGCAAGCCATGGCAGGAGTGAAGATTATTTCCAGTGAGGAGAAATTAAAATATTTGTGGTTCAGAGCTTTACTGTTATTTACTTGTGGAAAGTAAGAGCCCTACCAAAATTCTTAATAACCAACAGCAGAAAAAAAAAGTGCTTAAATGGTGCCTGTACTTTTTGTTTTGACATGTTCTGTATCACACTCCCGTCTACAAGCAACAGGCCTTAGATCGGCTTAAAAAGATTATCTAGAAATCACGAATAATTTTCTCTTTTTCTCATGGATATTGTCTAGTACTGCAACAATCACAGGGCCTGAGAGATGTGTTTTTGTTAATAACAGCTTAATGAGCTACTCTCTCAGAAAGTTAATTAGGTCAGTCTTCTGAGTTTCAGCCATTATTTTTAAAACAAACAAAACCCACTGATAAATCTTTCTCTTGGGTTTCTTTGGGTAAATGTTATATGGTGATGTCAGGCTCAGTGCTGCACTCTTTTGCTAATGGTAGCATTGGATCAAGGAGGACATTAACAACTACAAACTTATCAGAGGCAAGAAATTAATTAACCCAATGCTTGCAAATGTAATTAAACTGAGCCCTGTGGCTAACAACAAAGTTGTAAGAAATGAAGCAAGAATTTGTTCATTGTCTGTTGTGTCCTCTACCCTTTGACATTAATATTTTTAGAAGAAAACAGTTATGAAAGTCTTCTGTTGTGTTCACAGTCACAAAGTTTGACAACCATTATAATAATGAACAGGCCTGAGGCTTGGGATGGGCAAATTGTCTAGAGGAAAAAAAAAGGACAGTTGTTAATTATCCTTATCTGTCTCTGATCAAAATAAAATTATCTTTCACTGCTAATTTGTTAATGACTTTGGCCTTTACCTGTTGCCCAGTAGTTGTGATTCTTCTGCTGCAATCTGACCAGGGAGTGATTATGCTGGTTGGTATTTTGCACTGTTTGAATCTTCATTTAATATGTTTTAGCTTAAAAACAGATTTAACCTGGGAGAAGAACTGTTCCACCCTTAATGCAGCAGGCTGTTTGATAACTGTAGACTACTGAGGTCGAAATTTTTGCTTATGTCTTTTTGAAGTCTTATGAAAACTAATAGAGGAATTATAGTCCTAGTAATTCTTAGTTTGATTGTTAGGTGGTGTACTTGAATTTTAATATGGTTATCATGATGAAATTCATCTCAGTAATATGTTGAATAATACAGCTCTGAGCATTAGGCTTGGTATTACCAGCAGTGAGCTATAGAGAGATGTGACCATATACATTCAGGCTTTATGAAAGTGAGCTCTAACTCAAAAAAACACTGGGATGATTTTTAGGCTTGCTGTTTCAGCAGCTCATTTATGGTGCCATGTCCCATGTACTTAACTAACAACAACAACTTCTTAATGCCAGCCCCTGTGCTTCCTGCTCTGTTCCTGCAAGACCCTGAGCCCCAGGACCTGTGCTTGAGCCTGCAGACCACTGTGGGCACAGCTCCCCTCTCCCATTCACCTGAGGTGAGCAATGATATCTGGCTGCTCAGGTCGAGCACTCAGACAGTGTGCTCCTGTCTCTCCAGTCTTCTTTTTTATTTCTGGTTTGGTGTGCTGAGCTATTCCTCTTATCTCAAAGCTTCCCTAAAGTAAATCATATTCCTGTGGAAGATAGCTCCAAAATCTCTGCAAGTCTCTCATGTGTATGTGTGTGTGTTCAGTATGCTGAAAGTCTGAATGCAATATTTTGCCTTATTAGGAGTGAGCCTTGATCTGTTTCTATTATCAGATGCTGAAAATCTGTGTGGTCTTGATGCTAGAGTTTTCTGACAAAAACAAATAAAAGTATTTTCATCTCCTTTGTTCTTTGCTGAAAACATTTAATTACATTTTCTCTGAAAATATTCTAGTGTATAGCTATCAAGACAATCAATTGCCACAAGAAAGCTCTTAAATATGAGTGATTAATGACTAGAGGCACTGATGTGTTTTAATTATTTATTTTGTAAGGAATAAGATTTACTTGTAAAAGGGGTAAGAGTAACATAGCATTTATAATAAACCTCAGGGCTCTATTAATTAGGCCAATTTCTTTATTGGCTTTAGAGATAAATGTGTTCTTTTTATCTGTTTGTTTTATACATGTGATAAAAATAAAAAATGATAAATGCAATAGAATATTTTAGATTGCTTGTATTATCATATTAACAGAGATTTCTAGTGATGGATGACACATACAGTATAATGTTTTCCCTAACCATGATCTCTCTAGCACAGTTCTCTGCAATGATCTTGCTGAGAAAGGACACAAAAAATAAAATATTAAAACTATTTAAGAAGGTGGTCACTGCAACCATCAACTGGCCTGGCAATACATCTTCATCTCCAAACTGACCATTAAAAAAATTAAAGCTATTATTTCTTGCCAGACCCCGATCCTTTGGAATTCTTCTGGAAATTTTCAGGAGAGATTCCTGAGAAGCTGCAGTGACAATATTCTTCAGCCACAGGATAATTCTTATTTCCCTTTAATACACTTCAGAGTTTTGTTAAAGTCAATAGTATATGCTGTTACTGATTTAGTTCACCCCTTCTACCCTGGCTGACAGTTTTCTATTTTCCCCCTCCCCTCCTTAGAGAATCTGCAGTGTCCCAGAAAAAAACAAACAAACAAACAAAAAACATCTGCTGGGTGAAATATATCAGAGGATGTGGAAAAAAATCTGCCTAGCAATGAAAAGTAAGAGTCTGTGATTTTTAGTGTAGCTGAATGATCATTTGATCATAGCTGATGCATACCTGTGTTGGGAAGAGATATCAGTGAGCAGAAAAACTTGTAAGAAAAGGCAGTAGGTTAAATCTGAAACTGAGCAAAACTTAAATTTGAAATGAAATCAATAAGCCCGTTTGTGGCCCAATGATCGTAGTTCAATTACTAGGTGATGTACAGTGGCCTATTTATGCTACTATATGTCGCTACAGAGGCTTATAGCATCCTGAGTGTGAAATTCTATTGAAATCAAGAAATAACACCATAAATTCCTGAATTGAACACTTAATATTATTTTATGTTGAGATTGTGCTGTTCCATGGATAAACAAATGCTGAAATTCTGCTATATTTTGCCATATAACAATTGCTGAACTCTTTAAAAATAGAGCAGTCTGTAAAATAAAACCATTTCTGTCATAATTGTGCTTTGTTTTCCTTAAACATTTTGACAGCGTAATTTATCTGTTAAGTGTCAATGTCCAGGAAAAAAAAAAATCTGTTTGCTAATCTCTTTAGTTCTAGGGTTTAATGTGGTGTTAATAATCATGCCCACAACTTGCATAGATTTAGCAAAGGCATGAATCACAGCACAATTATATCTTAGTGAATTGAGGAATTTGTAAGTGAGCCAAAGTACTTAGCAGTTCCTGCTGTAAAAGTAGTATAAGAATATGGTACAGTGTTTCCAGATGCAGTTCTATTACAAGTTGAACCAAGAGAAGTCAAGTGGAAATCGTCATATTTTTGTGAAAGCACAGAAGAAGCTGTTAATGTGAGGGTGGCCTTAGTAGCCACAAAGTAGATTGAAGCAAGAACAATAGAAGTGTGATTGTTAAATTCCAAAATCCAGGAAATTTTAATTTAAAAATTGCATGTGGTGGTGCACACTCATAATTTCTGAAGCATAATATTTTTTTTTTTTAAATTAGCATTTGAAGAGTGCTTTATCCAGTTTGTACAGTAATTTATGGTTGCCCATCTCACTACTGCCTGGTGTTGTTTTTTTTTTTCCTTTTTTTTCTTTTTTTTTCCTTTTTTTTTTTTTTGTTGTTGAAGGAAGATTTATTGCCTTCAAAGACTGGCAGTCTCCTGGGAGTTTGTGCAGGCTCCTGTCCCACTGGAGGGGAAGGGGAAAACCCTGGCAGAGGAGGGCTGGGAAGATGCTGTTTTATACTTTACTTTTCCTATGAAAAGGTTACTTGCAAGTAAACATCCAGATGATGGGGTTTTTTTTTAAACTTTCTAACTGCTAAGCCAGATCAGATGCTTAAATGTTCCCTAAATTGTCTTAGTCAAAATCAATTTTCACTTGATTTCTGATTCACGTTTTCATATTAGAATTTAGGGTTTAAAGTGAATTGCTTTGTCATATGCTAAAATGTTGAAATGCTCTGTTTTTACCACTCCAACTCCCTGATATCAGAATATTGTAGGAAACAAGGTCTAAGAACCTGCTGAGGCTGTGTAGTCTGACACAGCTGAAATAACTTGCTGGTCTTTTACATCTAAGTGAGGAGTTCCACTCTGGTTTTGCAGATTAAAGAGGGGAATGGAGTTGCCCTGTGCCATGCTTGCCATTCCAAGGGCCTGTGGCTCTGGCCTTGAGAGTGAAGCAGGGAAACTCTGATGTAGCCAATCCCTATGCTTCAAGCAGGACATATTGTGTATAAATAGTTACTGACAGATGTTTGTGTGATATGCTCTCAAAAACTGCTAGTGATGGAGATTTTTCTACTTCTACTAGGAAAATTACGAGAATGCTTAAGGCTAGAAATACATCTCTCTTTACTTCTAGCCCAAATACCCCAGGTGCAATATAAGTCTGTTATTCCTTGATCTTCCTGCAACGGACACGGAAAACAGATTAATCTATTCTCCTTACAAGAAGCTTTAGCATATCAGAAGATTGCTCAGTCTCCCTCTGGCTTTCTCCTCTTAAAGCTAAGTAGCTGGAATTAATTCAACCCTTCTCTATAGGACATTTTGTAGCCCTCTGATTATTTTTCTTATCTTCCTTTAGATTCTCTCCAGCTGATCCATGAGTTTCTTGAAACAGATACTCTGTGGGAAGCAGTGCTGCTGGTGCAGGAGCAGTGCTGAACAGAACAGGTTGGATGCCTTTGCTACAACTCTTTTTTTATAAAACACATCAGGGCACAAAGACAGCTCTTCAAGATTGACACTGCTGGGTATTATTAAGTTAATCATCTTCCTTCTTGTATTTGGGCAGCTGAGCCCATCTAGGCACAAATAGAAAATATTTTTTCCCCCCATTCACAATAATTTCAAAAATTTGTTGAGATTCATTTTGAATTTTCAATCATCAATCAAAACATCCCACTCAAACTTTGGTAGAATCAACCTAGAAAATGTCAGTCTGTCACACCTGTTGAGTTAATATAATATACACCCTGTCTTCCCATATGTTTACAGATCAAGTGGTCTAAAGAACTGATGTATGCATGTCATGATTGCAGTGAAAGCAACAAGTATACCATTGTTAACCACCTTTGTCATAGAATCATTTAGGCTAGAAAAAAACTTTAAGAGCATTGAGTAAACCTAACACTGCCAAGTCCTGTAGAATTGCTCCTGCACAACTCCGCTTTTTTGTGTTCTGATATTAGAAGGGTTTTAATATGAAGAGCATCTTCCAACTAATCTTCCAGATTCTAAATGTTGAAATGTACAGCGAAGACAAATAGGGTCAAAATATTTAGAATACTTTTTCTTAAACAGATTTGAATAATCTAGACCAAACTCTGTCATCCTTTTTCATACAAATATCCACTTTCTAATTGAGTCAGATGTGACCTTTTTCTTGCTCTTGTCTCTGGACTATTATTTTACTTTGACTGTTTGATAAAACTTTCAGCAGAACCATATTTTACCTGTCACTTTCTCTTTATGAATGTTCTTTCTTTACTTCCTTGAGTTTCCTGCTCTGTTTACTTCTGCCTCTATAATTCATTGCAATCTTTCTGACGTTCTTTCAAATTTCAGGAAGCATCAGCATATTTTCTCTCTTTTGTTCAGTGACAGTTTGTCTGCAGCTGAAATCAGATGATGTCTCTTCATTGCTGGCAATATTTCCGTTACATTAATCTCTGTTGTCACTGTTTCTTTGCAGGTAGGTCGCTGATAGGAGCACTGTAATAAACTGCCACCATGAGGCATTAGCTAAGGCACAATGCAATAATGTTGATGTTGGAAATAATATTCATTGCATGATGAATCAGAGAAATCTAGAGGCTTTTTTAAGATGGTAAGTCATATCCCATATGCATTGTAGTTTGTTTTCTGTACACAATGATAGACAGAATAATTCTTTAATAGTGTTCTAGTGTCTGTGGAGTCTTTCTTTTTTTTTTCTGTTTAAGCTAAGATGGCATCAGTATTTTCCCTTTGTTGCCTAAGAGCTTTTTTGGAATGGAGCTTCTGTGTGTATTTAGCAGAAAAATATAGCCTCTCCTCACCTACGCTATGTGTACTACGTGTAAAAGAAGCAAATAAAAATTTATGGGAGTAGAATGGCTGCAGCAGTAACTTGGAGCTGTGTAAGGACAAATTAATTACGGTTTAGTACCTCAGACCACTTTGTAACTAACCTTTTTAATTTTCAGTGCTGAATTTGCAGTCCAGCAGAGTATCTCCACTACTTAGACACATCTTGCCAGTGTAGGTGGTGCATACAGTGTGCATACAGTACCTACATACTACTAAATGTAATTGTAAAGGTGGAGTCTTTCAAAGCCCTCTCTTTCTGCTGATGCCCTGAGCAGCCTTACTGCTGATGTTGCTGAGCAGCAGTGAACCAACCATACTCTGAAGCCTCTCTCTGGATTCCGCAGGTCACTTCTCCTGTTGACAGAAGTGCCCCTGCAGGCATGTGTGCCTAAAGACTTCCATGGGATCAATAAAAGCCTTGAGTCCTATGGAACTGCCTTTCATATTAGTTCTCATGACTGTAGACTTTTTTCCCCAATCATCCAGTGCTTATTTTAATTGTAGGGAACACTAAAATGTAAGGGAGTGGCAAACAGGCAGAAGTACTTTCCTGGCTCTGCAAGGTTCCTGAAATAATAGCTTTGAGAGGTGTGACTTTCCAGTGTTGAATGTTTTCTTAACTCTCAGTTTTAATTGTTATGATGCATTCAACACTTTCTTTCAATCTTCCAGGCAAAGCATGTAAAAAAAAGGTATAGGACGACCTGTATAATTTGCAGCAAATAATATCTAAATTAAATACTAGAAGAAAGGGAGCCTGGTTTGTTGGCAGGATATAACCTTTTTTCACAAATCTGCTATTTTGTTTGATAAGATAACTCTGAAAGAAAGGCTGTAATTGTAATGAAACAAAATAAGCATGAATGGCGTAAAACAGAAATGTAATACGAATATGTAAAGCAGAAACACTTGACATTGTTTTTGTTCTTTTAATTCTTCCCAAAGATGTCATAACCCGTCAGACTGTGGCCATTTGTCTGATTTGAAAATCTTTCCTTTCAACAAAAAGTGAAATGTTTCCATGGAGATCAGCCAGAGATAGCCAAATGACGAACTTCTTGGCTGTACTTTCAGTTTGGTTTCTATGGTTTCCAGACAAGGAGGGGGGGAAGTGAAGTCACTGAGCTTCTTCTTTCTCTCTTTCTATCTCTCTTTCTTTCTCTCTTTCTCTTTCTCTCTCTCTTTCTCTTCTTCTCTTTCTTCTCTCTTTCTCTCTTTCCTTCCTCTCTTCCTTTCAATTTCTTTCTTTTCCTTGTTTTTCTGCATGCAAAAAGTTATTGTAAACCAAGTGTTGGCATTTAAGCAGTATAGGCCCACAACAAACAAAGGTAATTGTTATAGTCTTGGTCCTTGAAAAGTTTTACATAGGTCAATTGTGCAGTTTTACATCTTCCCTTATTCTAAGAGAAAGAAATAAAGACAAAGTGATAAGACTTTCTTAGCATTATGAGTAAAGATGTAGGGAAAATAAGTTTTTAATGACTAGAATTAGCTTGACTGTGCACTACACAATGAGAAAATTGTAACAGGATTCACAGTGAACATTTATTTTTAAAGGATACAAAAGCTAACAATGAAATACTGCATCTTGGAAATATCTAAAGGCCTTTACAATATACAGTGCTGCAGGTCTCACTAGTAATACTAAACTGAATGGAAAAATCTAGTATTACAGTAATAAGCAGTGGAGCTCATGGGTTTCCATACAATGTCAATAGAACCCCATAATGTAAAATAAAACTGTCATCTTGATATCTAAATTCTTATCTTTCCTCTCACCCAACACCTTAAAGTTGTTTTTTCCAAAAAGTATTCCATGGTTTTTTGGGACTGGTAAATACATTCTTTTCATGCTACTTCACTGAATGTTACACCGAACATATTCCTTCCTCAAAGATATGAAATATATTTTCCTCTCTGTCCTGCTTCACTCTCTTTTTCCTTTCCCAAGTACAGTAGGGTGTTAATAATTTTTAGTGTGTGTGTGAATACATGAGATGCAAACTTAATTCCTCCTATTCTCATTTTTTTTCAGGCCTAATATTATATTCAATATAAAATCTTTCTAAAAGCTTTGAAAAGTATTTGAAATCTCTACAGGAAACAGATGGTTAGTGCTAGCAGAATAAGCCAGGTGTCACCAGCCTGACCCACAGTAACTTTGTGAGTGAGGACTACAATACCTTAAACATGTGTGGGGTAATGGAAGGTGACAAGTACTGCTACTTACCCACCAACTGATTCCTGGGCACAGTGCTCACTCTTCTACTGGTGAAGTGAGATTAAGAGATGGGAATAAGCCTTGTAAAAATGGCACGGGGAAGGGTCATCCCTTCAACTTATAGAAGTCTTTCCTTAAATTGTCCTGTGTGTGACTACAAGGCTGCAAACAGCATCAAGAAGATGAAACAAGCAGTGAGAATCTGGTATAACATTCGTCTCAAATACCCTTGGGTGAGATGAAGCTTGCAGAAGTGTTGTCAGGGGAATAACACTGAAATTGCTTTGTGTGGATGAGATCTGATTAATACAAACATCTAAAACATTAATTCATCCTTTGCTTCAAGATCACTCTATGAATGGAATTTTTTAGGCAATTAATATTTACTTTGAATAAGTAATAACAAAAATAGTTCACTCATGCCCACTTGTAAAGCACAGAAAACAACATTTTGTCCTGTGTAATGATTTTTAATTGTATGCAATACACTAGAGCAGAACTTATTACTGGCTTGCAGAATTGTATCTTAACCCATGTATAAAAGCATCTCCACGATGGAAAATATTTTCCTGGAGGGTGTAGACTGCATGTTGTTTAGTGGATTAGCTTTCAGTGGAGACTTTGTGCATTGTGTTAATCATTGCCATTACTCTGCTTTCATTTAGTTATATTGCCTGTTAAGAATGATAGGCCATTTTCCTAGTTTTTGCTCATCAAACCAGGATTGAGATACAGCCCATGTGCCAGATGCACTTCATAGCAAAATTCTTCCCTTCTAGAGTGTGTTCCTGTTTCCATTGTCTGGGTTCATCTCAGGACTGTCTCCTATCTTTGCATCTGGGAAGGGGTCATAGAGCCAAAATGCTGTGGTGTTAGTCAGAAGCTGCTCTCTTTTCATAGAATTACAGAATTTTAAGGTTGGAAAATATTTTTAAGATCACCTAGTCCATCTGTAAACCTAACACTGTCAAGTCCACCACTAAACTATGTCCCTAAGTGCCACATCTATCCATCTTTTAAATACATCTAGGGATGATGAGTCAATCTCTTCCCTGGACAGCCTGTTCTAATCCTTGACGACACTTTTGTGAAGTAATTTTCCCTCGTAGTCAGTCCAAGCCTCCCCTGGAACAACCTGAGGCTATTTCCTTTTCTCCTGTCACTTGTTACTTGGGAGAAGAGATCGACATCCACCTCACTACAATCTCCTTTCAGGCAGTTGTACAGAGCGATCAGGTCACCCCTGAGCCTCCTTTTCTCCAGGCTGAACAACCCCAGCTCCCTCAGCTGCTCTTCATAAGACTTGTGCTCCAGAACCTTCACCAGCTTCATTGCTCTTCTCTGGACATGCTTCAGCACATCGATGTCCTTCTTGTAGTGAGGGGCCCAAAGCTGAACACAGGATTCAGGGTGTAGCTGCACCAGTGCCGAGGATAGTGCAATAGTCACCACCCTGTTCCTGCTGACCACACTATTTCTGACACAGGCCAGGATGCCATTGGCCTTCTTGGCCATCTGGGCACACTGCTGGCTCCAGTTTGGGCACTGTCAACCAGCACTCCCAGGTCCTTTTCTTCTGGGCAGCTTTCCAGGGTCTCTGCATCAGTTTCTCTCCGTGACCACTCTCATATTTATCATGTGAAAAACGATTCCTTTTAACACGTGTCAGATGTGCATTCTGTGACATCTATGACCTGCAGGGATAAGTACAGCAGCTAGCTGTTCTGCCTGCTCCCCCACGCCACAGTCCCATGACTGATGCTGCCACACAGCAAGGATGTGACTGTACTTTGACTGGGTAGTGGATGTGCAAATAATCGTGACAGGAGAGGGGGATGCAGCTTCCAGTGCAGCAGAAATAGATCTATGGCCACCCTCTGGCTGCAAGTGTAGGTGTCACTTCCCTCCTCTGCACATTTTTGATAAGTTGAAATAGAACTGCATACCATAAATTACCTTCAACAATCCATATTTCTTCAGTCATACCTTTCTGCAGTGGTTTCTGTTGCTTAGAATAGGAGAATAAATTAACAAGCATGAGGGCTTTTACCTCTGATTGGAGCCCTTGGCTATCTGTCTATTATCAAAACTTCACAGGAAAACTGTTGGTTTTCACCCTTCTGAGGAAATCTTTTCCACTTAAGCTCATGGCTGCTTTGCCTCTTTTTATCTTGGCAGAAAGTGCTCCCCAACCTGAAGCTTTGCTAAACATGCTAGGAGATGTCTGCAAAAATACATGTTGAGTGTAATTCTGCCAGTAGTAAAAACAAGGAAAGTCTTCTGAGGAAAGTTTGGATCTTTGACTTTTGCATGAAAGACTGGAAACAAAAAAGCTGCAAGGAAACAAGCCTGATACCATCTAGATAAAATTTAAAGACAGAGTGATGTTTACTGCATGATTTGCTTAAAGTCCCCAAAAGAATTCTGAGGGAGAGACTGTGGTCAGCAAAGTCAGAAGAGCCCATAAATCTGGTGGATGGAAAAGGCTTCATTCTGTGGTGAAGGTAATTTTTCACAGAAGACTTTCTGAACATCTTTCTGAATTCCCAGCAACAAAATTTTCTGACTGAAGACAGAAAGAGGTTAAAGAAAAAAAAAAGTGGGAAAGAACAGGTTTCTTAAACATGCTGGGAGAGCTGGGTAATGTGCTGAGGCACTCCTAGCCTGTCCAGTACCTGTATTCCCCAACCTTGACCATGAAATATCAGACCCCTTCACAAATCTAGCCATCTGTCTCCAGTTCAACCTATCATACATCTTAATAGTATGACACGGTTGATAAGAAGCCAGAATTTAATGTAGATTTAACTGCCATTGGCACTCATAGCACTTTCTGCTGTAGACATGCAGGAAACTGAGAACTGTATTAGGTACACAGATGATAATGGCACTATCCCTGTTGCTGACATTAGGATTGATTTTAAGCATCCAGAAGTGATGCTGTAGACTTTGTATTAGAATTCAGTCAATATCTGCATAATAAATTGCTAATTGCTACAGAACTTGTCAGACCTTAAGTAGAAGTAATAGGTCTGCTACTATGAAGAATAGCAAAGTGGTCTTTTTTTTTCAAAATTACTTTTTAAAAGTATATAGCATGATGCAGGAAATTAAAGGTCTTGAGGTAAATGCTCTGAATGCTTTTAATGTTGAAATTGAACAATGAAATTCAAGATACTTAGAGGTTTTGTATGAATGCTTTGAAGAAGTAATATTTTCCTTTTTTACTGGATATTATCTATTCAGGATATTATATTGAAAGATCTTTTGTAGGAAAAAAATATTAATGCTCTGCTTAATTAGTTTTGTAGCTTGAATATTTATATTTATGAGCAGATATATAATATTTATATAGATAGATATAAATAGTAAGCACTATGTCCCAAACAATCCCAACATAGCACCTCTTTTATATGGCAGTAGCAATGCTCGGCCATATTCATTCCCATTTTGCACATCCTTCAGAGGTCACCGGATCACTTTCCCGTTTTTGATAACCTGTCTAACTCAGTGAATTTACAACATTTGGGACGAAAAGAGATACTTTCATGCTAAGATAAACAACGAAAGGGAAAAACAGAAAGGAAAAAGAGAGGGTAAGGAATGGTATACGGGGGAAAGTGGTGTGTCTGGGGTGTGAGGAAAGGTTATTTGGGATTAAAGAGACATTCTGTGAACAGAAAAAATATTATTCTGAATAGAGGAACTAGAAAACAGGGGGTTGGACATTTGGTCTAGAAAAAAAAAGAGTCACATTGAGTTCAAGGAGGAAGGATGCAGTAGTTTTGAGAGACTCCTGAAAGACTCATCTTTGCTAGGGAAAATAAAAAGTTATTTTTAATACACATTCAAATTTTCATGTAATGCAAGTTGCATCTTGCTTCTAAACACACAAAAATTGGTCAAATTGTGTAGTGGGTGATATCAAAGTCTCACTGCCTGCAAGTTGCAACTTCTGCAGCCTTTCTTTTGGTACAGATGGCACCCTGACCTGGTTTAACTATTGCTTTCATGGATTGTTATACACCATTTTAGGATTTTAACCCACACCAGTCAAGATGCAAGTAAAATCAAGTGGAAACTGTATTTTAATTCCTGTTATTGACACGTTCCTAATGTACTGCAGACATGTCAGGACACTTTACCGAAGGGTCATCTCCACATCTCTGCGTTGCTGCAGAGTATATACCGAGCCATTCCCCAACGAGCCACAAGGCATGGCTATTAACGCCCCGTATCTGAACTCTATTGGAAAGCTTATCCTGTTTTCCTGTCGGGTTGGTTGTATCTTCCTTCTGCGGCGCTCGGGAGAGAAGGAGCTTCTTGCTGCCATCTATTGATAGCGCGGCGGAAGGGCCGGCAGCCGCTGCGCCCGGGAGAGCGCCTTGGCCAGCCTGGTTCATACCGCTTTTTAATCTCTGCCGGTAGAGGTAACGAGGTGTCGCTATCCTCACTGATTGAATAAACAGAAAACAGTTTGAATTGGATGCAGTGTGAGCATCACCAAATCTCAGCCCCGGATCACCGGTATGAGAGTTCAGGTGCACCCGAGATGTGGAGAGAAGGGAGAAAGGGCTCCGGGGCTTCTGCCAGAATAAATTTCACAGCAAATTGCAATAAGAGTTAAAAGAACTGATACAGAGGTCATAATGCTTGTAAAGCAGTGATTTTTAGACCACGCGTGAGCATGAAAATCCCTTACCAGGGCTGTACAAAAGGCTGAGGACCACAAAGGCTCAATCAGAGCAAGTGAAGAGGACAGTGCACAGGAACAGTGACAAAACCAGTTGTGGGACAATGTAACCTCTTCATGACAGCACATCTCCCTAGGAGTTAAGCAAGGTTGTGTAAGGTTGTGCTGGGCTTTGGACCTTCACTGACCAGGGATAGTCTGTGAAAAGGGGGAGGGAAACATGGGACTGCAGGTCTTTAATATTGGATATTCTAAACAATAGATGGGGAAATTGAGTCAAAAGACTCAGAATGCCTGAATTGTGGAATTGTGTGCTTTGTTGTTTGTGCAAACATGTCTGTGATTTACTGGTGCTTAATTCCCTGAATTGATGTCAAATTTTTTTCCCATATAGCCTTTGTCTCATACAATGACTTTCAAACACAGGAAAATTCTGCCTGAAGGAGGTTTCTGTAATTTTTCCTTACATTTTGGGGAATGGCTACAAGCTGTTGCCTCCTGTGGGTAGAAGGAATCAATAGATATTTATTTCTTACTATCTTTGCTTATCCATTAGGAGTGAAGTGCCACTAAACTAAGTTCAAAGATGTTATACAGACAGTATACGTGAATTTCTTGCTATCAACCTAATATTCATAGGAAAATATTACAATTAGAAAGATAATATGAAATAGCTGAAAGGAAAAATTCTACCTTAAAAAAACCCCCAAAACAACTTTAAACCAACACTGTACTGAGAAGTACTTGAGCTGTGTCATTTTCTGTCTTACAGAGCTTTTTAATATTTTTTGTTATTGTTAATATAATTGAAAGTAATTAAAAGATTCTCAGTAACTGCAGTCTGCATCTGGAAAGGTAGAATATTTAGGCCATTTTCATTTTTTCACAGGTCATTGGAGTAGAGCAATATTGGATATTGCACAGATTGTCTTCATATTGTGTTTATTATCAACAGAGGATGCATGTAGGAAAAAACCTCTCTCTCTCAGAAATAACCCAGCTTTTATTTCTTTTATATAGTAAGATATAATTAATAGAAAAGAGTAAGAGTATTAGTGTCTGCTTATTAGGATCATATGATTCCTCAAAGGCTGTGATTTCCCCCTCAGGAGACCCATAGCTGTTCCATTGTACCAAGCTGGCTGCTGGAGTGACACTTGGCCGATACGTAGTTACTGCTGTTCAGGATGTGTAGTCTAGTCTGTATGTCTGTCTGACCTCACAGCACCCCAGCATTAGAAATGTTGGCCTCCAGAACAAGCACAGCTGTTGAATCAGTGTTGCTGCTCTCATCAAAACGTATGAGTGTTCTTTGGTAAACATGGAAGGGTGCAGTTTTGATCAGATGATGATAGGTGGCCAGGCCTTGTAGCAGCTTCAGCAAATGCCTCAGTCCTCATTTGTGGGCTGTCCTCACACTTGCATACTTGCCCTGCAAACTCATACTGCTAGTGACTTTGCTGCTGAGGTGTCTCCTTTCTTGCTGGCATTCTGAGCCCAGCATTAGTAAATTACTGTTGATTGTCTGCCTCTCACTGTCCACTCACAGTGTCACCTCTACCATCTACCTCCCCAGTTTTCAGAGCTCCTTGTTCATGTGAGTCAACCCACAGTGCATGTCTCTTGGGTCCTCTGGATTCAAATCAGGGAGAGTAAGCAGCTGTTATACAATAATTAAGAGAAACAAAATTTTTAAGACTGCTTTTTCATTAGTATTTTCACTTAAGCTCTGCTAAGCTCCTTGTTGAAGGTGAACTTTTTCTGGAAAGCAGGGAGCAAGAATGAAAGAGGGAAAAGAGCATGTGTTTTTTAAAAAAAATATGCACTAGGGGATGTCAGTGACAACCTGAAGGGTTGGAAACCACACTGGGGAGCTCAACAGAATGGGAAGGTTGTGATGAGAGAACTGATACCTGGGGAGAGGTTTTACAAAATAAATATCAAAGGGAGAATATCAAATTGGGTTTTTTCAAGTGCATTTTTCCACTGACAAGCTATATGTGAGCTTTAGGAACAATGTCAAGATGATGAAGTTTAATGCTGGCATTATATGTTCTTGCTAGTATCTACATTTCCTTTGTATTTGGTGTTGTGGAGACTACTGAAAAAATGTTACATTCAGTTCTGAAGTCTATAATGTAAAAAAAAAGTACTGGAGAAGGTTCAGAAAAAAAAAAAGAGTGAGGGAACAAATAGAAAATTGGCCTTAAATAAATTTCTAAAGAATCTCAGTCTGTTTAACTTATCAAGGAGAAATTTAAGTACTGAAAAGTCAACTTATAGCAGTGAGAACAAATTTGATAAGAGATGTTCAGTATCTGACTTGTGAAAGAAGAAATTTTCAAACTTGAAATAAGTGAAACTTCTTATTAAAAATCAACCATTCATTGCAATGGCTTGTCAGAGTGCAGTAGGTTCCTCAGCTCTGCAAAGTTTCTAGTGGTGTTTGGACAGTTTTCTAAATAATTAGAATAATTAGTGTGTTTGTCTTTTGTGTTTCCTTAATTTGGTTTTTTTGTTAATATGTTTTTGGTTTTACTGTTAATATTGCCTATCAACATTTTAATGCTAGTTCTAAATGCTGAACAAATCTTATCAAGGTATCAGTGTTATTACAAGACATCAGAAAGTGATACACACACTACTGCTGTGTGTTCTCTCCTGGATTTGCAGAAACTTTTGATAGCTTTTGGTGGACTTAATTTAATTCTTCTTAGAGTAGGCACTATATTACCTGACCGTATAAGCATCATAGTTTCACAACACTGGAATATCTGAGAACTATAGGACTAGAACATTTACTTATAAGATAATTGGAGGTGCTTTAGATCTGTTACTACTCTTAGAGAAGGAGTATTTGACATTCTCTGTGTGTATTCATGTTTTTCATTTGATCCTCATTTATCGTTACCCTTTCCAAGTAGCTCACACTTACTCATTGGTTATTTCCCTGAGATATGAAGGGGTTGATCAGTGTTGTGTAACAGACTATTCCAGATAAGAACTACTTTGTGCCTGGTGAATTTTATCTGAAGTCAGTGCAGAGAGCAGAGGACAGGTCATAAAAATGTATATTCAGTGGTGCTAATGCAATGGAGGTGTAATTGCTTTCAGCTCTGGAGTAGGAAAGCCCTTGGGATATCTTTTGAATGTTAACTCAATTCTTATACTATCTTTTTCTTAGGGACCTATTTTATCACAGTGAAGAGTTATCTCTATTTTCCTCTCTGCATTAGCCACGACATGGAGCAGGCAAATATAATTCAAATTTTTTTTGGAACAGATCTTTGCACAAAATGAGAGGAAAAATATTCACTTTAAGACAAATTCTTGAAACCTAACTAGAGATATTCCATTTCAGCTATTTACCATTTCTAATTATTCTTTATCTTTCCCAATTACATGATCTTAAAGAAAAATGTTTTCAAGTGTGAGTTTATCCCAAATTTGCATATGATCTTCATTCACTGTACAAAATTCCAGTTTTGCTTCTGTTTTTATTTGTCAGACTATCTATTTTTCAAAACATAGATGATTCTTAAGCAGCATCTAACTACAGTTAAGAACAACTCCTCAATAAGTTAATGACTTATTACCTTTGTGTAGCTAAGGTTTCATGCAATTATATGAAAGCTCCAAGTCTCGCTTTTTAGAGTAAACTTGCAGGTAAACTTGTAAAGTGAGATCATTTGATGTTTCAGCAATAAGAAAATTTTTCCTGTTTCAGTAGAACACAAGTTACACTGTTTTTATATGCATCACAAGTGCATTTCTACAGTTAATACTTGAATTTTTTGTCTTTTTTTTTTTTCAGCCAAAAAGATTTTTCTACATGGTAATACTTCTTTTCATTGCTGATATTAGAATACATAAGTAAGGTAACATACTAAGATTGAATGTGGCAATTTTAAACAGCCAAATAATCCACTAGTAAAGTTAATGTGAAGGTTTTTTCTTCCGTTACGGCTATTTATGCTGACAGAGTCGCCTTGGCAGAATATCATCCTTTTATACACAAGTGTCAGATATGTCCCAGTAATTTCTAAGTTAGTGTGTCTGTCAGATAGGAGCCATTAAGTGCTTCAGAAGTCTGAGAGCAAACTAAGAGAAATGTTCTTTATATCCTTTCTGATAATATATACATATCCTTTCCTTTGCCTCCTGCTGCCATATTGTCTTCAAGTGTGTCATATGGATTAGTAAAACAGCAGAGTCTTAGAGGAACTGTGCTTTGTTCATAGGTTTTAGGCAGAACACGTGGCCTTTGCTGTTGGTGTCCTGCCTCTTATTGGTGTTGAAGTGAAACGAAACACCCAAGAGGTCTCTGATTGCCTAATGCTGGAAGAGGCCACTTCTGCTCCATGCCAGGTGACATCAGTACTTTTGGGGTGGTGCGTGCGGGTTTGGTGTTTGTTTTTGTTTTCTCTGGGAAAAATAGGAAAAACCCAACTTAGGAAACCGCATGCAGCTTCCTTGTAGAGACTAGTCCAAAGCAGTCCAAAGAACTGTGAGCACATCTGTGATGAAACACACCACCCTGAGACACTTTTAAACTCTTAGAAAGAGCTGGGAAATGGGAAGTTACACTGGGTAACAATCTATTCTACTTAAAGGAGAGCTATTTATATTGCATAAATAATGGAAAGCAAATGATAAACGCAATAGAATATGCAGTAAGTGTTAGTCGTAGAGATGGCTGATGAAGTTGTTTAAGAGAATAATCAAATATCCATGGTTACTTTGGTTAAAAATCATGTAAAGATCCTCTTATCTCAGGAATAAAAGAGCTTAATTTAGAGACATAGCTATTATTAAATGTTGATTATAAATAATAATGCAGAGGCAAGTGGTTCAAGACCCAGCCCTGTTCTGAAGCAGAGTAATAGCTCCATCATATATGGTGTGGTAAGTAGGTTGCCAATTTTAGCAAAGGGAAATGTGAAACATTTATCTGCTAAAATTAAACATTTTCAAATATACACATTTTGACAGCATACACTCAGACTTTAAAAGGGACTCAGTAAACATATAGATTTTTAGTCCAAACTACATTTCATCACCCACAAACCCATGAGGATGTTCAAAGAGTACATTATTATCCAGGTAATAATAAAAAACTCTGCCAAAAAAACAAACACTTTCCTCCCTCCCAAACTCAACACTCAGTAATACCTGTGACCTAACCAGGAAGACAGCAAAACGTGTAACTGCTGAGAATATTATCCTAATCTCCACTAATCTCCAGGGGTCACCAAAACAGAAAATATTCTGTTCTTCTCTACTCCTATCTCCTTCAAAGTCCAGGAGATGTAAGCTGAAGTTAGAAATCTCCAGTTTCAAAGAGGCAGGCTCCTTCACATAAGAATAATTTGGTGTTTCAAAAGAGTAGCACTGGAGCCATGACACTGCACCAATTTCTAAAAACCTTAAAATAGAGGCAAATTATTTCCTACAATGGCTTTATATATTCCATTTCTTTCTTTTTTTCAAGGATGCCCAGATAAAATATGTATTTCGCTTAGCATGTTTTTAACATTTGCTGCTACATAACAAAAGAGAGGCTGGACGTGAGCCAGCAGTGTGTGCTTGCAGCCTGAAAGCCAACCATGTTCTGGGCTGTGTCAAATGCAGTGTGGCCAGCAGGTCGAGGAGGTGATTCTGCTCCTCTTCACCACTCCCATGAGACTCTCCCTTGAATACTGCATCCAGCTCTGGGGTCCCCAGCACAGGAAGGACATTGATGTGTTGGAGTGATTCCAGGGGAGGGCTACCAAGATGATTAGAGCCATAGAGCACCTCCTCTGTGACAAAAGGCTGAGAGAATTGGGATTGCTCACCCTAGAGAAGAGAAGGCTTCGGGATCACCTAATTGTGGCCTTCCAGTACCTGAAAGGAGCCTACAAGAAAGATGGAGAGGCATTTTTACAAGGATGTGTAGTGACAGGACAAGATGGAATGGCTTCAAACTGAAGGAGGGAAGATTTAGGTTAGCTATTAGGAAGAAATGTTTTTACCCAGAGGGTAGTGAGGCACTGGAACAGATTTCTAGAGAATTTGTGGATGCCCCATTCCTGGAAATGTTCAAAGACAGGTTGGATGGGTCTTTGAGCAACCTGTTCTATTGAAAGGTGTCCCTGCCCATGGCTGGGGGGGTTGGAATGAGGTGGTCTTTAAGGTCCCTTCCAACCCAAACCATTTATGATTTTATGAAAACAGTCACTAGAATTGAATCACCTGCTTTAGCTGAATCTCCAGTCAACTCATTCTCTATGAGGATCTGGAGGAATTTACACTTTTTTTTAAAATCTTTTAATTTGTTTGAACATTCAGAATTTGGTCAGATGACAGGGTAAGTTAGGAAGGCTGTATTCATGATGTTAAATAATTCTGAGAGACCCCTACTCAGGGTCCTTATATGCTTAGGGCCACAGCAAGTATCGCAAGCATCAGGGAAGATGCCTTCCCTAAGTTTGGCTGGCAGGAGGTTTGTCTTGAACCTGAAGGTAGTGGAGCTTCTGTAGGTGACTATTGGATGTTTCATTATTTCCTTGCCTTGGGCATTGATCTCTTGTTTGTTGTCTGTAAAAATTCAGTTTATGTATTCATCTAAGAAGTGTTAAACTTCTGCATAACTCAAGTGACAGGGCTCTGTATAGGTGTGTCTGCAGGAAATTACAATGATCCATGACTGTGGTTACCAAGTTTTAGACACTCATACATCACTGTTAAGCTTTAGATTTACTTGTATCCTACCATGAAAGCCATAAAAAATGAAGAATGTGCATATTTTGTTGTTTAGTAAGCTGTAGATCAGCAGTGATATGAAGGCCAAACTCTAAATATAGATAATGTAGTTTGTTTAAGATCTGTAAATATAGTATGAAATTGGAGTTTTCTTTCTGTCTTTTGTTTATTCACTTACCTTTTTATTAGTTGTCTGCTTTCTACCCCCATTTCATTCTTGTTTATTACCCTCCTCAATATTGCAAGAGACTGCTGCATAGGTAAATAGACCAAAATTGCTGTGGGTAAGAAAGGACACTCTTTCAATGCTCCTGTTAATATTCTCAGAGAGCAAAGAAAAGAGACTTCCTGAAACAAATTTCTTTGGGTTTTTAATATTTTGTAGAAAAAACCAGCATTGAATTACCTTTAATCCTAAGGGCTCAGGCTTTAACTTGGCTGTAGTGTGTGGGGAGGAAGACATTTGAAAGTATTTATTGCCTGAGAGATAAGAAAAAATAGGAAAAGTAGTGGTCTAGTGTGAGAGTAGAAAACATGAATCATTGTGGTTTGGCTTTTATTTTCCTCAATCTAGTATGAAATAAGAGCAACCAGACAGTCTTATTGTTAGAGTCCTTGGATTAAATTCTTCTGAGTGCCAGGATTCTAGGTAGTTCTATAAAAATTACTATGGCCTGAAGAATGTGTAGAAACACTCCATGAGTATCTATGTATCTCATTTGACACAGGATAGAAAGCTACCCCAGAATGACTTCACATCAATTACTGCTATTGAGACATTGTTTCAGTTAAGAAACGTGCATTCAAAAAATGGGCTTGTCCTTATAACAAAATATTGTCCATTGTCATTACTTTCAATACTCAATAAAGTATGTTAAAATTATGATTTTTTTTCTGTTGAAGGTGGCATTTGACAAATTATGCAACTGATCTTTGCATGGTGTGATTAAGTGTTTTGTAAATATAAGTCTTCTGATCATATACAAGCTACTTTACCTTATATGCCTCCCTCAGATATATTTTAATTTAGGTATAGCTAGGGATAAAAGCTTGACTACGTAAACTCTAATTGATTGATGCATGAATTTATATTCCTGGATCACAGAGCAGTTAATTACTAAACCCAGAGGTCCTGCCTAATTTGAACCTGAGAGTCTAAAACATGTTGTGACAGCAAACCCTGCCCTCTGCTGTGTCTCAGTGTGTGGCTGAGCTGTCAGGTGTACAGACAACATCCAGGGGGTTGGAGACCCTCCATAAAGCTGTATACTCTAATCAGAATAGAAAAAAATAAATTTTTCAGTCATTGTGGAAGAAACCTAAGAAAGGAGGGAAGCTAGGGCTTGTCTGAAACAATTTTTTTCCTGTGAAATATACCGCATACTTGGTGCTTCAGTGGCTTGGGTAATAAATACTTTTTCACTTTAATTATTTATTTAAGTATTTATTTTTAAATACTAAAATCATCTTTTATGACACCAATGCTACTGCCTACAAGCTTGATGGAAGGGATACTGTTGTGGTATCATAGTACACTAACTGCTTTATAAATGCTTGATTCAGAAAACTGTATGATTAAAGTCCTGATAAAATGATGTTAGTGGCACAAGCCTGGTTTTGGGGCTCCTAGATGAGTGGAGCCCATTCTACAAAGTGATTGTTTTCATGAGGAGACCTCACATTTGACAAAATGGATACTTCTGCGAAACTCTGCTGCACCTTGGGGAAAATTGGAGCTTTGCTACACTGAGCTCCATCAAAAGACTACCTGGTACTTTTCACCAGGAGATTTAATTTTAAATAAAATGTCTGTTATAAACGTTTATTCATCTCTACTTTTAAACACCAGAAGAGGAATCCAGAGGAGAACATTAAGAGTCTGATTAAATTTTGGAGATGCAGAGGTAGGAATGAACCAAACAATTCTAATTTTTGTGCTATGGTATTGTACCTTGTTTAGTTTGCAAGGTTCCTTTCCTGATAGACCATAACAGCTGCCAAAGCACACCTTTAATGAATAAGGACTGGTTTATCCTTGACTGTAAATGATTCTTACTTTATTCTCCCCTGCATCAGCTATATCCTTGAGATGCATCCTTTCATGTAAAAGAGGTTTAGACAGTAGAATGAAAAACATCAGACTATAAAATGTACATGCTAAGAGGAATTTAAATTTCAGGCTCAACTGTTGTGATAGTATTATGGTTGATGGAAAATTACACTTGAGCCTGCTCACTGCAGTAGTGGTTTTTGACTAAACAGAACTTTTGTATGAAAATAGGTGCTTTCCCCAGAAGGACAGACTGACCTACAAAGGACAGCTACAGAACAAAGCACACAAATTTTCCTGGAAAAGCTACAGCAGCGTTTTCAAACTTTGACCAAAATACTTGGATTTTTATATTCTTTGCATCCTCGTATATAATCCAACATTTTGTTTATGGCTAACACCTACAAACTAAATTCATAGATTCACTGGGAAACTTAAGAATGAAATATAAGCATGTACATACATCATCAGAAACTGGGTAGCAATGAATTTAGTCAGAAGGGACTGCTGTGCACAGTATTTCCTAAATTGCTCAGAGAGGCTGTTGGAGGGCATATCAGATTTGATAGTGAAAGTCTGGAAATACTCTGAGTGATGAAGCTATCCATCATGAGGATTAACTCCTATGTATCAGTCTGACTTAGTAAATGGCTCCATGTAGGAGTCAGGATTCTAATGTTAAAGTGAAACATGTGGTCAAAAATGGCTTTTTGCATTTTCTGTGAGTCCCTGCTTTCTTCTTCCCAAAACCCCCTTCGAAAGGTGTTATCTCTCTATGCAGGAATGTCCTGAGAAGATACCCCAGGTCTCCTGATTGGCCCTTGTTAACCCTTTCCTATTAGCTGGTAACCCTACCTGGTTGGTTTTCCTGTACCCCCCTGAGTTCTGTGATTGGTCATTTTGTGATCTCCCCAGACCCTATATATGTAACACCCCAACAATAAATTCTCTCTCTCTGTCCTCCTCTTCAAGTCCCGTGTGCCGTCTCTGTCTCTGGGGCGGCCATGGGACCACATGGGGGGGGGAGGGGTGAGCAGCGACCCCCTCCATGTGGCCAGGACTGAATTCCGGTGGCCTGGCCGGGATGGAACATCCCGCTCCATGGAGTCCCCCCTTCCCCATCCTTCAGCCATCAGAAATGGCTCCGAACATGGATAAGGAACCGAGGACTGGAGCTCTCCTCCACTACCACGAGATGGGGGACAGAGAACCAGAGCTCCAGACTATGAAACTTCCTCCTGCAGGGGCTTGCTTCTGTGCAACTGTATAGGGAAGTCAGCTTAACCTTTCCTGGTATCTCAGAGCTTGATCATCTTGTTAGATGAGCAAGAAAATTTAGCACCTCTCTGATGCTGTGCGAACTTTGACCCAGCAAATCATCTTGGAAGCAAGGGCTATTTGAATATGGAAATGAGGCTATGCTTAAGCTCATAGTGTTTTTGCCTTATCTGCTTTCCCATCAGAGATTGTTCTGGAGTTTTTTACTCTTCTTGAAATCAGCCCTGTCCTTCTGGCATTCTTTTGTAGAAAAGGCAGAAAAAAATTTCCTCTCCACAAATAGCAGGAATTTGTCACCTTGGGAAGAATTGTAGTAATGACTTTAGAGATATCAAAATTGAAAGCTGATATTATGCTTAATGTTACTCAGGAATCATGGAATGGCAGTGTTGATGTTGCAAAAATAAGTGAAACCGGCTGTTTTCTGTAATGGCCTCCTTTGCAATTTAAACTTAATACGGAATATTTAATCCTTATTGAATTAAACGCTTCATTTTTTTTTTAGAAAAAAAATCAGGTCTTGCTTGTCCGTTGTGTAAGAACTTAAAACTGAAAAGTCACAGACCAGAGAATCATTCTAGTTGGCAGTAAGTGGCACTTATCTGCCTCTCAGAGGCAGATTAATCTAGATGATTTCATGGGCTCTCTTTTAGTTCTTCATGTTCACAGTGCCTAGATGCTGACAGCAAGAGAACATTCAATCAGTTGAAGCTGAATAAAAAGTATATGTAATTTTTTTGCAATGCATAATTAACCTGTATCAAGCATTTTCCCAAGATATTATTGCAGACAGATTGCAAACAGGATCCCGCAGTTTTAAACTTTTATATGTCTCTTCACAATATTTACAGTTGCATTAGAAGTGGGAATTATAGACGGAATATAAACATTCATACTTCCCCTTGTTTATAAAATGGAAAGATGAAATTGGTTAGTTTTAAATTTTCATATTTTAGAAAACCATACATCATTCTATATGAGACAAATGCTCAAGGTCTGTGTGCCAAATTCTGTGCTCTTTAACTGAGTGATGGCTTTTGCCTGACAAAGGCCTATGGAATTCAGCCCAGTTATGCTATGCCTTTTTTTATGTGAGTCTTTTTTCATGCAGTGCTGTGTGCTGCAAATTAGGATGTGGTAGTATGACAATGCAAGTCCTAAAATGATTCATCTGTTTTCATGGGTAGGAAATTATATCTCTCGCCTATCATTACCCAGCAAACAGTTGCTCCCATTCAGCATTCTGTTTACCACTGAAGAGTTTGACACATCTTTAAACGTTTTATTGTTTTGTGTTTAAAAGATTCTGTGTTGCTGACAGAGCAGTTGCACAGCTGGCTGGCCGGCTGTACTTAAAGCACTAATGTAGTTGGAGCACAGCTGTGGTGAAGTAAATAATGAAAAAATCCTAACTTTTGAGGTTAGTCTTGTTTGTGACTGAATGAAGAACATGTTCCTATAAGTTTAGAAAGACAGATTTATATTGCTGTGATAGTAAAACAGTACTACAGTTCATGGAAGATGAACTAAAAATTTTTTTCTGTGATGAATGCTTTGAAAAATCTGTTCAGAGTATTCCTTATTTGTGCTATTGGAATGAGCAAATTTAGAGGTGACTTGATATTCATAGAACATCTGAGTACTGCATACACTGAGCACCAAATTCCACAGAAGACATCAGTGCGTTGCTTCTTGGTGAGACTCTTTACATTAAGGAATATACATGCTGCTGAGAGAAGGATTATTATTGTTGAGGGGAAAAAGTGTAGACAAACTGTGTGGGCAAAGACTAGATTTTCAGCCCAGAGTTTATTGTAAAGAAAAAAAAAAGGAGTCAGCTGTTTCTTAATATACTATATTATAACAGAATATACAATCTGTTTTAGACTTAAATAACTTCATGATTTCTAAAGTGTGTAATAATTTTGATTATTTTAATGTGTTGCCAGTGTTTAAGTTAACTTAACTGGTATAATCCTTTTAAATCCTCGAGGGCTATTCCATCAACTTACTGACTATTTCATGAATCAGTCAGGGAATGGGAGAAAATACACCTAGATTTTGGAATGAAGAAACGCTCCCTTTGCAATTTCAGAAAAGCTCCTCAAGTCTTGGGAACTGTTCTTGAGTCTAAACAAAGTACTTCTGCTTTTTTTACAATATCATATCTTACTTGTATTTCTTTTTTTAATTATTTTATGACTTAAAAGGAATAGAAAGGCAGGGAAGTCTGTTGCAAGGGTGACATATGCTTCATTGTGCAGATGATGATATAACACCAAAATCTGGTTAGAAAGCACAGAAGTGCCCTGGAGGGCTCTAAACAGGTAATAACATAAGTATTTTCAAAGTGGTGAAAAAGCAGAAGTTTGTGTTGCTCTTTTCACCTTCTGTAAGAGTACTGCAGCAGTAGAAAAAAATGGCTCATCTTCAGTGGCTATTAGCCCAGAGAGAGCTGTCAATCACCTCGACTCCCTTGAACTACTCACTGCAGAGCCTATTACAGTAGTTGCCAGTGTTGTTGCCTATACTTTGGGGACCCAAACAGCTTTGGCTTGAAATTAATTTATAGAGTTTCACAATATTTTTTTTCCAGAAACATTTTCTTCTTCTGATTTGGTGTTGGTTGAGAGGAAAGAGGAAAACATTGTGCGCATACAAATATTGGGATGCAAAGGTCTGCGCAAAAGCATGCCCAGCAAAAGTTTCTGTAGCTTTCTGTCTGGGTGTATCAGGGAACGTTGATATTTTTTGGCCTGTGTTTGGGCCAACCACCTGTGAAATTTTTGTTCCTTGCCTGCGAAGTTCACTGATAAACGTGAACCTTGTCCTTGGGAAGAGAGTTTATTGTATAAACTGTTTTAACTGGTGTTCTGTGATTGGCCCATTGTCTGTAGAGGACATTTGAAGGAGAAACTTAAGAGGAGAAGATGAAGTAAAGCCCCCAGACCCAAATAGATATTACCCCTTGAGTTAAACAGCACATGCAATAGAGGAATTCCAAAGTATTCACGCATGTGCTATAGGGGGACACTTACATAACCGAGGGGGCGGACTGAGAACCTCTGTCTGGGCAGTACTGGCCACACCTGCCCCGACAGACACAATCAATTAGTGGTATAAAAGCAGTCAGCTGGGTTTTTGGGCAGGGATTTTTGCTTCATACAAAGGACCACTTGCCTATAGCAGGGGCACCTGCACGTGTGAGTCATCAACTCTCTGAAAAAAGCAACTGCTTTAGAGGATTCTATGATATTTGGAGTGGGTAAGATAACTTCATTTGTGACACCTGTGTGAATAGGGTGTTGTATTCTCTTATTGTTCTCTTTCTCTTGGGTTCCTGTTTACCTGGCCACTTTTGTAATAAATTTATGGGTTTATGGTTGAGTTTTCAACGGTGTCTTGGTTTTCAATCTTGGCATCCTTTCAAACCTTTCCTGTTACACTGGGGCATTGCCTCACCTCGCTCTACCAATATAAAATGAAATTATCTTTCACAAATAGAGCAACTGGTGTGAATTGAGAAGTGTGGTGAGAGCAGAGTGAGCCAAACAGCAGAGGAGAAGGAAGTTTCAGGAGGGGCAGGAAAAGTGTTTGAAGAAAGGAGAAATCAAGGAGTACCTTCAGGGCTGGAATACACTTCACCTGTTCTGTTAAATATTTTGGCTTCCAGTTTCCTGATTTCTCACCAATAACACAAAATCCCACCCTGTCATTTAAGACTGGAGACCCAGGAAGAGCCTCTTTTCCTCAGCCTGTTCAGGCATCTGTCCTTTTGCCCATGGTTCCCGAGCACAGTAAGCTTGGAAATGCTTCTCTTCCCATCAGGATGCTGAACACATGGCTCTGGATCCCACTTTCGAAACCTGCTCGAAGAGAAATGCAACAGAAAAGTGACTAGTTTTGGTAGCTGACATTGCAGAAGAAATGAAAGAGTTGTTGTTTGTTATTAGCTATTGTAATTAAAAAAAATTACCTGTAACAGTCACCAGAACTCTGGTCTTCTGGATAGAATAGAAGAAAGACCTTTTTGGCCTTTCATAAGAGAACATCTGTGTGATGGATTTGGTTCATTTGTCTATACCTGTGCTATGTTCAGTAGTGTTTATAAAGCACTGGGATTCTGGGATGAACATGGCCAGACAAAAATTATAAGTATTTCCGAAAGAGCCAATTATTTCCTTTTGAAATGGATGGCGGTCAGTGCTCTGAAGTCCCTTAAAACCTGACTAGGATAAATATCATCATCATTAGGGTGTGAGGTACCTTTGACAAGTGCAGCAAGCAACCACTCAAACTTAAAGTGAGATTTTCTAAGATCCCATTGTAAACATATCAGAAGGTAGAACGACTTTAACAGTACAGCACTTCTCTGCCTGACTTTGCAGGAGAGATGGTAACCAAAGCGTAGCTAGTGCCTGTATGTACTTTCAAATACAGATAATTGGTCTTCATATGTCTTACTTGTTAACACTTAGTAAACAATATGTGTATCTTTAAAGAATCCCTTGTTTCTATTGATCATCTGTAGGCAAATAAGGGGTTTCCTGTAGACATATGCAGTTACAAACAATAAAATTCACAGCATTGTGCAGTACCTGTTGCCATATAGTTTCACTGTTAGTCTATTAGTACTGATAATTCAGTGCTATTATCTCCGCTTATACAAAGAGTCATTAGTAATAAGAAGTAATAATTAAAGTAAGTACTCAACACCTGAATTATTTTTATTAGGAGAAAAGTAGGAAAATGTATCATTACTGTAGATGCTAGGAGGTTAATACTTGTAGTAGGACAGCTCGGCACATCTTTCTGAAAAGAAAGGGAAAATTTTTCCCTAGAAGGATCAGGAAAACTTTCTAATAAATCTATTCTTTAAATTTGCCAATGGCTTTGCATAGTAAATGAAGTTAAATCAGTAAGAATTTTCCTGCTATTCAGATGAAATAAAGCTCATAACACAACCAGTGTTTGACATATTGCTGGCTGAAAAATGTCCAAGAAATTTAGACCCATCTTCCGACATGTAGTAGGATTTAATAGCTTTTTCCTAAATATCGTTTTCTAGTTCATTATTTAAAAAATGTGCTCTTTTCAACAACAACAACAACAACAAAATTATTTGGGCTTAAAATTATAAGGAATATTTGTTTTACATAAAGACAAATAAGAAAAAAAGGAAGTTAGAAGAACCATTTTTCAAACAGAATTTAATAATTATTCCAGGAATGCAAGAGTCTCTTTACAAATATATTCTTATAATTCTTAGTTAATTATATACTCTTGTGTTTTATAATATAACTGGTTAACATCTTAATTTTCAAGAAGGGCAAGAAGAAGGACCCCAGGAACTATAACCCTATCAGTCTCGCTTCAGTGGAAGGCAAAATCATGGAAAAGATTATTTTGGGAGGTATTGAAAAACACCTGGAGGGCAACACAGTCACTGGTGACAGCCAGCATGGCTTCATGAGGGGGAAGTCCTGCTTATCCAACCTGATTTCCTTCTATGACAAGGTAACCCACCTAGTTGATCAAGAGAAGCCAGTTGATGTAATCTTTTTGGACTTCAGCAAAGCTTGTGATACTGTCTCTCACAGGATCCTTCTGGACAAAATGTCCAGCACACAGTTGGATAAACATATCATATGGAGGGTGAGCAACTGGCTCATGGGTCAGGCCCAGAGGATAATAGTGAATGGAGTAACGTCACACTGGTTACCTGTCACTAGTGGGGTTCCACAGAGCTCCATCAGTGGCCCAGTTCTCTTCAACATCTTCATTAACAACTTGGACACAAGGTATTTAAGGAATATTTAGTGAATTTGCAAATAACGCTAAATTGTGAGGAGCTGTCAACTCCGTTGAGGGCAGAGAGGCCCTGCAGAGAGACCTTGACAAGTCAGAGAGATGGGCAATCACCAACTGCATGAAGTTTAACAAGGGCAACCAGATTCTGCACCTGGGATGGGGCAACCTTGTTTGTGTGTATAGGCTGTGAAACAAGAGGCTGGAGAGCAGCACTGTGGAAAGGGACCTGGGGATTCTGACTGATGGCATGTTGAATATGAGTCAGCAGTGGAGCCAGGCATATGGCAGCCAGGAGGGCCAACCGTGTCCTGGGAAGCATTAGGCAAAGCATTGCCAGCTGGTCAAGGGAGGTGATTGTCCCACTCTGATCTTCATTGGGGCGGCCTCACCTTGAGTTTTGTGTGCAGTTTTGATCACAATATTTAAAAAAAAATTAAACTACTAGAAAGTGTCCAAAGAAGGATGGTGAAGAGTCTGGAGTAGAAGCCGTATGAGGAGCAGCTGAGGTCACTTGGTTTGTTCATCCTGGACAAGAGGAAACTGAAGGGAGATCTCACCGTGGTCTTCAACATTGTCACAAAGGGAAGAGGAGGGGCAGGCACTGATCTCTTCACTTGTCACCAGTGAGAGGATTCAAGTAAACTAGTTTGAAATTCAACAATGTATGTAACTGGGCATCTGTTTTTAACTAAGGCAAATTGTGCTTTAATACTTTCAAAAACTTTTTTAGTTACCATGTCAAACTTTTGAAAGAATTGGCAGAATAAGTGGATGTAATGATCTCTGTAAATGACCTTGAACTGTGAAGCCATAAATAGACCATAAATGCCATTTTCAAATTATGACATGGCATTTTATTCTCAATATACAGTACGCATGGAACTCCAGAAGTGGTTCAAGCACAGATGGTACATTCCCAGACTATACCAGCATTACCATGAGAACAGAATGGGAAATGAATTATAGTTTCTTCAGTTATAATGTCTTAAATAGATATAGGTGATGAACTGATTTATATGTGGAAAACTTACGATGCTCTCTTGTTCCTCTTATCACTTTACCTGCCAACACTTCATATTTTCACATTTAATGTTTTCACATAAACTGGTAACATTTTCAGTAACCCCAACTGAACCTCTTTAATTGATATATGTAAGAAAACAAAAAATGTTACTTCAGAAAGAACTGATAAAGCACTATGCTTTGATTAAGGTTCAGATCTTTCCAACTAGGAACAATAAAATTTGTTTAATGTAATCCATGTAATTGGACTTTGTTCTGGTAACAAACAGTATTTGGTAGGAAAATGGTGCCACTACCCTAGTGACGTGTGGTGCACAAAGGATGTCCTGGCTTTCTGAAGCCCTCAGAAGAGCCATAAGTAGTTAACTTTTTCTTTTTCTTTCAGTTTTGCTGCTAAGTCTTTACAACCTTGGTCCAGTGGATATTTCCAGGCCCTTATCCTGGCTTGTCCTAAAATACAAGGTGAAACAGAGGTACCGCATTTGTTGCAACCTCAATAGAGGGATACAAGGAAGGCTGCATGTGAGTATGACATGAACAATAGGAGGAAGGGGAATTACGGTTGTTTTCTTTCTGGACAGCAGATAATTCATATGCATTCTATAGCAGAAATTTCATGGAAACCAATTAAAAATGCTGGGGTTAGTGTTTGGTTCCTCAAAAATTGCTGAAAGTTGCGGGAAACAAGTTACTACAATTTTATATGCTTAATTTTGTATGGGAATGGTCACACATTCTTCAGCAATTTGATTCTTATATCCTCCCTTGAGTTCAACACTAATGGTATAAGTAAGTTTTCCTCAAGTATATTAGCATAATTAATGATTTCCTGCTCTAAGTATATACAAACAAAAACTCATTGACAATTAGAAGTATGAATTGCCTCAAACCATAACAGAGTTTTAACTTAAAATGTGGGTTTCAGCACTCAGTAACTTGTTTCCCTGCCAACAGTAACTGTGATATCTCCCTTACAGCTTGTGTATCTCTGTGTATAGAAGTACAATATAAGCCTTCAGTAACAAAGCAATAGAGAAATCAAAATGTGGATAGATGGCTCAAATCATACTTCACTGAATATAGCTGCAGCAGTCTGCTCTTATGCAGCAGGCTTTGATTATAACTCTAATTCCTTCTTCACATAGTCTGCCTCCCATATTAATGTGTCAATTCAAGTACTCTTTACTCTTGTCCTACATTTGATTAAAAAAGAAAAAAAATCACATCTGGGCTATATAATTTTAGAATAGGCTCCATTAGTAATTGGTGACCTTGGTTGACCTTATTTTTTGTTTTAGAAATATGCATATTGCATAGCTGAATGAGCTAAAGACCTATTTTCTGAAAGAACACAGAAATGAGGAGAAAGGAGAGAGAGCCTAATCTGAAATCTGTGTGTAACATGCAATCCCACAAGAGGGTAGGGAGAACAGGAGGCAGGCATAATACACCAGATGTGGCTAGTGGCAATATTCAAAAACTTCTCTGCAAGTAGTATTGATAAATTATCTTCACTTACCCCTGTTTCCCTTCACCTTGCAATATATTGCCTATAGGAAGTGGTGTGTAGCTCAGTGTAATGATGAGACTGTATAGAGGGGAAAATTCATATATGTAAATTGTGGGCCAAACCTGCACAGCTATGCTGCTCCACCATGGGGAAAGTTGAACTGGGACATACAGTCTATTTTGCCTTTATAATTCCTGATTTAGACAGACCCCTGAAATCTTGAGCTTTCCATTCCAGGATGCTCTGTGCTCATAAAAGGTATTTTGTATACAAATGCAAATGATTGTTTTCATGGTCCTCAGAAAATAAGTGCTATCCACAGATGTGAAAGTGGGGAGGCACATCTTCAGAAGCTGTGAAAAAGATTTTCTCTGAGGGTGGTTATAGAGGAATGGTTAAGGGGTTTTCTTTTGTTTTCCTTCTCCAAAGAGTCTAATCAGACTCACACGGCTTAGAAATAAGAAGTGCAAACAAATCCGAAACAGGTGCCAGGTCCCAGCTTTCCTAAACATTCAGTTCCTGTTATTCACTGCTGTGGTGTGTGGACTCCTCTGGGAAGCAGGCCACCAAAACATGTTTCTTTACTGATGTATGGGAGACCTTCATACACTGAAAAAGTTCTGCCTTTTTCCTTTTTGAGTAACTTTAACCTCAGCAAGAAATTAGTTCATTAATAAATGAAGAGTATTGAATTTATTATTAATTAAAATGGCAAAGATTGAGATTCTCTGCAAAATTTGTCATATGTGCACACACAAACTAGGAAGAAGATAAGGTCATACAGAAAGGATTTCAGGGAAGGACAAGGAAGCAAGTGAAGAACCACTTGAAGTAGCAGAGCCTGGGGGAGTTGTTGCTCTGGAGAATTTATGGCATTTGGTTTTGGGGGTAACATTTAAGCTGCCACTTCCTTAAAAATGGGGGAAAACACACCTGCTTGTACTGATCAGTGAGTTGGGAGTAGAGCGGAAAGGGGTAGAGGGGGTCAGATAGTTACGAGGCTTCCATACATTTAAATTCTGCTTCTAGAAGCATAATAGAATTTTAGGGAAAAACGTGACTCTATATAAAAATTTTTTAAATAGGAAATATTATGATTCTTATTAAAGGTGTTCTGAAGGCACGTTTTGAGTTGTTCTTTTTTTTATTGAAAGCACAGTAGAAAATCAGCAGCTATACAGACTGCAGTACTGGATTTCATTTCAGAGTTTTATGTAATCTATGAAATCAACTGACAGAAATTAATTCACATTTACTTGAAAAAGTAAAACTATATCTTCCAAAAAAAGGGATGAAAGGCTACCAGACGTATTAAAAATAACAATAGGTCAGACAATGTAGATATTTAATGACCTGTTTTAGAGACTAAAAATTTAGCAGCCTAAGTATCATATTTCTTATGGAAACTTGTATCCACAAGTTCCAAACATTCAAAGTAAATGGTGGAAAAAACATTGATTTAGAGCCAAAAGACTGGATATACAGGCAAAAAAGTATGAGAGTGACAATGTGGAAAGATGTCTGTTAAAATGGGTGAAATAATTTTGTAATTACTGTAAACATGGCAAAATATAACTTTCCCCTCTCAAGAGTGTCCTTAAAAAGGCGTAAAGTGCACAGGGGAATACTGAATGAAAGAAAACCTGTCCAGAAACAACTTTTCTATTTTGCAATTTTGGCCTTACAGATTGTATTATTCATTATGTTAATTTCACAGGATTTAGAGAGCTTTTTTCCTAGTGGTGGAACGCCTTGGAAAAACATCTTTAGGGGAAACTGAAATTTCCCTTCTCCAAACCATCTCGCTTAAGGATTTCATCATGGAATCTGTCCTTATGTGGTTACAGATGAATCACGCTTTACTGGAGAGTGAACTCCCAGCTATATAATCAGCTCACAGGTGAAGAAAAGCAACAGAAATAGATGGAGTGACATATGGGAAAAGATAAAATGGTGTTAAAAAATGCATAGTTTGGCTTCAGAAATGACTTTGTCTGTGATGGGCTTTGATGATAGTTTGCAGCTATTGGGAAAAGTGTGAAATAAAAAGAAGGAAATGAAATTGTGTGAAACGTAGAGTATTTTTGTTTACATCAAGATTGAATTCAGCCATATGTTTTCTGTAGAGGTAGCTGTACATTCCTTTCAGCCTATATCCACTAGATTTTTCACAAGTTTGTTCTCTGTGAATAAAGAGGGTTTACAGATCTAATATTTCACTAGCTCTTTGCCACCCATATCTCTGTCCAGATCACACCTTCATAGGATTTGGAAGTTTGTTATTTTCATTCAACAAATAAGAAGGCTTCCAGTGTGACCGCAGGAGCATGTAGTATCCCAGTGCAGAGCCCAGTGGAAAGCCATGCCAGGGCTCTATGAACCATGGTATACTGATACTGACTTGCCTAAAGGGGCTTATCGAAGTTTACTCCAGATGTGGCAGGGCAGGGTATTGAGCCAGCTTGACTTCTCATGTCCCATACAGATGTTACTGTGTCATACTTCCTCTCTTTAGTTAGACATGTGGTTGTATATAGGGCTTGGCATGATGGAAAATACTGCTGAGATGTGGAAGGAATCCTATCCCATGAATAAAAATATTACTCAATTAAAGACTTGTACAGGCAGAAATGGGTAAGCAGTTAGTCAGAGGAGGTAAGTAATCCTGTTTCTATGATGATATCTCATTTTCTCCAGAAGGAACACAGACTCTTTACCACATGGAAATATGTTCATTTAATTGTGAATGCTGCCTTACAACAACATGAGGCTGTAGTCAAAACTGAATTAGTTTCAAATAATGTCTGCAGTGTGACCAAGACCTTCCTTCAGCTTTACATTCAGGCTTCCCTTCTTCCTGCTTTTTCCACTCAATTCTTGTAATTTTCTTGGTATGTGAAGCAGGCTGTTGTTTTCTTCTCAGTGGTGCCAGGTGGTCATCTTTCCTTTGTGGTAGTTTTATTCAAGCAGTTGGCTTCCTGGTATCTGGATGTCTTTTCTCATTAGTTGGCTGTTGCTTCTTAAATGATTGAGCTGCTGCTTTGTGTTTACCATTTTCTTTTCACAGCTCTCATCTTGATGCTTCAGTTGACACATCAGTAGACTCCTTGACAGCATCAAGTATCTCCTTGTGTTACCTCTCTTCCTCTTGCTGCTTCTGCTTTTTGCTGTGCCTGGCATTCTGGTTCTTCTTCACTGAGATTATTGTTTGCAATAAAAATCTGCATATCCTTGCTTTTTTTATTTCTGAGTTTTTGCTGATCTATTACTTTATGTCCCATTGTATTCTTGGCCTCAAGCTCTAGAATTTTATATAGACAATTGGGCTATTTTGAATTTTTGTATTACATATTCATTGTACATAGTAAGGCAATTGATAATTTTGGGTAGGCCACAGTGGTTAAATTCTGTGTATTTTATTTGTGCAAATGCTTTGGACACTTTTATAGTTTCTTTTCCTGACGAGCTGTCTTTGAATCTTTTTGGTTAATGATGTTAACAAAGACTTGAGACTAGACTTTATCATCTATTTCAGAAATGTAATATAGGTAACATAATTAAGCTTCTTGATAAAGAACCAAGATCTGTTTTCAATTGAAAGATATAGGTTAATTAGCAAGGAATGTAGATCAGAGACACTGCTCTGCAAGACTTGTGTTTTTCAAACTCTGATCTTCAGAAGTCAGTGTGTGTTTTTCTATTGATTGTGCCAATGAATGGATGGATGGTGTGTTTTTCAAAATCAGACTTTAAAGCAGACTGCTAGCACTATTGAATCTTCTAGAAAAAAATTGAAGTCAGAGCATTAACCTCAGTGTAGAGCATTAGTCATGCATTAATGGGCTTCTCTAAAATTTTCTATCTTTGTCACATGGTTCCATTTTTGTCAAAAAGGGCTCAGACTGAGCACTCTGCCTGCTCTCTCTTTGCAAGAAAGGTCATAAAACTATGACTGCTTCATGTTTGCTTATAATTATTTCTGCTCAAAAAGTCACTCGAAATATTCTTAGACCACTAAACAGCTTTCGTCTTTACATGCATTGCCTATGTTTGTGAGGTGAGGTGAGGTTGAAAGAAAATGCTCTGGGATATAGCAATATTTTATTTTATATTTTTATTTATTTAAATATAATTAATCTTGTACGTGTACTTCATTGTATTGCCACTATAGTAACAATATGACAGCAAAAGCTTATACTAAATTATTAAAAACCCCAGGTTTACAAAGTGATCTGCAGTAGCAGGTTGATATGGAAGGTAACAGTGTCTCCATTACTTTCCTGATCACCATCATGTGACTAAAAGGTTTAAGAGCATAAATCATGTGACATGTGACATCTGAAACCAGTGCAGTTGGTGGGAGCTGGGTGACAAAGCCATCTTTGGTTATCTGAGCCTCAGTTTTGAATCAGGCACTAAGCCAGAAGGAGGCTTTTGATTGTTGCCAGAAGCCACGGTGGTTTTTGTCTTGAGTCGGTGGGTACCAGCCACTGACTTGGGCATTGGATGGCTGTGTTCCTCTCACTTTTTTGTGTCCCTTCTCATGCTTCTGACTGCCTGGTTCTTCCCTTCCTATGTTGAGTAAAATGTCAGCTATTCTTTTGTGCTGTTCCAGAGCTTTACCAGGACTCAGGAGCTGTCGGAGCTGTCTGCAGTCATTTGTGTGGGAGGTGTGTGAGGGGACTTACGCATTAACTGTGCTGAAATAATTACTGTATTTGACTGGACTAATAATCAAGTGGTATTTTTTGAAAAAAAAAAAAAAGAAAATTCTGGACAGGGGATAGAAGAATATTTTACTCATTAAACTCTGTATTCAATAATTCCACAAATTATAAAATGCTATGATGAAAAGAAGCAATTACTTTTAAAAGATGTAGGAAGCACTATTTATGAAGTAGGTACCATTTGTTATGATTTTTTGTTCAAAATTTAAACTCAGAATACCGAAGTCTTTGGAGAATAAAATGTTAAGTAATTCTGCAGTCTTATTTTTTTTTAGATGCTGCAGTTTCCCTGTGTTACCATGGTAACATACTTTCTGTATAATTGCCAGGCTGCCTTACAGTGATGCAAATAAGTAAAGAAGTTGTCACATGGTATGACCTAGGCTTATATTTGAGTGGAGATTTATTGCCCACAGAGCAGCAATAACACCAAAGATATCTGTCACCTGGAGGATAAGGAATTACATGTTGCTGAAGTGCTGCAGAAACAAATGGCAGTGAGTGTGAAGAGCTGGGCCTAGCTGTTACACAGGAGGACTAGAAGCCCTCCCCCAAGCCTGCTCCTGCTGAGCTTGTTTTTTCTCATGCTTTTCTTATGCTACATGAGTGGAGGATCAGAACTGCAGCTAACACCAGCCCTAAGCACGTTATTTAGGAATTTAATTTGTCTTGGAGATACAAGAGGCCTGGAGCAAAGAAACTTGCAAAGAGAGAGTCATAGCTTTGACACTTACCAGCAAAATTTTGCCCCTTCTCCAAGAAAAATTGGTGTTGGGATCCAAAGAACTCCTCTCAAAAAAAGAGTAAAAAATGGGAGAAAGGAAGGAAGGAGGAGAAAGGGGAAAACCAAAAGGGAACAGAGACTATAAAAAGTTTTCCTTAGTTTCTGTTTGGAAGCCAGTGCTTACATCTTGAAGACCCCTTCAGGTATTTTTGATGTGAAATCCCAGTGGTTCCTGGAAATACCCCCTTCCAAGAATACTTCTCTTGGCCAAGCTTTCAGCCCTCAGTCCTCAATGTACTGTGAAGTACTGCTCCATAAGGAAGAAAGTACTGCAGGGATGCCTTAGTGATGAGCCCTGTGCATTTCTGATGAGCAACCTGACAGTGCTCATCACCATATTCAGTTCAGGCAGAAAAATAAGTTTCTTGAAATACGAATTTTAAAACATAAAAGAAAAGAAAAAAAAAGACAAAACCAACAACCAGGCAAAAAAATGCTGTTCTGCATCAGTCTTAACACCAGTGGCTCCAAATTAGCCATTGTGGGGACACAGGCTCAATGTCGTGTATAACACTTGCTCAGAGGTTTTTGTCTCTTATGAGCCCTCTTTGTACCTTAGTTAAGGATGGATTCTGCTAAAGCTCCCTCTTTCTCTGCCTCAGCATCTCTGCTAGGATAGGTGCTGGAGGATTACCCTATTCTACTACACAAGACCTTTTTTATTGTTTGTTGCTGGGGGTTTTTTAGCAGTTCTTTCTGAAAGACCTTCTGTTGGTCTTTGTTTAAACCATATTGCCCCTAGGCTGAGTTTCTCTCATTGTTCTCAATAGACTTTCCTCCTTTGTTTCCTTAAGTGTGGCTGTGAAGTTGTGTCCTCTCTTGTGAAGCTGCTTGGACACTAGTAGTAAGCAGGATGTTTTCTCATCGCTTGCTACCAGGAGTTAGGTTTATCTTCTCCCCCCTTCAAATCTGCCTCTAATTTATTAGAATTGTAGCAATCTCACAGAGATATTTCCACTGTGTTCCTTAATTAGACTTCCTGGCTTCTGGCTCTTTCTGCAAATTATTTTAAGGCTGTAAGAGAACTGTAGGAGGAGGATTCATTGTTCATGCACAACAGAGGGTTTGTAACTTCCTACTTACCATTTGCTTCTTTCTCAGAGACCATATATGACAAAATAGTAAAAATAAAAAAATCTGATCTCTTCTGCTTTCTCTTTGTCTAGGAAAGGTCTTGTCATTGTAATCTGTATCATTGTAAACTGTGAGTTAGTATGGCCACATCATGACTGTTTTCTCCATACGAAAGTGATGTAGAATAAAATAATAAAAGTGCAGAGTAGGAGAGCTGCTATCCATAGAACTACAGAATAGATTCAAATTGCATATAGCTCATAGCCTCACAGGAACCATAATAATATTTTTTCCTCTTTTTTTGGGTGTTTTTTGTTTGTTTGTTTTTGGTTTTGGTGGGTTTTTTTTTTGTTTTTTTAGGAGAAAAGTATGGTAATTGAGCATTTCAAATCATGATTGGATTTCAAGAGTCACTTTTTACCTTCACAGTATGGTTGGTCTTTGCAAGAATGGATTATCAGCTGGAATAGCAGAATGCAAAAAGTAATGTCTGAACATATCTGATGGATATTACCTAAGAACACCTGTTATCCATCCCTCATGTCCAGGAACTGTGAAAACATCACTGCAAATATCCTCAGCATACAAACTGAAGTCCATAGACTTATGCCACTGAGACTCATGGTAGGATAATTCAATTTTTATTATTCAGAACACTCAGTTTTATCAAAATCAGATTATGCCTTTTTACTTGTCCCAAAACTCTGATGTTTAAAAAAATGATACTAATTATCAATGAATAAAAAGAACTATGTTCATATAATTCTCTATTAAGCTTGCTTTAAGACTCTAGTTATTTTAGATGTAAGAGTTACAAGAAAAAAAAAAGTCTTTGAAGGTTCTGTACATGCCACCATTTAATCAAGAAAATCACTGCAATTCAGAATTGTTCTCATTATAACATTTTACATATCACATTAAAAAGAATATGTAAGTTGTTTGAAGGAGTAATGATTTTGTTGTTGCCTTTATAATAGCATGTTGGTCTACTAATCCTACCCAATGCTAGTAATAAAGATAATAGTCTATAATTGGTATGTCCAATAAAATGCTTTTAAATGGGAGCACATAAAATTATTGTGTGAAGGCAATAACCTCAGTAAGGTAGATGAAGACTTGCTTATATGAGTCTGTTGGGGAAAAAAAGTGAGTGTTTTGAATATAATAGAGGACTTTTAAATTACAAGCTAAGTTTCTTTCCTTCCCTTTCTGACTAAATTCGGTTTTGCCCTTTTTCACATTCTCTCTATTTTGTATTTTTACAACCTCTATTGTTCAAATGAGCCACTGATGCTTAAAAGCCCGAGAGAAAATATGAGATATTTTCAACTTATATCAACTCTTGTTTCATCCTCAATACACAAGCAAAGAAATACTTTTTTCTTCCTACTATTTCTGTAATAAATAAAAAAAACCCTTCCTTGTTATTTATTTTGTAAAATCAACTTAAACTTCCATTAGTCATACCATTGAAAAGGATGAAAGAAAGCTATGGATTTCCAGCCTGAAAATTATACCAATATTTTTTAGATATCTCTCTATGGGACATCAGTGTATGAGACGCACTCTTAGGAACAGAGCACCTGGACACACGCACAAAATAAGTGTGTGTGCCTATCTCTCACATCACTTTGGTTGTGCCACTTTTGAGTACATGAATGCAGAAAAGAAATCCAGTACCTCAGGAGTTCTTTCCCTGCTGTTCCTATCAAAGTGCTATCTAATCTTGGGCATATTACAATGACAGCTTGTTTCCACGCTTGTAACCCCTTCTGCAAACTGAACAGGAAACTATTTCTTACAAAGTCGTCTCCCTGGGGTGTCCTAAGGATTAATTGCTGTAAGTGCAGTTCCTGGAACACATAAAGTTCCCTATAAGTATCCATCATTAAATGTTATATCCCCTCAAGTACTTAACCACATTAGCTTTTCTTACTTAAGTAGCCCCAATGAAATCTGTTTCTATTAATTATTTTCACTATTTGCCACTATTCTTAAACACAAGTTAAATGGTTTTGGCTGTGGGAATGCAGAATCATGAGACAGCTGCTTTCTTCTGTATTTAAAGTATACATAGCACTGTCTTTTTGCAATACTATATTCACTTATGTTTATCTTTGTCAATGAAATTTTTACTCCAGTGATTTTCTGACTCTTATTTTCCATATCAGGGGAAGTACTTAAAAATATTGGAAGTACAAAAATTGTATAAAACCAAGAGCAGAGAAATAAAGAAGAAAATCAAAAAGCATCAAGCATCCTTGCAACTTGCAGAAGTCTCACAATTTCTGTACCAATCTGAGGAATAAGAAAGGTGGATGTGGCAATGAGGATTTCAGGAAGCTATGACTTGAGCTTGCATGCAAAAATAGGTATATTTTTTAAACCAATTCCATTAATTTCTGATCAGTTTAGTATCCAGTTAAAAAATTACTCAGAAGGCTGTTCTTAAAGCTCACATTCCTTATCTACCATTTTCCTGCTCCTTCTATTCACTGTAGCTGCCTCCTCTTTCCCTATGTAGTCTTACATATGCAGACCTAGAAATTCTCTGTCCTGAAGTCCTGTGAGCAGAGGGTTCAATTCCCTGAATTTTTCTGATTTCCTATTGGCATTCCTAGTATATATTCAAAGGTGTCTAAACATAATGAATACATTTTACAAAAACAAGTCAGCCCATCCTCTTGTCCATACTATCTTTTCACTAAACAAGTGCAGTGACTCCCTCAATTAAGTAAACAGAATTTAAACAACTTATTTGGTTTAATCTGCAAGAACGGATGGGTAGAGAGAGCTAATGTGATGCTCTAAATGAATTTCTCAACAACAGGGAAGGTATTTCATAGTTTCTGCTGATGTGGTTGCATTCCTGCCTTAGGGGCTTTTCTTTGTTTCATTTTCCTTAACAAAATATTTTGTAGTATTAGCAATGTCAGGGTAACTCCAAATTTAGGAGTCTTGTCTCTCCTTATTTAAAATAAATAAATACATAGATAAGTGTCATCAAGAAGCCAGTTAATTACTTCGGACATTCACAGCTAGACCAAGACAACCCTGATTCCTGCTGTGTTTGAAACATTCCAACCAAGATGTACTTGATATCTTCCTTGTCTTAAGAAGCACTTACCAGTATTAGAAGCTAATTAAGGCTGAATTCATCATTATATCTAAGCATGTTCCTTAGCTGGGGGACACAAACAGTTCTAATTCCACATTCTCATTCAGAATCACAGAATATTCTGAGTTGGAAGGGACCCACAAGGATCATCGAGTCCAGCTTTCAAGTTCAGGGACCAAACCCACAACCTTGGCATTATTAGTACCAGGCTCTAACCAATTGAGCTAATATCAGGGTATTTGTAGCCTTAAATTTGAGTACCTTGCTGAATCAGAACAAATTATGAAGATTCTAGAAGGGAAAAAATTCATTTGCTCAAAATGAAAGAATTCACAACATAGATTTTGATTTCAGGAAAAATATGCAGTCCTTTTCCACCCCAATGAAAAAAAACCAACATATTACACTTGCCAAGTACCAGAAGGATATTAAGGACTTATTGTTTTCAAATTTAAAATCTACCTGTGATTTATCTTAGTTCAAAGCCTTGGAGCTGTAATAAATTGTTGAATGATCTTATTGGCTTCTGATATGTCCTTGGCAAGGATATATATAGCAGGCAAATTAAAATCTTGGACTTTTTGTAGGAAAACTCTTATCCTGGGATTCTGTAAATAAATATCAGTCTGGGAATTTAAACTAGCTAAATTCATGTATCAAACTGTTCATGTGCCAGAATCTGACAAAATGTTGGGCATACGAAGCTGCCCAGAAATTACAGGTGTTTGGTACACCAGGGATCACAACCCACATTTTTCTGTACAAGCAGTGATACATTACTATGCAGCCAATGCATAAGGTTCAACAATATAAAGCAGGAGAACTTCCCCACCCCCCAAAAAATCATACAAAATAATCAGATGATTTAAGCATTATTCCCACTGTCCATCTGCTGTATAACACTGTTTTTCTCATGCATTCCTTCCCTTTTTTTTTGCATTCAAGAGTATCCAGCATTGTAACAAGGGCTGTCATCATCTGTCTCCCAGCAGTAAAAACTGCAAAGCAGATGTAAGCCAGCAAATTACTGAGGCCAGCAAGAACTGGCCTGGGTGAAAATAGCTACAGTGTCTCATTTACTACATGCTAAGACGGCTGCACCAAGAATGTACTACTTTCAGATGTGGAAGACAGAAAGATCTATGTCCTTCATATCTCTTGAAAATCTCATGCATTGCCTGGATCTGGCCATTCTCCTCTCAGACCAAGAACCTTAATGACTCAGACAAGACCCTAAAATTAATCTTTCCAATTCTTCTGTAATTCTACCATGGCAGTTTTAAAACTGCACTGAATGTGCAATTTTACTGCTCTCAGATCACTTTGTTTGAGTGTGGATGTGGTTCTCTTGTGGCAAGCTAGAACTTGATCAAAAGAGCATGCAACTCACAGTTCGTCAACGAAATGTAAAGCTACAGGTTTTGTGGCAATTCTGGGATCTCTGGCTAAATTAGGTTTCCCAGTAGGAACCTCTATGAATTCCAAATATGTTCATATATATTAGCAGAAGTGAAAGATGTAGGATAAAGATTTCAGCACCATTAATTAGAATTGATACATTATTTTTGATTTTAGAGTTTAAGCTGGTGCCCTTATATCAATTTATTAAAGAATATTTCATTGTTTTTGAAGGGTACTGTGATAGGGTGATCTGTTCTCTGTACATATAATGGCATCTGGGACCAGCCAAACCTGTTCAAGTCCTGCCGTTTCTAAGAAGTCAAGTTCTGGGAAACATCACCAGACTTGTCTGGGATGGTGGAAGAAAGAGAATACATGTCTCTTAATGTTGTGATTATCTGCCCATTAAAAGACACGTTTTTACAACAGAAGGTAGTTTAAAGTCAGGAGAAAACTTGTGATGACTTTCCCTTTAAAGTACTTTATGCATAAGTTGGGGTTATAGATGATGAACTATCTGGATTTTGTCTAATGTAGCTCTTTTTAAAGCATTGTAAGTTTTGGTGTTAGAAACTTCTTTTCCTCTCATGACTTTCTCATCACAGTGGTTCACTAACTGATGGCAATGGTCATATGTAACCCTTCAGGCACTGAGTCACTCTGGAAATGTGGATTTCCTGTTTTCTTCTCAAGAGAATGATATGTTGAAAAGGCCAAATAAAGAAGATGGGGGGATAGTTCTTAACAGCATATTTTTTTAAGGTATCAGTAGGAGAGAAATTATGATTGTAAAACTTAGGGTTGGCATCCCAAACAGCTTTGCCCCTACAAAGTATTAACTTAGTCTCTGAATATATCCCTCTGGGACAACAATGACTTGCATTAGGGGTATTAGCTACTTCCACCAATAGCCCAAGAGCCTTAAGTCCAGTGAACTCAATTGTTTACATTAACAAGGAAGTGCAAACAGGTTACATGTGATTGTCCATTAGGCTAAAAATTCCTACAAGTAAGCAAAAAATCCCAGGTGGCTGATGTTTTTGGATAAATATTATAGAAAGATTATGAACCACAGTGGTCAGACTATTGTCCAATATTTACTAAGTCTACAAAAAAAATGTCATGGCACCTTTTGGACACAAAATCCATTCTGGAAAATTGATATTTTTGCTCTTGGGTGCACTAGAAGGCATCCTATCCTGTGGCTTTTCTTGTCATAATAGATGAAATAAACTCTCATTATTCATGGGGATTTTTCCTGTCTGTTGTTTAAAAATAGATTTGTTGCTTGTATCTTGATAAATAGTTTTTCTCAGCCTTGGCCTCTATTCACGTATGCGGGAGAAATAAAGCAAACACAGGATAAACAAAGCCAGAAATGCACACATTCAGATTATGAATCCTGTTTTGGCAAGTTATGGAGCCCTTTCCTCAAGCTGCCAAAATTAATTGAGTCAAGGGAAACATAGAATCATAGATTATGCTGAGTTGTAAGGGACCCATTAGGATCATCAAGTCCAACTCCTGGCCCTGCACAGGACACACCGAGTCACGCCACGTACATGAGAGCGTTGTCCAAATGCTTCTTGAACTCTGTCAGGCTTGGTGCTGTGACCACTTCCCTGGGGAGCCTGTTCCAGTGCCTGGCCACCCTCTGGGTGAAGAATCTTTTTCTAATATCTAACCTAAATCTCCTCTGACACAGCTTCATGCTGTTTCATCGAGTCCTCTCACTGGTCACAGGACTGAAGAGATCAGTACTTGTCTCTCTGTTTCCCCTCACGAAGAAATTGTAAATGCAGTGAGGTCTCCCTTCAGTTTCCTCTTCTCCAGGCTGAACAAACCAAGTGACCTCAGCTGTTCCTCATAAGGCTTCCCCTTAGGATCTTCCTAGGCAAGATGCTGTCCTGATACTTGGCTGAAAAGAAAGTTTGCTGTAGCTAGACATCAGTTAATGAGAAACAAATTCTCCAGAAAAGAAATAAAAAGTATAATTTGGTAGGTGCGTTCCTTTATACACAACAGTTTGTGAACACATAATTAAATGCTTATTCGACTGCGGATTTGATTTATGGCAGACCAACTCAGGGATATATAATCAAGTTCCAGTCTTGCCTATTTAATTGATTGATGAGAAGGTAACTTGCTGTAATTTAATAAAACTGAAAGCAACAAACGTTTTCTAAGTGTTGTTATTTGTCTTGGGATATTGATCATAAAATATGCAAGACGATCCTCAGTACTTTCTGGATTCAAAGACCCAAGCTGCTTTTTATGTGTGGCTTCTTTTTTTTTTTCCCCATAGTACATCTTAAAAACTTGTCTTTCTCTTGTTTTCAACAGGGACTTAACACTTTCAGGCCTAAAGTCTTATACACTGTGAGCACTCAAACTGCTTTATTGGTTTTATTCCTCTAGATTCCCATAATTTTCTCCCTTTCCCCAGAAAAAAATGTGGCTGCTAATGTTATCTCTCTCCTCTGTGTCTGTGAATCTATTGCTACTACTCTTTCTTGGTATCCCCATATCCACTGCCCTCAATATCAACATCCAGAGCAATTTCTAAATGCAGTAAGTAGCAAGGAAAAAAATGATTACCGTTCTTCATTTCTTAAGATATTTGTAATGTTATCTCAAATTCTTTGTGCAAGCATTTTATTATACGTGATGTAAGGCTATGATTAATGAAAAAATTGTTGAGTCAAAAAAATCCTCAGAGCAGAAACCGTATATCCTCTTGTGACACAAAACTTACAGTGTTTTATAAGTGAACACTGTGCAGTATCATTCGTCGTCGTGGCCAATCTT
>JAWWLV010000144.1:48029662-48050853 GCA_035041135.1 Platyrinchus mystaceus
TTAGAGTGACCTTCTCTTAGATGGATGGCCTTAGGGGCTGACGAGCTCCATCTACCCGGGGGATTGTCCCTGAAGCAAGATCGGGAATCGAACCTGCGACCTCGGTGGTGAGAGCGCCGCATCTTAACCACTAGGCCACCAGGGGTCCCCTGCAGTATCATTAGGGTTGTAGTATTATTGCAAAATGTTTCTGTATATTGTTCAGTTATAGAGAAGAAATATAATTATGGTATCTAGAGAGAAGTAGCTGAAGGACATGCCCAATTTATTCTTGATCTTAGAGAAAGGTACAGAGAAGTATGTTTGCCACTGTCTTTGCCTTTTGAAAGGGATTTAGTGCTGAGGTTTTATTTTTACTTTGCAGACTTCCTTCTTAGAACAAATTTCATTGTTACAAAGCCATGTTGATAGAGGACAGCCCTCATGCTGGCAGCTTTCCTAAATCAGAATGGCTGAGTGTGCCTCTTACATCTTGGCAGTGAGGATACCTTGCACTACTACCAGAGATATTGTGGATGCCCCATGCCTGGAAGTGTTCAAGGCCAGGTTGGATGGAGCTCTGAGCAACCTGGTGTAGTGGGAGGTATTCCTGCCCATGTTGGGGGGTTTGGAACTAGATGATCTTTAAGGTTCCTTCCAACCCAACACATTTTTGGGTTCTATGATTCTATGATATGCTAGTGCTCAGTGTAAAATTATCAGCAGTAGCATCTGTGGTGGAAGGTGGTAGAAGTGGAAAGGCATGAATAGGGAAATGCAACAATACGATTTCAAGATGAAGTTTAAAATCTTTTTTAGGGAAAGATCCAAACAAGGCAGAGGGGATGTGAGGGGAGGGCAATAAAATCTCCAGCATGACGGTGGCAAGGATTAGCATTGCCTAGCAGCTATTCATTTTGGTATTATAGAGGTACAGGAATTATAGCTGTGTTGCAAACCATGCACAGAGAGCAATTAGTGCTAAAGGATAAAAATAATATAAATCAAAGAAAGGTGGTTGGAATCCAATCTAACTTCAGAAACTGTTTTTCCTCTAACTAGCTAAATTGAATCAGCTATTAATAATGCAGTGACCTTCTGAGAGATTCAGCCCATAGAAGTGGTTTACTCTCAATGTGCCCAGAAAGCAGCATTCTAAAAGGATAAGCAAAAATTTCAGGCTACAGAGGTTTTTTGCTACTTATGTAATTATGGCTCCTTCACTGGATAAGAAGCAGCAAGTATATGCTGGAATCTTACTTTGACAGGAGAGTCAAGGCAAGACTGCATAGACAGCAGATCCTGAGAAGTAGAAAGTATTACAGTTTCAAACTGATCCATGTATCTGAGTCTATTTATCAATTGTATTTTCAGGTCTCGAGGAATAAATTATTCTCCACACATCAGGATAAAAAGCCCAAACCAAGCAGAATCAAACAACAAAACAATTAAATAAAAATAACCAAACCAAAACACCCACAAACAAACAAAACCCCCAAAACAACAAACAACCCCAACAAACAAACAAACAAAACCCAAAAAAAACCCTGTTTCTACTTATGTCATGTTGTATGTAACTTGTAGATGTTGCTAGATCCAACATATCTTTGTTGAATAAAAATCTTCTTGGCTGGGAGTATGTTTGGAAGTACAGCTGAGCCTGTCGAAGGGGTGCTGGCTGACACAAAGGTCAGTCCTGCTCCTCCTTCTGCCTCCCAGTTAAGCACCTTCCTTTTTGGGTTCCAGCACATGCTTACCATGATGGGGTCCTATTCGATGGTGAATTTATTCAGGGAGCTGAGTTGACAGAAGTTAGGGTACAGTTGTGCTAGTTTGGTGTTTGGAACTGGTTCACTGCAAGTGAGACAAACGCTAAGGAAAGAGTATAAGGAGAGTGGTGGGAGCACTTGACTGCAGCTAGGGGTTAGTTTTCTTTAGTTGCAGTATGAAACTGCCTCTTACTTGCATATAAAAACATAAGCATGTACATAGATACAATATAACAGACTATAAAGAAATAGTAAAGAAACAGCTGTAACAGTAGAACTGCATATGAAATGGACATAGCTTCTCTGCCTTTATATTTACTGGCATCGGTTTTCACCTCACTTTTGCTGTTTTCTTCCTCCTCTCCCCTAGGATTGGCACATTTCCAACTCGTATGGCCTAAACATTAGATCAGTGTCCTAAGGTAATCCTTCCCTGAACAGCCTGTAGAAGGAGGGGTCCCCTTGCCTTTGACAGAGGAGGTGGCTGCTGCATAAAGGGAGATGTTTGAAGACTGACTGTAGCCAACCTCTTGTGCAATGGGTGTAATACAGCAGTCCTATCAAGGCTCTGTTTTTCCTAACAAGAAGCCCAGAAACTGAGATCAAATAGTACCCTCCTTACTGTCTGCATTGCTCAACAGCCAGCTTGCTACCTGGCCCTGTTTTGGACCATTCCTTTTCAGTTGCTAAGGCTATGTCAAAATGTCCTTAATCATGTGGACAGGTTCCCGCCTGGCTTTTATTTAGTAATATAGACATAACTTGTGTGATTAAGAGAAAAGTCTCCCGGGGAAAACCCTCCATATATCCCACAGCAGTAATTTAATCCCAATCCTTTCAAGAAATAATCACCTTTCATAGACCTTCTGATGAGTCGAGTACTTAGTTCAATATGCAGGACTAGGGTGAGAGCTCCCTTCCCCACTTCTTATGGCTGATGTGAGTAGGTCCTGCCTCTGCAGGCACGAGGTCTCAGCTGTCCATCCATGAAGATGCTGTGTTCTTGGCTGAGGACCCAAGTCACAGCCAAGCCCAATTTATGCATGCAGAAGATGTAGCTCAGCAACTAGTTAATACTCCTGATCTTGGCATTCAAATTACATTTACTGTCACTTCTGTGAATCTGGTCTAAGTTTGGGATCAGATCATGGAGTGTGTTTCCATGCTTATTTTTCTTCAGTCAAATCAGCTACTGAAAGAAAAGGAAATTTTATCTGAGTCATTGCAGAATAAACCCTCAGGTCATGAGTGGGCACCCTTGCCTCTTACATACATCTAATATCTAGGATCATCCAGCAGTCCTACTGCAGTTAAATTACTAATGAGGATGTGACCTCAGAGAAAAAAAAAAAAATCAAAAAAACCCCACCCGAACTCTCATGGTATTTGAAAAGTGCAATTCTCTGAGATAAATGCACCACTAAATAATGGAAGTGCTAAAACCTGTGAAAAATTATTAAAGTTAGTATATTGTCTCTTGTTCCACTTGTAACCCTCTTGGATAGGATTGTGTGAAGAAGCTGACTTGGTTTAATTGAGACACCACAGAAGGCAGTGTTCTTCTGGTGTTACTTTAATTACAACAGAAGGAAAAATAGCAATAGCAGAAAGTACTTGAGTAGTAATTTCAGCAGATACATTGGCAATAATAAGAAATCTCATTCTTGCTTATCATTGTCAACAGGGGGGATATTGTTCCTTCAGCCCTTTCCAGTGAATCACCAGATTATCACAAATCAGTCCCTAAGTGCTATTTCAATAGCACGAATTGGAGAGATGAGCAATTTTCTGATGTAGTCTCTATCTGTTCATTTTAAAATCTGTTCATTTAAAATGGCTTTTTCCAGTGGATAATATAGGAAATTAACTTTCTATGTCCTCCTATTGCCTCCATAGACACATTATTTCTAGGGAGCAGTATCTCCCGGACGTACACAGTGCAGCAATTTCCACCACTACATGTCACCATGAAGATTATAATGCTAGTTGTAATGACTCCTGTGCAATAGTGAATGAGAAACAAGAAACTTGAGATGAATCCAGAGGCCAGAAATGTTTATTAATTGCCCACTTTAAAAGGATGTTAATTTGGGATGGGTAGTAATTTGAGCCAAGTGATAGACATACGATAGGAGAGGATTTCTTTAAAAGTCATTTAAATAAATGATTATAATAAATAGATTGTTAATCTATTTTCTTTAAGATGTCCAAGCACTTACCCCTCATGAGAGAGAGTTCAGATTAGGGCTGAATATTAAGCAATAAGGACATGTTCCAGTTTGGTACATGTTTTAATAGCAACTAAGCATAAAGGCTCAAAATATTTTAAGTGTCTCTTTGCATTCTTTTAAGAGCTTAAATGAAAATTTCAAAGGAATGAAGAAATCTTGTTTTTCAAACTTTAAAAAAAAGATATATTCCTGCATAAAGAGAGCAAAAACCTTGCTCCTTAAAAATATCCTTGCAAAACATATAGGGTAGAAACTACTTCTCTCATATATGTATGCCTCTGTATGGCAATCCCCTACTTCAGAGCTGCCTCAAATATGTTTGAAGAAACAGTGTTACCAGTTAAAAAGCTTTTTTTTCGTTTTGTTTTTGGTTTTGGTTTTGTTTTTTGTTTTTTTTTTTTTTTACAACTACAGTGTCTAGTAGGATATCTACGCACTCTGATCCACTAAATTGAAATGTTTTATCAGAAGTTTCTTTCTTTCTTTCTTTTTCAGATAAAGCAGTTTCAAGGAAAAAAAATAAAGCTAATGTCAATAATTCAACATTCTTATGTTCCAATCTCTTTTCTGATGTTGAAGCTCAAAACATATTTTACAGTAAAGGTAGTGCCTCTTGAGTAGGACAAGGACAGTGAGCAAGCTATTGATGCATTTAATAGAACAGCTGATATTGCTGAAAAAGACAATCAGATCAAATGAATTCCCTTTCTTCCCTCACCATGGTACCCAAACATTTAATTGACTCTGCTGTAGCTATTGTGAAGTGTCAACCTAAAATGTTACAATGAGATTATTGGAAATGTTCTTTTAAATCTCTTGAATAAGAGTAGGCAAAAGTAATCCAGGCTACACGTTCATAGGACATTAAGTATAACTCAGATTTCTTTAACCTGTATAACTAATGTAATCTCTGCACAAAAAGCAGTGATTTATTTGTTTAGCACTGCCTCTGGGATGGAAGAAAATATTGCATACCAGGGCTGAAATATGCAGTCCTTATTGCAAGAGTTCATTGGCAGACACTCATAAGATGGAATAGCAGTCATGTCTCTTGAAATTAAAGAGAGAAAAGATTCCTGTCAGTCATTATGACTGAATTTATTAAGTGGCTTTTTGATCTGTTTAAATAAATTAATACTAAAGAGAATTTTATTAAGAAAGGTCCTAAATTAACACAATTTACTTAGGTAGTGGTTTCAAATATATCTGACATATTTACGTCCCTGGCTTGATGAAATTTAAGAGTTATTTGAACTCTAGTTGTCTGTTTAAACCTTTATTTGGACCGGAACACTTATCAAAGATGCAAATGCACCACAAAAACTTAGAGGTTAATAGCAGAACTATAGCTATAAATTCAGAGTAAGAGAAACACAATTATTGCTTAGTTTGTCTCTTCCCACTCTAATTTTAGAGGCTGATTATTTAATGCACTAATTCAACCTTATTGGGCATATGAAAACGTTACGTTAAATCATATGCTCAGCATTTTAATATTTTGAAATAACAAGGGATAAAATCTCTTTGAAATGGCTGGGGAGACATTCACTAGACATTCTAAAATGAGTTTTATGAAACTCCTACAAGTGAATGAGAAATTGGGCTAACAGGTCTTTTAAGTACTCTAGTGAACTGGCTTTAAAACCAGTGCTTGCTTTGCGACTGCCTTTACATAGCACAGCTTACATTTTCATGCATCACTTTCCTGTGTCATGTTGCATAAGCCACTGGATTTTAAACCTTTTCTCCAAAAGGTGTTTTATGTGACTTGTGTATTAGACAATAAAAATAGGAAGAGAATAGTATTTCTCTGCTGCACAAGAAATCCAAACACAAATGCCTTTATTTTGCAGTGTACATAATTTGAATTAATTAATTGGTTAAAAGAATTTGCATCAATGGGTCATGGAGTCTGTCACCTATAGGCAGAAGCTTGGAGGTTAAATTCAAATAAGAATTTACGGATTTTGCTGTTTCTACTTTGCTAGTTACTTAGAAGGTTTCTGCTCTGTCAGAAATAGAAGGGATGCTGAGCTTTTCTTTACAATTGGAGCAACTGTCCTTGAAAATCCAAAAAACCCACCCACCACTCTGCATCCAAATTAGACAATTAAGAATCATATGGGGAAAAGAAAGAGTACCTTAACTTTTCTCTCTCTTTTTAATTTTTTTAAAGCAATTTCTTCAGGAATGTCAGTGAGAATTTCAGAGAATAAAAACTTTTTTATGAGTGTGTAATTTTTTTTTCTCTATTGCTTGTTCGTTTGTTTTGGAGTTTTGTTTTTTTGTTTGCCTCCAGAACACATCGCTTCTGGAAATAACTTGTACAAAGTTTATGCAAGCTGACTTCTGAACCTGTCTTGATAGCAACACCCGGGAAACTTGTCAAGATTTCCATCTTGTTTGGTCATTCCTTTTTTTTCTACACAACAGCATGTAGTGCCATAGCTGAGATGGAGTTTGTTCTGTTGTATGTTGATAGACAAGTTTCCACAGTATCACACAGAAATAGGACACTGACTGGGGTGTTATTATGGGAGAGGTGGGTCAGAATGCGTTTGGCACTCTGCCTAGAGTAGAAGAACCAAGTGCCTTGGTATTTTCTAAAAAGAGATATCAGCTTGATTTTTAAAGTGGTTGTAAGCTCAGGAGAAGATGTGCGTAACTACCAGGCAGCCATTCTGCACCTTGTTTGAGCTCTCTCTCTGCATTCCCTATGTATTGAAGTATCTAACATGAGGTCTAGATTCTGCTTAAGTCCTAGTTTGGGTACAGCCTCAACTGCTTGTCTTGGCACAGTGTGCCTGGGGGCTGGTTACTGTGCACACACCAACGACTGGAATAATGAGAGACAGACCAGAACATGACAGGCGAGTGCCCTATCTGAGGTGACAACTGCACATGCAGAGGGAAAATTCGCTCTCCAGAATACTACTCTTCTGCCTGTAAAGTACATGCATACAGTTAAATTAATTTCTTGAGTTTGTTGATATGTTTGCACTTTTCTGATACAAATAAAAATACTCTAGCTGATTAAAAGAAGAATTTCTAATAGTTCTATCTCTTTAAAATGTATCATCATTGGCAAAGTGAAACACAATTCTGTTCAACGTATGTAAGCCAATTCTCACCAATTTAATACTGTTTACATAGGAATTATACCCTTCTGCCTTCAGGCAGCCCTGTAAAATCAAATGGTACAATTAGAGCTACAGGACACATTCACTGGTTGGTTGCAATCAAGATAAGGCTTAGACACTATGGTGGGTTTCAATTTGTAAAGTGTATGGATTCCTTATCTAAGGGTCTGAGAAATGGAAAAGCGTTTTGTTAGTAGGCTTAAATTCACTATATATCTCCACTGAGCAGTTTTTAGAGGACTGTAAATTGAAAATGTTTGAAACTAAACTGCATTAGGTCATTATATAAAAGGAGGGACATAAGGATGATAATATGTATTTCCAAGCTTTGTTTGGAAATCTGGGTCCTTTATTAGAAACATAAAAGTGTACAAGTTAGAACAATGATCACTGTGTTTTCGTAGTATCAGGAGAACTAGTGGTCCAGCCTGCGCTTGTTAAATGAAAAATGTCCAGAGAGGGCCAAAGGCTTGCCTGGCATGTAAGGGAGGTAGATGAATGGAGAGGAATGCTGCCCAGCGGCTAACTGCTGGTGTCAGCCTACCCACAAACAGCCTGGACATTGCTAAGATTTAGCTGTACTGTAGTTGCTGTATAATTAATTAGTTTAAGCCTGAAGAAGTGCTTTTGTCATTTTAATTCTAAATAAACCCCTTCATCCATTAGGGGAAGATGCTGACCTTGGAGGTGTGGGTTCATTTTTTGAAAGCTTTGGCACTTCACTGAATCTCCAGGTGGACAGCCTTCATGCTGCAGATTAGCACCAAAAGCAAAATTCTTTACCTGGGAGCTGCACTGCTTTGGAAATGCTTTTTCTGCATATCTAAGGCAGCTTCTTCTGGGCAGAGCATGACTCAGACTTCAGCAGTCCCTCTCCTGGCCGAGTGCGTGAACAACAATTCCTTGAGCTCCAGAAGACATTTCCTTTATTTTTAACTGACACTTAATTGCTTTTTGCTGCAGAAAGGCATAACTTATAGTTATGCTTTTAACTTCAAGTTTTTTAACATCCTACTACCTTTATCCCCCTATTTTCTTCTTTAAAATAGGGGTACTGTCTTTTATAAAATCAGAAAATAATATTTTGCCGAAGCTTTTCTGTATTTCTGGTAGTTAATTCTGGATAAGGACCTGAAAGTGAGTTGATAGTGGTTGTAAGCTACTCTGTTAACTGTATCCCACATTGATAGCAGTCCAAAGTAATTGAAAATGGTTTGATCTCTGTATTTAGTCTTACTCATTTACCTTCTTTAATTAATCAAGGTTAAAAACAAGGCTGTAGACTTCACTAGGGAATACATCCCCATGTGAGACAGGAAGAGAGGGGGAATTCCTGACCACTGAGAATGGATTTGATAGATGATCACACTGTAGAAAATATCCAAATATTCAATACAGCTTACCTATAATAAAACAACAGTGTCCAATCCAGCTGTTAAAGAAGCTTTTTCAATGGACTTAATACTTCTCTCCCTCTTCCACCTTTGTAAAACTGACTTCTCTCTACTAAAAACCATTTTTGTTCTACATTTTCTTGTCTCAATTGCATACAATTCTATGTCCAGGTATCTCTGAACCTCTGGTTTCTACTTTTAGCCTTAGATATCAAAGTTCCTAACTGAATTTTGTGAGATAATTTACTTTCCTTATTATGGTCTTCCATTAACCTTCCTCATTTTTTCTGGGATTTATTACCTATTCTTTGCTTGCCAGTGGCTGGAATACATTTGCCATTTTTTCTTGAGAGTTCTGGGTATGGTAAGGGGGATATGGATTACAATCACATTCATTCTTAAATGACTTTGCTAACATTTTTTCATTCACTTTTTACTTTCTTGATCCCTTTTGGGATGGAAATCAACAATGCATATCTGCTTAATCAAAATCAGGCCTAATCAATCACAGTTTTTTAGTGTGTGTATATATATTTAAAAATATAAATCATGGTTTATTCAGATCAAGAAAAAATAAATTTGAGGGAGTAGGATTTCAAAGAAACTGTGGTGATACTGTAGGGCCAGTAATTTTTGCTATACAGTAAAATGAAATAAGATGTTATATTATTAAAAATACTATTTTAGACATGCTTTGGCAGTTCTGTAAACATGCTCTCCTGTTCAGCAGGAAATCTCCACACTTGATCTTCACTCATGCATACATTTTCATGAAACTTGAGAAACTTCACTTGTTTCTGACTTGTGAAAGCACTTATTTTACTCTTTTGAGGCATTCAGAATATATGTTTTTAGAAAATATACAACTGTGATGTCACTGCATTCACACTGAGCCTTAAGGGGAATACACTAAACTTATTAAACAAGAAAAAGAGCCGTAGTTTGTTCTGTATGTCTTTTGGAATAAGGTAGAGTTTGTTTCAGCCAGCTAAGAAATCTCAGAAAAAAAAAAAGGTAATTTTGTGTTTAAAAGCTCTATAGCAGACATGGTAAACATTTAGCATAATAAGTTGCTTACCCAACATATTTTAATATTATCTCTTTTCCTTAACCATAATGAGCTGACATAGTGAGGTTGCTTGGAAAAAAAGGCAGGTTGCCTGTGTATGTTTGAGATGGAATCAATATACATTATTTATTCTAGGAAAATAAAATTTTCTGTTAAGACAGCTCTGTCCAAAAACCTGACAGTGGTGGTATTTAAATACATATGCAATAGATGTTACCGTTGTTGCCAGACTAACATTCATCAGAAGTGTTCGTACGCTCTTATGTTAAGGTATGCTTCTCAGTTTTGTACCCTATTTACTATAATATTATTGTTGACACTAGTTAGGTTTTATTTTTCTTCTACCACCAAGAAATAGTGCTGAAGTCCTCAAGATGTATAGAAGTAAAACACCTCACTCTGCTCCTGCCTATAGCTTTCCCAGTCTCTTTCAGTAGGCAGTATAGTTGAAGATGATAAAAGAGGGGTTTAGAATATTTTCAAAGTTTAATCAAAGAATGAGAAATATAGCCCAAAACAGCAAATATTGAGGAAAGAGATGCTCAAACTGCTGTTTAACTCCCTTCTTCTTACCAACTATTGTGTTTGCCCCTCTTACAGTCTCTCATTGCAGCTGTTCCACTTTGCTAGAAGACCTCTATTTTCACAGGTACATCTACTAAAAACATGTGGATATCCACCCCTTTTGCCCTTCAGCAGCAACATCTTTTTTTTTTTTTTGCTTTGGTGTTTTCTAGTGACACCTTATCAGAGTTTCCTGTCTATCTTTGAAAACTCTTGACTTTCTCCTGCAATACAAGTAGCCCTGTCATTTCAACGGCCCTTTTGGAGAGATGTTCCAAGTTTCAATTCCTCCTTCTGAAACACCCATTTAAAAAGCTGATCATTATTATTCCTGACAGGGTCACATGAGCATCTTACACTGAGGCACTAAAGCTTTATTTATCCTGCAAAAATCTTCCTGGTGTGTCCTAGGATCACATTTCCTTTACAGTGCTACTTTACTTCAGTGATTCAGAACCTTCTCTGTTTCAGAGTAAAAAACACTGAATTTAGCAACACTGTAAAGAAGCTACTTACAAACATGGGATATGCTGGGTGCTGAAGACCCCGCCACAGGTGCAGCATCCACCAGACGCATCACCTAAGGTGGAATCCAACATGCCTGGAACCCTCACACATGTTCCTTTGACAACCTCCCTGCATCCATACTCCTGTTCATAGTGCAGTAGTAGTGGTCACTATCTCCTGAGTAGACTTTGAGGATCTTGAGGAATCTTGCCCTTCTATGAATACAGTGAGAGCTCTTCCCTTCTCTTTCCCATCACTTTGTACACACAGATTATTTCTATTCCTCTCACCTTTGATGTTTCATGCCTTCTGAATAGAATACAGTAATTCACAAGGTCTTAACTATTCAAGGCCATAAATGCTTCATTTTAAACTATTACCCTTGAAGTCTTTGAACTACCCCCAATTCAGCATAAATTTTCCTGGGTTACTTGCCTTAAGTTAATTAGTTTTCTGTGCTCAGTGCCCACATCTTTGATTTGTTTTAGAGGCTTCCTTACTTGCTCAGAAAAAAATTTCTTCTTTCTGCATGTGAGTGAAGTGTAAAAATGGTCTTCAGTATTCTGCAAAACTATTAATTCAGAAAGATGAAAATCATATTGTCATTCTCTCTGAGAAACCTATTATTATATCACCATTAAGTACTGATTAAATATACATTGTCCTTGTATAAATATATTATGTTAATAGTCCTTCCATGATCTTATAATACTTCAGGATTATTCCAAACCCAATAAATGTAGAAAATTCCAATTTTTTAGTTGATAACGTATTCATTTTCCTCTACATAGTCCATCAGATGGCAGGTACAGGTAGGAGATTGTGGAGCATAGGCAAAACTTTGGATTTTAAATATGTTTCATAAAAACTGTATGAAAATCATGAAGGTTTTAGGAGGATTCATACTGAAGACCATTTTTACATCTAGTATAGAGCAACCTGCAGACAAACCTGAATTAAAAGCACTAGAGCCTTGGAGTTACCGACCGTCAAGTGTACACCCTGCCATCTCAAAAGTGCCAATGTTATCAGGCAATTTTTGTCACTCATTTTGCCAAATTCTACACTGTTAACAGAATTTGAACTACGTCAAAGCTTCACATTTCTCTGACAAATAACTGCAGTATAGGGATGCTCTCACTCAAGCACAAGTATTTGGGTGGAATAATGTGCTGGTCCCTGCCATTCTTCTGTGAAATATATCCAAAAGACTCACCTTCAAATGAGACTCTGAAGTGAAAAGCCTTGGAAAGAGTTATGGGCCCTGTGGAAGTCAAGAGCATTGGTTGGGGGTTTTAACACTACAGCTTGGCTTGCCAGATGACTGGAATGCATAGATACATAAAAACTTGAGGAAAGGTACAACGATATTCAGCTGGTTGCATACAATTAAGATTATTGTTTTACAAGTGCATTTATGACAGAACTGAATTAAAAACCATATAAAGTAATTAAAATTACAAACAAGCAGAGTTTGTTTTAATAAGGTGTTGGAGTAGTATTCAGGATCAACCTTACATATACTCTTTTATTTTCAGCCAAATAAAACCCTGTTGAGTCATTTGAGGAGAGTTACATGACTTTACAAGTACTGTTCACACTTTTTGAGACATGTTCTCAACACTGCTGGTGTATTAGTGAAGTACAAAATTCTTCATTGCCAAAATATCTTTTCAGTTTAAGTGATGAAACACCAAAGAATCATTTTACATTTAAAATAATGTACACAAAAGAAAAGAAATAACTTTGAAATAGTAATTTTTCCAAAATTTTTATGGTGTAAGAGAGGAGAAACTTGAAGCCTGTAATTTCTTTCTTAGAATGGAACAGGCTGGTAGAAAATGCAGGAAGCTGAGAAGAAAATCACTCTGAAGAAGAAAGACACTAAGGTGAGAGAGATGTAATTAAATAAAATTTTTTTATGGTCTCTTTGTATAGCTTGATCCATTTGATTTTTTTTTTTTTTTAAATGCAGTATAAGAATGATTTCAAGGAAATGCTGTGTTTATACCTGAATTAAAGATAGACCTGCTGCTGTGTAGAAAGAAATTATTTAATATCTCTTGTTTCTTAAATGTACTTATGAGGAACTGGATTGGCTGGCATAAAACCAGGGAAGAAACTTGTTCACTGCAATGCAGACTACTCCAGTGAAAATAAGTAAAAGCTGCAAGTCTGCCAAAGACTACTTTGCCTGGTTTTTACAGTTTCTTGAATGTAAGCTGTTGGAGGGTTTTGGTGGACTAATGTTCTAGTTAGCTACTTATTTTAATGTAGGCTTTAGGTTCAGAGCACTAGAAAGGTCATTATGCAAACAGAGGCCCCTGTAGTCCTTTAAAATTTCAAAAATTAAATAGGACTCCATTCAGCTACAATTTTTTTCCTTGAAGACAAACTGTGGTTGGGAATCATAACAGCCATCTACAATTCTTTGTGGAAGTAATCCTATTGGTAAAATACATAATTCAAAAAAACGCACAGTCAAAAATATGATGATATGAGGTTCCTGGTGAACTGTTGCCTGTGGTAAATGAGAAACTAAAGACAAGAGTGGGAATTCTGTGAGAAGTGTGGAGTTGGGAGTTGGAATTTGGAGATATGTGGCTTGGCAAATTAGATTAAAAATAGACTTTCTTCCTTCGTGTCTCTCCAGTGTCTTGCCTCCCAGATCACTGTCCCCCTGCCTCTGGTGTTTATGTCAACAAATTCAGGCTTTTAGGGAGAGCCAGCACTGGGGAGGATCTTGCCCCAGCTCCCAAGCATGTTTGTGACTTCTGACCATGCTGATGCCTGCTTTTTGATACACTGGCAATTTCAGGTTAGCTGAAAGCTTCCTTCAGCAGATGTACTCCCCAGGGAAGAATCTGTCCTTGTGCCCCCATAGCATTCCTCAGGACTTCCAGGCAAAAAGGGACTTGCAGCGCACCAGATCAAGCCTCTGAAGTCAGATGGCACAGTGAGAAAATTGTGTGGAGGGAAGAGGAAAATCCAATCAGAGAAGAGGGGCCTGTCGCTGTGTTCCCAAAATTTGGCATGCAACTTTGTACACCTATGCCAGGGACTGGCCAGGCCAAGGTGAGGACCTGTCCACATTCTTAGACAGACAATAGAGACCATCAGAAAGAGCTCAGAGCATAAAACCAGGTACCACAAATAGAACATAACAAGTTCTCTCTTCTCAAATAATTTGGGTGGTGTTTAATAAACTCTTACCCTGGGCACCCATTTCTGTGTGGCAGATTTGAACAGCACCTTGCAGATCCTTTGGGTAACACAGCATTTACTTTGTAGAAAATAGCATAATATTTTGCTAGCAAATGCACTCTTATGTCCAACAGTTGCTACCCAGACGCTCACAAATGTAATACTGTGTTGACACAAACTATCTGCCATGTGCAACTATTTAAACATTCTCACTACACTAGTGAGATATGAGGGTAGTTCTATTTTTCCTTAAAAATCCCTTTGCGCTTACAGGCAGTTTTGACTCAGCTTTGTGAAAATGAATATTAAAATGCAGCCCAGTTTTCTCCCCCTTTGGAGCATGGATGGCTACTGCAGACTCACATGTGAAAGAGAAAGCATGTTTTGGATTCCCTTAGTGAGTCATCACTCTTTCACTGGTGATTCATTATTTGCAAGGAGTGGAAAGCAAAGCAGGACTGTTATTACCAACTGTCATCCATTTATCTGGTTACTTATTTATTTTAGCCTGGGGTATTTCTCAAAGCAATGAAATGCGGCTGAACTGACAGTGACCAAAGTCTGAAGCTTTTTCTCAGGCCGAGGGCTGTATGTGGCATTTGCACATATGGAAGTGAGTAGAGATGAGATGGAGGATCTTCATTCACATAAAGTTCTTTTGCACTAAAGCATGGAAGAATGAAGGAAGGATTCGTACTGCCAGCTTAGGCGTGTGTCAGGAACAATCCTTGGGTACTTCAACCTCCTTCAGCAAAGCTGGCTGAGAATTCGTCTAACCAGCTGCTCAGGAGCTGGGGTGGTTCTCACCTTGGGAGTTCCCTGATCTCTCCGTCTCTTGGTGCAGCAAGGGGCAATTTAAGAAACAGCAATACATGGAGCAGGCACTAAAATCCAGCAGTTTATGCCATTGTTAATGCCATTGACTTTACTATGACTTGTCATCCTGAATAATATGTCATCTGCAGTGTGCCAAAAAGATACTTCCTCTTTTAAATGCATGCAAATACTATAATGGCAGTTAATTAGCCCAGACATATTTATAAATAGTTCCCCACTTTTGCAAAATGCGTGTGAATTGCTATAGAGTACAGCTACGCTCCTTAGCAATTACGTGGTTTATGTGTTTTTCTAAAAACCATGGGACAAAGAACTATACTCTTCCTCCTAAAGTTTGCTACCTGGACTTTATAGAAGTAGCTACATTTGTAGCTATAGTTGACTCAAGTATGGAGCAATATGATTTTTTTTCTTGTTCTTGTTGAAGCTAGGCAAGACATTTCATGTTAGAACTGTCTTCTGATTATTTGTTGTTAGTGATAGAAGAACACCTTTGTGTGTGTTTTAGCTAACATTAGTCACAGACAGGAGCAAACTCTTTGAAGTCCTGGGAGGCAGAATCACTTTTAAAATACAGACTTTTTGCCACCCAAGATAAGGTAATCTTGGATCAGCAACAAAAGCTTTCCTGACTAGGAGCATTTATTGAAAAGACTGCTAACTAAATTCTGGTCATTCTTTTAAGCAGCACTGAAATCAGGCCGAAGGCTGAAATTCTTTTATCAGGAATTTAGAAAAGCATAAATTTTTTTAAGTAAAAATTCAAATGCCCTCCTAGTAGGAACAAAAACCCCATTTTTTTTTTTCTACTCAAAACCTGTCATTGTCAGACCTGCAAATTTCAGCACTTTTCAGGCAGTCTGAAGGTCTATATTGTGCTTTTTGTTCTACTTGTGCTTGTTCACAAAAGATAGTACATTTTGAACCAGTTTTTCTGAAAAATTCATCCCTCATTACTTCCTTTGTTTGTCATACTATACTCCATTTAACTTTCTGCTTGTTTTTACTGATCTTTCATGTTGCTAAATCCCCAAAAGCAGAATTTAACTAATTCATTAAATATTTTAATCATAGAAATATCACTGTTCAATTGCATCATCTGCCTATAGACTGCATTATGGTGGGGGAAAAAGATATGTAGAAGCACATCCTCTCGGAATTCAACTGCGATCCTGAGGTTTAGGCAAATCTGTTGGTCATTGATAAACTTGTGCGCACCAAACATAATTTAGGATGGCCTGTATTATCTAGTGACAAGGGGAGATGAGGCTTTTACAGAAAGAAAAACAACCATTGTCAAATGATTCCTGTATTTCCAGACTGCAAGTGACACATGGCAATTTTGTGGGCAACACAAAATGACAGAAGTCTAGTATCTCTCTTTTCTTTGTATTCCTGGAAAAAGGGTTGACTATAAATGGTCCTATGTCTGTAAAATTTTCCCTGAATATCAATCGCAGTGTAGTAATAGAAGGGGATTTGGTTTTGAACTTCAAAATATATTCAAACAAAATGAATCTCAGTGTAGTTCCATGTTATAATGCTGATTTTCAGAAATTAAGTGTATTTCTATCCCTGTAAGAAACAAGCTCTACTTGCCCCAAACTGGACACCTGAAACATGAAACATTACGGATCTGTGTTGCTATACATGAAAAACGTCTTTGAAGTCCAAAGAATAAGTGAACAGCTGAAAGATAAAATACATTGTATTTGTACAAGTAACACAAATGTGATTGTATTTATGAAACAATTTAACATATGTTTTCATTTTCTGCATTCTGTCTTATCTACCTAAGCAAAGTTTTCATTTTGCTGTAAGTTCACTTTTAGCCTGCTGTGATATGTGGTCTTCTCAGAGATAGAAAACAGGAAACAGGAATTTGCAGTTGAAGGAAACTGTTGCTTTTACAAAAGCAGATCTCCCCTTCCTCTCACTCAGAACAAGAGCTATTAGCTGGTTCTATTCATCTGAGCTTTCCCATTCCAGCCAGTGCATGTGTTGTATTGCCCTCTGCCACTTGTCTTACATTTCTCCCATCAAGGAAGATCTACTCTAAAAGGATGAAGTAATTCTCACTACTGCTAATAAACAATAAAGCATCTCTGCTCACTTTTTCTTTAGATCTCAGTGCATTTGGAGAAAATTAAAAATCCTCATGTGATATTTAAGGTTCAAATTTGGCAGGAGTATAATCCTGGGAAAGAAAAAACATTCATCAATATTTAAGGTGGGAAATCTCATTTCAATGTCCCGTTTTGCTGAACTTCCCAGTGCACATCGGAAAGTAACTTCAAGCTGATTACACACAGTTGAAATAAAGCTGGCACTGGCCCTTTACTTTTGTTCTTCAATCAGAGGGTCTGTATGATAGCTAGAGCTTTTGAACAAGCACAACAGCTCTTCCCAATCCATAAGTGTCACAGTCAGATGGAAAACTCTAAAGATTAAAAGTTGCTCAGACACTTATAATGGGGAGTACTGCATAAAGCTGAAAGATTTTTCTTACATTCTTGTTTATTATACCAGCATCTGCTGTTGAATGGCACATTTCAAAATATTTTTCCCTCTCTGAGGAATTTGGGGTGCAATCTTGCATCAAGTCAGTGACTGGAAGAGTTTTGGAGACCTGAGTCTTCTTTTCTTACAAAACTCAGATTTCCATCATCATTCTTTGGGACATAATGTGGAGCTGCTCCTGAAAAGAGACAGCTTTTCCCTTCTTTTTGCTCAGATTAGCGTTCATGTACCTGCATGATGAATCAGTCTAGGGATGACTTGGTCAAAATCTAATTCCCCCCTTCAGTGTTTTATTTTGTTGTTATTTACAGAAATAAAATAATATACATGTTTAAAATTACATAGAAATTATATCTTGGATACATATCTCCAACACTTGCATTTATGCATGGATGTTTAACAAATTAATATAAATAGAAATTTTAAAAGGATAATTCAAGCAGTCTATTAAAATAATATCATATTGAGGTATTTTTTATGCTATTTTAGAGATAAAAAATATAAAAAGAATAATTTCTACTAAATAATCCACTGCTATATCACATACAATGTGATCCTTGTGGGTCCATTCCAAGTCAGAGTATCCTGTGATTCTATAACTTTCACACATATGCATCACTTCATTGAACTCCAGTGACTTTTGTTTATATCGTTACAGCTCAGAGTGCTGCTGGCCTAGATATAAGGGTGGGGATTATTCTCAAGCAGTACGAAGTAAATGATGATTACCTCAATCTGCCAAAATTTTTGTCTGTAACTGTTATACTGAAGAATGTACCCCAGATCAACATTGTGTGTTAAGTTCTGTTTTGCGTTACTTGATTATGTCCATGACAGAAAATGATTACTGCCACCTCCCCAGTGGCTACAAATTGAAGGTATTGTTTTTGAGTAATTTATTTTGCCTGAAGGATGGTAAAATTTTGTCATATAAAGGATTGCTTTAAGCACTATTTCAAAGGCAGCATTCAATCTATTGTTCTGCAGTCTGGATAATGACTAGCCTGGGCTTAACCTCTCTTGTATTTCTATTACCTCTAAACTGTAAGAAGTGCTTATGAAATGTCACATACCTACCCTGCTATTCAATTTGTGCTCACAGAGGAAGTCTTTGCAATCTCACAAAAGAATTGTGAGACACCGTTTATCAGGTTGTGCAGAGTTTTGAGATCCTTGGCAAGGAGGAATAACATGATTGTAAAATCCTTTGTTTGTTTTTAAGATTTTTTTAATTATCAAAATAAGAATTGAATTCTATTCCAGCAAAGATACTGCCTTCCAGTGGACTATTTCAAGTCCTATTCAAACCAAGGGCATGATTCCCTACCTTCCAGGGCACTTGCATCAGGACTGAGGAGTGTCTCACAAACTCTAGTGAAGTGTTGGATGTCACATATCACTTAGAGCTAATTGAAATTCAATAGTGAATGACAGCATTCAGTACCACACCACAATACTAACGCAGAAAGGAAGAGAAGGTTTCCTGCTGACGGTGCACCTGAGGGGACCCAAGACCACTGTTTCTATCTGACTAGAGCTAACACATCTAGTATTTGTGAGCCGTGCTTGCATGTAACCCGAAGAAACAATAAAACCCCACCAATACCACACTCTTCTCCCCAAATGCTTTCCAGTTCTTCAGCAGCACAGGTTATAAGCACGTAGGACTAGCACAAAAAACCTTCTCTCTATTAGTAATTACATTGCCTCTTATTTCTCACACTGCCACAGTAGTCTGTCCCTGTAGTCAGCTTCCCTGTGATTTGGGATGCCCCATAGGGCTGTCCATCTTGCCTAAAATGGGAATGAGAAGTTATTTTCAAGTTTCAAATCTGAAGCATGACTTCAGTGCATGAAGCTATGGCAAATCTCAAAGAACATCACAGGTAATAATTGTGATTAGAGCCTAAAACCCAGTACATTTTTCTTGGGGAAGGCTGTGAACACAAGCTCATTATAAATACATACCTACCCCATGTGGCCTTTGAAGAATGACAATATGCTATCACAGCAACATGGAGCCACTGTAACTGCTTTCCTTATTAAATGTGCTTTTTCTATTTTTTGATGCAACTCACATATGAAAATTAGATTATAGTTTCAGTATTATAATTACCGGAAGTGTGTTTTTGGAAAGGAATGCAATAAATACCCATGGAAAAAATATTCTGCTTTGATTAAATAATATATTTCACATAAGAGTAAATCAGGTAGACTCTTCTTTTTTAGTTTGTTTGTTTGTGGTTTTTTTTTTCTTTTTTTCCCTGCATTTTTATATTTGTGAAGCCACCCTTACTTAGGACAAGTAATTAAAACTAGTTTTCTTTACTGTGAGGGTTGATTCTGCATTTAGCATCAGTTGTTAATTCCTAATACATGGAACTTACAGGAAAATCCAAAGAAGACTTTAGATTTACCATAGATGCTTAACTGACAGTGAACAGAGCACATTTTCACATCTGGACTGGTAAAGAGGAGGGCCTTGTGCTTTAGACCTAGCCAGGGTTAGTTAGCTGCTGAATGAGTGTTCTTCAGATTTCAGTTTCTGCACTTATGTCTTTATCTTTGTCACTTCCAACAGTTTGGGCTGTCATTTTACTGGTTATTTTAAAACAAAGCCATTTAGCTCATTCCCTCTCTCTTCCCAGTCTTACTGCAAGTTATGAAATACCTCAAAGTTGGAAGTAACAAATTGTCTTGACAGCCCAAGAGCTTTTCTTCCTTCTTTTGTTTCTCATGCTCTGTTGTAGAGTCATTAAGCCACTAAAGGAGAAGGAAAACAAGGACACCTCCAGTTGCAAGCTGCAATAATTGGAAAGCAGAAAACAAATGTAAAACAGCAGAGAGAGGAGTAGGAGAAAGAATCCTCCAATTTTTGGTAGTTGATTCTATAGGTAACTGAAGAAATTTTTATTTCTTATTTTCCTATCTCCCCTTCAATGTCTGTACATCCAATTTCACATGTTCATTTTGGAACTGGTATTGATTTAGAAGCAAACGTCATCAAAAAACTTCAGTCGAAATGCAATAAGTAGGTAGGCCAGTGACATAAAGAGAGGATAACTGAGATTGGTGCTTTAGGCAGTTAAGAGAGTGAAAGGAGATAGACGGGGAATGGTTTAGGAAGGAAAAAAAAGCTGAAACATTACTGCCAGCATTATTTAATTATTTCCGAGTTAACAATGCAAAATGAGGATACACTAAATATAAATCCTTATCTTTAATTATCAAGCCTGTCCTGTTCCACTTGCTCTGGAAAACCTGAAATCAATGGGAATGAATCCTAGCAGAGGTCCAGTTACTGGCAGAGGAGGACTGCATATACGAAAGGAGGGCAACGTACTTTAAAAGAGAACACAACAGAAAGTAATGCAATCTGAGGGGGGAAAAAAAAGCGAGGTTTGTTTCCTTGTCTGCCTGCATCCTGAGCTCACTTTAAATGACAGACTTTTCTTCTCTCTGCATTTCAATTAGACTGTGCCAATGGGCAAGTGGGGAAGGGAATGTTAATGAGGCAGCCGGGGAGCGGGGTGGGAGCCGGGGCTGGCGGCTCCGCGCTCCCGCCGCACACCGGGGAGCGCCGGGCGGCTGCCGGGGTTGTGCCCTGTCACACACACACTTGACAAGGCGCTATTAAAAGGCTGAGGAGGGAGGGCCACTGAAAATGTCTTGCACCGTTCTGGGGAGCGCTTTCCGCCCCGTTCCTCGTTCTCGCACCGGCGACGCTGCCGCGCCCGCTCGCTCCGCGCGGGCTGCGAGGCCGCGGGAGCCCCCGGGGCCGGAGCCGCGGCTCGTCAGGGTGACTTGCATCTTCTCTGCCCCCCGCGCCGGCCGCGGGGGCGGTGGGCACGGCCGCGGCGTCTCTGGGCTCTGCCGCGGGCTCGGTGGGCTCTGCCGTGGGCTCGGAGGGCTCGGTGGGCTCTGCCGTGGGCGCGGCCCGCGCCGCCCCCGCGCGCCCCGCGGGGCAGCCCCGCGCC
>JAWWLV010000144.1:48067171-48087508 GCA_035041135.1 Platyrinchus mystaceus
CTGAAATACTACTATTGTACTACTGTATTTTATACAGCATTACCTATTAAAAATATATTTGAGAATCCGGGTGCAAAAAAAATGCATTAAAAGTGCCCACTAATACACAGCTCTATTAAATAAAGGTACTACCTCTTTCTACCATTGGTTCCTGTCATGCTTGAATGCAAAGTACAAGGTTAGCAAAAGATAAAAGAACTGTAGCTCCATTTTTAATGACTGTATGATCCAGGACTATAGTGTCCAGACACTAAGCACAAGACAGTAAAATTAATCTGTCTGAAAGGATCACCATTTTCAAAGCTTTCTTACATCTGTTGATCTCTAGAAGAGCTCCATCAGCTCTTGGACTTTGGAACATGTGAATTTCATACTTTGCTGTAATAGCAGCAAGCCTTGGGAAGATGCCGACTTCTGGTGACAGAAGGAGTGTTTTCCACAGAATAAGCAAGACTGTCCTTCCCAGAGCTATGTCACAGTTTCTGTCAGCTCCAGGGTGACAACTTTTTTTGCCATGGCTGACCACAGAGGCATTCTCCAAAGGCTGCAGGTGAAGCTGGGCATCATTAGGGAAAGGCTGTTTCACAGACTTCAGTGGGCTCTGGTATGCTACCCAAATTTTCCTTAAATAGTTAACAAGCTAATAAGCACTGTGACAGTGTTCGTTTACAACAAAGTAGTGTGTAACCAGAGTGAAATCCTCTATGAATTATCTGTTTAATATCACAGTTTCTTGGCCACCCTAGTGTGAGTTCTCTGGACATTTCACAGGTCCTTGATGCAGAAGGACTTTGACTTCTGAAGTTCTTCCAGGGAATTACAAGAATTTTTTTGTTGTTGGTTTGTTTGGTTTTTTGTTTTGTTTGTTTGGTGGGTGGGTTTTGGGGTTTTTTTATGTTTTGAGTGTGGGAAGGTCCTGAAGGAGAGCCTCTTTTCATAACTTGTACTTTCACTGGCAATTTGACATGTTGCCAGCATAAGCCAAAGTGGCTCCTAAAATCTGGCTTGAATAACATGTAGGATGAGTGCTCTTGGTTAGAAAAGCAGCAGGGCCTGTGTAAGAAGAGATGATCATCAAATAAGCTAGCAACTAAAATCAAGTGAGTCTGGAGCCACCATGCAATAAAAGCATATCTTAAGAAGCCCAGACTTGTCTGCTTTATGACTGTGAAGAGAAACTGGAAGCTGCTGCTTTTAAAATTGATACTGCTGTTAGGGGTAGATGTGGTCTGGTATACAGGAGGGAGTGTCAGAGTGAGTGTGTCAAATAAGACAGTTTATGAATGCTGTGGCTTGGAATAAAGCACATAGATTAAACCTGAAAGTAGCCTAGAAGGGTGATGTAACAGAATTTGCCAAGATATTCCATGATTCTGAGTACTGAGGTAATAAAATTCAAACATTTGAAAAAAAAATAAAAGAAAGGAAGACTTCTGAGTATAAGTTCTGACAATCTGAAACAAATTTGGAAAATTTTCTGCCTTACCTTCATGTTATGGTTTCCTTTCTAATAGCACAAGCCTCTAAGCAGAGTAGACAGAAATACGGTTGCATGAGAACAATAACTTTGCCCTCCCTACTTGTGTGATGACACTGATTCAGGTCAGTTTAAGTAATTACTGCTCTACTTTATCAAAGTCTGCTCCCTTCCATTTCCAGACTTGTTTAAATGCGCTTGTTCTCTTTGTCTTCCTCTGTCTCATTATTTAGAGAGTGTTGGGGCAGTCTGGTTCATTTTAGCTTTATCATGCTCATCCAGTTGATCTAAACAATGGAATTTGTTACTTAGCCTCGTTATTATAAACAGTCTCTTTCCATCTTGCTGGAAGCTGTAGTGTCTAAAGGGACAAGGTTTTGTGCTGATGTTTTATTTTTCATTTGAATGACGTTTAGTTTTGGTTTGCTGACAAATGTGTCCTGTGTTAGCTAAGTTGCTTTTAATTCAACCTTTTAAGTAACCCATTTCAGTAAGATCACATTTCTTCCAGTGTAACTCAACTATATTTTCAATTTCATTTTTCTGTTGAATGTTTTGTGCAATTCTAAGTAAAACTGACTCACATTGGTAGTTTATTTTAGAGCTGACTGCTTTTTAATTTTTTTTTTTTCCCATGGTGTGTGAGGATGTAATGAAAAGGGAACAAAGTGAGATTTGGTGGATTTCATGGTAGTCTGGCCTTATGGGAACAAATTTCACATTGCCTATATGTTTAGATTGCCCTTCCCAATGATTTAGTTCACTTATTCTCAACATTTTGTTTTTCCCTTTGTTAATTGTACCATAGTCAAGACTACTGTTTATAATTACCCAGTTGTTGCAAGTGTTTATACAACCAAAGTGTCCATGTTCTGTTAATATCTTTACAATGAATCTGTAAATTGGAGGAATACTCTGTTTAAAAGATAGGGAAAAAATCCAGAAAGCTGTCTAGATAGTTAATTGCTTCCTTAATCACTTGGCAGTGGATACCTCTGAGATTTTCAAAATGTTGCTATAGGTGTCAAAAGCCTATGAAGTCCAGCAGTAACAAGTGAGAGTATATAAATATCTTCTTTTCCCCCTGCAAAGAACCAATTAAATTATGCAGTTCTGGGTTGCTTTGAAATCTCCCTCATATTGAAGCACTAGCAGGATTCAAGCTAGACACTGGTTGATTGATTGGCTCAATGTGATATGGGCTGCCCAAGTCAGTACAGTAGCCTTCTCATCAGGGCTGAATTACATTCTAGCTTAAACTTCTTACTTATTCCCTACCTAATTTTGAAAAGGGAGCTGAATCAGTCTCCCACTTTCCAACCCTGTTATGGAGACATGGGACTTTTTATCGTTCTGCAAAAATGGCTTCTTCCACTGGAGATGTTTTCCTTTGTATAAAATATCTATTTTTATAGATATCCATGTGTCAGAACATGGACTGAGATCTCTGCTTTTTACTGCTGAACTTTAGAGCCATTCAGCCCTATACAGACTGAAGGCTTAAGTTCGTCAGTGCCCACATCTCCTGGATCCCATGTATAGTGGAATTCCTTGCTTCAGACAGCCAAGCATCCTATGTGGAACATGGGTAAAGCTAGGCATATTGGCACACCTCAGAAATGGTGTGGGCATAGCCTCAACTGTCTACAAGGGTGTTACATAAAGTCAATAAACTGAGTAGGGATCTGTCAAGCTGAGCAATTAAAAATGCTGAAGAAAGGCATGCAGTGGAAGCTTTTCTTACCAACACATGAAACATTCAAGTTTGGGGGTGAAAACATTACCAATCTCCTCTTCAACTGTTCATAGGGTGTTCCTCCTCTAGGGCTCATGCCATTCCTCCTTTCCAGAAAAGAGCCATGAGAGCAGCTGATAGTCAGGTACAATGGAAACCTCTTAGACAGAGAGCAGCTCTAGTCAAGTGCATGCTCTAATTTAAAGCAGAGACATGAACTCAGTTACTGTATGTTGGGTTCTGTCTTGACCACAAAGGTGAATTTTCTAAGACAGAGCATGCTTCTTCAATCTTTGGAAGGAATTGTTCTGCTTTGGGTAAATAATTAGATATTGAGCAGAGGCTTCAATTTATGTCTGCTATATCCCATGAGAACTGCTAAGCTGTGGAATCAGTCTTTTGCTTGTTTTCTTGCATTTTCTCTCAAAGTCTTTCTGGCCCAGTAAATTTGTGATTATTTATGGTTTGAGGAACTTGTTGGGACTTGGTTGAGAGCCAGTTCTTTAAGCTGCTTGGCAGCTTCGGGATATTTTTGCTTTAAGGTGAAAATATAATCAGCCAGGGAATTTTAGGTACTGACAATGTTAGACAGCAATTTAGGACTAAAGGGAATTCAGACAAATATAAGTGCAAAACTTAGTCATTATGATCTGGACCACAGAGACATTCAGATTAATTTTATTGATTTAAATGGAAACTTGGAGTTTAAATAACTTTGTGGAGTTTGTCCAATATACTTAAAGAGATAATTGGGCACCAAAATCAGTCTTTAGCCCCAACCTTGAGTGACTTTTTCAAATTTGCGGAGTAAGCCCGTAATAAAGTTAAAACTGAATCTCAAATGTCACTTGTATCCAAGGCTCTTCATTCATAGGACCCTTTGGAAACGTGCTTAGTTTTGTCACTTGAAGTAGAAAGGTTTGAAAATTAAAGGTCTCTAGGGAGAGAGAAAAGAAAAAGTAGTAAAGATAATGTTTGTGTGTGATCTACACTCTTCTTTTTGAGTGAGAGTTAAACCCCAAGTCTGTCATGTGCATGTGAATATTATCTTAGTAATGTGTAAATGTTCTCAGCACAGAGAGAATGTTGTATTTTTTTCATTTGCTGTCTAGAAACAGTACTCTTACAGTTTGCACCAGTGTCTTTTACATATAGGACAAATAAGAGTAAATACTGACTGTAGCAATATACCACATTATTTGAGTTGCAGATGTACCTACGTATCATTCTGTGCACATTTTGTGGGTAATCTACACCTAAAAAAATCTGTTACCTCAGCTAAAAACATATCTAAAAATGTTTTCCCAAGTCATATTTTCTGCTACAGAAGAAAAAGGTGTTGACAGTTGAGCTCATTTTTTTTTCCAGGTCAATGTGTGGTTTTTTAATGGTCAAAAAGTCTTATTCATCTCTAAAGACACACCCACATTTAACTGAAGTTTTGTATTATAGTAAATTCCTGCTATTTTGGACCAGTTTTATTAATTTCAGAATAATTAATACTACTTTGCTGAAATAAAAGAGAGTGCTTATATACAAGCCAAGTATTCTGTCAGTCTAAATGACATCATGGTATTTATGGTATTGCTTTACAGGACTGCCCAACTTCATGAGTTTTGTGTAGGCCTTTGGAGGGTCTCTGATAGACTTTATATGAGGCTGTTTAGTAATTGATATAATGTCTGTTAATAGATGTAAGCTCTTCAGAGGGAAATCAGTTGGGGTCTGTTAGCGTACTGGCTTTAAGTTCCTATATCTTTCTCCAGATATTTTCTCCAGAATATATTCCTGTTCTAATCAACACCATGAGAAACTGAGTACAGTGCATGATTCTGGTTTTATTTACACTAAAGTGAATTAAAAGAGCAGCTGTTAATAGTAATACTTACAGGTATTATTAGATCTTACTGATAAGCTTACTCTACACATGGTTGGTTAAAGATGGAGTTTTGAAAGAGAGTTATGGCTCATATTACAAAATTGTCTTGCCAATAGAATGAGGCCATTGGAAGTGAAGTGCTGATGTCAAGGAGGGAAGTGAATTTGCTTCTTCTCACAGTTGGCTTCAATTTACCAATTGAAAATGTATTTGTGTAAGGCTTATGTGGGCATACTGTTGTAATTTAACAGTGATAATGAACGAAGATGCTGAGTAGTTGGATAAATAAAACTGTCACATAAACCACCAAAACCAAGCATAAAGAAATGGCAGAACACTATTTTGAAATATCTATGTTCCTGTGGATTTTGCTTCTCTTGCGGCTCCAGGTTGCATGACCTCCTCTGACTCTCATTCCCTGCCAGCCAGTCAGCCAGCGTCTTCAGCTGTCAACAGACACACTAAGGAGCTTGTCAGATAAGGGCAGCATGTTGAATTGGAACAGTGTTTGATGGATTAAGACCCTGGCTGTTTCACCTGTGCAAGTTCTGACTTGTATTATGAATGACATTTTCAAAGCCTTTGGGCAACATTGCCAAGTGTGCCCCTAGAGACCATATTACAATGTCAGAATAATGTCAATTCTAGTTAAATAATTTTTATAGAAAAATAATTAAAGTAACATCAAGCTTTTGACAGCATTTCCACAAAAACTCAGAAATCCTCAGAAAAGGCTCCCATAGCACTGCAACTTGACCTCCTTTTTTTTTTTTTGACTTAATTAAAGAACAGTATTTTATTTTCATTTCTTTTTCCTTCTTTTTTTTTTTTTTTAACATGCTGTAGCAGCCCTTCATTTACAGCCTTACAGTGTTCTCATGGGCCCTATTAAGTCTACATCTAAAATAGTGTTTGTCAGAAATTTTTTCATACTATGCATTAGAACTGCATATGTATGTTTTAAAAGCTCTGTCCCACCAAGAATACTTCTGATGGCTTTCAGTTACATCAAAAAGATTGCCTTCTATTTTAGCTGCCCAAACAATGTATTTATAGTTTTATTGACTGAAAAGTCAAATTAGAAAAAAAAAAATCCAACCCAATCTACTAGCCTGTTTTCTTGTGAAAACAGCCTTGACACATTAATCGATAATATAGCCAGCTTCATGCAAACAAACATCTGGAACCTTGCTGATGTTTCATTCTGAAGACTTTGTAATGATCACACTCCTTTCTTTTCTTCTTTTAAACATACATAGAATGGGCCTGTTTCATCCCTACTCTCTGTGAAGAAAGGACTGCAGATTATTTTGGTGAGAGAAGGCATGAGCAATACACAGATCATTCTCAAATATGAAAGATAGTCAGAAAATTTATTTCAAGAAAAATGATCCTGCCTCAGAGTTCTCCAGGAAAGGGAGAGCTCTCAGGTACGCCCAATCCTGCATGTCTAGCTATCTCACATAACAGACACTGGATCTCTGTGCACCACATCAGAGGTTTGAGCAGCTGAGAAGGGACATTTGAATGAAAGTGGATAAGTTTTGAAAACTGCCTGACAGGCAGCAGGCCAAAGGAACTCATTCGAAATTGAAATGCTGCTGTGGAATTTTCCAATTGTGACATCTTGGTACATGCTGATGAGGGACCTTTTCATCTGATTTTTCTGATCATCTCCATTACTCAACCTGTGTTGATCTAGACTTCAGCCACTGCAAATTCTCTGCCAAACAACCTACTTCAGCTGAGCCAGCTCTTCTACTGAGGAACAAGTCAGCAGGACTTCAGACCATCATAAAGGGTATCCCAAGAGCAGAGAGCTGGCATAAAGGAATAGACAGTGGCACTGATATCAACTCTAGCTGAGCTCTGAACCGCTTTTCTAATTTTTGACAAGTAAATGATGTTGACATTTTTCAGTGTGGATACTTAGTGTTGGACAGCTGTAGCTAGATTTGGTAAACACCTGTACTTCACATTACTTACACTTAATTTAATCCTTCTGCCTCAGCTTTCCAAGTATGGAAAATTAAAGATAATAAAATTATTCTCTTCAGAGAGGAGTTATTATAATTAATGTTTTTAAAATCCTAAATGTAATTAAAGTACCCAGTAAACCTTCCAACTAAGGATAGATAAGGATGTATAAATCTTCTGCAATTTGGTATTTTTATTGCTCTTCCTTACTTTCTGATTTTTTTTTTCAGTAATGATATCATGTCAGTTCAAGTAAGGAAAGGGAATCAGAATAAACCAGTGCTTGAGAAGCATATGAAATATGATCTTAATAGTCACTCCTTTTATTATTTCCAAAGGATATGCTTTTCTTCCTCTCTTTATTATTAACTTTATTGACTATTTTTTTGTCAGTTTGTCAGTTTGTCTTTGGCTTCTGTAGTCTGAGAAATTGACCTGATCTAAGTCAGCTCAGGCTTCTCTTTTAACATTTTCTTCTTTTGTGTACTTTCCACTTTCTTTTTTTTTTTCCTGCATTCCATTTTTGTGTTTTCTTATTTTTCCTTTTCCCTCAATCTTCTCACATATAGTAACTTTTCAACTTCCCTTGTCCCTCTCTTGCTCTGTTTCAAGACTCTCTACCCTTCATTTTCTTCCATGGCATGAGGAGAAGTGGGCTGGTGGGGTGCCTGCTGTCAGGGTTAGCCCTCACCTCAGGAGAGAGAAACTGGTTGTGTTGAAACTCACTGCTGTCACCATTACCTGCATTTATGCTGATTAAGACAGTTTTGGCAAAAAAGAGAAGTAGAGGTACACAATTCATATTCATCCATTCCCATTAGGAGGCTGTCAGGGATGAACTTGTGCCAGGACTTTTTACATACATTGATGTGCTTATCTTAACTATGATAACCTGAAATGAAGATCTTGCAGCTGAGGGTCTATAGATAGCACTCTACTGCTTCTCCCATCCATCTCCTCTCCACTCCCCAAGTCTTGATTCTTCATTTCAAGGATCTGAAGTGATTTAGAGTGAGTAACACACTCCAGCAGGGAGAATCTACAGACTATTGTAATAGCATTAAATAATAAGTTGTAGTCAATATGTTTGTTTTCCTCTCTGTCTTCTCTGCTCATTTCTGGTGAAAGGATAGATCCAGAAGTGTGTAGAAATAATATTTTAGAACATGGGACTTTTTCTTTTTTAAATTAAAACTTGGAATGCAAGGCAAGCTTGAAGACGCCATGTCCTGTAGTTTATTATATGCAAATTGTAAAATCATTCCCATATGTCAAATAATAAATCAGATGCAAACAATGGAAGGTAGTATAATAAGGTTACAAGAGGACCATGCTTCTAATCATTTGGGTCGTAGGGGACATGCAGTAACTTTGTTGCCTATGGTAGTGTTCCTTCAAATTATACCAGTATAATTGAAATTAGCCTTGGTGTTCTCCTCTTGGGATACTTGATTGTCAGCTGTATTTTTCTAACATCAGTTTTTTTCATGGAATTGTAATTACAATTTTGTATTGTCATCGCAGTACAGGCCAAATTTCACAGTTAGTCCCTGCAGCACCATTTTACCTCCTGAAGAGTAGCTCTCTTGTCACTCTTCCATTTAATTCCTGCCTGTGCCAGGTAACCATTTGGAGATAATCTTGTTTTCTGGAGAGTCTCCCACTGGCAACATGAAGTCACTAGAACTCTGAACTATACCTGTGGTTTCTGTTTCTTCAGCCAGACCCATACTTTATCCTGTTGAATATCAAGAACAGTGCAGACTCAGCACCTTTTGTTGTCCACTGACTTAAAATTTGTTTGTAAGATGTTTGGAGTAGAAATCAATTCAGCTTGTGTACGGATTCTTCATAAGGTATTACTTAAGTCTCTATCACACAAATAAACATATCTCAGGACATGAGGAGAATTGTGCTTTTGAACTTTCAGAGTGACACATAGTAAGAGTCAGCCTTTATTTATTTGCTTAAACAGTGGAGATGATACTGGAAAAAAGATTCTTTTTTGTAGGAACATCTTTACAAAGTCCTGTATTCTAGTGTTTGGTTGAAGAAGGAAGTTTCCTTATAGATGAGAATGCAGGAATGTTCCTTGCTCATGCTCCAGAAGTTTTCTGAAAGCACTGTATCTTTGCTTCTCCCTTTGAAAATGCACTGCTCCCCATGCAGCTGCTCATGGAACAGTCTTGGCCTTTGCCAGGGTGGGTGGTAGAGCATCTGCTGTCATAGGTGAGCACCACTGGTTTCTCCCAATAAAGGGCAGGGATTATGCTGTTGGCTTCAATGTAATTAAAAGTAAAATTTGTCAATACCACATATTTGTCAAAAGGTAGCTTTTAGGAAAACAGAAACTATTAACTATTCATATTAAATGGTGATTAAATGCGGAAATCATAATCTAACAGCAGGATCACTTGTATAACAGGCAGCTGTATTATTTTTAGGAACGGGAAATTCTGTGACGAGTCCAATTGCACTTTGTTGTATTCAAATTTTTCTTTTCCAGTCAGCAGCTGGCTTTCAGGCAGAGAATTCCTTGTGTTGACTGTCTTGAATGCAGACAGTAGTTGGCAACTGCTGTAAGAAATTTTCTGCAAGTGTGTGCTAACCCTCTTAGTGAATATCATTCTATTTTGAGCCTAATTGAAGACTCAAGATAGAAAACTCAGCAATTATTTTTCCCTGCAGTACAATATCTAATATTCTGATTTCATGGCTGTCTGACTACAATGATTAGGAACAACATTTTCTTATAGAATTTACAGTGCCACAACAATGTTTCAGGAACATCGTGTATCAAGGGGAGGAACTATTATGTTAGAATATGTGCCACTTAAAAACACAGCCAATGAAAAAGTAGGATGCTGCTGTGTGTTATACTTGGTGTTGTCAATAATTGCTTTGTAAGCTTTTTCTTGTCTTTGGCTTTGAAAAAGCTATTAAGGATGAAGAAAGCAGCCTTCAGCTAGAAAAGCTTTAATACAAGTGATCTGCAACAACAGAGATAACACCTCCGCAACAAAGGCATTTTGTGTTTAGAACTGTACTTCCACGTTAAGTCCAAGATGGTGTGGTTATTTTTGCTGGTAGAAAAGTGGGAAATATGTGTGTAGTTGTTGATGATTGTATAGTTCTTTAACTGCAACAAACTACTCCATGAGACAAATACTTGTCTAATAACCTCTATTAAGTGGGGCAGAGACCCCCAGTATTTACACCAGAATATTAATTAGGAGTAGTAAACAAGAACAGAAACCTCTTCAAAATGTCTCATAATCTTGCATAGAAAGTTAGAAGAAATACTATCAATTTAAAATGTTTGCTTTTTTTTTTTCTTTTTATATCAGATAGTATTACTGAAGTCTTCACTAACATCTATGTGACCAGTTTTGGACCTGTTTCAGATACTGATATGGTGAGTTCCTGAATCTTTTGCATATATATGTAAATGGTGTAAGATATATACTATTAAGTGCCTTTAAGCTTGTATTCTGCTTTTACTTACTGTGAAAAAATTTGAAACAATTTAATTGAAATCAGAAAGTGTCAAATCCCATTTAGTTCTGAAGCTGGCAGTTGTTTTGTAGATGTTACATGATAAGTATACTTGTATTAGCAGTTTAGTTTGAACCAGTGAATCTTCTGATTGTCCCCACTGACTCTACTTTGGTTTCTGTTCTGAAGAAGTCTTGAGATGAGTGAACTGAATTCCTCTTGGATGAAAAACTGGAGTGAAAGGTGCACTGTAGGAGCACCCCTAATGTTGGCAACAGACTGAGGGACCTGATGGACATCTAAACTAAACTTCTTGAAAGACACAGCTTGGAGGTTGGGTTATCAACATGATTATGGTGTTCTGCAGGTCTATACGTAATTTGCACTGTTTAGTAACCATTTAAGGAAGTCAGTGACATTAAAAAAAAAAGAAACTGTCAGAATATTGCTCTGGATTACAGTTTTTCATGAAAACGTTAATGGAAAAACCTCTGAGGCAAAGAACTCTTTGTAGGTTTATGGCAAATCATACAGAGATTAGGGAGAGTGTTTCACACTGAGAAGAAGGATCTGTTTCCTCTAAAAGGGAAGGGAAGGACAAACTGAAACTTACTTTAACTACCTGTTATGCCCTGGTCTGCTCAGCAGGTTTAGGAAAAGGTTGTTTGATTCTCTCTGGGCAGTGTGTAGGAGAAATAACAAAATTCTCAGGAGGTTCAGTAACAAACTTTTCCTTGCAAATTTTAGAAGATTAAGTTGAATAAGACAAATACTTGAATACTTGGCAAATTCTAAAACAACATCCAGATAAAGTAAGGCACTTCACAAACTTTAGCTTAGCAAACTTAAACTTAGCCAACTTTAACTTATCCAGATTCAACAAGGCAATTACTAAGGCATTGACTGGAATATTTTAGTCTGGCTCAGAATATATTTTGAGAAGAAGCATTAGGAGAAGAAATAGAGAAAGATAGGAGAAGAAAGAGAGAAAGAAAGAGAAATAAAGGATAAGGATAGAAAGATATTACCACCTGTGGATCCAGTGATGAGACTTTATAGTTGCAATTTCGATGTCTGTTGGTTGAAGTGATAGTCGCAGTCTTGATCCATTGGGGTGGAGGTAGCCCTGGAAACATTAAGTCCAATGGTTAAATATATGCTCGGGTTTGGGTGGAATGCTCAGGTACCTCCCCTGGGGTGGGGAGTTTTACACTGTCTGTTGCAGCACTGTGGATCTTTTGCAACAATGTGGATCTGTTGCAACACTGTGGATCATGCGCAGTTCTCTGGTGGAAAGCTACAGAAATGAGTCTGAGGACACTTTAGGGGTCTTTGGTGATTTATAACACCTTCTAAGACATCACAGTTGAGCCAATTATGCCCCATCAGAGGGGATGAATACCTTCAGGCCTATGTGTCAATGTTCCAATAACTCACCTGGGGGATATTTTTACAAGTGAGCCAGTTATACCCTATCAGAAGGCATGAATAATGTCAACATCCGGATGCCTTCCCAGGGGATGAACAGTTTTACAGCTGAGCCAGTTGTGTAAGGGAGGACAATGGCATGATAAAAAGCCGTCCCACTTCTCAGGATGAGCTTCTTATCAGCCTCTTCCCTTACTTGACTCAAAACCCAGCTTCCTGCTAAACAAAGCTTGATTTGTCATGATCATCTTCTGGAGCTTATACCCTCTGCACTTGGGCTGTTACCTTGCTCATCATCATCAAAGCACCCATTTGCTTTTGCAAGTGGCTGGTTGAGCCTTTACTATTAACATTTCAGTCTCTCACACTATCCTTCCCAAGAAATTATTTTTGAAATGTTTTGAACATTCATTATTATATGACATATAAAATACTACCTAGGTGTATCTGTAGGAATTAAAAATTATTTTTTTTTTTAATCAGGCAATATTTCTTTTTCTATGGAAAACTTTCGGGTTATACATCATACAAAATAGGGAACATCTTGATGTTATGAACTAGTTTGTGGTGAAACTAAATTATTTACAGTGCACTGTACATTTTAAAAGTTATTTGCTCACTGACTAACAGGTAATTGTAGCTCTAGATTGTATACTATGTGGGTTTTTTTGTTTGCTTTTTGTGTGATAGTTTCAGTGTCCAATCTCTGTTTTGATAGTAATGAATACATTACTGAAGCTTCACACTAAAGACCATTTCATAGGAGAAATAGACATTTATTTTCTTTTTGTTAGTGTATAAGTTGCTGATTCTCTTGTGTTTTTTCCTAATGATTTTAGGTTTCTGAAATGGTTCTTATTTTATTGCTAATTAAAAAAAAAACCAACAAAACAAAATCAGGTATCCACAGCTATATACAAAGATGATATGAACATCTTGACCTCATTGGTCTAATATCTCATGATTTCACAGTGTTTACACTTATGGTAGTCCTGTGTAATGGGAAGATGTAACCCACTTTTGAAGACTTGGTACTGAGGCACAAGGAGACTTACCCAAGGCTGTGCAAGTCATCTGTGCTCAAATGGAAATTTAATGAAAACCTTCCTGTGCCTATTCCCTAACTTTCCAAACATTTTCGACATCAGTGGGTAAATGGGTGGAGAACTCTGGGTGTCCATTTGCACAGACATATATAACAGTGCAGTAAGAGATCAGGTTGTTTGATGCTACAGATCTATGCAGAGGTGTTAATCAAAGCAGAGTGCAGTGCATCAGAATGGCAGCTGTTACTGTAATGGGTAGTTTTATTTGCAGATAAGTAGATAGATAAGTAAGAGCAGTTTAATTCTTATTACCACAAGCTTCAGGGTTAATTTAGCTTGTTCTGTTGATAATTATAAAATCATTTTGAAACATATGAGCAGTCAATCAGAAAATTTCAACATGTGAGCTTTAAAGTAATAGCTTCCAAGCTATCACATATTCTGTCGAACATGAAGGTGACATTAGAGTTTTAGCCATGAATACTCTTTCATTTAGGAACTGTGTGACAGAACTGATAATGTAAACTGTTATGCAGAGTATTAATTGATATTTTCTTCTATAAATGTAGGAAACTAATTTTTTAAATTTCCTTTTTAAAAGGCTTCATTTGAAAAATAGGTTTGACTCTTGCCTGTGTCCTGAATTTTCAGAGGATCCCAAAATTAACCTCAGATCTTTTCAGAAGGTTGAATCACAGCCCCTTAGGTCCTCTGCTGTCACAGTCTGAATGGCGAGGCCTTCAGTCATGTCAGGTTTTTAGGCTGAACTGCTGTTGCCCAAAACTCTCATGGATATCACTGCCCGTAGGATTCCTTTCCCCGGGATTTCTCATAGCAATAAAAGGTATCAGATGTGTGACTGTATCCCTTTGCATGACCTATTTTCCATTTTGGGTTTTTTTCCCCTTGGTTAGCACCTTGTGAAGAATAATGGTGCTTAGAAGAAAAGCCTTTTGGAAACAGGGGACTCACTGCTGTGGGAGATGGCTAATTTGTGCTTTACAGTTTGAAAGAAGGAGGTGGCACAAAGATAGTGATGGGTGAATTGGAGTTAAGGACAGAGTTCTCATATAGTAGTGTAGATTCATGGAGTTGATAAAATGTCATTCCAACTTTTGCTGGTTTTGATTTGGTAGCAATTTGTGAGGTTTCTGTTTTTCTCACTAAGTCTATTAGTTCCCATTAATGATAATACAGTATTGTGTACAATCTGAGAGTATGATTGCTAGAATGTAGGTTCTTATTCATATTCTCTGTATTTTTCCAATATCAAAGTTTTGCAAAAAAACAATTAAGTCCAGGGGGATTTGATCTTTGATTTTAAGCTAGCTGAAGCTGCCATTGATAAGTGCAGGAGGTAGAAGCTGAGGCTGAGATTTTTCTCCAAATGTTTTGAGTCAAAAACGTTTGGTCCTTATTGTGGATTAACATCTTCACTAAGTTAAAAAGATGTTACTCTCTGTCCTGACCAAAATAGTCAGCAACCAGATCTGTTCACTCTTGGCCAGGAGTCTGTTGCAAACTGTGCTTTAAACAAACGGCTGTGACAAAAATATTTGGGTATCTATATCAGTTGTGTCAAAGAAAAGCTATTGTATGTCAAACACTCTATTTAATGCCAAATATACAATGCCAATATACAAGAAATTTCAACTTTGTTTTGCAAACAAGTGCGAATCAAGGAAGGCAAAGCAAAACATGAGATTAAACAGATTTTACTTCCACTCTTATATCTTTTTGAGCTGTTATTTCTCAAAAATGTTTAAGTTCAGTATTATGATACTATGCCTTATAGGCTTTCAACCTTATCAGTGATACAAATTTATTTTGACATTAGCCTGAGAGAAGAAAAGCTGCATTGTTTAGAAAAACAAACAAATGAAAAATTGAACAGAACAACTGAAAACCAAAGCATCTCTGAATTTTCTAGAGTTATAAGGTTAAATTATGATTAAAGAAGCTAATTAAATCATTTATAATGAAATGAAAATATTTAATGTTTGAAAATTCAGAGGTAAAGGATAATTTTCACTGGATTATAATTTGTAGGATAAAAACAGATATATAGTATAATTTAAACATTTATTATAAATTCATTATAAATCTATCTGCTGCTTACTCAGGTTTCAGCACTGAAAGCAATGTACTTTTACTCTTTTTTTCACACTTGCTTTCTTTCCAGGCTCTCTCAACACTTTGGCTTCTAAGATTTCCCATATAGCCGTAGACATAATAAGTGTTGATGTCTATAATAGAAAAAAAATAATATATATAATAAATGAGAAAGTGATTTACTCCCCAAGCAATAGTTATTGCATGTAAGATTATATAGGTACTGAAGTCTGCTGTGAGAAAAGCTTTGCCAAGATTTAGCCAGATTTTGCCTCAGAGCAGTCTTTCTGATTGATACTGGGAACAGTTTCCTGCTTTCATACAACACACAGTAGGTGGCAGGACTTGGATCCATTTAGCTTGAATATTAATACTAACAAGCCTTCTGAAACTTTTGCATTTCAACTTTCAACCTCACATTTTCACTGTCGTTGGGGAGTTTTGTTTATTGTGATTACATCTTTTGTCCCTATTTGTTTGTAAACAACAATATTTCCTAGTTTCTTGATGCGAAACCTCCAGTTTATCACTTTAGAGTCAAGGAACAGGTTTCTCTGTAGAGATGGTCATGTATAGCACACACACTTCCATTTTGTCAGTTTTCAATTGAAATGTCAATAAACATTTCTGATTCTTCAAATACAGCCAGAACAGAAATTTTCAATGAAGGCTGAAAATCAAATCCAGAAATGACCAGAAGGATTGTTGCATTACTTCTCACTACAACTGAGAATGGTTCTTTAGAGAGAGTGACTGAACTGGGAACCCTGTTTTTTTTCTGTCTGTTTTTCAGATTTCCTCATTCCAATTTGTATTTCAGATTTTTTTTTATATGAAAATTATTTTTAGTTGTTTCAAAGTCTATTAGCTAGAATTCCTTAACTGGAGAGAAGCTTTACAGGGGTGGTATGATATGTAAGTCTGGGTGGAATAAGGGAATGCATCAAGATGATTTTTTTTTTTCCACAAAGATTACTTTAACATAGCTATTATTTTAACTCAGTAAGAGAAGACTAAAAGAAATTATAAATACACTTGGCTTTTTTGGATATTGGGGAGCATCTAGGTTGAGGTTTAATAATTGATATGTTTCTGAAAAGTCAATAAATTTGTTGTTTTATTACCTTTTTTTATTGGCTCAGATCATTGCCTTTGCAAGTTAAATCCTTGGGCTGAAATTTTGATGAGAAAATCTCTCACAAACTCTTGCAGAGTTTTTGTCCTTTTATTCTGTTGGGAAAGCTTGTTCCTCTGTGCAACATCCTGCCAAGTGGATCGATGTTGGAGATTGATTAGTCAGAGGCTGTGTCCAAGCGCTTCACCGACATTAGCTCTCTGTGTACCCCTTGTTTGGATTCCCGGCACCAGGCATCAACTGTGTTTCAGGATTGCTCTTTTCTCCATGCCTGAATAAAAAAGGATAATGAGAAGTGTTTGTGTTTTCAGTCACAGCAGTGTGAATAATGTCCTGTAGTCTCTTTTCTAAGTAATCCCTACTCGTACCTTTCACATGCCTCTCTTATCCCTCTTCAGTGCTTCTTTTAAACTCATTTTACATCAGGTCTACAGAAAGAGAGAAAATTATTCAGAGAAGGCCCTTTTCATAAATGAATATGAATAGAAAGACATTCTCTTCCCTAGACACTATCATTCAAACTGGTTAAACACATTTTTTTCCAGATTTTTTTTTTAATACTTCATGTTTAGATTGAACGCTTAGACAAAAATGACTGAAGTTGGCACGTGAAGCGGAAATAAAAAGCTTGAAATGAGTTCTTCAAATATAGGAAAATCATGCTGCAATTCCCTAGAAATATTCCACATATTCTTGATAGTATTAAAGGTCATATATATCTGGAAGACATTACTTACATATTTAAAAATGAATACATGTTCCTTTGAAATGCAGTAATGGGATAGTGTTTCAGTTTTTAACAGGGCTGTTAAGGGTTTTGGTAAAAAATAACCAACACTGCAGTTTCAAACCACAGCCCTCCTTCATCAGATTATTTTCAAGGATTCTATTCACCAAAGTGTAAGATCCACACTCTGGAAAGACCTAAAAGGAATTTCTGGCCATTTGCTATTTCCTTCTATTTTCTGTGTTGTGCACACAGCAGAAGGTAAGTTTTGAAGAAGAACAAAAGGACTCAGCTTATTTATCTGTGCAGTGAGATTTGATGTTCCATACACAAATGGAGAAGTATTTGTACAGAGCCTGAGTAGTCAGTGCTTGTGATTGGAGCATTGAGAGGGTTTGGAGGAGAACTGTTTCAGTCCTGATGTTGTTAGACAATTATTTGTTTTTAGAGAAGAGATCAATAGAAAGTGAGATGGTTTGTTTGTCCAATCTGGTAGACAGGCCCAGGTAAAGCCAAACCATACAACAATGAACTAGGTTATGCAGAATGTTGTAGTGAGTTAGCCCTTGTGTATGCCAGCTGCACCATGTATAGACCTGTCCCACAGAGAATGAAATGACCAAAACAACAAACAAATGATTTGCTCCTCCCACTGTAAAGCTAATTTCAGCACTCATTCAACATGTTTAATGTGGAAGTTTAATAAATTGATTTGCAGAAGTTGCATCACAAACTTGCACTCATCAAACCCACAAATATCAGGTTATAACAAGAGTGCATATACTGTGTAGATTAGTTTTCTTTGCATAACTGCATTTTTTTGAGTCTGAAACTCCTTCTTGGTTTTCTGGAAAGTCATTTTGATGCCTAGATACATACCAATCATGTTAGTATTCAACAGTACCAGACATATACTAATATTTTTAATGTTTTTAAGCTAAACTGAAAGAAAAAAATTACACATTTTCTTAAGGTAGATATGATAATAAGAATTTAATTTTTAAGAATTAAAATTATGAAATTATACTAATGTCCAAATAAATATTAATATGAAGACCCTATATTAGCTAGGTGATATTTAGGTCCATGAATCCGAAGTGTTTATCTCATCAATGGATCAACCACGGTATTTCTGACTGCATTTAAGGAGTCAATGAAAAGATATATGTGCCATTTTCTGTTTACTTGTTTTTAAATTTTTGTATTTGCCTTTTAGAAGTTTTATATTTTACAGTATTTAAAATTTGCTTTTGTGGTTATAAATGTGTGTCAGTTAGTGGCTTTAAGAGTGGTCAAGAAAAAGACAAACATACTTTAGAGAATTGAATAAGAAAAATCTTTACAAATAGGGAATCAGGAGCTCTGGCCTAAACTATTCATTAAACAAAATGCTGTGTTCCAGAAGGTGATTAATAAAATGTTCGGTCTGCTTCAGGTCAATATGGATTGTTAACGGACGCTAACAACTTTGAGATATTTGGAACGTCCATCTTTACTCCATATGCAAATACTGCCAAAATCTGCCAACCATTACCTCAGAGGATGAGAGTACATTTTTTGTTGTCTGAACTTTTCCCATACAAATCTGTCCTTAGCAAAAAAAAGGAAAACTGCCATGTGGTGAGGAGGGATTTGTTATACTCAGGTCAGTTAAAGCTTCTGCCAGAGATACTAATGTTTATATGGTGCATACTGTTATGCACAACAACTGCATATTAAAAGAAGAATAAAATTTCTTCACCATTTTAATTCTTCTGACCATTAAACTGGCAGTGCTTCTTCATACTGTAGTAAGAACTCATTGTCTGTACCTAAAATTTCACATAAGCTGGTACAATACATATTTGAAAGATTATGTTTAATTGTACTGTGTTAGAATCTAGCTGTGAAAGCACATTTTAGACACTGAGCAGTAAGAAGCATTTTGTTGTTTAGCAATCACAGGAGTCCTTTGAAGACCTGGAAGTATTCTGTGATTTTGTGGAGATACTGTACTCTATACTGGAGGGTAATTTGGTCGTATCCAAAGACAGCACAGTTTTCTTTACATAGAAGAATGCCTGCAGTTTGAATGAACCTTAAAAATTAATTTGAGTGTCCTTTCTAGAGTCCATATGTGAATTTCTCACAGAATGTTAGTCTTCACTGAAAAGTAAACGTTACACAGCATTTGCCACAAAATGGTATGTATATAGAATAGGAATTACTTACAAAATCTTTATATAGCATATTTTGACAAATGCTGGCTTTTTATTACATTGAATATATTCAAAATACTTCAATAATTTCATATTTTTTCATTTATTTTATGTGGTAAACATCAACAGGGATATTCATGATCATAAGTATAATAGATTTGGCACAGGAGGGAACAGGGAAACAGTGGATATAGCACTGGTATGCAAAGGCATGGGTTGTGTTTTGCTTTTCATAATCATTCTAAATGGACCATGACAAATTAATTTCACCTCAGTGCCTTAGTTTCCTTTCATACAAAGCTGAGATCCCAATACTTCTTTTGAAAAAAATGCACAGAGATCTTTAGAAAGATAAGTTTATTTAGGAACTATGTGAGATTTTATTAGTGTTGTGGTAAATGGAAGAAGATGTTTGTCATCATTCGCACCAAACCTTGGTTTATTCCCCATTTCTATCTTCTAATGGGACGTTCTGAAATAAAGATCTCAAGTGTGGATTGGATGGAGAGATTAGAATTACCTGTGGATCAATCAGAGATTTATTAGTAGAATCTTTCAGGGCTTCAGCTCAGATTCTTTCCTACTCATTCTACTTCCTAAGCTGTTGCCATACAGCAGATGTGGGATTTTTTTGAAATATTGCTGTTTTGATTTAGTGGCATTTCATGTCTCCTTTTTTTTTGTTTGCTTGTTTTATCTCTCTTGTGATTCTTTTTATGTATGTTGGAAGACAGTGAAGAAGCAGGACCTTTGAAGTTCTCTATTGATGGAAACATTGCAGAAAGTTCAGATTTATATTCTAATCATTTATGTGCAGGAATATTTGTCAAAAGAATCTGTAGGACTTATCACTCGTTTTGAATTTTTGTGGGATTTCAAAGTGTTACTCCCTCAGGCTCTTCTTCCTACTTCTTTATACCTCAAACATCAATCTTATCATACATAGCAATGACTTACTGGTAAAGCCCTTCAGACAAAAACCACAAGGAAGCTCTTAAGGCAATAGTTTTCCTTTAATTACACTGTACTTCTATCCAAAATTACACTGTACTTCTATCCAAATTTCATATATTCCCCTTCTTCAAGAATACTGTTCCTGCTGCTCCTGATCCTCCATGATACTAAGCA
>JAWWLV010000144.1:48087608-48097706 GCA_035041135.1 Platyrinchus mystaceus
ACATGCTTTACTTAGCTTCTGGGCTTGACCTGGAAAAGGTCCTCACAGCTCCTTGCCTCACAGACCAAAGGAGCTGAAAAGGCTGTCTCTTGTCGCTGTCTAATCAGCCCTCCTTTTGTATCACCGTGTGATTGACGGAGAAGAACCTTAATCCTTGTTAATCAGCACACAAGGGAGCCAGCAGAAAGTGATGGAGGCTGATAAGTTCCTTGAAGTCACTTCTATATTGAAATCACTTGAATATTTTATATTGGTTGAATTTTATCAGGACTTGTCAATTCAAAGATAATTTACTGGAAAATGGTTTATGTAAAATGGTTTATGCAGAGCAATTGCAATAGTACAAACTGTTGCAACATACTAATATTTTGAAGTCATGAGACCATTTTGTACCTGTCCAACAAAACAAAAAAGTAGCATTTTCCAATTGACAGAATGCAGTTTCCTTCCAACTAAGTTTTTATGCTCTTCCATTTCCAATTTATATGCTGTGATGACAGTAGCAAAAAACTAAATCAATTTCCAGATTCAATTTGAAGTTAGTGGATGAATTTACATTATTAATGTTTAATCAGTATCTTTTTTTGTTTATTGTTTAGAACAGCAACAAACCCCATGGGATACCCAGTACTGGTTGACTCAGTCATCTGGTCTAGGTCTTCAAGCTGTTTTTACTTGCATTCTTTTCCCAGACTATACTGCTTTCCCAAGTTTAAGCATCAGAGTAAAGTTCTATGGATGGTGTGTGTCACCTGTCAATCATTACCAGTTGTTTCCTACCTATGTATTTTTGTTCATAAAATCCACACCACTACAGAGCCTTACATTCCTCTTTAGAAAATCTTCCTTATATCATCCTGCTTGAATGTATTGTACCCTTTATGGATTGCCTTGTTTCCTTACTTCTAGTCTCAGCCATTCTCTGTGCTCTTGAAATGCTGGATTACTCTACAGCAGTAGATGCCACAAGAACTATTTAATGTGTTTCTGTATGTTTTTTCCTTACTTCTTAATGTAAAATAGCTATGCTTACTGAAATTAGCCTTGTCACACACCCGCTGTTTATCAGGTACAGAAATCTAAATAGTGGAAGGTTTCAATATACAAAAAACAGCTAGCAAACATGAAGAAGAATGTCATACCCTTAATACATTGAATTCCTGTTTATTGTTCTCAGTATTATACAATTTTGTGTGGTGATCATTCTCCCTTGACATTTTTACCAAGGGAAGTCTGCAAAAGAGCTTTTCTGTTTTGGTTCTCAGAAAGCAGATTAGTGTTTTGTTGTGTCAAAAAAAAGAGCATATATTTATTCTGTTACAGGAATACACAATAGATGTTTTCTTCCGTCAGAGATGGAAGGATGAGAGATTAAAGTTTAAGGGCCCAATGAACATTCTTCGATTGAACAACCTAATGGCCAGCAAAATCTGGACCCCAGATACATTTTTTCACAATGGGAAGAAGTCAGTGGCTCATAACATGACAATGCCAAACAAGCTGCTACGAATCCAAGATGATGGAACTCTGCTGTACACCATGCGGTAAGTCTGTTCATCAGTTCTCTACTCAAGCTATTTCTTGATGTGATTTTTTTGAAGTAATGAATAAGATTCCAAGAGGACTCTCCTTTGTTGTATTTCTGTTCTAGCAGAAAGCAAGCTAATAAAATGTATGTTTGGTTTCCAGTTCTGTTAAAAGCCTTTTGGCTGATAATGAGTTAGATCAGTTTTCCTACATGTGCCTCAGTTTTCATATCTCTGTAATGCATTAAAGATATTGACCACCTGCATAAAGTGCTTTGAGACCTTCAGATAGAGTTTACCCACTCTTAGAATGATTAAAATAGTATATGAGTTTTGCCTGTTACTGCACCTGTACTGACTATGTGAGCCCTTAAACAAATTTAGTAAGATCAGTGGCAAATAAAAAAAAAAAATAAAGAGTTAATAAGGAGGTCTCAAATTCTTTCCAGCAAGAGCTATAGGGAAAATATGTCTTAGTCTATATTAATTGTTTCTTTATATCTAATTACAATATTTTACTCAGAGTTTTAATTTTTGCATCCTGTGCATCATTAGCAGCTACCATAAATATTTAGCTGGTAAAAAGCATTAAATTTATTTAGAAAATAATTTATGAAAAAATTATAAATATCATGTATACATAGTTATAAGCAGCATTTTTATATGAGTGATTTCTTCTTTGATTACTATTTTAACTATAATATTACCTATATGGATTTTTTTGAAATTTCCAGAAGACCCTGCCTGACTTAGTTTCTTTCCTTTTCTTGGAGAATGTTTGATAAATTGAAGTTGTTTTTCCTGTAGACTTAAAATCCCCAGCCTAAGTAAGATACAAAATGTGAGCTGCAAAGCATTCATGTACTGTGTGATTTTTTCCATGCAGCCATACTAGCATCCCTTAAGCCTGATTTTACTATACAACTCTGAAACCCTTACAATATTGAATGTTGATGGGTAGACTGCTAATGATGTTAGATGATGTGGTGGTTGGAGAGGTTCAGAAAAATTTTCTGGAAGTCAATTGAGACACCATTTGTAGTATTTTTTTCTTGGGCTCAAATCAATATTTGAACTAGTATAACCTGACCGAAATTCTCTTCCTCCAGAAGGTATTATAATCATATGCTATAAATAAAAAGAAATACTATTTGAAACCATTATAAAACGTAAGCTGGGTCATGTTAACTAAAATTAACTAAGCATTTTCATTACTTGTAAGTATGTTGCTTCTCAGAGTATAAGGTTAATGTGTAAACTGGTTTTATTGTCTAGACTTTAAATTGTCTTTTTTGTCTGGGTCTACATAAAATGACTGTGTGATTTTTATCAGAGGCTCATGCAGTTCTTTCCTTTGCCTTCAGGTGTTTCCTGAATCTTGTCTCTCTCTGCCCCTTGAATTCAGAAAAACATTCTTGGGGAGTGGGGGAATAGAAATATGGAATATTTTTGAGTGGAAGGGTGGGAGAAAGTAGCCAAGAATAAAATGACTAGAAACCACTGGGAGTACAGAGGGATGTAGCTGAAGTTTGAGGCTGGATGAAGAGGAACTAAGGCATCCACAAAAAAGACTCTACCCAGAAGAGACTTACAGGATAGGAAGGAGAAAGAGAGATTTTTTTCTTGGCCTTTTTATTTCTTTAAATTAAAAATTATGAGGAAGTCTGTAAAAAAATTTCTTCAAACTGTTTTACATTATTTTTATTGCACTAATCCCCATATATGATACTGGGATATTGCTGGTTTTTTTTTCACAAAATCAGCAAAAGTGGATGTACTGTTAACATACTATCACATTCATACATAAATCAAAAGAATAACCACAAGTAACATGGAGAATGAGTATCAGCAATCTTTTGAAAGAACACAAATATTTTTCCTCTACATCTTCCATTCAAACTAAAAAATTTAAATTCAGAAGACTCTGGAGCACAGTCCTTTGGCAAATTAACTGTATTTTATATGCTTTTCTAATGAGCCTTTGAGAGCAGTATAAGCACACATGTATCTCAGAATATTATGAGAAGAAAATTACTGTTCTTAACAACCTGCAATTACATAATTTATATTTGTCTTTAAATGGCCTTTGCTCATAATTTTGAGATCAGCTTTTTCAGGTTTTTGATGTGATAAGTTAATGCCTTCCAAAGGAACACATAAAAGGAAAGAAACAAGAGCTGATTTAAATTTTTGTTAGTTTAATATAAAATTTCAATTTAATCTCCTAAATCAGCATGGACTCTCTTCAGTTCTCTGGAACTGAATTTCTTGTCCTGCTAAATGATTTAAATGCATCTCAGTCTTTTGCCTTTTAGGCTTACAGTCCAAGCAGAATGTCCAATGCACTTGGAGGACTTCCCTATGGATGCTCACTCATGCCCACTGAAATTTGGCAGCTGTAAGTATATAATGTGAAGTATAGCCTGTGGTTAGTGATATCTGACATTACTCAGCATAATTTTGTTTCAGTAAATTCTTACATGAGATATTTTAACCACGAGATGGTACTTTTAAAAATATTTGTAACCTGACACATCAAAATCTCTTTTCTCTATTCAGTGTTGTGTCTTCTAGTGTATTTTAAAGATTTCATGACTCCAGTTAACAATAAAAACTCCGCACCTAATCAACACTGCACTGGTCTAGTTTTATTGTAGCGTGCAGACCATACCGATGAACATAGAACTGGACCCTCATAGCCTGTGCAGTATTAACTAAGAGCAGATCAAAGACTCCAGTAAATGTTTGTTTTCTTTTATTAAAACATTTAGTTTCTCTTTATTGTTAATGTTATTTGGTTTTAAGCTCTTATTCTATGAAGGCAATAATAAATGGCACCTTGTGATAAAAATTTTTACTTGTTATTGCATCTACGTGTTAGAGACAGGTGGAATTTGATCTGACTAGTGTTATTTTAACAGCTGCGTTATTTAATTTACTTATATTACTTCCTTTCTTCTTCTTCTTCATTACATATGTTTCCTGGATTTTGTACAAAAAAAGTTTTCTTTTCTTTCATTGGCTGCAGCTTACGTTGTCTGTTTGGCCCAGAAAAGGGATATTTTTTTTTTGAGGAAACAAGTCAATACCCTTAAATTCTGGCTGATTTTATAATAATTTTAGCAACCACAGGTTGCAAAACAGGGGATATGCTGCCACTAAGGACATCATTAACCAGAAGATCATTCTAAGAGCACTGTACATAGTCTCCCCTTAGCACTGCAATATCTCTTTTCCTTGGAGTTTGGAGCAAATTAGACCAAGGCTGTGCTTCTGATGATGTTTCCACACTAAAGGGAAATCTTATCTATGGAGATTAGAATTAATACTGTTTGTATCATGGAGCCTTTTTTGCCCCCTAAATATTATATTTTTAATATGTAATGCAGTCCAAATAACTAACACCAGAGATGTTAGCCAAAATCGGCTGCTGACTAATAATATTTACACACGTGTGCAGGCAAGGTCTGTTTGATTTATAAGTTTTGGGAGGAAAAAAAGACTGAAATGTAGCCTTAAAATAACGTAATAAAAATCCTGTAATAATGAAACATACTGAGGCCAAGAGGTTACTTTCTTCATTTGCATTCCTAAATTGATAACCCTTCTGACTTGGTGTGAACAGGAGGGGTTTTTGGTTGGTTTTATTCCTTACCAGTTTGTTCTTTGTTCTCTGCCTATGGTTTTTGGTTTTTTAATAACCCAGAGAATTCTAAATGTGAGCACTGTGATTTTAAAAAAAGCCTCTCTTTCATTTCTCTCATAGTCATCTGTGCTGCAGCCTGTTGGCATATCCAGAGGACTCTTATTTCTGTTCATTTTGAATGACTTCACACACATTTTATTTCCTTACCTTTCATTTTTAGACAACTGTGCATTTTTCAGCTTTTATTCTGGGATAGAATCTGAATGATGAATAGTGGTGAAAATAAGCAGGAATCCTGAGGATTTGGGTTTAACTGAGGCAAGTTTGCCAGTGGTTTATATTTGTCACAGCTCTTCATACGCTGCTATTCTTACACTGCTGGGAGTATCATCAGCATGTATGAATGTCTTTTTTTATATATAACATAAAAGCCAAACTGAATGTATTGGAGAAGCTGTAGTTTAATAGATCACCTTTCTTTATTATTTTCCAAAGGTCTAGGCAACAGTAGAGAGGATGGGGACAAATCAATAATTTGCCATATTGATTTGTATTTAGTGCTGATTTGCATTAAAGCAGAGATATTCTTGTGGAGAGCTGGAAAGATAGATGGGAAATGTTAAGAATCTCTACATGCTACCCACCTGCTAGATTTTGTTAGTTATGCAATTTATGTCCAGTTGCATGTAAGAAGCTTCTTTCTGGGCCTCTAGTGATTTCTCAAGTATTTGCGAACCAACAGAAATGATGCTTTCCTCTTTCACTGCACTACAGTTATGGTGTAAGATTTAAAATGTACTTGTCTCAGTCCATCAAAATGAACACACAACTTCTTCCATCAGTGATTTACCCTTTTCCCTTCATACTCCATTTGTTAATAAGATATTAGGCTGGAAAACCTTTCAGGACATACTCATTTTTTTTCTTACTGTAGTGACGTTGCTAAAATACAGTGTTGATTTGCTTTTGTTCTAGTTTATTTTGACAGACCCCAAGCTAAGTGTATGTTTGATCATGAATGTCCTGAGAGAGCAGCTGCTTAATGTGAGTGTGTACCCCAAAATTATGGCAGGGAGTGAGATTTAAAGAGGGTAGGCAGGGCAAAGCGCAGAGCCTCTACAAGGACACTGTCATTGACCCTGGCTTCCCATATTTAAGTCTGAATTTCAGCTCATAATAAAATGCTTAGATGCATCCCCAAAGTTGATAGTGGGGATAATGGAAGGTCAGAACAATAAAACAATGAACTTTCAAAAATGTTGCACATTCTAAATCTTGCAAATTATTGTTCTTTTCATCTGCTTTTCAACTACCAGAGTTATAGGATACACATAATACCTAATCTCTGACAAGTTTTTTAACGGTGTAGAAGAGATGCTGTTGGTAATTTCATAGAAATAAGTTGTAGTTAATAAGATCACAAATGCGTGCCCTGTTCCCATGCTGCAATAGGTATTTACTTTACAGTAAAGCTATTTAAACAGCCAAACATAATTTTTACTATATAATTTTAAACTTTTGGGTGTGAATTTTAATTTGAAAATTAACTTGGTATTGTAATTCTATGAGTTTTGATGGAAGGTGTTTAATTTAAATTGCTGACAAAATATTTTACCTTGTTTCTCACAGATGCATACACAACTTCAGAAGTGACATACATTTGGACTTACAATGCTTCAGATTCGGTACAGGTGGCACCAGACGGCTCAAGATTGAATCAGTATGATCTTTTGGGTCAAACAATTGGAAAAGAGACAGTTAAATCAAGTACTGGTTAGTAAAAGATATTTTAAAGAAAAGTGAGTTACTTGCTGTGAAGAATATATTTCTGGTGCTCTTAATGGCTCTGAAAAAAATGTTGCAAAATGTGATCTATTAGGCATAGTCAATGTAAAAGTAACACAAAACAACACTTTACCGATTCTTTTATATTAATTAGTAACTCATGAGTGCAAAATTGAGCTTGTCTGCAGTGACTATTTTTTAAATGCTGACTCGAGCTCAGTGTTGAATCCTAATATTTGTAACCCAAGTTTGGGATATTTGTTTAATTTCATATGGTGACACTTTTTGTCTATTAAATGGTAAAGCATACAGGTTTCCCTTCCATCATGTTTTTGGCATTAAAGACTGGATTATTCTACCAGACTCTAGACTGTTTTCCTACATATGTCATTCTGTGATGGGTCCCCATAACTGCTCTCAAACCATGATTAAGTTCTCAAGGAGCTGTTGTGTGAGTGCAGAGTTGCTTATGTGCAGAAGCCTTCAGGGCTGAAGTTGTCAGGGCATACAAGAGTTTCTGGAAATTCCTTAACACTCATCTGTCGTGGAACTCAGTGGGAATAAGATATAGCTGTACTCAAAATCTTGTATTCTGTAGGATGCTTTCTATTACAGAATACTTTTGGTATAATATAACCCTAGCACATTTGGTTCACATAATGTAGCAAACTTTCTCTTACCAAAGAAATGGACTTCCTTAAGATTTTGTTTCATTGTATTTTGTTTGTTTGTGCACCTAGGTGAATACACAGTTATGACGGCTCATTTTCACTTGAAGAGAAAAATTGGTTATTTTGTCATTCAGACTTACCTCCCTTGTATCATGACTGTTATTCTCTCTCAAGTGTCATTCTGGCTGAACAGAGAATCTGTACCTGCCAGGACAGTCTTTGGTGAGTATACTGAGTAGCATTAGCTCAATTTGCAACAGCTGAAGGTGCTAGGAAGTATTTTGGAAGTAAAGGCCTTTTTCATTCAAGTTAAAGTGTTTGTAGAATGTGATATTATTTCTAGTCCAAACAGCTTTCAACTGCAGCTTACACATCTTCTGAGAATCCCAGTTAGTACACACTAATGGAAATTAGTACATACAAGAGAACTGTCCGTATATATCTTTGATTCTTTTATGGAAAAAAAAATTGGCAAAATAGAAAAAGATATTAATATTTCTATTTTAAAAGTAAATTTAGTAAATTTAGATGATTTTCTGAAATAACTTACCTTGAGATTATCCAAGTATTTTGATACTTGATAAATAAGCAGATTTCTAAATATATTTGTAAAGTAAGCAAATTAAATTTGAATTTATTGAATTATTTGTGTTAAATTTTTCTAGCTGCAGTTCTTTTAAAGAAACCCTTTTCTGGGGGTCTGGGCAACACATTTTCACTAATTCAAGTTGGAGTGTACTGTGAGACAGTGAACTGCTTCAGCAGAAGCAGGTGCTTCTCTTACAGTAAGGTTTGGCTCTCTATTTAAGCCAAATAAAAAACATCTTTCTTGTTTGTGTAACAAAGTTCTTTTAATTTGTCTGCTTTTAAAGAAAAAGAGATTAACACAAAAAAAAAATATGATTAGTCATCAGTAAACACCAGGCACTTTTAAAAAAATAGTCCAAACTCAAATGCATATTAAGTATGATGTATAACAAAGCACTTACTATCACTTCTGGTAGAGAAAATGCCACACAAAACATCGTGAAAATTTCAGGTTTGAATATGAGCCTTATTGAACTCAGATGAAATGGATCAGTGGTTTCAGTGGGACCAGAATTCTACCATGGTTTCCCAGACAGCCATCAGGCAGATTTCTTTCTTCAAAATCTTCTGTGAATTTAGACATTTCTGCTTATGAAAATACACATTCCTGTTTTCTAGCCTTTCAAGTACACTGTCAAATCCTTCTATATCTCTGTCTTTGCCCTTTTCTGTACCAATTGCTATGCATTTAGGACAGTGTAGCTAGTTTCTCCAAAAAGAGTCTCACATCTGCTCTTCCTAAAATGCTCTTTCTGTTACTGTGTCACTGCTAAAAAGGTATTACATCAGTAACAAGGCACTAGGATAATTTCCCTGAAATTTTGTGTCTCTTCTTGTACACCTCTTTCTTGTTCTTGATTTATTTTTTGTTTAACTTATGGGGGCTTTTTAGAAATAAATAGCATCTGCATGGCAGCCTGTTGCTTTACTCTCCTGAGAATTAGTACAATATGGATAATGAACAGTGGCCCGCTTCAGGATGTTTTGGGGGAGCTGTGTAGGATGTCTGCAAGAACAGAGCCACAGCACTCAGTGCCATAAAATTTGAAATCTGTTTATTAAGCACGATGGGTATATGGAGGAGATAGCAATTTCTATGCTAGTATTTTATTCCTGCCGCACAGACATGGACTTCACTTGCCACTCAGATCTCTGTCCCCTCCAGGCCAGCTTAGACTGGCACCCTGAGCCCAGGGAAACAAGACACAAGACAGTTCAGCCTCTACCTGATGGAGCAGACTAACCCTGGCATGTAGCATTTCACCTCAGGCTTAGCATTTTGCATTGGGTTGTGTTGGGTTAGATTTTCCCTGAGGAGCTATTTCTTAACATTCCTTTACACTTTAGATGAGATTGTCAGCTTAAGTTTAAAAATGGCTAAAGCCAATGGCCTTTCTAAATACATAACCTCAGGTGAATCTCCCAGGCTTTCTCCATACCTACTGGCAGCAGTTGTCACTGGGATTTCTGATACCCTCTGGTCTCCTGCCTAAATGTGCTATAAAAGTGTGAAGTTAGCCACAGTTTCATAACAAAGTTTATATATTGCTTTTTACTGTTTTATGGCTGTGCTGAATTACTTTTGACAGAGTTGGGCAGGTGCGCTCAAGGTTTCATTTGGATGGTACTTTCAGGTAGACTCCATCCAGTGACGTAAGAAGCCCAAACTACAGTTAAGTTAATAAAATAAGATACTTTCAGCAGGGAATATAAAAATTGTAGGAGATTTTTCCTTTACACTTTCATTGATTGTACTTAATTTTTAGTTTTTATATGGAATAGTCCCTTGCTAGATACTCGTCTTTGCATTGTATATTAAATATATCAATATTAAAATGTAATTAAACAGAAGTTATTGGTTTTGAGAATATTTTTAAAAATC
>JAWWLV010000144.1:48121491-48149386 GCA_035041135.1 Platyrinchus mystaceus
TCGACCCGCTCACTGAAGCTTGGAAAAAGCCTTGGCTCCCGGCCTGTTTCTTCTATTCAAATGTCCACCTTATCCTAATGCAGTTCAATTTATTACCTCTAGGCCTATTACATGTTCTTTATAAGCTTTGGTCCAGTTAGTAGAACAGAACATCATGGGTTGTTTTGTATGTTTGTATCTCATCACCAAACCCGGATTTCTTAGTTAACTCTCTTGGGCCTGGTTCCCTGTTTCACTCCTCACAAAGCACTTTTTTGCCCAGGTGGGCTGTCAGGGCAAGTCTTCTCTACACAGGGCCCTGATGATCACCCTCTCATGGGGCAGGTGCAGGAATGGAAGGTCCATGGTTGTCTCTGTCATCTGACCAGCTCGTTCACAGGCTAACTGCAGTCCCAAAGGAAGAAGGATGGAATGCAGTGAGGGTGAGGCTGTTGCTCTGCTCTCCCATTGCAGTGGTCCATAGTGTGGTCTTGTTGCAGCAAAGACAATGAATTTTTTCATAGGACTTATACAAAGAATGGTTTTCAATCTACCTAATCCAGGAACAATGCTGACAGGTAATGCCTGAAGGCATTAGCTAACATTCAAGGACCCTTATTGCTTATATTTTTCCATTTTGCATAAAAGCTATTAAAACGGAAAGCAATATTGAGGCCACAAAATAACCTGGGTGTTTGTTAAGCATCCCCTTGAAATGATATCTCAGTGGGTTCCCTTTCTCTACTGCACCCTCCAAAAAAAAAAAAAAAAAAAAGTTTAATTGAAAGAGTAAAAAGATATGGAAACCACATCTGTTGTATGGCACAGGACCATAGGGAATGAAAGAAAACAAAAATATGCAAAGTATCTAAGAAAATAATTACTTTAACTGCGAAGTAATTCGAAGGAGAGGAATCATGCAAGAAGAATACTAAAGGACTAAAGGATAATGACTCACTATATTCACAGCAAATTACAAAAAAAATGCTTAGAAATTTGGTATATTATTTGTATGTTTAAATATTTGGAATGTATTTTAAAGATAAAATCCTGGAAAACGTTTTTGTTTCTGAACTGCCTCATGGCCTGACATACATTTAAAGAATTGATGCTTATAATTTTCTTTTATCACTTCAGAAAATATGACTACATAAAGGAACATGATTTATTGATACATCTGTATTAAAAAGTAGTTCATCAAAAAGCACAACAGACTTGCTTCTTGCCAAGCAAGAAACATGACAATTTCAGTACAGTGTTAAATTAGGGTTAAAAATGGTGATTGCACAAAGCACATTGTATACCCAAGCATGAAAACAAAGCTTCTCATTCATAAGAAGCACCTGTGACCTAAGTAAGTGAGAAAAGTCTTCGGTGACAGAGATCACTGATTCTATAAGGATTATTTTTAAAGTAATCATCATTGATATTTAGAAAAATAATAAAAAAGGAAAACCTGTGTAAGTTTTCCATCCTACCTTCTCATGCAACTCTTTAAAGCATAAAAATATTTAACAGGCACTTGGAGTTTTGTAAATTTTACCTGGGATGCCAGTATATATTTTCATTTCTTGGACTATTTCCCTCTTTGTGAACCAGAAATTCAGTCTGGGTAATTGCCATTAGTTAAATAATTGGGGAGTAACTCTGAATAAATGGACTCTTGATTTAATTTCTCCCCCCATGCAGCTGATGGTGCAGAGGTCTAGCTCTCACCTGGGCTGCTTCACTCTGATACAGGGATGCATGAAGAAGGAGAAATGCAGATTCTATAACATTAATGAAAATACATGTCTTTTTTTTGAGAGTTTCTCTCCTATGCCTTTTTCTTCCCCAAAAGATTAATAGTTAGATGTGCTTTTTATTTGAAAGCCATGCCACAGAGATTTTGGAAGAAGGGGCTGTAGTGGATTAGACTTTATACTTGACAGGGAGCTCTTGTTGCAGGTGACTTTTAGAAAATCTTCCTCTACTTAAAGTGCCTCCCTTTCATTCTTGCAGTGTTCAGGTTACAAGAGGCTATATAACAAAGGAGAAGTTATGTAATAATGAACTACTTCAACAAAAACGTATTTCATATTCATTCTTCAGTACTATATTTCCCTTTCATAGTCATATTTCATACTCACCATAAATAAATTCAGGGTTAGATTGCACCTCTCAAGGTGACTTGTTTAGGATAAAGGCAGTTGTTATTGTGTTTCAGCACTTTGTAATGCATGTACAAGGCAAGGAGGGTTTGATCAAAAGAAAAATATTTCAGTTTTGTGCTTTTTTTCTCATAGCAGAAAGTCAGACAAACAGAGAACTATTGAACTTGCACTTTCTCAAAGAAAACTTGCTGAGCAATTGAGGAGAAATAGCTTTTTCAAAAACCAGTTTGTTTAAATTCCATTTGGTTAAGGGCTTTTTGTTTGCCTTTATTTTTTTCCTAAGACATTTCATCTAAGTGAATTTTTCCATAGATTAGTTGAAAGAAATTTTTCCTTAGTGTCAGGCTTTTCCAGACCTTTTCCAATTTTTTATAGCTTCTAGCTTTTCCAAAATTGATTTGTTTAAACTCCATTTGTTTAGGAGTTGGGGGTTTGTTTGTTTGTTTAGGGTTTTGGTGGGTTTTTTTTATCTGGTTTTGGTTTTAGTTGCTTTCCTGATATGTTTCATTCTGGTGAATTCCTTCTTGGCTTAGAGAAATGAATTTTTCCTTGGCTTCAATACATAACATCATATTTCTTTCTATAAAAGTGTGAGAGCTAACAAGAGCATTTCTGAGTCTCCTATCTCCCCTCAAACCTGAGGAGATTAGATTCAATACACCTCTTATTTCTGAGGCACGGAACTTTGAGGAAGAAACATTTTTGTTTACAGAAACTTCTGCATGTACCAGAGAGAAGTCAATAACAGGCAAACCTCAACTACATAATACCCTTTGCAGATAGTTTGAAGGTATGAAGGCGTAAGCATTTATAATATATGTAAAGCTATAATCCTTTCCTTAGCTTTTCTGAATCATCTGAGAAATTCTGCCTGGTTCCCTTAGGCTGGCTCAGCCAACGGCTCAGGGAGAGGATAAATTAGGGGCTTTTGGAGCTGCAGGTGGGTGCAAACAGCACAGCAAGCCTCCTGCTCCTGAAGGACAGCAAGGGCAGGCAGGGGACCACCACTGCTCCTGTGGTGCCTGAGCATCCAGGGTGTTTGCTATACCCTCTTTTTCCTTTGCAAACTGACTTAAGACTGCACAGGACAGGAAACAGGTCTGTGTCCCATCCTTTTGCAGCAGAAGATAGGGCTTGAATAAGATGAAATAGCAGCAACAAAAGTTATTCCAAAAGACCATGGTGGATAATTACAGTGAGTTTTCTGGACACAGTGGGAGAACTTACCAAGACATAAAAGGTAACGTGTAGTTAAATGAAATAGAGGATCCATATCACTAGATTCTTCTTTTATACATAAACCAAAATTTGTTCAGAAAGGGCCCACAGACGATTCAAACCTTTATTAATTCCCAGCAAATCCTATGTTAGTATTCCATAATAAAAATGATCAAGTGAATTCGTAGTGTTAGTAAGATAGTCAGGTGCCTTAGAAGTGCCTTTGAGAATAAAATTCCCTCCACATATCTCAGATGTAAGCAATCACTTTATCTGTTGTATTTTGGCAAGGTATCTTTCTGTATTTTTCCATTTAGAAGCAACTGGGATTGTTTAAGTATTGGAATACTGTGGGAGACAATTAGAAATTGTAACAAGTGTTAAATAGCCCTAAAGGAGCTTCTTGGCTCAATAAATCCACAATATTTTGATAAGGGATATTTAAGTTAAGTTTATTTAAGATATGTTCTACCTCTTCCAACTTGCATGGTGTCTCAAATTATTACTGAAATGTTGAGTGAGAGCGTATATTAATTCTTGCACAATGGACTGATCTCCAGGGAATTCTCTTAAAGCAGATCACATTGTAGCTCGTGATAAAATACAGCTCAAACTTTTACAATTTCCTGTCCTTTAGCATTTCCCTTCCCAATTCAGTTAGTCTTGATGGCATGAAAAACAATTTTATTTTGCTTGTCCTTTAACTTAGCTCACAAGAATTCTTCTCACTTACTTTGCATGCACAAAGAACCCATCTCTGCTTTCTTCTTTTTGTCCGAGCAGGAAGAGTGAAACAGTCCCATAATTTCTTTCTCCAGAAATAATAACAAAGAAAGGTCAACTTCAAAATCTTGTTTCCTCAGGTATCTCTTCTTAAGTTTGATTCTGAAGTTTATGAGGCTTTTGCTAACCCATGAGGCTCTTCCTTCCAACATCCTAAGCCTCCTAGGAGCCTGCCCACAGGCAAAGCCCTGCTGATTGCATTGCAGCCATGGAAGAGTAGTTGTTGGGGTACTGTGTCACAAAATATAATTCCCCAATTTTGCTACAGATTTTTATTACTAGTAATTTTACCTACACCACTTTCTTGGATTATGATTGTGTTTTCATCAGCAGGAGCATTTTATGTTTATTGGCAAAAGAACATTTATAACTCGTTATCTGTGAACAGTTAATAGTTTTGTTGGAATGTTAGAGCTGCTGCACAATATCCAGTCACCACAGCATCTTACAGATGCTTGTAACTTTGCTTAACAGATGCTTGGCTAGTAACTTTGCAATGAATTTTAAGGGGGAATTGTTTGTTTTCCATTAGAAAGGCCTTCACACAGCAACAGGTACAGTTGGGAGACAACAAAGCATTAGCCGAATTCAGCACTGTGTAATGTAAATGATGAAGTAGCACAAGCAGCCTTTTTTTATCCCAGACACTTCCATTTAGCATCTGAAGAAAGACTTGAGACATATATTAATACCCAGGTAGTGACTTGTGCTCTGCAAGAGCTGTCTTTTCAAAGACTCGTTTGTCTACGATAGTATCCAACAGGTTTTTTTTTACTAAAATGAGTTTTCACACTAAGTTGTCATTTCAGTCTTGAAAAACTACTACTTTAATCTGCTGAATGCTGGATCATCCCTAAGGGATTTCAGGACACCACTTAAAGTCAGCTTTTATAGCTTTTTTATGCTTTATGACTAAGACAGGTATTTTGAAGCGGAAAGAATGTCTACAAAGTAGATACAGGGAAAAAAGAATTAAAAATTATGCTTAGGCAATTCAGAATAGGTAAAGGAACAAGAAAAAACATTAATAATTTGCTATATTTAATGACAAGCTACTGTATTACTCCTTTAAAGGGAAATTTCCAGAAGATATTCTCCTTAAAGATTATTGATTTATGTTTGGCTGTGAATTATTTAGAACTTTGGTGAAGGAATCAGACATATCAGGGAGGTGAAAAGACACCTGGAAAGGACTTTTGAGGGGGTTATATATTAAGGGGCTGCAATATTTCAGGATACATTATAAAAAAATTTGCTGTAGTATACAAATTGATTGTTGTTCTTTAGTAATCGTGTCTTGGTCTGACTGGCCGTGATTTTTATCAAAATTTCAGCAGCTCATTTCACGAGCACTTATCACTAATTTATAAACACTTGTTTTCCCCAAAATGCCTCTACTAGTGAAAAATTATAATTATACCCAAATAAATATCAGAGACATAAAAAAAATTATTTGATGTGATTTCCTTGTGTTTCAGAAATGTTGTAATTTTAGATAGAAGCCTTCTGCAGACAGGAGTAAGTTGGACTTTCTATGTAAAGGGAAGAGTTTGATCTCAGGTGTTTTACAGGAGCATCGGAAGAGAAACTATGAGTGGACAAGACAAACCCTGCAGATAGACTTGCATGAAGATAGGATTACCTGTTCATCTGAATTTGCAGCAAGTAGGACATTCAGGCATTTCAGAGATGGACAGGTCAAATGGTGTCTGCATGAGTGAACTGAAGGTACAGTTAACCTCTTTCTGTGTGAGAAAGGGCTTCTTTCTCGTGATTTAGGAAGCACCACTCAGTGACTGCAGCTAGCTAATGCTGTGAAGGCTTGTGGGCCTCCTTGCTGTGAAGGAGAATGCTCTTAGCCCTGCTATCCCTGCTTGTTTCCAGAGCATTTGGGGCTTGTGGGCAGCCATGGCAGTCTTTTCACCAAACTGCCACTGTTCTCATTTTGACTGTTGCAGAGTCAGAAGTGATGAAACACACCTACTCACCAGGCCCTCATATATGCACAGCTTTTCATCAAAAGAAAAGCTATCCTACTAATTTGTCTATCATTACATTAGATGTATGTGTTACGAAGCAAAAGAATAAATGATGCCTGAGATATCCTACATAACTTTAAAGAGCAGTACACCCAAATTACAATCAAGGGTAAGGTATCAAAGCAAATGCACTGTGCAGTGTATGTGGGTTAAAGAAACACACCTTATACAAACTCAGGAATTTATTGTTAGTCCAGTTAAGGTATTAGAAATTTAATCAAAATTGTCTTACTAATTTAGTTACAAGGATGCTAACACATACAGTTGAAATTATCTAATTACAGTAAATTTTCATTTATAATACAGTTATTGAACACAGATTTCCTAGTGTCTATCCCTGTCTCTTTTACACTCATCTTCATTATTCTGGGTCAGCAGATCAATAGTGTTACTGTTCCTTAAGCAGAATATAATAGGGGAGCAGAGTCGTACCATGGATCCAGCATCTCAGGTGCTTCACTGACAGGAGAATGGTGGTTATAGTAGGACTTCTTCCTTCTCATTTCTCATTTCCCTTGGTATTATTTTTATATGTTTACTTACAAACTTATTTGCTCTTTCTTCAATGGTTTGTAAATTCCGTGTTATCATTGAGGTTTAGTATATATAGTGTATTTTCCATGTGTTGGATACTTGACTTTTGCTGTCTTTATAACCACTGTATCCAGTACTTCCCTGGTCTATGACCCTAAGACTTCTGATGCCACCCTGCTCTTGCACTTTCAAGGCCCATTCTGTATCTTGTGCTTGAATTTTTGGAGACCCCTGTTTTTCTTCAAGTGCCTTGGAGCTGTTCTTTCCCAATAAAGTAATTAGCATTATATTAGCACAATCCAGTCAAGCATGCAGTCTCATTCAAGGATAATTCAAGGGTTCATGCCACAAAAAAAGAATGCTCTACAAGAACACCCATTTGTATACTGATATATTTTGGTAACTACTTGCTATTAATACCTATTAGTTATAGCAATATCACTGTTATGGAAATTGCTTTACCAGAGGGGGAATTTCAGTCACTAGAAATGGAGTAGCTATTTTAAAAAGTTTATAGAGTGTTTTTAACTTGTCAGTATGAGTTAGTAGCTTCTAGAGCTAAGAGCAGATTTGAACAGTTGAACTCAAATCCTTAGTGCACTTTGCACATTGTCAAAAGCTGTGTAGGATTAACCGTGGAGTAATTCTGTTTGAGTGCACTGCATATACAAAATTCATTGCTAGGTAGTACTGGAATGCTATTCCTAACTCATTGATTTCAGCTTATTGCTATTATAAACGTGATTTAATTCTGGTCAAAACCTTAATTATTTAAAATCCATTTATGTTTTGCAGAGGTATTTACACCGCCTTAAGCAGGTTGGTGACACAGAACGAGGGCAGTCCAATTTGCCTATTATCAAGTCCTCTCCCATTCAAGATCAGACATTTTGACTATTACATATTTGAAAAATGATTTGGAATTTTTTACTGAAAACTGTGGACTAACTCCATTAGAAAAAAGACTTTTAAAAATAAATCATCCCAGTTACAAGGAAAAATTCTGGAAAGGAGTAAAACTTCTTGTGGAGAAGAAGGACAACTGGGAAACAAACTTCTAAGAGCTGTATTAGTGAAAGGTCTTTAGGGTAGTAGAGTTCGAGCTGATTTTGGAAAAGAGTATTTGAATAAATTTGGTAAGGAGTTGAAAAAGATTAAGTGACAGATTTAAAAGCATTAAAAGGTACTAAAACTTATAGCATTTGATGGAAAAATAGAGTCTGAAGATGTGGCAGAACACTCCCCTGGTATTTTGAGAAATCTGCTCAAAAACATCAACCTTTCTTCAGACTTTCAGGCACCAACCATCAGTTCTCTTAGTCAAGAAACCAAATATGCAGGGAGCTACTGAATGCACAATTCTGATTTAGAACCACATTGCAAATGGGCCATTAAACCAATCTACATCTCCTACCTCATGTAGTTCTTTGCTGAACAAGTGCTAAGTGCTCTTTGCTTTCAACTTGTCTGTTTGACAAACACAACGACGGTAAATCCAAAGCAACTGCACTTGATCTCTGCTTTGCTTGGAATTTTTCACATTTTTTTCAAACTTAGTGAAGACATCATGTACTCGCAAGCTTGTATGCTTTCTCCAGCTATCTTAGATGCTCTAATACAGTATCCCAATTTTTTTTTCTCTCAGAAAAGACAAAAATTAACAGAACAGATGTGTTCCTGCTATCCTGGGTGGTAGAACTATATGGGGATAAGGATGGAGAATCTACATGCAATGTAAGATACCAGGCTTGCAAGCCTAAGCAACAGTTGGGGCTCCCCCACAAAAAAAAAAAAAGTGAAATTTAAAACAAGACTAGAAGCTATTGGAAAGTCACAACTATTTAGAGGGATGAGGGCTGTAAATTCTTCTGTAGCCAAGGATAAAGGACTAAAACTGGAAACAGCAGAAGGAAACATAACTACTCTACTTAGCTTGTGCACACCTATCTCTGCTGTAGGAAACAGAGAGGATGTGATCTACTGTTTATCTACAGATGCTTGTTTCTGACAAGAAAGAGGAAAGGTACCTTGCAATGGATAAAGAAGCACTCAGTCCAATGAAAACAAGAACTAGACAGGCACTTTGGGATGAGGACCGAAAGCCTTCTGCAGACCCAACTTGGAAACAACTTCCAGTCACATAGACCTAAGATGTCACAGAAAAGGGTAGATGCTTCTTAGTTTAATATTTTGGTTTAGTTTATCTCTCTGATATGGTGAAAAGCATTCAGAGGGTAACACAATGTCTGTTACTATGGTTATACTTGTAGCTATTAAGGTGATTTTTTGAGTTGCTTCCAGAGAAAAGGAAAAGCAGCCATAGGCATGCATATGATTAAAGTGGGAAAAGCCTACTCATCTTCAGAGAAGTGATAGGTACAGTTAGTAGGGCACATTGGTCCATGACTAGAAGATTAGGAACAGGAGAACACATTTGATCAACATGTGCCTGAAGTGTGTCTACACCAATGAACACAGTATGGGTAATAAACAGGAGGAGCTGGAAACCACTGGCAGCAGGAAAGATATGAGGTAGTTGCCATAAGGGAAACTTGGTGGGATGACTCTCATGACTGGAGTGCTGCAATGGATGGCTACATCTTCTTCAGAAGGGACAGGCAAGGAAGGAGAGGCAATGGGGTACCCTATATGTTAGGGAGTGTTTTAATTGTCTAGGGTGGAATGATGGTGATGACGGACTTGAGTGTTTATGGGAAAGAATCAGGGGATAGCCAACAAGGCAAGTATCCTGGTGGGAGTCCATTATAAACTACCCAGGTAGGATGAAGAGGCAGGTGAAGTATTTTATAAGCAGCTGGCTGATGTTTCATTATGGCTAGCTGTGTTCTTGTGGGAGACTTTAACTTGCTGGATGTCTTCTGGAAACTCAACACAGAGGAGAGGAGGCAGCCTAGGAGAGTCCTGGAGTGTGTGGAAGATAACTTCCTGACACAGTTGGTGAGCAAGCTTACCAGGGGAGGTGCCCTGCTAGACCTGCTGTTTACAGAGAAGGGCTGGTGGGAGATGTGGTGGTTGGAGGCTGTCTTGGGCACAGTGACCACAAATGAAAGACTTCTCATATCTTGGTGGAGTAAGGGGGCAGGTCAACAAAACCTCTGCCTTGAACTTCCAGAGGGCAGTCACTGGCTTGTTCAGAACACTGATTCAGAGAGTCCCTTTGGAAACAGTCCTTAACAACAAAGGGGCCCAGGAAGGCTGAACATACTTTCAGAAAGAAATCTTAAAGGCACAGGAGAAGGCCATTCCCATATGCTGAAAGACTAACTGCCAGGGAATAAAACTGGCCTGGCTGAACAGAGAGCTTTCACTTGAACACAGGAAAAAAAATAGAGTGTATGACCCCCAGAAAAGGGGGCAGGCAACTCAGGAAGAGTACAAGAATGTTGTTAGGTCATGTAGAGAGAAAATTAGGAAGGCAAAAGCTCAGCTAGAACTCAATCTGGCTACTGCTGTGAAAGATAATAAAAGGTGTTTTCATAAATACATTAACAACAAAAGGAGGGCCAAGGAAAATCTCTATCCTCTATTGGATATAGGGTGGAACATTGTCACCAAGGATGAGGAAAGGCTGAGGTACTTAATGCCTTCTTTGCCTCAGTCTTTAACAGAAAGGCCAGTTATGCTCAGGGCAACCAGCCCCCTAGGCTGGTAGACAGGGAAAAGGAGAAGAATAGACACCCTGCAATCCGGGAGGAAGTAGTAAGTGACCTGGTGTTCCACTCGGACACTCAAAAGTCTATGGGCTGGATGGAATTCACCTGAGGGTACTGAGGGTACTGGTGGAAAAGCTTGCCAGGCCACTCTGCAACATTCTTCATCAGTCCTGGCTAACAAGAGAGGTCCCAGACAACTAGAGGTTAACCGGGGTGATGCCAATCTATAAGAAGGGTCAGAAGGAAGATATGGGGAACTACAGGTCTGTTAGTCTTATCTTGGTGCCAGGGAAGGTTATGGAACAGATCATCTTGAGTGCGATTACATGGCATGTACAGGACAGTGAGGGTATCAGGCCCAGCCAGCACGAGTTTAGGAAAGGCAAGTCCTGCTTGACCAACCTTATCTCTTTTTATGATCAGGTGATGCACCTAGTGGATGAGGAAAAGACTGTGGATGTTGTCTACCTGTATCTCAGCAAAGCCTTTGATATGGTCTCCCACAGCATTCACAAGGGAAAGCTGGCAGCCAGTCCCTTCACCATCCTCGTTGCCCTCCTTTGGATGCTCTCTAATAGCTTGTCTCTTTTATACTGTGGTGCCCAAAACTACATGCTATGATAAAGAGCTGTGGAAGATGGATGGTGGAAATTCCTCAGCTATGGAACAGTGCAAAATTCTGCATGAATGGCAGCTTCTACTCTACACCTGTCATAAGCCTGTGATACACTGAAACTGGCAGCTATTAACATACAGCAACCTTTGCGATACTTCCTAAAAAAGAAAGGTGAGCTTCTGGGTGGACAATGTTTTGCCAGGAGCTAATGAGTATTAAATGGCATAAAAGAATTAGTAGTTTAGAAGAAATATTTTCAAGTAAATGAGATATGAAACAAAATAAATTAGAAAATTAAATTACTTTTTATTTTATTAAATCAAATTAAATTATAATGATTTTTTTCCAGACTAAAAAAGAATCTGTTTTTCATGGTTAATACAGTGTGGCAACTGAGGTGAAGCTTCACAAAAACATACAATGCTTTTAACAGCTATTAGGGAAACCAAAGACTGTGACATACAGAGTATCATTTGCAACACAGCTGAAGCAGAAGATAATATGAGTACCACCAGTCTTGTCAGTGGTATTATTTTAGGACATACTTTCAAGAGAATGGTTGAATTACTACACAGAAGGATCATTCTTAAGAATAATAATCATCAGTGATACAAACCAAAGCAGCTGTTTAATCAGTCTCCAATCAAAAGGGTGAATTGGTATTGATAATCATAACTGTTAATGGCCTTCCTGAGAGTGTATGATAAAACATAATTCTTTCACATTCAAAAATAGTTGATTTCTATGTTATTCTCCAGAATTATCTCTGCACAGCAACAAATTTTTTCGTGCTAGAATGATGAATTTTCATCATATGCAAATGCTAGAATACCCAAGTCGGTGATTAAAGACAACTGCAGAAAAAAGAGTATGTCTAGGAGCAACAGACCTAAGACTAAGGGTCTTCTAATACTACTTTCTGGTATTGTTTGAGAGATAAAAATATTCTTCTCTGTTTCTCTTCTATGTTTAAAAAAATAAATCAAAGCACTTTCATATTGATGATGCAATGAAGTAGTTTTGAAAACATACCACAAAGTACATCTTTAAAATATTGGCAGACCTCTGCATTATAACACAGTGCAACATGCCTATATTCTTTAACCTCCGTGCTATCCCAGTGCTGCTAGATGTTGAAAAGTGTGATGTCATCAACAAATGATTTTGGGCAATTAGCAGCATTTTCTTTACACAATCTAGTGAGGACCTCTCATAAGAGACTACTTAGGAAGATTGGGTTTTTTTCCCTTTTCTCTCAATAATTAAACTTGGAAGCAGTGCTGGTTTTACATGAAGTATTTTGACCTATTCCTACCATTGCAAATAAATCTATCAACCTGACCTCTGGGTTTACACCAAGCTATATTGTAGGACAGTTCTATTTGATTATGTAGTGAATATACAATAACAATTAAACCAATTTGAAGCTCAGACAGATCTCTACTTATTTCTCTAGTAAGCACAGGAGATACTGATGACAGTAATGTATTCAATATGGAAACTAAACATTTGTTTCCTAAATTGCTGTATAGTAACCAATAATTGGAAGATGGAAAAGGAGCCTTAAGAAGAAAGAGGGAGATGCAAAAGTAAAGGACAAATTTAGGGCAACTTCAGAGAATGTATGCCCTCTATAAAAGGCAGCAAAATACAATCTAATATACCAAAAAGCAATCTCTACATATCTGAGGCTTTTGTTACAATTGAGAGGTCTAGAGGTCAATTAATAACAATTATGGAAGTTCAGCAAGTGACATAACAGAGAAAGTGTTAATGTTCTTCACAGCACTATATCACCTTTCCTTTAGATTTGCTATGGGATTCTGTTACCAAGAGTTTAAATTGGCATTCTGGAAAAAAATGTTTTTCAATTATCAGACAGACCAGTCTTATGAAGAGAGCTTTCTATCTCTTATGCTTTGCAGATTAAAAAAACTTCTTATATCCTAAGGAGGACTGGTCAGGATAGAGTATACTGAAAGGCCACTTTCAACTTTCAACAAAGGCTGAGCCAAGTATCAACTGAATCTTTTTGAAACTGGAAAAAGTACAGACCATAGTCTTTGCCTGCCCCATTATTTTTCTTTTTCACATGTCTTTGTCCTCCTGATCTGGCTGGAACTGTAAGTGCTCACAGTAGTCAAATAGAACAGCTGCCCTGTTAGCCTCTAACAAAATAAGACCAGACACATAATCAAATAGTATTCTCCTGAGAGTATCCTATAAGCTGTGAAGTGATTCTTATTCTTGCCATTTGAAGGGAATTTTCATCCTACCTGAAGATAAAAAGAATCAGCAAAAAGAAAAGATTTCTTTGCTGTATGATTTCAAAGTATGGGAGCACATAAATTGGCAGGCTGTTTTGCCATGATTTGTGGCAAGGTCCTAATCCTCTAAATAATCACTGTGACTTTGGCTACATTGGCAAATACTGTAGTGAAATGCAAGCAGATCTTCAAAGACAATCAGTTGGTACTGGGAACCCAGCACCCATAGTAAGTGTGGTTTGGAGGGGATTTGCTTTAAGCTAGTACCAATCTAGTTCCATAGACTGAAGACCCATTAGTGCTGGAGCATAGCATGTTCCAATAGTCCTGGTAAGCACATCCAAAAAGATGCTGTAATCATCTTCATGTACTCCAAGGCTTACTTTTGAATTGAAGTTCCTCATTTGAACCGGAGTGCCAGTGTACACCATGTAGTCTTTGTACATTTGTGCCATTGAGGTACACTGGGTTTAATTGTGTCACTTCGTCGACAGGGGAAATAGAGCACAGACTGGAGAAGAATTTGAATAGTGCTCAACTCCTGCCCATAGCATTGGGGTAATCCAAGCTGGGCTTAACTTCCTAAATGAACTGGAGTGCACCTTTGTGCCCCAGTCCCTGGTAAGACTCTTTGCCTTGTCTGCAGCACACTCATGCCTCACATTGGGAAGTGCTTCTCTTCTCACTGGTCACCATATTTGTTAGGAAAGGCCACTGCCTTCAAAGATGTGTCTTGACAGAGGAAAATCCAGGCTCCTGAGAAAGCCGGGTCCTGGACTCTCTTGTCTGGGAAATTGTCTGACAGGTGAGGGAGAGGCAAAGATAAAATTGTGCTGTTAAGGAGAAGAAGTATTAGGGACTGTGGATTTATGCCCTGTAATACAGGAAAGATCAAAATGTATTTATTTGATTTTTTTTCTGGCTCATGTTGAAAATACTTGAATATCTAGTGAAAGGCAATGACAATAGTAATAAGCCAAGGGAATGTTTGTGATTTGAAACTATCTTTCTGTACCTAAGCACTTCAGCCTAGTTACCACAGTTCTATCTACACTTCAATTTGTTTTTCATTTCATAATAGCTTAAATGGAGAGGTAGGATAACATGTTAAATGTAAAGGAATATCATCTTTTATGCTATAGCAATCCCCCTTCCCCTGGATGCAAAGAGGGATGCAGTCTTCTTTATTCATCCGTTGTCTTGAGATTACTTCTCTTGCTTAATTTTTAAGTGCAGCTAAAGCCGTACTGTTAGTAATCATTTTAATGAGTAACGTGAGTGAGCAGTTAAATCAATGTATCATAGATGAAATCTTAATTAAAATGGTATTTAGTTATGGGAAGTGAGAGTTTCATAATTTATTTTCTATTAAGATGTTGACTGTTGCACTGAAAGCAATTATTTTGTGGGTTTAATCACAATATAAAAGCTTCACTTAAGTTATATTTCTGAATCTTTCTGTTCTCCTCCTGTGTATATCCACTGTCCTCAAATTTAAAGGCCCATTCTAAAAGGCCAGTGCCAAAATGTTTGCATTCATTTTCTTTCATCTTGAGATGCTTTTTACATCTATTGCAACAGTAGGCTATTATGCTGTTGAAGATAGCTTTCTTGAACTTTATCAGAGTAAACATTCACGTAGGATTAAGCATGATTATGCATATTTAAAACCACTTTTTCTCAATTGCCCTAAGAAGAATGGAACTGTTTTCATTTGGGCTGCAGGTTTTAAATATCATGCGACTCTGCACTTCTGTTTGTGCTTACTCCAATGCATAAATGACATGTGCATACTTTTAGAAGATGTTCCTGCCCATAGGAGGGGGAATGGATTAGATGACATTTAACGGTCCCTTCCAACCCAAACTATTCTATGATTCTATAAATCTAGGGGGTGAGGCAAATTGCTTTGTGAATGCACAGTTAAGGTCTACATTTACAATTTCATCAAAATATTGTTATGTAAATCTACCCTTTTGAAGATGTGACTGCAATGGTCCTTGAGCTCTTGCTGTTCTATATGCTTTTTTTGGTGGAGGACAGAACACAGAATAATTTCTTCTTCCCTCTCCACATTGGATAACTTTGCTCTCAGCAGGGTAAGTGCTCCCTACTGAACTATGTGAGAGCCATCAACTTCTCTCAAGCACAGTGAATGAAGGTGGACCATCCACTAAGGCCAGGTTTTCAAAGGCCTTATGCACTCAAAATGGTATGCAGGTACACAAATTCTACATCAAGTCTTATATGTCCCTGTCAGGGAAGCAGCTATATTCAAGAGAAATAGAGAAGATGTAGGATGTCAGCTACGGAAAATTACATACGAGTGGTTTTGTGTTCCTCAATGGTCTTGAACAATTAAACTTTGAAGAATCAAAATGCTCTTTGATACTAAGTGTGAAGGCTCCCAGGTGAAAAGTACAGTGATATTAGCTATTTATATATTAATGTAGGGATTTTTTCCTCTTCCTTCTATTTGGACTTTAGCTTTAAGTATGAACATTTTTTCTTATATCCTTTTAGATGAAGTACAGATTGTAGGTACCTTGAGGTTGAATAGGTGACTTCCATATCTTGCACTCCTCAAACCTGGAGATTAGAAAGATTTCTGATGAGCTTGGGCAGAACTTAGGTGCTGAACTGTTCAAACTAGTGCTCTTTTGGGTGTTTGTATGGGTGTTGCTCTACAGTTCTAAAGAAATTTGTTAAGTGTACATATGTTTTCTCTAGATCTTCCACTATTAGGTAGCAGCAGAGCTGAAAGTTGTGATTTTACATTTAAATACTTAAAATCTTTACCAAATTCAAGCTTTGGATTATTTTTCTTTTTCCATTTCCCAGCATGCCATCAATTCCCATTTTATAAATGATATTCTACACTGTGATGAATTAATCAATATTCACTACTTTTTTCTATACACCTAACCAAACTGAAACTTTTGTCTGTAAATTTTTCTATTTCTTCTCTTTGAAACCATGACTTCAGTGAGGAATCAGTTAAATAAGATAAGCTTAAGAGCTGATTTATAAGAACTCAAGATTCATGTTTTTAACATGGAAAGTTAATCACTCTGACAGTAGTCTCAAGCAGTTTCTGAAAGATGACATTACTTTCCTATTCACTCCAGAACTATGCAGCTCTTTTAACAAATAACTGATAGACTTAAAATGGTTTTGAAAGACAGTGAATTATGAAGCCCTGTTCTTCTATTTATATACTCGTTAAATATGACTGAAGAAGATAGAGACAGTGGTTTTCCTTAGCAGAAACCAAACTTACTAATAATAGTGATTTGAATGTTACAGTTTTGCTTAACCTTGATCACTTTGGTGTTTCTGGAGTGAATGCCTAGCAGGTTTGAGATGATACTATTGACTCCTTTCTTTACCTCTGGCTTCTTTTTTTTTTTTTTTAAGATAGCCTTATTACTGTCAGCAGCAGGTGTTTTTAACTGAGTATTTAAATACTGGTTTTAGGTTAGCTGTGCCAGTACCGTACTCAGCAAGCAGCTGAGAAATATCAACAGGCCTTAATAACTAACTCACCGTTCTTCATATTACTACCATGTATGAGCATCTCCTTCTTCCAGACACCCAACTAGGTAATTTGTCCAGCTTTTCTTTGATATTCTTTTTCCCATTTTGCAGTTTTTATTTATTGCTTCTTTTATTTTTCTTAGGAATACAGACAATCTGAGTTGACTGAGTTGACTTCTTTTCCTTCAATTTTTCTTCCAGTAGTTAAAGGTTTTCTATTGTTTTTTGTTCCCTGTCTGCTTTTCAAATCTTCTATACCTATTTTCCACCTAGTATTGTACTTACTCATTGAATAATTTCTTCTAATTTTGAAAGGGATGGATTTCTATTCTTTACATTAAAGTACAAGGAAAAGTCAGATTTGGGACTATCTGAAAACAGCTTGTCCTGATGTCATCCTTAGTCATTTGAGAAATATCATTGGTGCTGTTTTCATTTTAATTTTATTTTAATAGTACTTTTATATGTCTTAGCATTCTAAACCCAGAAATGAAATGAAACATTTCATTTTCTTACTATTCATGTTATGTATTATTTTAGCTGTAATCTCCCATCTCTTTCAGTGGTAGCAAGCTCCTGTATCTACACAGGGGTGATATAGATGCTCCAAATTCCTCACATAGAAAGAAGATGCCTTGGAAACCTGTAAGTACACTTAAACTTCTTATGTCAAATTTTCTCAGTAGTCACTGTTATTGCATAATATCTTTTAGTGACAGGATGAAATTTTATAGACTGCTACAGAGTTTTAATGATTCCATAAACATCAGATGCAAAGACTTAAGAAGCATTCATTGCATATTTTGCAAAATGCGGTCAATTTGACAGATTAATCCATAATAAACCTTAGAACCATGGGCAGAAGGACTTCCCAGAGAGAAAGGGACTTGGGGACAGGCTGTGCTTACTGTCTTGCTGAGGGGGACAGTAATCCTGCTCCTTGGAGCTAGTGCCACCAGCTGCAGCAGAGGAGCTGCTTCTGCACTTACTCTGTAATAAATGCATATGCTTTCCTCTGAGCTCATGCCTCTGCCATCATGCTAGGATGCTGCCTGCTGTGTTAATCCACCAGTAAAGAGACCTCAGGTCATACAATAATATGTCTTTACTGTCTGCCAGTACCCACAGGACTGGCTATTAATTTTCAAATTGTTGAATTTTCACTTAATGTACTGCAGCTCTCTGAAGTGTGGCGAGTTTCTTTAACCATTAAAGCAGCTGTAAGCTGTACATATAAAATAATAATCAGATGATGATGTGTAAAGTCAAAACACTGCCTTTCATGGGAATAACTACTGGGTGTGGGGTTATTTACATTTCTGTGCAGTGACAACTTGACTCGAAGGAGTATGATGGTGATGACCGCAAAACGATTTGAGCCTAACGCTGAGAACACGTTGTGCAGGTTACTCCAGAAGTGCCTCACAGGGAGCTGCGAGCAGGGGCATCTCAGGTGCCGGGAATTTGGGTTGGGGAGAGATTCAAGGGCCATGCGACCCTGAAGACGAGAGAAGAAATACCGCGTTATCTAAGCTCCAGTGCCTTCGGGACGTGACCACCCGTCCCCACGGCCGGGACAGAGGCTGCGAGTGCCGAACCTCCGGTCGCTTCCGCCACCGCCGTGTTTTCCCTGCGGTGTTCGGAATAGGAGTAGCTGGCGGGGTATGTTTGGCTACGTTCCCCCGTACGTCTCCTGAGAGAAGCAGAAAGAGGGAGCACTCGAGGAGGACGCAAAGAGGAAAACAGAAGAGAAAAAAAATCCCAAACCGTGCGTTTTGCACGCCCTGGCGCATCTCACAGCTCAGCACCACGCATCGCCCACCCCTCGCCTCGTCCCCTCCGGGCGCTCCGCAGCCGCGCAGAGCCGCCTGCAGCCGCCGAGCCTGCGCCCGTCGCGCCTTGGGAGCGCGCAATTCCCGCGGCTGCTCTTGCGCGCCCATCACGCTGCTTGCCTTCAGCATGGCTTTAGGCACCGCGGCTGGAGGGGTGTGCCCCTTTTCCTGGGGACGAACGAGAGGCTGGGGGATGTTCCCCTCCCCGCGGCTGGGACCTCCCCAAAATCGCGGTCGTGCCGGACGCGGGGCCGTGCAGTCCCCGCGGGTTATCCGCGCACAACCCCCGGCTCTTCTGCTCCCGCTGCGGGTCTCCGCTTGGCAGGGCCGAGGGGCTGACTCTCGGATTGCGAGCCGCCTTCCGAGTAGCTTTGAAAATAGAAAGATTTAAAAATATATATATATCTTTAAACATATATTTAACGTTCTATATATTTGCATATTTATATATGCATATATACATATATGCATACATATATATATACGGTGTATTTAATTTCCCTCTTCGGGAAATCAATGCCACCCTTTCTCCCAAGCATGTTTCCCTTCTAGTAAAGGAGGCTCCACCTCTGCTAGGGATTGATTCGCCCAGCAGTTTTTAGGATAATTTATGGAGCAACCTGATGAGCCTATTGGGCGAGTTGCTCGGTCCTTGCAGAGTGGGTTTCTACCTGTTTGGGTGTTTCACCCTTCCCGTCCCCTCCCTCTGCCTGCCGTGTGCCGGGTGGTGGTGGGATTAGCAGGGTCGCTGTTCCTCAGCCTCTCCGGAGAAAACCCGGGGAAGAGAGAGCTCCTTCACGCTCATGGATGCATGGGGGGGCTCCACGCCCCGCTGGAGCCGTCGCCGCGGGGCCCGGTTGCTGCTGCTGCTGCTGACCGTGCGGCTGGGGAGCGGGTGAGTACGGCGGGAACCCCCGCGCCTGCCCCCGGCCAGGGCTCGGCTACCTGCCCTTCGCGCCCCGGGCTGAGCTCGGGGGACGCCGGGCGGGCTGGCGGCGGGGGCAGAGGCAGGGGAGGCGGCGTGTGCTGCGCTGCCAAACTTCAACGGGAAACGGTGCCGGTGCTGCCGCCGTGGCTCCCACGGGCGGCTGCGGGGGGAGCCGGCACCGGCAAAGTAAAAGTTCAGCCGCATCCCACTTGTTCGCTGGGCCGGATGGTGAGTCCAGGCTCGGCTCGGTGCTGGGAAAAGCGCGTCCCCGCCATGCCGGGGAGGGCGGCGGGGCCGTGCCGGGTGCGGCCCGGGGCAGCGGGCGTGGGGAGCTCCGCCCAGCGGTGTCGCCCGTGCCCGCCGGGGATGCGGGGACATGGGGCGCGAGCGCGGCGGGCGAGCGGCCGCGGCCCTGCGCGCGCCTGCCGCGGGCGGTGCGGGATTCACCGCTCCCGGCGCTGGCACCTCCTCCGTGCAGCGGGACATCCCGCACGGCACCGGCTCCTGCCTCCGCACCTCTCGGGAGCGCGATCGGGCTCACGCGTGGGATGGGGCAAGGGCAGCTGCTCAAGTCGCAGAAGTTGGAAACGTACATTTTAATGGAGAACTAGAATATTGAGCTGAAGGGCTCTGAAGAAACAACAGTTTGGTACGGTTGGCTACATGTCTTATTAGTAACCATAACAAGTTAACAAAAAGGAATCTGATCATTCAACTCCATTAATAATTCAGAACTAATGTGAACCATTCCACAGGTTACACTCTCATAAAAAGCACAAAGCAACACTGAAAGGGTATTTGACTGCTGGTCAGTGTTTTTTTCTTTTTAACGATGGACCAAATTATCATTCTAAGAAGATATACAAATGTGTAATGTAAAGGCTGTAGAAAAAAAAAAAAGAAAGAAAAAAGGGAAAAAAATCTATTAAACATTTTTTAAAGTCTGTTAGACTCTAGACCCCTTCCCCACACTGAATGATGATTTATCAGTCTATGTGTTGATCTCATGACATCTCTCATCTTCAGAAGGCTGTTGTGTTATCCTTGTCAAAATCACCACTTATTATACTTTTTTTATCTGTGTCTTTTAAAATCTTAGTATATTATGGAAATATTTTTCAAAGGCACTGATGAAAATTATACCAGTGCAGCTGCGCATCTTCAAGATGTTTCTTAATGATCATAGTGTACCTCAGGTATGAAAGAAATTATCAAGTGGTTTCAGAGAAAAGAATATGCATGCTAATTTATCAGTTCAAAGACCTAGTTACAAAGGAGGAGGACTAGCTAAAAAAAAAATAAATTTTTCTTTGTCAAAGTGTGGTTTGGATTATAGGACTAGGTATAGATTATTATGTACGCATCTCATTAACATTAGTATTTATAGATAACTTCAGAAGAGGTCTTCAGTGAGAAAAAGAGGTAACATTTGTGTTTATAAATAAGTTGATAAGAAGTCTTCAGTGAGGAAGAGAGGTAACTTACATACATTATTTTATTCAGTATTACAGGACATCTCAGATAAAATGGAACATTTGGTATAAATATCTATGTATCTGAATCAACTATTTTCAGCCTTGCCATTCATTCAGAGACTGCATGGAAAAATGGTGGCTGAAAGATTTATCTTCCCCCCCTCTTTTTTTAAGTGGCAACAAATGGATATGTTTTGTAGATCATTCTTCTCTGGTGTGTAGTGCATTGCAACTCAAGGTGTTTGCAGAGACTTCTGGTGCCCTTTAACAGTCTGCCACAAAGTAGGATGGAAATACTATTTTTCTGCTTTTATGGAGGCCTCTCTGTAGTTTCAGGCCAAGATTTTCCTTGAAGTTCAAACTAAAACTATTGCAGTAGTAATGATTTTCTCAAGAATAGACCAGGTTGCACCAGTTCTGACTGTTTTTCTAAAAACATCTTGCAGGAGCCAGCCCACCTTTTCAACACATGCTTTTAAAAGATTGCAAATTGCAGTGCTTTTAGTATGCATTTGTATGCAAAGTACTTTACATTGAGTGTGAATACAATTGTTTCAGCTGTTACAAATGGAGCTAAAGCCTAAGCAAGGACACTGGAACTTGAACCCAACCAAGAGTTTGTGATTTTAAGGTACTGCCCCAAAAGCGGTAGTGTGACATTACACCAAACTTCCCTCATCAAAGCTACCTCTGTAAAACAGTTGTTTATGCCCAGTTCTTCATCTGCAGCACAAACAGACCAGAATGGCCAATGCACTTGGTGCAACTTCATGAGTTATTGTTTTGAAGGACTACTTTTGTCAGCAGCAGACATCTGTAGCAGAAATTGGGCTGTTAGCCTTTCTATAAGGTATGTGCAGGGAAAGAGGAGTTACCCAGCAGTCACTGCAGTTCTAAATGTTCGGCAAACCCATTATTCTTGTTGAACTCAAATAAACAGATAATTCATAGGCAGAGAATAAGAACTGACAATATAATTATTTCCTTAGTTCCAACCATGCAGGTGCAGCACAACAGTAACATTTCTTCTAATTCATACTGTTTCAAATAGTATGTGCTGGTCAGCATGCCTAACAGTATATTGTAAGCTTAACTTAATTTTGGCCATATCTTCCCTTTAGTTTTGTGATCTGATGTTCTAAAAGCAATTACAAATGCTCTGTTGAAATGCAACTGGGCGCACTGTCAGCAGGTACAAATGTCAACTAATATTTTGGTTTCTATTTCAAAATATCTGTTAGGAAAATATATAATACAATGTACATTTTCTTCTCATATAAATTCCTGGATCAAAGTTAAACTTGTCATAACAACATTGGTTTCTTAGTGCTTGATAATAGTGATTTACCTTTTCATTTGAAAGTCTGTGATGTTTATTCATTATTATCCTCACTTTTATGTGCTTCGCTCATGATGTGACAGCGAAGAACTTGTTATTAAGCAGTCCCAGTGGTTTAAAATATAGTTTATTTTATTAAAAGTTTGTTAATAATTTCTTTTGTTAGTGTAAAGTTTAAAGAGACATAAATATTGAGAAATATTGAGAAATTCTTTGCATGTAATCTTCTTACAAGCTTTCAAGGAAACCTTCCAACTATGCCATTCCGTAAAAAAAAAAAAAAAAAAAAAAAAAGCTGTTAGCAAATTGAACTACATTTTCAATTACTTTTAACTTTCTTTTTGTTAAATATGCCTAATGCTGCAAAGAACACCACTGCTACCTATTCAAGCCTTTCTGAGCTGGACAGAAAAGGTTACAGGTGAGCACTTGTTGACCTCATTCAACTTTTTTTTTGAATATGTAAGTCTGTCCATAGAGTTGATTACAAGGGGATTGGAATAGTATGTGTTTTTTTTTTTTTGAAGCTATAGAGGAATTGCAGTAATCTTGATCAATATTAACATGTAGTTTCTATGGCCAGTAAGTAAGACCACTTATACAGACTAGGCATATTCATTGTTTGAAAGTGAGTTGCTGTGGTTTAGGATATCATACATATCAACTAAAAAAGTCATGTATGTTGTACTCACAGAAAACCAAAGGTAAACATCTCAAGGCTCATTATTGTTGAACCATTTATGAGAGAAGAGTACTAGCACATTTTTAATTACCTGCATAACCCTTTCTTGCATGGAATGCTAAACTGATCATGTACTTGAGCAAAATAATGTTATTACTTATTTGATAAAGAGGATCAGAGACAACTGCTAATTATAAATGACTGTAATAACCTGTCAGGAACCTTTCAAAGGGTTGTGGATGACAATGACACTAACTTTTATTTCTTAACAATTTCTCTGAATGGTAATAATTTGTACAGAGTAATTTAGATGCAACTGAATTAATCTGGAGATTAATCTGGAGACACATGAGCCCTGATTTTGCATTTTCACACATGCAAACATTTTTAATAAGACTAAAAATAGTGTGGTAAGTTCAGTGGCCCACATGCCTATGTAAAAACTTGATTCTATAGATCTAAACTTAAAATAGTAAATCATTCACCAACACTGAACTAATAGATGTAACTAGAGAGACTAGAAAAATCAACTGTAGTTCATCAGTACAGAACTTATTTCAAAGAAGAGGGAAATCTCAATGATATGGCAAAGATGGAAATAGTTTATAAAATATGTTTTAACTGGTAGATGTTCCACTCAATAAGATCTTTTGAGACAATCCAGTCTTATATGAGAATAAACAAAACTGGGGAATTTACCCTGGCTTCTATATCAGGTTTGCTCCTTCAGTATAAATGTTCTAAGTCCCTGCATAAAGACATCATGAGGAGGAATCCAGTGAAGTATTGTACCGTATTTCTAGACTGAGGTTTCTCTGACTTCCAGCCGGTGGATCTCTTGCTTTCTTCTGCTAGCAAAAAAAGCCTGTTTTTTTCTCTCAGTGCCACCTGCTACAGCTGGCTCAGTCACTGGATCCCTTGTCCAGTGTGGGGAAATCCAGGTCTTGGTTGACACTTCTGGTTCTGCAGGGTAGCCTCAGGGTGCAGCCAATGGCTGCAGCTGCTCTTCAGGAACAGAGCATGGTCTGTATCCATCTGCTCTTCAACAGGGAAACCAGTCATGAAAGCTCATCTTGCGTACCTCTGCCTAGTTTTGCCTTTACAAGAACTCAGAGCACTACAAGTGAATCCTGAAAATTCTTAAAGGAATCAACATTTTGGTCAGAAAACATCCTGGTGCCTTTCTCTTTCCAGTCAAGTCTTTCATAATGTGTTGTAGAAACCTCTTCACCTCTTGGAGATGCGTAGCTGCAGTGCAGTTAAATGCCTAGCAGTTGTTGCAGGACGGATGATCTAGTCCAAAATGAAAGTTCTACACAAATATGTCACAATTGGAGATACTCTATGCAGAATGGAAATTTCTGCTGAATTGGATTTACCCACACTACAGTCAAATTAACTACTGTTCTTTGAACTACTATTTGAAGTATATACCTGATATACGCAAGTTCAAGAGGCAACTTGATAGCTGCTTACATTTTCCTCTCAGATAAGGAAACTGAGCTACTTACACTTCTTCCAAAAATACTGATTTCCTTAACCATTTTGTAAACCCTTTCCATTTTTCTTTGAAGAGCATACTTAAAAATAGGTAGATTATGTAATTATTAGCCTCATTAATGGTAGATACACAGAATATTGGTTCACTACTACTACTTCATACTGCTCAGATACTCTGTTGCAGGATTAGCTTCAGTATAGCTCAAGTGTTCTCTTTGCTTTCTACCTTGATCCTCAAATCATTTTCTGTGTCACTGCATTAATCTCTGATAAGGTGTGAATAGCTAATTCTGCATTTCTAAATTTATATGCAGTCATTTTTATTTGTTTTCAGGAAGAAAGACATAGTGAACAGGAAAAATCTGAGGTAACATGAGATATATGCCCTTTGGATTAAATTAGACTGTTAGTAATTTCATTTAATATGGCTTTCTTCTTGTTTAAGACAGTGTACCACGAGGGATTAAGTCTTATTGTTATTAATATAATATTATTGTCTACTTTATCTTTCAGAATAAAGTTCAACTAGATGGAATTTATATTAGGAAATAGGTGTAGCATTAACTGTTCATTTAGGGGGTTAACTGTCACTATAAGTCATGACAATTTTTATTTTCATTGTCCAGTGCCATATTTACATGACAGAATAAATTATGTAGATGTTTTTAAAAATAAAGTGCCCTAATTGTTTTCTCTGGAGAAGAACAGTACTTGATCTCATGATCATACAGCCATTGAATACGTACTGGATTCTATCAGACCTGCTGCAGGTGAGCTATGGACCTGCACCTTAGGTTCTTGCTTTGGCAATGAAAGCCATCCAACTTATGGTCTGTGGGTTACGTCCAGCAGAGAACAACTCTGCTAACCATAAATTTTAGTCACCATCTAACAAAAAGTGTAGTACTCCTGTTTTAAGAGATATGTTTTATATTTGATACACAATAAATTACATCAGAGAAGACAAAATATCGTTTATAGAGAGAGACAGCAAGCATTTTATTACATGGTCTAGATATTTCCATTAGTCCTTACACAGTATATTCGCCTTTTAAAACAATTATTCATTAACTTAATTGGCCTTTGGAATAGTCTGTAGTTGTCTGATGATTGTTACACTAAAATTTCAGTAGAAGCCATTCACTACATTTCTCATGGGGATATGTTGCCTAGTTATTGTAGTTGTATTTTTTTTTCTGTGATTTCAAGCCACATTTACCTATATGCCACACTTATGGTACACAACTCAATGCAAGTCTTTGGTTCTATTGCTACTTCAGTCCATACACATTTCTATGCCTCCTGTGGGAGGAGGTTGATATCTGCTCACACGTGTATCAGAATTTGGAACTATTTCATATAAGCTTGTTTTTGTGAAGGGCTGTAGTAGATTTCTTTGTTACCTGAAGATTTTGCAGAAAATATGCAGTGAATTGTGTTAGAACAAATGTTCACATGGATATGTTGAAATATCATCAGCTTATATGACTGAAAATGCCTTATAAAGGCTCCTTTGATATATTCACTGAGATGCTGGTGATATTTTAAAGCAGAATCTAACAAAGTTGACTTTGAAATTTGGTGAATGCTATAGTGACTGTGGGATGGCATTTAATTAGGCTGACTGCTTTTTATTGAGGTTATGGTTCTCAGTATTCATTTATCATACATTTGTTTTAAGGCTAGTTTCCCTATGGAAAGTGTTTCTTGGAGCAAGGCACTTAGCCCATCAACAGTGTATCAGTTCATTTTGAACTTGATGGCAATTAACCTTTCATCAGTCAAGTGTAGATAAAGATCTGCAGTCTCTTGGATGGTGTGCTGACATGTGGCACATGGATTTATGTATGTCTGTCATGTGAAGATTGTAGTCTGAAGCTCCCAGGAGATCTGATACTGTCATAGATAGTATGCTTCACATATTCGGAGAGGTGATGCCTTTTCATCACCATGTTCTTCCTCAGCAATTTGGGGGTATTTTGACCTTTTCTTTGTACTGCTTGTCCCTCTTCAGTTATATCTACTTAGGCTCTATAATTTTCTACGGTTATCCTCTTATGTTCTGTTCTCAGAGTTTTCATTCATTCCCTGCTGGTTGGTCTGGATAAACAGTGGACTATGTCTGTTTACATTTTATTTATTTGATTGCATGGTATGGCCAAAACCCAAAAAGAAGGTAAAACTTACCAACCAAAAAAAATAAGACTTACCAGCTTACATTTACAGGTTTGATTCAAGTCCAGCTGAAACAAATCTCCCTAAGAATTTTATCAGTCTTAGGCTTCAGTTTTAGTCAAGGCAGCACAGGTTATGCTAAAGCCTGCTTTATCTTCCTAATAGGTTGTATTTTTGTCACGTGCCATAGAAGGCTTTACTTGGAAGACATTTTGTAGAGGAGGATGAATATATATTTGTCTACGAATTCTACAGTAACAAAATGCTCTTGATCTCTAAGATCAAAATATAGTTGGCATAAGGGCCCCTACTAAATTTTCAGCTAGCATTAAAAATGTTTGGAATAGAAGAAAAGAAAGATCCTACTTACTGAAAATAATAGGTACTTTCAAGTACTTCCTTAGGCAAAGGGCTGCTTTAAGAAATTTTAGTAATGATTTTCTCAGAAAAAAAAGAAGAGTTGTACTTATTCTTTAAGTATAGGTGTTACAGTCAATAATTTAACCAGTTGTTGTGAGCCAAAATAAGGGGGAGTGTTGATCTGCTGGAGGTTGGGAAGGCTCTGCAGAGGGAAAGGCTGGATTGATGGGCCAAGGCCAATGGTATGAGGTTCAACAAGGCCAAGTGCTGGGTCACAACAATCCCAGGCAGTGCTGCAGCCTGGGGACAGTGGTTAGAAAGCTGCTCAACAGAAAAGGACCTGGAGGATGCTGTTTAACAGACAGCTGAACATAAGCCAGCAGTGTGCCCAGGTGGCCAAGGCGGCCAATGGCATCCTGACTTGTATCAGAAATAGTGTTGCCAGCAGGATCAGGGCAGTGATCATCCTCCTGTACTTGCCCCTGCTAAGGCCACACCTTGAATACTCTGTCCAGTTCTGGGCCCCTCAGTACAACAAAGACATAGAGGTGCTGGAAGTGGCTGCAGAGAAGGGCAACGGAGCTGTGAAGAGTCCGGAGAGTAAGCCTTGAAAGGAGTAGCTGAGGGTGTTGGGGTTGTTCAGTCTGGAGAAAAGGAGGCTCGGGGGTGATCTTATTGCTTATTACCTAAAAGGAGTGTTGTGGGTTTGACAGCCTTCCCCCCTTCCGGGCTGAAAATAGTTTTGCCAGGTAGATTTCCAGAGCAAAACCCCCAATCAAAAGTTTTAGTAATGCCTCTGCCAAT
>JAWWLV010000144.1:48163637-48217454 GCA_035041135.1 Platyrinchus mystaceus
GGAGAGCTTTTAAGTGTAGCAGGCAGAGATATTTCAAATATCGAAATCTAAAAATTGGGCCTGGAAAAATATAGTCTATGAAAGAGGCCCTTTGGGTGGCAAGGCCAATTACTAAAATGATTTGTCAATGATAGAGGTAGACTTTTATCACTATGATTTGTCTAATTGGAAATAAATTCAACATTTTTAAAACCAGAAGAAGTTTACTTTAGTAAAAAAAAAGGTGTCAAAGCAGGAATTCAGCGAGTGAGTAGGTCTCTCTAGACTGGGCTTACCAAACAGGTCCCCTGTGTACTTCAGCCATGTTAGGAGCTGGTGAACTATCCCTTGTAGACAGCTGCTACTTGGTGCTCTTCTTTCTCTCCCTCCTGAATATGCAATCTGTTGTCCTCTCACCTTCTTACTTTACTCTAGCCGGGGTCATAATGTCTCTGTGTAAATCTTTAAAGTCTGCAACCCCTTTCTCCCCTTGCTTAGAAGATTCTGTAAGTTTACAGTGCAATTTTGCACTTCATTCAGGATGTGTGAAATCACATTCTTCCTACTTGTAGTGTTTTCAGGGCTGATACAAAATTTTTAAAGTAAAATAAGAGGTATTCATAGTAGAAAAATCTTCTCAGTCCATCTTTCACTGTTAGCTCTTTGTGGAGAGGAAATGAACAATAGTAATTATATGGATGTTAAATTACTATTGAGAATGTATTTTCCTCCAGCATTTGTCATTTGCATGAATTCTTATAACTTCTGATATCACTTATGTTCAAGAACATAAGAAGAATGAATTAGTTCTTCTCATTCAGAAGTACTTTGCTCTGCAGCATGCAGAAGAACTAATGTAACAAAACAGATTCTTTCAGTATTCTTGAGCTGGATTCCTTCCTCTGGCTTATTTTGGTCAATTAAAATAATTTCAACCGAGGCAGATTCTCAGACTTTTCACTGGCTCTTAATACCACAAATAATCTTAGAGCAGTATGGAAAAGGAAAAATGAACTCTCTCGCTCTTTACAGGAAAGCCCTTGTGGCAGATGAAGTACTGCTTGCTGCAAGCTGGAATTTCATAAAATTGACATAGCCCCCATTAAAAACTGGCTCACTGACAGATCTCAAAATTTAGTTGTTAATAAGGAATATCAGTGGTTGGGCTGCCTATAGTGGAGTCTCATAGGAAAGTCTTGATCAAGAATAATGGTATTTTGAATGACTTCAGCAATTCATTTTTGTAGTAAAGTTGGCAGATGACACAAAGGCTGTTGGAAAGGGAGAGGCTACATCTACAGAGTAATCAGCTCCTTCAGAATAACCAGAGATACGAGAATTGAGAGGGGAAAAAACAAGAAGGTGGAAGGGGAAGAAACCTGTGGGTTGGATTTCAAGGTGAGAGATTCCGCATAGTACAGTATTCAGCATTCCTTGAGCAATGAGTCATGATACACTTTGATCCATCTCCTTGTGTTCTGGTCTAGCAGTGGAGTTGCTGTTATATAATGGGGTGGTAAAATTAAAGAAAAAAAATTGTCTGTTTGTGAGATGTGGTGTATGTTAAATAAATTACATTGTACATATGAGGTACAATTGCAGTCTACAACTTGCTCATGAAGGGAAGGAGTAGGACAGGCTGTGATCTCTTCTCTGTGCTGACCAGTGACAGGACCTGAGGAAACGGCCTGAAGTTGTGTCAGGGAAGGTTTAGGTTGGATATTATGAAATGGTTCTTCAGTCAGAGCTGGAACAGGCTCCCCAGGGAAGTGGTCACAGCACCAAGCCTGAGAGAGTTCAAGATGCCTTTGGACAATACTCTCAGGCACATGGTTTGACTCTTGGGGATAGTCCTGTGCAGGGCTAAGGGTAGGACTTGATGATCCTTGTGGGTCACTTCCAACTCGGCATATTCTGTGATTCTGTGAGATATACAGACACATTATAAACTTTTTTTACTCTGGTATTTCAGCTTGTGTGTATGAGTTATTGCGTTTCCTCCTTTCCTTTATGAGCTTTGCAGAAACTAAAAACATTTGCAGCTCAATTATAGAATATTCTGAATTGGAAGGGACCCACAGGGATCATCTCAGGAAGTACTTATTTTTTCCCCAGGAAATAAATTTGTTTCCAGAATCTGTTTAAACTTTCTGTGAAGCATGCTGGGGACAGGATGGTGATCAAGTGACTTTATACTGTGTGGTCATAAAAAATCCTTTGTGCAGTCTCACTGGTGTGTCTTTCTGTAAGGCTTAGGTTCACATTAGTAACTGGATTTGGAAACGGGGGGAATTTCCTCTCAAATGATCTTGGCAGAGAAAAGGTATCTTACGATGTTTAGGAAGTGTATCTTGCTTGTCATTGTAGCTGGCAAGGATGTTAATGATACCTTTTTCTTTCTGTGTGTCTGTTCAAGTTTTTAGAGATTTAAAAAAAACCTTCTTACTTAAGATTTTAGGTTTTTTATTGAGCACTTGGGCAATCTCTAATGGTTTGCAGTATAAAGAAATTAAATCTGATGACCTAGGGTCCCTCTTCTATGAAATCAAAATGCCTTTTTGTTTGTATCTTCCCCTTTTTTCATCTGCAGATGAACAAGATGCTTCATTTTATTGTGTCAAATCATGAAAGGACCGACAGAGCTCTATTATTAACCCTTTTCATTCTATTGGGTACTAGGACATATGTCCTTTGTGTCCACAGTCTGGCTCTCCAGTAGAAGCTAGAAGTAAATGCCTGGTAAACTGATGAAGTTAAAATGCATTCTCACTTCTTCCATTTGAGCCTTTTTTCTGTATAAACCAGTTAGGAGGAAAAAACTTGAATTTTCAGTGCCTCCTGTACTTCAGATGTGCCTTTCATGGGAAGTCACTTAGACTTTGTGTCCTTCTGTAAATGCACAAAATAAGAGAGTATATTCTGTAAGAGAATGTATTTTTAAAAGTTTTTTTTTTTCTTTGTCTGCACAGTGAGAGTGGTTTCCCTGTTTTTAAAGCAGAATAAGTTTGGTAATGTTTAGCTTTTAAATGACTGTCACTTGAGGGGCTTTAAATTTGGTATTTGAAATAGTGTATTAACCAAGCTGATGAAAGGATGTAAGTAATTCCTAGGTGTTATAGCTTCATGAATTGAAGAAATCTGTGGTGAAAAGATATTTTGTTTTTGTTACACGTTCTCAGTAGAAATCGATAGAAAGCACTGCATATTGATTCCTTACAGGTGATAAACACAGTTGCTCCTAGATCTCATGTTTTGTTGCATGAACAAATTTTTCCCAAACTTTTTTTTTCTGTTTATGATTAAATTTTTAAATTGGAAGACAGTTTTTGGGAGGTTTCATTTGTTTGTTTTTCCTTCCTTTACCTATCGTATCTATCTTACATTTGTTCACAAAGCATGGGTGGGTATTGCATTATGAACTAAAAAATTGAAGTTGATAATTTTAACAATTCATATGAAATAAGGGAGCCAAGTCATATATGATCTTCCAAAGTACTAACAGAGCAGAAATTTAATTATTCTGAAGCTAATAAAGGAATATCAAATACGTTGTTGTTTTAGTCAAATAGATTAAATTACTCTAACCATGCACAGAGTTACTTATATATGTAATTATTCTGGTTACTATTTTGTTTAGTGAGAACTACGGTAATTGAAACAGATGTCTATGTTAACAGCATCGGCCCAGTTGACCCAATCAATATGGTAAGTTCTGATTATGGACAGATAACATCATCTGAATGTTGTTATGGGTTAATATTATGAAATAATTTTAATCTCATTCAAGTTTCTTTATTCTTTGCTGTGTATTCTTATGCAGTTGTATATGACTGTGGTTATTGCAGAAACATGTTTCGTCTCTCTATCTGAAAAAGTTGTAATTTTAAAAATATATTTCTTCTTTTAAAGAATGAGGCCACCCAGAGTACATTGTATCAGATTCTTGTTTTAGTTTGTGTTGAACGTTTCCACTATGTTTGTGTATACCTGGATTGTCTCTGGGCCAGTATGATTTCCTGGAGCTACTCCTCAGAGCTTAAGAAAAATAACAGTTGACACAGCAATTGTGAATAAAACTATTTTCAGTGCAGTGATTTATTGTTTGGGACTTTCTTTCAAATTCATAGAAAGAAAAATTTGAAATTAAGTGTTTTGTTGTCCTTTTTCCATTTAATCTTCTGCATCCTCTTCTGTGCATGTGTGTGTGTGTAGTGTGTGTGTGTAGTGTGTGTGTGTGTGTGTGTGTCTGTGTGCACATGGCTGGTTTCTTCAGAAGTTACAAAATGAATCCCATCTAGTTTCTGGTAGACCTGCTGAGATCTGACCTATCAATTTAGTACCAACACTGAAGTAACAGCACTTCTGAGGAAGTTGAGTGTGCGGCAGTAAATCACTTAGATTGTACATTGTATGAAATGGTGGTGTTGGAGGCTTTAGAGAGGCCTTTTGGCATGACTTCTCCTGGGGACTGCTGCCCAGGACTCAGACAGGGACTCACCATCAGGTGTGTTTCAGCTCACCCCTCTCCCGCCTTTTTCCTTTACCTTCTCCCTACAGAATTGCTGACAGTATTGAATTTTGCGTGGCAGAGAAGCATTTTGTTCAGAGGCTGGAGTATGGCAGTGCAGGGGTCTTCTGAGCATTTGGTTGGAGCATTGTAATTCTCAGTTACTATTACAGATCTTGTGGTTTAGACCTATGTCATCTTGCATGGGTAGGGAATAGATAAGAAGCCAAGCAGGAAAAACCAGTGGTACTTAGATACTGTGGATAGAGGTGCCAAAAGTAGATTATGCAGATCTGTGACAAAGGATATTCATTCCAACATAATGGTCTAATGAGCTTGTGGTTGCCATTACCTGGGGCTGTGGCAGGGAAGTCCATGTCTCAGGCCACGGCTGTACATAATGAAATGCATGACAGAGCAGAAGAGTGATGGGATGGGGAAAATTTTCCAATTTTCATGTCCAGTATAACTGATGTCTTTGTTTTTGTCTGTCTACCTACTTCAGTCTTTCTCTTTTTCTTCTCTCTGTCCAATTTTTTTCTGAAGGAACTTACCATGGGAGCAAAATTTGAGGACAGGCTGTAAGGAGGATATAGCAAGTGGTAGAGGCTTCTTTTTCCAGTAACCAACGTAAGTCCTTCAGCCTGTGGCCAGTAAATATTGCATACACTGGAACTGAGCATGAAAAGTGCTTACAGCTTCAGTTTTCCAGTTTTAAAGGACCAGCATGAGGCTGGCCTTGCAAGGTAGCACTACCCCATCTCCCATGCCCTTTTCTTGTCTCTGCAGCCCCTCTGCAGAAGTGAAATCTTCCAGCTATATATATGGTTCATACGTATGGTTGTATGAGCATCTAACATCAGCACAAAAATCAAACATTTGTAAAAATAAATAACACATATATATGTAAAGAATTTGATTAAAGTTTCAAAAAATGAGATGTTTTATTCTGGAAAACAACATTCTCATCAAAATAAATAATAAGAAATTTGACTCTGTAAACCTGTTTATGTGAGCTTTTGGTTTCATTAGGAAGGCACTTTCCCTGGAGTCAATATTGTTTGAGATTGTTAACCATTGCTTCCATTTCAAGGGCTGTTCTTAGCCCTTCATTTGATCACTTAATGTGAGAACACATTATCTATGGTTCCCCTTTGGATTATTCATTTGTCAGATACCTTAATTCACCCTGGCAAATGATGTCCTTAAACTATTAAGTTAGGATACAATAAGGCATGATGTAGAGAGCATTTTTTCTGAAAATGATGCTAAACAGCATATCAAGGGAATATGTTCGTCTGAAAGCTTCAGAAGATACATATTATGAGAGGAAACATTTATTTTTTTAATTCAGTCTCTTTTCCTCTTGGTATTTGATAGACTTTCGTAAACGGGATGTATGTATGAAATTCACTAGAATTTGTTTTTGAAGGCTGTTGCATTTTAGCTTTTACTGTTTAGCAAAGATATACACAAAATTTTTGATGTTATAATCCCCCAATTCTTAAGAGAATTTCTACAGCTCATGACCTCTTTGGGCATCTGCAACCTGAATTGAAATATTTTTAACAAACGTCTGTATCAGTGGAGTTTTTAGGCTCCCAGTACTAAATAAATTTGTCTTTTAGAGCTGACCTTTTAGAGCTATGCATTGTGCAACAATCATGTAAAATGCAGCTAAGTGTATTTTTATGGCCAAAGTCTTGAGCCTCAGTGGCTCTGCAGTGGTCTAGGCAATTCTTCACAGAGTTTAGATATGCAATGGTTATTTAGAGCCTGTTTTTACTTTATGTTGAACACCTAATTTAGAAGTACTAGGCTTTTACTACCTTTCTCCTTCCAAACTGAGGCCAAATGAAAAGCAACCACTGTTTGCTCTACAAGTATGAGAATCTGATATATGGTCCCAAGGTAAAAATGGGTGTTGATCTGTGTTGCCTCATTAGCTTTCTCTGTCCTGTATTCATCCCCAAAACATATGTGTTCATAAATATGCAGTTTTGTGGTACTGATGCCCCTGAGGGTCCAGAGAAGAACCACGCCAGCACCACAGCTTTTGTGCTTTGACAGGACCATTAAAGTGTGCAATTCAGGTGGCTGGGAGAGGCATGGCATCCCTCCAAGACATTTTTACCTTCCATTAACTAAGGGAATACCCGATCTTGTAATTTCCATTTGATCAAAACTCTTATGACAATAAAAGACTGCTACCCCAAATAAGAGAAATTTTTTTGAGAAGGAGTGCGGGAGCAGTTCCTTAAGTCAGAAGCGGTATTGCATCATTGTGTCCTTGTGTCAAAAAGGAAGAGCAAAGAGAAAAGTTTATACTTCCCCTGTCTTTGACATCTGTTTACACAAGTTTCATTTAGTAAATAGTTAGAAAGAGGTAGATCATTTCTATAGAGATGCATAGACATTGTTATTGATAGGCTAAAAACTCGCCAAAAAGAAAATGCTCTACTCAAATGTCTATATCTACTTGTGTGTAAGTGTGTATATATATATGTAGGTTTACAGAAAGAAAATAATGTTTTAAAATTCTTTTTCTTTTTAAAAGTGTTTGTAAGTCACAATTTAACAATTTGAAACATTTTGCTATCATTGCCATTTTAGTGTGTTTGAGGGCTACTATTTTTTATTTCCTTTTTTTTGAAAGTATTCAAGTATCAATGTGATCAGTATCCTAGTACAGATTGCTGTATTGCAGTTGTGGAGGGTACTTTGTGGCCAGGTGTGACACTGCACTTACTCTACTGATCACTAAATTTGTATTGAAGGTATTGTACTCTTACTTTACAGCGCCAGGTAATTTACATTTAATACACTAGAATACAAGTAATCATGACCTGAAGATACATTACCTGAAGCTACCCTGAAATCCAGTACTCAAATATACACACTATTTGTGTGCATTATTCTGTAAATCAGTATAATTTGAACTCTAATTTTGGATTATATTAAATGTTGTGTTACTGAATGACACTGGAATTAGCAAGGCCCTGATCCTGCTGATGCCAAGGTATGTACTTCAGTTTACATGTGTGAACACTGACATTACATGTCAGATTTCTTAAGGATTTACCAAACACAACAGAATAAAATTCAAAGTAAGAAGTGTCTAAAAGGAAAGATACTAACTCTCTCCCTCCTTGTCTGTCTGTTCCAGAGCTGTGTGTCTAAGTGAACATTGTTCCATATAAGAAATATACATGTAATAAATCAGTGCTATCCAAATGCTACAATAGTAACATTTCAGGAATGGGTGAACACTGCTTGATAGGGCTTATCATGGTTTGTGAACTGTACTTGAAGCTTTTCCTGGAGGTTGGATTTGCTTCCAAGTTTGAAGAAGACCGTTTTGAGGAGAACCATTGACTCTGTGAACTTTGTGATGACAGACTGAAAGGAAGATCATAACGGATGCACTTTGGCCCATATTTAGGAATTTATGAGATTTCCTAAGGGTTCTGTTGATTCAGTGTGCAAGCATTGGAAATTTTTGGAGAGTCAAGTTTGTGCACTTTATGCAAACTGGTTTAATTCTTTTTCAAATGGCAGGAATATTTATTCCTAAAACAGGACAAAGTGTCAATGAGTCTTTGAATATTGCCTGTTTTTTATTGTACAGCATCTTCTTTGGGATAAGTTAGAATATTTTTTCCCAACTTACTCCTTTATTTTAATTAGGAAAGATAGATTCCAATCATTTTAATGCCCGTCAGCACTGCAAGTGATCACGGTTAATTTACTTACTCAGATGAGTGTTTAAGATTGATGGACACAGTGTTCATTTACAGCAGCTGAGTGAATTGTCCTTCAGTAGGCTAGAGCTTTTTTTTTTTTGTTATGGAATATATCAAATACCATATTTCTGTTAACATTTCTTATGTTAACAGCTCTAGAAACTGAGTAATACATCAAAAATACAACTTCATGAATGTTTTTGGTTTTTTTCTGAAAAAAAATTAGCTTTAATTGATTCATCTGGTACTTGCAGTTTGGTTACTGCTATTGCAAGATAGCTCCAAGCTTGTCCTTTTCAGTTTCAGGAGACCTGGTCAAACATTCTGACCAAGTATTTGTTGTATTCTGCTCCTATTGCCTCAGTACAGCAGTTCCTGTGCTGGTCCCAATTTCTGTGAATATTTTGAAGGGAATGGTGAGAGGTGATGGAAAACGCAGTCATTGTATGGCTGACAAATTTTACAATATTCTTCTGAAACCAAAGCAGAGAATAGACATCTTTTCAGCCCCCACTTTAAGGAGTATTCAGCACTTTTCCTGTTTTCAGCTGCAGTTTACCATTGTCCCATATTAGATGTGACGTCAAGACAGGTAGTGACGGTTGCACACGAGTCACCAGGAAAATCTGTGCTCTTTGCTGTGAAATATGGCCTCATTTCTGTGTGCCAGATAATAGCAATGCTATTATGTAAGGCTGCAGTCTTTTTGTGCTATAGTTGATTCTTAAGTCTTATGTTAGATAGTTCATGGTTTAGGAAATACTGGTTTCATATGGTACTGTTGTACCAGTTAAGCCACAGTTGACATGGTTGTAGTATATAATAATCATCATTATACTACTATTGTATAGTAATAATAGTAATAGTAATAGTCATAATAGCAACAACTACAACAACAACAACACCATTTATTTTGACTTCACTCCTCTGACTTCAGTAGAGAGTGCCAGCATACTGCTTGGCAATCCAATTTATATAATTTCAGAATCCTAGCCTTCACAGCCAGAGCAATAACCAAACTGCCTTTGAAGTATCTGAGATTTCAGATGTAAGTGCTCTGTATTTGCATAAGGCTAATATGTGATTCTGTAATTTGTTGAAGAAATTACATAAGTGCTGAGCTGTGGACATGATTAGGGATAGATGACAATTCGGAAAAGCCTCTTCCTTTTTATTTGTGGTCAGTCTGTCAGTGTGTTGTGAGGAATTCTCTTAGTTTCTTGTGTTTCTGACACCTGATTTATTTAAGTATTGATGTAAATGTATTTCTTAAAGCTCTTCCTTTGGTGCTTCTGCACAGGATGTCTTCCATGGTCACCTTTTCCTGCTCTCAGTTTCTTCTTGATAGTTTCATGCACAAATTTAGTCACCTTTCTGTGTCAGTATTTCTATGTGTCTCCTTTTGTCCAGTCTAAAATACTGCTTTGTGTCCCTCATATGTGTTAACAGTTGTTTTTTTAGCTAAATCACAGCTTTAAATCTTCCAGTTTTTAACCCCTTCCACACTCTGAGTTGCTTTGGATAATCACTAATCTATGTCATTGGGGACTGAAATCTAAAAATTTTCTGTGATGTGATGGATCTTAGAACCAGGAGTAGAGTCTCTGTTTTAGTCTTGTAAATTCTGACTGCAAAGGGGTTTTATATTTATTTTTTTAATCCGTCACATGGAAACTCTTGTTCAGACTCCAATTGTTATGCTAACATATTTCTGTAACCTTTCCAATTGCAGCATGGCTCTGCTTATACCATCAAAAGATGTTCTACAGAAAAAAAAATTCTACTGTTTCTTCTGGGTCATTTCTTGCTCAAGTTCTTTCTCTGTCTCCTTCCTCTGTCTCCTCTTTCACTGTGTCTCACACATAAACAGTTCCCTTTCACTTTTAAGGCACTTCAAAACCTCAGCCATTTTTATTTGTTTTTTTCCTCAAGGGGCCATTTAGTATCTCAGATCTCTCTAGTTTCTGCTCCCATACTTTCAACTTTTCATACCAATTTCTCCCAAGCTGCCCTTCATGTTTGAAAGAAACTTTCTGTAAGTGTCTGCAAAGCCATTTAATTTTTTCCCATCATGTTTCTGTTCAAACTTACTTTTCTTTTTTTATTCTTTATTTTTTTCTTTCTGTGAAGGTTACAAAATATCACAAAGACTTAAGCTTGTGTTGTGCTAAAATCACTACCTGTAATTATGCCCCTGTTGACTTTCCAAATCTTGTCTTTTATGTTAAATTCAAAACTCCTTGCTCCTTGCAGAGGTTGTGTGTCCTGTATAAGGAGTATTGAGTGCCTGCACAGTTCAATTATGATCTGAGATGATCTAAACCAAGAGTGATGTTAAGGTATGTATCATATAGCAATTCACTGAGAAGGCAAAGGTATTGACTAGTGCTAAAGGTAACCCAAACAGCACCCAACTCCTCCTTTTCACCCCAAAACTGCACAGACTGCTTGGCTGTTCTGTCGGACAGTTTATCTCTCCAAATACTTTTTCTGTTCTTCTGTGTTGTCTCCCTTGTGTCTGCAGTTGAGACAAACTGCATTTAGTTCTTTGTCTTGTACCTCTTATCTCTCTGTCAGCTAGAAAATGAATATTTTGAAGAACATTACACACCTGTTCTTTGTTATTAATTCCTAATCTGTCTGTCTATATGGAAATATGTCTTGCTGCGTTCCAATTGTGGAAATAATTCTGCTGACCTAGATTTGAACTGGGTTTGGGGGGAAAAAAAGGCAAGGAATGTGCTTGGATTGTTGCAGTCGTAACAGCTTATTGCAATAGAGGCTGACTTCGACAATGGCTCTCACCACAGAGATTTTCATGGCAGCCTGAGCTGCTGTGCACCAGAGGAAAGCTGCTGTCATTCACTGGCCCCTACAAGGGCTGGTGCCAGGATCTGTGCTGACGCTGCAAAACCTCATTCTCTGTTAAAAGCCAGGCAGCTACATCAGGCTTTTTCACCTCACAGTGCATATAATAGGCGTTTCGTTTTACTGATAGAGGAATGGTCTAGATGCCTTTTCCTGTAGCAGCACCTTCAAGCTCTTTACGAAGGCAACAAACCTACCCCTGGAAAGAGTGTTGCCTTACTTCACTGGTTGTAGGGATGACAGCACTGACAAAAGAGCTATTAAGAAATGAAATATGTTTTCTCTAGTAAGTGAATGCAACTTCACTGTCTGGTAATCCTGGCCTTCATTTTATTCTGTTGTCGCATGCTTTTAAATTTCATCAAGTCTTATACATCCGGATGCTTATTTCGAACACCCTGGAGAGTGCACATTTATAACACTTTTTCTTGGACTGTTTTGAAGTTTGCCATTCACCAGCATATAGTAAGTGCTGACGGATGGAGATTTCACCTTTTCGTATAACAGTAATGTCTCTATTGTAGAGTGATCCCCACAACAGGCTGTGCTCTTGCAGCCAATAAGTAAATAGAGGCTTTTCTTAGGAAGTTCTTGACATATGTCTGTGCTCTTATATATTCAGTGTAGCAGATGATTGATATTTGGAGCAGATTATTGCCTTGTCAACCAGAAAGCCAAAATGATAGGCTTGCTTTATTTCATGTAGGATCATGTATCTTACAGGAGTTGGAGAGTAGAAGCCAAACCCAGGTAAGTCTGTTTGCCATCAGCGTTGGAATTTTGAACCATGGCATTAAAACCATGTAAATTAAAGACGAGACAAAACCAAACAGTAACTGTACAGTTAATCTTGCTTTGAAAACAGTTGCACCATACTGAACGGTGAAGTATTGTGTTTGAAACTTTATAGTTAATTTATGAAGAGGAACTGTAGAAAGCCGTGTATGCTTGAGTAATGTACAGCTTTGTTGTTAAAGTTACTTGTGAGTCCAATTTTGACTACTCGAGTCTCTCTAATTACAGGAAGCTCGATGTAGCTGCTGAATTTAGAAAGTACAGTTAATGGAACTGGTAGATCACTATTGACAACCTCAAAGCCAAACCCTTAATCCCTACCAGTATTCACTGCTCGGTTTTTAATATATATATGTGTGTGTATATATATATATATGTCTACTTTTTTTTGTGGGTTTTTGTTTTGTTTTGTTCTGAGTTCTCTTCTCTGGTTCTTTCTGTAGTTTAATGTTTGATTATGAGAAGCAGTGGCTGAAAAATTCAATTTTCAATTTAAAAGCAAACCAAAACATTTTTTTATATTTTTTACCATGAGAATGTATGTGACATGAGATTATGTATATAAATTATCTGCTTACTCTCTTTATGCTTTCTTCAAATGCCCAAAACCTAAGCTGATGAAATAAAAGAGTAGATTTTTCTGAAGTGCTTGTTACTTTTCAAGCTCCTCTTTTCACTATTGGCAAGATTTTAATTATAGTTTCTAATCTGCAAAGCATTTAAATAAATCTTGCCTTTTATTCATATTGATGTTTGCATCTGTCACTTTGCATGTTCAAAATAAGGATTAGATAAACCCAGATGCCAAATTATGATGTGAAGAGTGACAGATTTTTTTCTGTATTATGACTATGTAAGTCTTGCTGTACTCACCTTCTTATGATTTCCCATATTTCCACTTACCCTGTGCATATGTTCTCATAGCATTCTCCAGTGTGATTATCTGCACAGTCGTGACAATCTGACTGATTAAAAGACTCTGGAAGCAGATGCTGTTCACTTCTGTTTACTGCATTTCCTGCAGCCCTCACCTCTTCTATGGCTGCAATATCATTAATGCAATATTACCATTACATGTCAGAATCACTGTGATTTGTTAGATCTATTAGATCTTGTCCCAAGGTCACTAAGTCCAGATTGCTCTAGTGAGCAAACTAAAACGTTTTACCAAACCAAGAAATTTTACTTTTGCTTTGGTCTCAGCCATGGAGACCCAGTTCTGAAACCATTGTTGATGCTGAAGCAGACAAAAAAATTTTTTAAAGTAACCCACGAGCAAGAGTATTAAAAAATTTATAAAAAAAAATTTTTAAGAGTAGTTATATATCAAAGATAGGTTAAGTATTTTAATAAATTACTTAAAAGCCCCTTATTGATGTCCAGAGATATTTGGATAAGGGGGAAAGGTAAAGGTTACAAGTATTTATTGGCAGCACACTGGCAAGTTGAAAATAAGTTAGCTAATGCTTGGTGCTTTATTTGGTGCTTCTCCTAGCATGTGGTTACCAGTTCTGTCTATGAATTTCTATGTTGTTAAAATCTTTTAATCAGCATACTAAACTGTGGCTTTGATACTAAATCACATGTCCTATTGTTAAAACATATAGGTTGGTAAAATTCTTTCTTTAGTTTCCCATTCTTTTTTTTTTTCTTAAAAATTCCTTGCCTCACTGGCATTGAATTCCAGTTTAACAGGGTATAAAATAACTGACTAAAGTGAAGTCATGTCACGTTTGGTAATTGAACTGTGTTGAGGGGCTCCATATGAAACAGATTTCTGAGTTAGCATGTGACATTACAGAAAACTGGAGGAGTCCTTCAGGTAAAATTTTGGATCTGGAAGAAAAGGTAAGGTGGGTTTCTGAGAAAAGATGAAATGACAGAGGTGTGTATTTATTAATTTTTCACCAAAATTCACTGGTAGTGAACTGTATTGAATGTCTGTGGTTTGCAACACAACTTTTCAGTTGTGAATTTGGTTTTGGGGCTCTTCCTTGTTTTAGTGTTTAACACCACAAAACTAGGCTCCCTTTTCCCGTTCTCAAACAAATTGTGATGCAGTGAACATAATCCAGCCAACAATTTAGCTACTTGTTACTTGACTTCTCCGTAGTTTTTTACTGTGGAATATCAAATCAGTTGTGGGACTGTCAGACAAAATATCGAAGAAATTTTTTTCCTGCATTGTTAGATTTTTCCCATCCTTATAGATATCATGCTGGAATTTGTGTGATGCGGTTTGTACTGATAAACAATCATGTTAGATGGTATCTGCCTTCTTTTCTTTTACAGCGTTCCAGTAAAAAAAAATAAAATAATCCACTGACCTGTTCAAGTCTGACTGTAATTGGACTGTGCATGACAATGAAACATGTCAAGGATTCCATTTATTCCCCTACAGCAGCTGCTCCTACTTTATTTGGAGTAATTATTTTTATTTATTAAATGACTTTCACTCAGACTATGAACCTGTTTGTCAATAGTCGCAGTTTGTTAGCTGCCTGGCCCTTTCTCTAATGGTAATCTCTGATTAGTAACTCTGTTCCCAGCCTTTAGAGTTTGTTATGATCTTTTATAGAGGAAAGAGATGGAGGAGGATTGCAGTTATCTGTAAATAATTAGGCAGGTGGGCACTTTATGCCAGCTGTGCAAAAAAGGTTTTCAGCATACTATTCAAATGCCAAACATGAGCTAGTGTGTGCCATTGTTCTTGAACCCTGTGAGGCTAAATATGAAGAAGGATGCATTTTGCTATGGCTGTAACTAACACAGCCATAGACTGAATCTTTTTTTTTCTGCATGGCTATTTTGTCATTAGTTTAATTTGAAAGAGTAATAAACCAATTTTTATGGTTACACAGTGACATTAAATGGTGAGTTTTATGAAAGACTAATGGAAGTAGTGATAAAAATATTAATTTTAAATTTCATAAGAAAAAAGGAAAATAAAGTGGTAAGTTAGAAAGATTTGTTGAATTGAAAGAACACTGTATAAATCCAGTTGCTTTTGTGCTTGCTTATACAGTTTTTATAAAAAAGATAGGGTTTTTATTCATCTCATTTTAGAAACAAAGTACTCCCAGAAAAGACAGTATTGAGATTTTTCTACCTAATTTTCAACAAATTTTAGGGACCCAGATTTCCCTGTCTCATAAGGAAATATGAAATATTTTTCAGGAGATGTAAATTTAAGGGAATTCAGTGTATGAATCCATAAAATCTGAAAATATCTACTTTCAAAACTGGATTTTCAGAAAGAATCTATCTTTCTTAATAATTCTTCTAGCTTACTTTCCCTTTCAGGTTATTGTACTCTATACTGTCACAACAATGTGCTGCCAGACTCTTAGTCTGATCATCCTTTATGTCTTTACCTGTGCTTGGTCACTGCTTGGGGGCATCTCCTGCAGGGAAAAATGTGTTTGGAAAAGAGTCTAATAAACACATGGGTCCCATTTTCATGTCTTGCACCTCTACAGTGTGAGGACTTGCATATACTTGGACAGGATGCTAAAGCTCACTTGAATGATAGTATAGATGTAATGGGTTAAAAAGGTGATCCCATGTGAGATGCGTTGTGTGAAGAATATATCAGGATATATTAGGGGCCCTCAAAGATAGTGAGGTTTCAGGGAGACATAGGCCAAATAGATATGCTGAACAAGTAAAGTCCACCAAGGCAGATGTTAGAAGTGGAATAAATGTTCTTTGGAGAAATCAGAGAGCAGTGTGTCTGGGTCCCCGCTGAAGAGTGGGGTGACACCGTGAGGCTGCACGTCCACATCTTTCAGATGGGATGAGTGGTAGGATTATGCCTGACTCCAGAGGGAGAAGGAGATGTCTCATTGCAGAAATGTGAACTTATTAATTGAGGACAACTCTCTTCAGATACGTTGCAAGAAGCTAGCACTTGGACATGTTGTTATACATTCAGCAAGACACTTGAAAACCAGTAGCAACTAATTTTATGATATTAAACTATTGGGTATTAGATTATTTTTGAGCACTTGTATCAAGAAGACTTTAAGTTTGTTGTTGTTTCATTTTTTTTCCAAAAGTTTTCTAAACAACTCCTCTAATACATGGCATGCTGGTTTTCACTGGAATAGAGTTAATTTTTTTCTTAGTAGCTGGTGCAGTGCTGTGTTTTGGATTTAATAGGATAAAAACTTGCACATTTAATACTGAAGGGTAAAAGAATACAAGCATCTGGGTCTGCTGATGCTATTCCTTTGTTTTGTGTGTTCAAAATAATCTGTAAGGTCCTCTTCCTTTTCTATCTTAATTTATTACGATGGTTGGTATTCTAGAACAACCTATGTTTTCTTGCTCTGGGCAGATTTGACTATAACGACATTTTGATAATTTTCTTTTTCTCAGACAAGGTAGTGCTATTGTGAAGAGGCTGCTTAGAGTAGCACCTTCAAACTCAGTCTTCACTTTTCATACATTTGGTTGTGTCTGTTGATTTCACTCACTGACTTTTCTGTTTCTCCTATTTGCACTGTAAAGGCAACACATAAATCTTTGTTCATTCTATTCCATTTAAGCCCATTAAAACACTTCTCTAGTGCACTGCCTTGGGCTCTCCTTTGTACTATAGCAAGGCAAGTTTTCTTCCCGTTGCAACCACTACAGATGAGCACAGAAAGATGAATTTTAAGGTTGAGCAGGTCGAGGGTTTTCACAGGTGTTTTGAGTGCTGTTTACAGAAATAGGAAAAAAAAATCAAGGACTTATTTTGACCTGCAGAATCTTCCCCTGATGGCAGTGACTCTCAAGAAATATGTAGAGTTTTAGAGCAAAACCACCTATAAAATGCATTTTTAATTAGTCCTTTAGTTTTCTCTGTCCCTCCACTTTTTGCCTCATACATTAGTTATTCATAACCTTTGAAACTCCCTCAGTTACCACAGTCCAGATGGTAATTCATCTGCTATACATCACAGAGCAAGAGCAAGCCTCCCTCTAACATATACCTGCTCTTCACCCATCTGAAGAGGTGGGAAAATTAAGAGAGATTGAGGTAGTCCTGGAATATCTGCCTTGGCACTTCTCTAAGACTAGCTGCCAAATTTTACAAACTCTCCTGGGACATGAGTGGTATCAGTTTCAGGAATTAGTGAGGAGTCTCTGACTTGTACAGTTGGCTACTGTGATTGCTTAAAAAAAAATGAACACAAACCCCTACTCCAACTAATGAAGCCATCTGCTTCTATTTAAAAACAGAATTGTCTGACTGTATTATGCATTTTTATTGACCAAGTAAACTGGTAGTGACTCCATTGGCTCAATCAAGAGTATGAATGCTGTCCCACTGCTGCTCCCACTCCCCTGTCCACTCATCCCATAACTGAGAGGCAAACAATCAACACCAAGTGCCTAAGTCTAGTCTCCAGCTCTTTTTCCCTGCAGGGGAGCTGCCAAGTTGCTCGTTGAAGACCTCATAGGGCAGCTCTGCAGGAAAGGTCACATCTGCCACCAAGTAGAGAGACTGTTGCCCTTAAGGTTAGAGTCATGGTCTAAAGCTGAGAAAAATACAACTGCTACTTTGCCCCTGTGTTTGAAATGCAGAAACAACTGGCTGGATTCTTTGAAAAAAAATGTTTTTTTGCAACTATAATGTTTATCTCACTCAAGTTTTACTGTGTCAAAAATTATTGTATTAAAAGCCTATGGGGTTTCCTTTAATTAATTTATTTATTTATTGCCTTTCTTTTCTGGCCATAAGTCAACTGAGGAATTTAGTTATCTATTAAAAAGGAGTTTTCTTGAGTCTTTAATGAGTGAAGTGGAACTTCTTTAGGGAAATTTCTTTCCTGATTATGATTATATATACTTTTGTGTGTATGTTAGTAGATATACGAGGCAGATGGTAGAAGATAGTTCTGCAAACTGTGATGTTTACTTCCCACATAATCACAAATTCTTCATAATCTGAAATTTCTTGAAGGATCTTAAATTATGTGTTGTAAATTTTGGGGGAAAACATAGAAAGATTGTTTGGTTTGCTTCTCCAGAGATGTAGAATCGCTGTCTTAACAAATATAGTCTAGCCCTGAAGTAGCAAGGTTGCCCCTAAATTTCTGCCCAGGGCTCCTGGAGGTGATTGCATTGTGTGGGGACATTCACATTACAGTAACCTCCTGTCACGTATCTTCTTCCTTAAGAAATCGATGTGTGTCAGGGGAGAGGAGGTAGGGACAGAAGGCTGTGTGCATCCTTTGTCAACCTGTAGTTTCTCAGTCTGGTTTTACAGCCTGCTACGTGCAAATGATGATACAAAAGAGAATAGGGGAACTGGCTTCAGATTTATATACAAAATATAAATAGTTGTCTTACAGACTTTGGTAAACGTATACATAGATATGGTTGTTTCTCTGTTTTTAGGAATACACTATAGATATAATTTTTGCCCAGACTTGGTATGACAGTCGTCTAAAATTTAACAGCTCAATGAAGGTGCTTATGCTTAATAGCAACATGGTTGGAAAAATTTGGATTCCAGACACTTTCTTCCGGAACTCAAGGAAATCCGATGCTCACTGGATTACAACTCCAAATCGTTTGCTTCGAATCTGGAGTGATGGAAGAGTATTGTACACTCTAAGGTGGGTTTTTATTGTCTGGGTAGAAAAAAAAATGAACTGTTATGACCAGGAATATGAAAATAATGAATATTAATCAAATTCCTGGCATCTCTTTTGTTATGGACCGGAATTCAGAAGGACTTAACTAAAGGAGAAAAAAAAAAAGATTATTTGATCATGAAAAACATGACATTGATAGTATTGAAATATATTGCCTAGATAATTGGGTAGAGACAATTGAAGGGGATAGCAAATTTTGATCTCACTTAGGTACAGACAGGATTTTAAAAAAGATGTTATATAGCATATAGCACCATGGTGGTCTGTCACTAATATATTGTGGATAAATCATAAATTGTTTTGCAGACTTTCTGGTCTAAATAGTTTGTTATCTAAATTCCACCAAATTATATTCTATAAGTAAAATATTAAATACTTTGGATAATAAAAATCATAAGAAGTTCAATTAAAGCTAAGGCCCCAATCCTGCATATAATTCTTAACATGTTTTTACCCTTCCAAGCTATTAAAATCAACAGATCTCTTCATCCAAATTAGACATAAGCAAACATATTTGTGATAATTCTTCTTGGCAAATGGGAGATGCCCGTGCTGGTTGGTTTTAAGCTTACCATCTAGCTATCTGTACTGACTTTGAGTCACTTTTCAAACAGTTCTTGAAAGGCTGTAGTCTACAGAAGGCATTTTAGGGTCATCTCTCAGTCTAATTTTTTAAGTATGCCTAAAAAAATCTTACAATAAATCAGGAGCTGATCAAGAAATAGTCCATTCAGAGGATGCCATAAATATGATTCTGCTCTTAAGAGTTTATTTATTTATTTAAACAAAAAGTTTAAATAAAAAGTGGCACCATTTAATTACTTTCTTCTCAATCATTTGTGCTGTGTTTATATGCAGGCTAGTTGTGTTGTATGAACAATTTATAAAAGTCTTCTCTATCAGATGTAAGAAGAATTAGAATGTTTTAAAAGGATTCTCTTCAATGAATTCTTTCATGGTATGACTAATTTGGGGGTATGCAGACATCTCTGAAGGGCACTTTTTTAATGGTTTGTTAGGCTGGTGTTTACAAAAGTCTCTAGAGAGCCTCTTCTGTTGACATACTATGTTTTTTTTCCGTTTTCTAACAGGCATTTGTAGAATCATACTTGGACTTTATCCTTCCATTGTCTATTCAGTTTCAATGTACAGTTTCTTCTAAAGAGGTTCAAAGTAGCACAAAGCAATAAATAAATGCAAGCAAAAAAATCCTGTGAGCCCTCACAGAGCAATAGGTTAGAATCACTGTGTTAGAGTATGAGCTGTAAAGCACAGTGAGCTCATAACAAAACAGCAGAACAGGTTTTCACCCAGCACTGCAACGTGCAAACATCTGTATAGGTGAGGATATGTCCGGAATTTGGCCTAAGGCAGAACAACACTGAGTGGTTCATATGTTGCTTATTGAAGGAACTTTAATATGATCTGACAGTGCTCCAGGTTTGTGGGCTCACCTTTTTTTTCCTCATGGGTAATTCAGAGAGCAGACGTGGTGAATCTGTTAATCAGCCATACTGAATCTCCTCTGAGGGTAGCCCTTGGTCTGTCCATTGCACCCACCAATGATTCCAGATTTAGCTGTGTTGCTTTTGATAGAAGGCTAGGCTTGTTTTCTTTTTGTTTGAGTGTTTGACTATCCAAAGGTTGAAAATGGAAAACAAATGCAATAAATGCATATATCATATTTGGCAAATTTTAAAAGCATCTTCAGAGCAATGTAAGTATTTTGCTTAGAAGTGTAGCGGATGGGTTTTCTTCCTCTCCCCCTGCCCAGTGTACGTTAAATACACTTGCCACTATAAACCCCTTTTGGTCAGGTCCTAGTGGCACTTCCTGTAGAATAAATACTTTGTTCAGAGACTTAGAAAGCTTTCTGGCAGCATGTCACAGAATCTTCCTTTTCCCATCCCTTCTTATCTAGTATGTAAGCATTATATTAATTTTTAAAGTTCATTTTAGAAGACATCCTGAATTTCTACATAGTGTTACCAACAAAGAAGGAGGTATTTTAAATGCAAATAAGTCAGTTTGGAGTCTGGCCCCTTACTTCAGCTTCCTAGTGAAAGGCAGCAGGGCTGGGTTTTGCATTGATTGTTTGGAAGTCCCACAGAAATCCATGATAGCATTTTCAAAAGCAGCAAGTGATTCAGTTGACACAATCATGAGTCCTAAACCACCTCTAAAATGTTTATAAGTTGTGCATGAATGCCTTAAATATTAAATGAGTAGAAACATCGTCTGCTCCTTCCTATCCATACTACTGTCTTTGCCAGAGCTGCTTCCATGAGTATAGAGCAAGCTCAAGAGTGTCCTCACTTTTTTTCTCTTATGTATAGCCACCAGGTACAATGATGTCAAATACAATTTGACTCCACAAATGAATTCTACAGGAAGTTCTTTTATTTGCTATAAACTCCCCTTCTTCTCCTGTCTTCAGACCCTCCTTTTTATCCCTTATTTCTGGAAGAGCTGAGAGCTGCCCCCAAATCAATTGAAAATTTTGAAATGGCTTGAAATACTAGTTGAAACAGTGCAGATCCTTAGGTTGTATGTGATAATAGTTCTTGTTATTTTATTCTTTGGTGGTGATGCTGGATGTGTTTTTGTTGATACACAGTAAACTATTCATAACATCCGTTAATTGGCAAAATTTATTTCTGTTCATGTTCTTTACTATGTAGTCTGAAGTGTCTGAATTCTTGAATATAACCTTTTTTCTTTTTTTTACTCCTTCCTTCTCTAACTAGGCTGACAATTAATGCTGAATGTTATCTTCAGCTTCATAATTTTCCTATGGATGAACACTCCTGTCCTCTGGAGTTTTCAAGCTGTAGGTGGTAAAACACTTTTTTTTCTTTACATTCAGGCTTTAAATTTCCCTAAATTCTGGCATCAGGAGAGCAAATATTTACTTTTTAAAGCCTTGCAGTGAAGGAAAGAATCTATCCATTCATGTTTTGGTTAGATTTATTGCATTATTTAATGCAAGAATGAAGGAGTTGAATTACAAGCATTTTGCGCAACTTTAAAAATAATCCTATTACTTAGGAGTCTGATGCAATGCCCATTCCAGTGAATGGAAAAACATTACCCTGGAATAACTTTATTTTTTTTTTTGTCTGCAAGATTTGACAGTGTTGAATTAGTTCCATGTGGTACACTTAAAATGAAAAATAAGATGTTTTCTTCAACCTGCTCCTGTAAATGTTTAATTAGTATAAGAAGTCCTTCTCCTTTCAATGGGACTTATTTTATGTGAGCAAGAAATACAACTTTCAGGCTCTATTTTTTTGATATAAACTATATTTTAAAAAAAATTCCTAAGGGAATTGTGCTATTAGAATCATAGAATCCCTAAGGTTGGATAAGACCTCCAGGATCATCAAGTCCAACCTTTGACCAAACACCACCATGTCAATTAGACCACAGCCCTAAATGCCATGTCCAGTCATTTCTTGAATGACTCCAGGGATGGTGACTCTATTACCTCCCTGAGCAACCTCTTCCAGTGCTTAACCACCTTCTCAGTGAAGAAATTCTTCCTGATACCCAACTTGAACCTCCCCTGATGCAGCTTGAAGCCATTTCCTCTTGTCCTACATTACTTACCTGTGAGAAGGGGCTGACCTCTGCCTTGCCAAACTTCTTTTCTGGAGGTCTTACCTGAGACATCAATAGGAATTTTGTAAAATTATGTACTAAAGTGTCTCTCCTTTTAAGCTCTTTCTGGTCATTTAATGGTAATGTAAATTGCATTAGTATAAATTTAGTAAATTTATAGTGATTATTCTGAGCCAAGTTTTCATATCAGAGTTCAAGAATATCGTGTAGATATTTCCAAAACATTTGTATTTACATAGTTGTTTATCGATCATACATTTAGCCAGGCTAAAAACTGAGGCCAGATATTTTGTGGTTAAATTTTAAGTGTGTCAGGTGGACTAAAAATTGTCTTTGTCTCTGATCCATGTTATGTATAGCCCTGGTTTAGTTTATAAGTAACTTCAGATATCAAAAATCATGCTTTGGTAAGTTCTGTGGCTAAATGTTTGATTTGTTTTGTTTTGTTCTAGATGGATATCCCAGAAATGAAATTGAATATAAATGGAAGAAAACATCTGTGGAAGTGGCAGATCCAAAATACTGGAGATTGTATCAGTTTGCATTTGTAGGGTTACGAAACACAACTGAAATTTCTCATACCTTGTCTGGTAAGGCAAAGTGTTAAGTTTTATTTTGTGCAAGATCAATATAGAACAAAATTAACAGATGAAGATACAACTGAAAACCATATTTAATATAATGTAAATATTTTTTATTTTTCATTTTTAGGTGACTATATTATTATGACAATCTTCTTTGATCTTAGCAGACGTATGGGATATTTTACTATTCAGACATATATTCCTTGTATACTCACAGTTGTTCTTTCATGGGTGTCATTTTGGATCAATAAGGATGCAGTTCCTGCAAGGACTTCTCTGGGTAAGAAAGTCTTTTTTTTTCGACCTTGAAGGATCTGGTACTCCTCAAAAATACAAATCTGCAGCATGGAGTAAATCAGCCACAGTTTATTCCCCTTCAAATTGTGACTGTTGATCACTCTTTTTCTTGAACTGCAAGACTGGGAGTAGAAGAAACCTGCTATGGCTGCACAGCAGGGCTTAAGGAGGGAATGTTGAGCATGGAAATCCTGATCCAAGCCCTGTGGATCTGCTGTTGTTCACATAAATACATTTTTTCTCCTTTATGTTTTTTTTGTCATCTCCAAGGAGTGTAAATTGTGAAGATATGGTTTTGGTGGGTTTTTTTTGGGTTTTGTTTCTTTGTGTGGTTTTTTTTTTTGGTTGGTTTGTTTGTTTGTTTTGTGTTTTTGTGTTGTTATTGTTGATAGTTTAATAATAGAAATGATTCAGTTATTCTTTTCAGCCCAGGATAAGAGAGAAAATTTGCATCCAGACTTGCACGTCACGCAGTTAAACCTATAACACGTAAAAACTGAGTCACTGTCCTGCTTTTACTACAGACAGTGCTGAAGTGTACTGCAAGTTCCAGTACAGAGACACTTCTGTGTTCCTGTCTTCTTGGCTGACCTGTTTACCATGGTGTCAGTCTCCTGAGTTTGATCATTTATGATTCCTGTGCAGCCTTAGAGAAAAATATTAATCCCCACATAAAGCACAATGGACGTGGTGCATGGAGTGCACAGGACATAGACTAGCAACTGTGAGCTTAAAAGTGACAGATGCTTATAGTAAAACTGGTGGCAGCAGTGTGACCTATTTTGGGAGAAAGATCAAGAGCTGAGAGTGTATCTTAGGAAGTGAGAGATGTGAGTTAATTTTTCATTATTATTATTCATTATATCATTATTCATTTAGCATTGTGAACACACTATTCACACCTTATAGGATCATTTATTACCAGAAAGGTAGGGCTGCAAAGTTTAGTGAAGAGATCCCAAAGCCTTAAATAAATAAGTGTAACTAACTTTTGGTAGTTTTAGACCTTGATTTAGAAATCTCTTATCAGATTTCTTTGACTGACCAACCATTGGACATCATTATGGGTTCTGACTAGCTATAAAACACTAGATATAACAGGCAAAACTGTTGTATCCTGTTAGTTCTGTATCTAGTTTGTTCTTTTTACAGAGTACTTTTTAGATGCCATGAACCTAGAAAATTTGCCTTTGATGTCATGGTTAAGCTAAAGTTTTGAAGCTCTCACTTCAGCAGTACTAACCTTCATCTACTTGAGATGAACTACAAACGTTTGTAATGTCTTATTTACAGCTCCCTGCAGGTAACTCTGAGCTCCTTCTGTGTGAACATGCAAAAGCCATAGTTTGACAGATTGTAGGATGACTTTTCTCACATGCAAATGTTCTGGTGAAGGAGAAAGAGGGTACTTGTCAAATAGACACAATTTTATAGAAAAAGACTGAGAAATTAAGGCAAGAAAAGCAAAACTAAGCAAGGTCTATTGTGGCAAGCAGCTGTTGTGCTGTAGAAGGTTTGCTCTCTCTGACAGCCCCCACATATGCCTTTCACATAGCAGAGAGGACTGGAAAAATCCACATCTCTTCTTGTCCTCTCTGAAGAGAAGCTGGTACAGGGAACGGTGGGTGTGACTTTTCCCCTGGAGGCTATGCCGGGGTCTGGCACACTGAAAAGGCTTGAGCCTTTTTCTTCCATATATGTTGAAGGATCTTGGCAGATTGTGGTTTCCCAAAACTAAGGATTTGAGATCATTAAAGGTATTTAGATATTTAAACATACAGAGAAATGCCTAATTGATTTCCAAAGTACCTAGTGGGAGTGAAGCACTTCTGAAGAACTCTGTGGTTATCTGTTTGCCCTTTTAGGCATGTAATTTCACTGGGAAATCTGTTGCGAAATGACTACTGCCCTCCTGCTGCAGGAGTAGACCATAGCGACCACTGATTCCATGCTTTGATTTATAAGCCATAGACAGCCATAGACTGGTGTAATGCTTTTTTTATTTAATAATCTTGTGCATTTAAATAACAAATTTGTGTGTTCAAGTATTGCTCTCCAAAGGAAAGGTCACATCCTAATTTTGGACTATAATAAAAAAGGCTTTGCATTTGCCTGAAAAAAAATCAAATGTAAGAAGACGATGTTAACACCTTACAAATGCTAAACCAGTGAAGAGTGGTATAGTTGAGATTTTGAACATATTGCTATTCAGGCCAGCTGGTTCTTTTAATTAACTTGTATGTAAGTGAATCAAGGAAAACAATTCTATTACTTAAGGCAGAGTATTGAAAACATATCTATTAACTTAGAGTTAATAGATATCTAATATTTAATAATAACCCATCTATTAACTTAGAGACCAGAAAGGTCATGAAGATCATCTAATTTTATCTACTACGTGTCAGAAGCAAACAATTGGAAACATTTTTCATTTTTCTTATGTTTACCAGAAGTTTGAAATCATTAAAAATTAATACACCTTTTTTTTTTCTGAATGCATCCTTTTTTACATTTTAATCCTTCAAGAGCTGGAGTTCTTTCTTGTGTTTGTAAAATGTATGCTTATTTGTTCCTGGTTTTTTATTGTATTTGTTTTATATGTACATTTTATGATAGTTTTACAAAGTTGCACAAACTTTCTCAGTGTCACTGTTTATTCAATGTATGTTGAACATAGAAGGGATTTAAAGGGAAGGTGAAATGTGCTGCCTTCTCTATGATCCCATGGTGGATCCATAGGGATGGCTTCTTGCAGTAGTATCGATGCATGTGGGTGTAATCAGTGATGAACCCTGCTGTGGCTCAGTTCCTGTATGCCTCATCAATGAATTAAGGGCTAATTTAATGATTTTTTTCTGACACTATGATTGGATTACTTATGCATTTCCTTGTCCTGTCTTTTTTTTCCTCTCTTTCTTTCTCAAATAGGCATCACAACGGTGCTGACCATGACAACACTGAGTACAATTGCTAGGAAGTCACTCCCAAAGGTTTCCTACGTGACAGCAATGGACCTTTTTGTCTCAGTTTGTTTCATTTTTGTGTTTGCTGCCTTGATGGAATATGGCACCTTGCATTACTTTACCAGCAGCAGAAAAGGGGACAAAGGAAAACAAAAGAAGGCAAAATCTAAGCCATCAGTAAGTTTAGCTGAACAAGAAAAAAAAAAAGAAATACAGAATGCTTCTTGTTGCAGCATTCATTTTGGAGATACTGGTTCTTAAGTAGAAAAGCTAATGTTCAAAGATAATTAACACTAATATTTATTTTGTCATTTCTTTACAGTTGGGGGCTTGTACTTATTTTCTGTAAATACTACTAATAAGCAAAGGTTTTTTCATCATTTCACTGTTATGTGAATGAGAACACATCAGCCTAACATGGAGATTGGTTTGATCTAATACTCCATGCCCTTACTTCCTTCCACTAGAGAAATTCTACTTTAACTCTTTTTTAAATTTGCTTCCTTGTTTCTTTCTGGTTAAATGAACTTTCTGCTTTTACAAGTTGATGTTCATATGGTGTAAATCCCCATATGTCACAGGATCAAGCATTATTCAGTTTTAAGAGGCTTTCTGTTTCTGTAGTAAAAATACTTGAATTTCCAAAGAATCTATGGTTGGGAGCCAGTACAAATATTTAAAGGTAGTCCTTAAACTAAGAAAACATGGAGATAAGTCCATTAAATGGCTTATTCATTTGAACACTAGTGTTAATATATGAGGATTGATTGTAGTCATCTTATGGAGACAATAAGAACAAGGACAATGTTATAAAGCCCCCTTCCAGATCATTTCCATCAAAGGAATCAGGAGCATAGCTGAATCATAATACCAGTTGTCTTTTCTGGATGATGGTTGAATACCGCCTGTGTAAAATGAAACAGAAATTGATATGAAGTTACAGAAGCCCAGATAGAGAAATACAAAACTCCTATTATGCTATATCCATTCTGCAACTCCTGTCAGGAAGAATTGGTGCGCCCATTCTGAGCAGCACTGCTGTGGGAGACTGTCTTATGGGCGTGCTGAGGGGCTGCTAGGGCTTAATGCCAGGGAAATAAGAGCCCTTTGGTTTCATGAGGGGAGCTGATCCAAGTGGAATAGCTGTGTTTTTAGGACAAGGCTACTAGTGAAGGGTTAATATTGCCCTGTGCTGCCTTGGTCAGACATTGCTGTGATCCTCAGGGAATCCAGCACAGACAAGAGAACCAAAAAATGGAAACCTCAAACCTCCTTCCTGTTAGTGGTACAAAGAAATGTGAGCACAATGGAAGGGGCAGAACAGAGGCTTTGGCAAGGGTCACAACTGAGCAATGAGGGTAAAAGGTAACAGAGGCTGAAGAATGTGGGGCCTTCCCAGTGTTAGCCCAGCGGATTCAATTTCAGGTTGCTGTTGCCATGAGGTCTCAACAACACTCAGTGAACACAAAGGTCTGCTTTCAGTATGCACAACACAGAGAAGAGGAAGATGGGAGGAAGTACTGGTTTGCTCAAACCAGGAAGATATTAAAGATCAGCTGCTGACTAATCAAAACACATTGAAGTAGTTTGCAAGTACACTCATTTGAATGGAGTAAAGACACTTTCCAGAGTCTGTTCACACATCAGCCATTTGTGCAATAATCTGCCAAGTGCTTTGATATTTTCAGTGCATATGAAAATTTAAAATGTAGAATTATGATGAGGTAGAAACTATGAAACTTATTGAACAAATAGCTGGAATTTGCACTAAGATTGAAATTAGCAGTATAATGCTCAAAATACTGTTCAGTTGAGTTTTACTGGGTTCTTAAAGCATGCTTTTTATTTCTAAGTAGTTGAAAAAAAAGCTTTTCACACAGAACACTTTAAACCTGTTCCAGCATGTTATGGCTATAAGACCATAATAGATACAGAGATTACCCTAAAAAAAAAAAAAGAAAATTAAACAATATACTTAGATGCAAGGATTCTAATATGGTAAATAGGGGGGTTTTGGTGATGTTTTATAAAAAGCCATAAAGTTTCTTGTTCCAATGGGTATAAAGACATTTTCTTGTGAGGGTTTTTTTCCTCTTTTCACTCACAGTCTCTTCCTTACACACATTTTATATATTTCCTGTAGGTAGTTATGTCTGCCACTCTCAAGTTATCTCTTCAAATTTTTCATCCATGCAGGTGACATGAGCAATGAAAAGCATACTGTAATTTTTTCCTTCTTCCATGGTGTTTCTGTGTTGGGGATTTCTGTTTTACCCCAGCTGTAGAAACAACTCATTACACGAATCTTACATGGGCAGAACCAACAGTCATAAAATTCTTGTAATGCCAGATTAGGTGAGAATCAGAAATAAGCATCTTTCCCTATTTATCTTCAATAGAGTAATACATTTTTCAGTTTAAAAAATTGAACTTACTTTTTATGTTTTATTACAGTAAACCCTGTTTGCAATGCCTAAAATTAGGACAGAAGCACGTAATTCCTGTTGGTTAGTATTGTCAGTATTTTATCATAACTCAAAAGAATAATGAGGTCCTTTAGGATGATAATTAGCTCCCTAGGTCATCATGTCTAAGAAGTGTTGAAACAGCAGTCTGTTTGAAAATTTCTCTAGTAAAGACACTTATTAAATAAAGCTGTTTGAAAACATGGTGGATACTGCACTGCATTAACATCATCCCTTGGGATATTGGGTAAAATGCCCATGCAGCAATAGAGGGTCTCCTTAGCAATGTATAGAGATCTGCGCACTGGCCAAAGCAATTCCCATGAAGTGGGACAGCAGATACGAAGTGCATCAAGAAGCTAAATTATGTGGCTTCCCATTTTTTCATATGTTTGCATTGCCTATCATGTATAATCGGTTAAGAGAACTTATTCTTTACACTTAAATACCCAGTTAGATCTTCTCACTGCATCCTTTCCTGCTGTATTTTTTCCTTACATGACAAAATATGAAGATGGTAGAAAAGAGAGAGTAGGAGTAGTGTTAATGTAACCCCCCTCTTTGGTCTGAAGATTTTAGAAGAGATTCCAAGGGTGGGGTGGGGAGAGGGGGAGGGAAGTTGAAAGGAAGAGGATTATGGAGTAGTTTGAAAAGGCCACGAGATTTAGAAAGAAATAAAAAAAGGACAGAGAAAGAGAATGTATTGTGAAACATTCAGGAAAACAAGGATGATGAGTAAAGAACTGCGTTGAAGCAAAATAATAAAAGAAGGAAAGGTGTATTGTGGTAGTGGAAGTAAAAGGAAGATGAAAAGGCAAAAGTCACAAGAAAGGGAATAGCAAACATCATATGTACTAGGTAATAAGGCACCCAGATTTTTTTTCTATGAGAATTATTAACATCTATTACACTGTTTTTGTTGGATTGCAAGAAGGTTGTTTTCCCCACAGAAAACTGAAAGTAAGAATTAAGAGCTGAACTAATCAGTTTCAGTGACTTGCATGGCATTCTCATAAGGACTTGTGTCTTAGATTATAAAGGTAGGGGAATGTTGTTTAGGGATGTAACATCAGAGGGTTAGATGACATAGCCTTATGTGTTTCAGTCTGTTAAACTTCACCACGGGTGCTGTACTAATCCCATTAGTTTTTTTTCTGTTTGTGAAAATATAGTTTCCAGAAACATATCCAGTCTCATTCCAAAGATTCCAAATGATGGGAGGACTATCATTCCTTTGGTAGTGTTGATTATAGACTGCTTGTGGACTTGGTTGTGACCCAGTTGTCAAGCAGTGACTGACTTCAAAAGTTTGTCTGTGTTGTATAGATGGGATCACCGAACTCTGTCTATGTAACTAATTATCTACTATTCCCAAATTCCAGCACAACCCAGTTTTCACTGTGGCAGGTGAAAATCATTCATGACCTTTTTCCTTCATGATCTAATTATATACAGCAGTTCATAAATTGCTGTTTTCTTTAATTTTCAAGAATTTTTAATCTTTAAGAATTTCTATATGTTAGAATTTTGTATATTGTACTGAGGGTGATTATGATGCTGTGAAAAGCCTATGGAATTATTTAATGTGAGGATAAAAATGCACAAAACTGTATTTTTTTTTTTTCCTTAAGAAACCTCCTACAATTGCTGTTCGACCTGGATCAACACTAATTCCAATTAATAACATGAATCATCTCCCTGAACGTGATGATGATTATGGATATGAGTGCCTTGAAGGAAAAGACTGTGCTAGCTTCTTTTGTTGTTTTGAAGACTGCCGCACAGGATCTTGGCGAGAAGGAAGAATCCACATCCGTATTGCAAAAATTGACTCCTATTCTCGAATATTCTTTCCCACTGCCTTTGCATTGTTCAATCTTGTTTATTGGATTGGCTATCTTTACCTATAAATTTCAGATTTGGCAAACTCAGAAAAAAATTCCAATAGAATAGTCATTAATACTTTTAACTGAGCAATCAAAGATTAGAGCTGGTCCAAAACTACTCAAATTGTAATGCTTTAAAAATTTGAAACAATGAGAGGAAATATGATGATGTAGTCTCCCTCTTGTGATCAACTATAGAACTGATACTGATATTTTGAAGAGGAAATTTAAAAATAAATATCTATAAGATTTATCTTTCTTTAACACACATGCACACAGGTTTTTCCAGCTCTAAGAAAATGCAGAGTCAAGAGGCTATGTTATTTAACTGAACAGTTCTGCAGAAGCTTTCAGTTTTAATCCTTAAAAATAATGCAGAAGGATTTTTGTAGCATCTCTTACAACTTCACAAAGAAAGCCTTAATAAAATGGGATTAGTTGGTCTCATCCATTTCATCCATAAGGTGATGACTTTATTAATCCTTGATTTAAAAAAGTTGAAAAGTAACATTTCCCTTTTCAACCTGCAGTATTTCAAAAAGCATGAGTAAGTCATAATTAATCAATTCAAATTTATCCAGAATGCAGATGTTAGAGCAGCAAGAAATGGATAATCAAAACACCCAAGAGTAATTCTGAGCTTGTCTTGTCCTGACCATTGATAGAGGCTTTTGACTTTCAGCCTTAGATTACATTTATGTCTGTGCTTCATCTCCTGTTACTTCACTGCTGTGAGTTCCCCAAAGTTGACCAAGAAGGCTACAACTTTCAAAAATTCTTACCCAGCTGTCATTGCTTGCTCATTTCATGGAAAACAGATTGGTGTTGGCTGAGATTCTGGACATTAAACACAGCTCTTCACATCCTCTCATTTGTTTGATTCATTTACCAGAGAAAAAGTAATACCTCTACATTTGGTAGAATTTGTATCAGGAGAGTTTGGAAAACCTGTAACAGTGCTGTAGCCACTGTACTCAAAGCCACTGTGTTAATAAAGACATGATTAATAGCTAAGAATAGAAAATGTTACATGAAAAGCCCCCTCCCAATATTTCTGTTAAATGTGCTCCCTCCTCTGAATTTCTCAGAAAAGATTAATGTATATTTATATTCTAGTTTGTACCAGGCATAATAAGATATGATATACAATACACATTTCAGAAGAAATGTTACTGTTGTGTTCAGCCCCAAAGTTTAATTGAGAATGCAAGACTGTTCAGTCATATTGGAAAGAAGTGTGAAAGAAGATCGAAGTTTAGTAAAAACTTTATTTTAGTATTTATCTGATGAAATATAAGAGTGGTTGAGAGAATCTGAAGGCCCACTGTAAAGGATGGCTGACATTGTTTGTTGTGTGACCTTTCCAAGTACCAACTTCTGACTGTGAGACTAAGCATAGAAATGTGGCATGATTATCAACACTGATTTGCTATAATTTATTGGTCTCACTTTCAGAAAATGTTCAGTCCAATGGAAACGTGTGAGTTTTATTCCATAATGTAGTTTGATGCATTTTGACAGCACACTAAACACATCATTCTGTAGGAGGGATGAAGGTGGTGTCAGCAGCATGTTGGATGAGTACTTGAAAAGCAGTCAGCTTGCTGTACAATACAAGATACAGATTTTGTGAGCCCCTGAGTTTTATTAATTCACCTTTAAACAAAAGAAACTTGAAAGAACTTGGCACTTCACAAGAGGAAATACAAATTTCACAGCCTGCTCTCCTCTGGCACATCTAGTTAGCTTTTTCTATTCATGTGGTTGTCAGTTGCCAATCAGCCTCCAGTGACTGAATTGGAGAACAGAAAACATCCAGAATTGGCAAGGGATGGATAAGAAGTCTTTCATCTCTAATTTCTATGAAACAATGTAATGGAGTATTAAACCTATTGAATGTTATGTCTGTTTGGCTTATGGATACACTTGCTTCTGTCTGTTGACAAACTTTTCTGTATACTTCATTTGTTTCTGATGAAATAATTTGAGTTTCCCATAGTACTGTGAGTGCAAACAGAAATGGGAACATAGTGAACTGTAACATGGCATGTAATAAATGTGTTATTTTAGTCCTATGTGTTTCCTTTCTAATCTGCATGTAAGCACTTGATTCCAAGAAATCTAAGTGATACTCAAAGAAATGGCAAGGAACAGACAGTATAATTACTTGGACCTAGATGCTACAATTCTTTTTCAAACTTACTTGGATAAAAGTTTGTTTACTCTTAACTGGGATCACAGTATTTTGGAGTCATATTATTCTGACCATCATTGTGTAAGCACATGCTTAAACCCAGTCCTAGTCAGTAGTGTAATTAGACCAGAATTCAGAAATGCAAGTGCTTGTGTACTGTCATATAGAGTGATGCTATCGTGAATTGAGGCCATTAACACATGCCTAATTTGCACTAATTTCAATAATGAGTGCTCAGTAGCTTAAATAATTGAACACTAAGGATGTGAGCCAGAGCCTTTTTCAGTAAGAGATTTTCTCAGTGAAAGAGGGGGACTTAAGACAAGAAATTGCCATAAAGGTAGAGAGGGGAAAAATTCTGGGGAAGCTGTTTTATACTTCACCTATCTTAGGCATCTCTTGAAATGTATTTATCAAAAAAGAGACTCTTCCTTGATATTTCTGTATTAGTGTTTACCACTTGTCTGTTTTAGTAGTGAGTACAGATCAGCGTGTTATTTTTTGGTAAGGTTCTGTCTATGATTGTACCTCACTGATCTTCAGTGCATGTCTTTCGTGTCTGAATGAATCTGTTTTATGTAGTGGCAGTGCAACCAAAGCATGAGCTCTGGGTAACGTATTTTATATTCACATGTTGATGTGCTTCAAAGACTTTAACCTTGTTCAGTTTTCTGACATTCAGAGATATAGGATTGTGTAAGACTTTGAAGGAGAATCACCTCCAACATGGTTTTTATAATTTTCTGTTGTTTATCTGGTATGGAAGTAAAACAGTTGTTTAAAATTGATATATGAAGTGTGCTTTGTAATTTGTGAACACCTTTGACCTTACAATTGAAAACCCAACAGGAGGAATCTGGATTTAAATATCTATCTCCCTGAAGTAAAACAGGTTTTGCTTAATTGTATCAGTCATCATTTCAGTTTGCTGTTTCCAAATAGCTGAGAACTAGTGCAAATACACTTTTTAAAAAACTGATTGTTAATGTAATTTTTTTTTAAATTGCAGTTTTAGTTATACATTAAATGTGATCTTTTATGTTTGTGAACTGTATTTTTTAGTCATTATAACATATACAGAAAATAGAACTAATGTAGAATTCCTCAGCTGAAAAACAAAAAGCCAGGAATTAGAAAGAATTATTGTGCTTCCATTCCTGAAAAAGCTCACTGGATGTCCATGTGCCCCAGTGGATGTGCTGGCAGGGGTGAGAGACTGACTTAAAGGGAGAGGTAAGAATAGTCTCCAGGCTGTAGAAAAGGCCTTTGCATTGGTTCATGCCATGGATTTGCTACCCAAGTGGTTCAAATTGAGGAAAGGAATGGATCTGTCCTTTTGATTTTTCAGTGATCTCTGGTTTCTGATTCATTTCTACCAGCAACACTAGTTCTAATGCTGTGTTACCAGATCAATCAAAACCTGAAAAGTCATCTTTATTTTATTCTTTAGTACATTAGTGTTTCAGCCAGATGGGTGGGACTGAAGGTGCAAGACTATGACCAAATTTTGGTCCAAGATAGGTAATGGGATTTTGCAGCTAGAGGAAAACGATGGCTTCTCATAATAGGCATATTTCATACAGTTGAGAATCTACTCTGAAAACTGGTGAGGAGGAAAGGAAAAGATGAGATGAGGTAAAGATTAATGGTGGCAGTGATCATGGAATCAAGTTGCATGGATCTGAGTGACTTATATTTAGTTAATAGATTTCTCACTGGAATTTGTGATAATGCTCTTGATTTCCATGCAACATAATTAAATACTTTTAATATTAAAAAAAAAGAAGTAAATACTGTGCATTTCATATACATTACTTACAGACTGAATAAGTGATAAAACATTGTCTTGAGTGATCATTCTGGTGAAATGTCAGACAGAAAAACAGAGATCAGGTTAGATCTGAAAAGTATTATCTTGTTTTTCTCCTTTTATTATTAATGATAAACTATTTTTAAAATTAGGGAGTACTAATTCTGGGAAAGGCCTAGTACCCAGGTGTCTACACTGCTGTAAGTCCCTTTGAGGGCTAAAAAAATTGTCTCAGACTACTTTCAGTCATTGAATCAGAGAGTGGGTAAGGTGGATTGTAATCATGCCAGGCATGAACTAGGATACTGGTGTACTCCAGGGAGGTTGGTAACAGTTTCTGGTTAAAAGGGTGATTTCTGCCTGAAAGACTATAATTTGAAACAGGGTACATGCTTCCCTTCAGAAGTTGGACCTGTGCTGTTACTTCCAGAATGATGGAAAAGCATCCCTGCACTTAATGTTTATCTTTGCACAGGAGCAGTTTCATTGAGATGATTGTCCTGCTATGAAGCTCTGAGATATGCCCCATGTAGAGTATAGGAGAAGAGTTTTGGTTGTACTCCTGGGCAAGGTGTCTAAATCATGTCATAGGGCTCAGTATTGTGTTCTTGAGCTGTCTTTTGGATCTGTTACAATGTTAGTGAAAAGTCAGTAAATAATAAACTTTTGATTTTACTTAAAATCTCACTGAGAAAACCAGAGAAGTAACAAAAAACTGAAATAAGCCAAAGGATATAGACCTTTTTATCACAGATGGGTCTTGTTCACTAGCAATATATTGTTTCTAAAAAAAGTGTAAAAGCTTCATGGTATTTTAAGGGGGGGGGGAGAAATCTGTAAAATTCTCATTCCCCTCCCTATGACAAAACTTGCTTTTCCTGCAGATTTTGCTTATGGTACATCAACATCTCTTGAGCTGTGTGAGGAGAGCCGTGGGGGATGTAAGAAGACCTGTAAACTGTTCTACCTTGTTCTTTCTCAGTTCCTTTTCTTAGTCAAGAAAGGAGGTTCAGAAGAGTAGGCGTATGGCATGTGTAAATGAGGACAATTTTACTACTGACAACAGAGGCTGAGTCCCACTATCTGACAGGATCGAGAGGGACGAGACTCTGCTTGAAGTAATAAGGCTTCTCTTTTGTAATTCTTTGTAGTAGCTACTTTTCCATACATCACTGCATGCCCACCTGACACTCAAAAATGTTTCAGGTTGGAAGCAATTCTTTTGTGTGTTTCTGGCTTCACAGAATGATCTTTACCATCAGGGTTTGAGCCTTGCTGAATTCAAAAAGAAAGGTTTCCTCTTGAAGTTTTCTTGTCCAGGCATTGCAGGTAGGAGATGTCTTGCTGCCAAACATTGGAAAAGTGATTTTCAGTTGATCCTGCTGAGAAGGCAGACTGGCTCTGTAGGGTGGCATTTGGATTCCTTTGTTGTTTAGACTTGAGAAGGTTAAATTCTGTTAACAGCAATGACCAGTACTGCCTGAAGAGAAAATATATTACTTTTGCCAATTAAATATTTATAAACAAACCCTAAAGCTGTTACTGTGGGTAGGAAATGAGGATGAGTCATTATTTCACTTCAGATATATACTTCCCCTTGAATTGTTTTTCCTCTTAGGAAGATGGTATATAGGAGTCTTTTGGCTTGTGACATACATAGAAAATAGGTGATGGTAATTTTAAACAGGTGAAGTCATGTTAGTCTCTGCCCCTGATGACATAGGAGCAGTAGCAATGAAGGCACTTGCCCTAGGGCTCAGATTTTCCAAGGCAGATAAATGTGGACATTTGCAGATTCATAGGCCCAGTATTAGTATACAACCTATGCTCACACTTTAGTCATTAAAAAAAAGGTAATGATTTGTGCATCTTCACAGTATGTTTTATATTTCCCACTGTTGTCCACTGTGAATGCTTAAGACTTTTTATCTGAGCATGAAAGGTTACGTCATTTTACCTTTAAATACAATTTCAATTGCTATAGAATATAAATACTTCCTTATATGAAAATGAGGGATCAGAATCTGGCAACCTCATGGTGATTCCTATCTTGAAAAATCTAATATTTATTTTTAATTACCATTTCAATTAAACAAATGGTATGTGTATTCCCCTTCATTGATGTTTTAGAAACAATTGCAATTTATGGTCTAAACCCAAAATTTACAGAGACATCCTTCAAAATAACACTTGTTGATTTATTATGTGTCTCAGTATTTATTATATTGAGGTTCCAGAATTCAAATGCAGTCTTAACGCAAATCTGTCTTGACATCTACAATTCAGATAGTGTTTCAGTGACTCAGACTCTGTCCCTTACTAGTGCATCCTTTTTTTCATTCAGTATTTAAAAAAAATGATGGTATTTTTAACTGCCTAAGTGAACATTCATACAATTCATTTAATTCGATAGTGTTTTGGCACCAGTGGACGATGTTGCAATATTATGCATCAGTGTTCCCTTTGAAGTTATTTATTAATGCCCTTGTGGATAACTTACTGCAAGAAATATGGAACATTAAGATAAGTTTTGTAACTCTCTGTGCAGCTTCTAAGGTTTATATAAAAAAATACATGATATTGATTCAAATTTATTCTTCCATTTCAGTTTTCCTTCCAGAAACCTCCTTAACTGGGCTAATATTATTATTATAAGTGTGCTGATATTTACAGTTCTACTCAGTTATTTGGTACATTTCCAATAGCCTTGGAATGTACTCATCCATTATTATATTCAATTACCTAGAAACATCAAGGTATCCTCACAGGATTTTAATGCGATTAAGCCATGACTTCTTCAGCCTCTCCTAAAATACCATAATCTTTTGTGTACAGTACCAAAACTAAAGCATTTTCAGGTATCAAATTGATTGTTACCTGCCTCTCAGTTTTGACAGTGTCTGTCTGCTTGATTAGAGTGAAACACTGATATCAACATTTTTATATTTGACAACACTATTAATGAGCATGGCTGAACCAGAAGACTTCAGATATGAGAAAAAGATTAAATTCCATATATATAAGACTTTGTGAGTGTGATAGAAATTATAATGGCAATGGCAATGACATACGTATATATATCCATATATAAACTGGAAAGCAAGATATGAACACTTTTATATATACATCAGCTTCTGATTGTCATTTTAACAAGCTTCCACACCTCCCCCTAAAATTTGTGTTCTAAATGTGACCAAAATGGTCCAAAAAAAAGCATTTAAATTTGCACAGTTAGAATGTAGAAGTGATTCAGAAGCCTGAAATAATTATGGCTCCATTTGATGGGTCTTGTGGACTCATTTTTAATTTAACTCCTTTTTACTGAAAGAATACAAATACTGTGGTTGAGATGAGATAGACACTGATATCACTGAAGGTAAATAAAATATCCTCAGTTGACTTATATATATATACCTATATGTAGGTAGAAGCAAATTTCTTTAGTGCTGAGGAAATTGCTGTGACTGCATTTGCAGAGTACATGGATTCTGCTTTATATTTTCAGAACTCTGTTAGTGACATGGTAAAAAATTGACTCAATTTAACATTTCTTAGTATACTCTTAGGTTTTAGATGCCTCGTTTTCTTTTGTGCAGTTTAAGATATGAATAAAAAAGACCTACTTTTCAAATGTTTAACCCTTTCTAAAAATTATCCCTTGAGCTTTCAGTTTAGAGCACTCCAAAAATGAGTAACTAGGCATCACTGATAATGTTTTAAACTAGATTGCTAAAGAATAGTGCAGAAAGTTCAAATATGATTCAAGGCTAGAAATTTGTAGCCTTTTGTGGGATTTTTCAATTTATTTTCTTAAGTTTCTGAGAGCAAATGGAGGGATTTCACCCTATGGTTGTTTGGTTGTTTGTTTTTGGTTGTTTTTTTTTTTTTTTTATTTTGTTTTCAGCAGTATAACTCAGGCAAAATAGTACATCAGCTGCTAAAAGGTGATTTTATTATAAGTGAAATAAGGCTTTGAGACTGATAGAAATAATATTAAGAGGCTCAGAAAGAAAGTGCTTGTGGCACTCATTATCAGAAGGAGCTTGGTTGCACAAGGGTTTGGAAACTGAATTTCTGAAGTAAGATTATGGGAGAGAGCTGGATTATAAGGATTCGTAGAAAAAAACCCAAATCTCAGAAATCTCTTGCCAGGAGAAGACTGACAGTGGTTTGATGGATAGGTTTTAGAGTTCATTACTCTAATGTGAATGTTAATGTCTATTGAATTTTCATGTAAATGTTGCACTAGTCCTTGTGCACTGAATGGAAATGTGCTTGCACCCTGGTGCATGGTTCATACAGATGTTTCTGAGACGTAATCTGTAATCTTCTAAATGTAGAACTCTGAAAGCCATAGTCTTAAAAAATAAAAATAAATTAAAAACCCAACATTGAGTTACGTGTTCTGTGCAAAACGAACAGTTTAGATGTTTGTGCTCTGATGTCTCTTAAACTGATAAGAATCAAGAGAGTTTCAATACAACTTTGTAAAGCAGTTGTGATGCATTGGTTTTACTGTATCTGCTGTGAAGTTGATTAGTTACACTGCAAAAATAAATAGTGCCTGGTTACTTACTTTTGTTGTTTATTTTCTACATGCCATATGTTCTGTCTCTTTAAGACGATGACAATAATGGTCATTCTGGTGAAAATAGTTTCATACACTGCTTTGATAGAGTGCAATGCCCTTATTTGCTTTAATTTTCTTCCTTCTCCCCTTATTTCCCCTACTCTTTCCTTCCTTTCTTAATAATGTAAACAGAACATTATTCATGTCATAGAAATAAAGCTCTGGAGCTAAAATTCCACCTTTATCAGCCATTTTGGTTGGGACCAGTTTTATAGCTAATAGAAGATGTCCTGCTTGTTACTGACAGGAAGGGTGGTCCTGTCCCCTACCCCCCCCAACCCTTTCACTCCTGTCAGCTCTAGTGCTTGGCTAATCCCGCTCTCTTTCTGCTTCTGGAATGCCTCACGGCCATGATGTGTGGCTCCCTCTTCTCTGTCCTGTCATTTTAGAAAAAATTGTAACATTCTATTTATTAGATGTGCCACAGGCAAAGGAGCAGAGCTCCTGCCGAAAGCAAATATCCAGAGGGAAATCACTCCTCATTATTTTCTTTGAATATTCTTTGGCCTTACTGTCCCTCTGGAGGAGCTGCCTTTAAGTGTCACCTTCCTCATTGTAGTCAGTGCCACAAAATGCTTTTAATTCATTCTAAACTGAGTGTGGAAAGGTGATGAAGGAGGGATGCAGTCAACATAAAAACACTGGGAAAGGGGTCAAAGATGCTTTAAGCCTCTGATAGTTCTGAAAAATGCCACAGATTTCTCCAGTCTCTTACACATCCTTTTCAGATTAAAGTTAGGGATTCCAGCAATACCTATGTTCCCTTTAGAATTTTATGTTCTTTTTTTCACTAGTAACTACCTCTAATATTGTCTTGCCAGCTGTTACTTAAATTACTAAGATTACTTAAGGTGTAATAGAATCTATTTATGGGGGTTTTTTTTCAAACTGTTATGTCTTGTTCATTGTATGAACAGTAAAAAGAACTGGTATTTCATAACACCAAAGCTCTGAGTGCATAATGTTCTTAATGGCTTTTTAGGTCAAAAGAATCAAACCTCTAGCTTCCACAGTACTGAAGTAGCTGATGAATGAAGGAATTAAGGAAAGCCTTTATATAGAGACTGCAAAGTAAAATCTGTCGTCTATATTTTCAAGGTAAATATTTTTATTATTATTGTCAATAGGGTGATTTTCAGCAATACATGCCTGCAAGGAGCTAAAATGAATTCATTTCTCATGGATCAGATATACCAGAGTATATTATTTTCTACAAAACTGAGACTGCTAAGACTTGAGGTGGCACAAGCCTTGCTGGCTAAAATGACTGTCAGTGCAAAACCAGAATAGGGGAGTAAATTTTTAAGAGTTCTCAACTACTTTATCTTTTATAAAGATAATCTTAAAATTAATATCTAATATTACTTACTACTTTGTAAGAATTAGTAAAAAATGTCATTATAAATATTTCTTAGTAATATTAAGTTCTATTATTTGCTAGTAATATCTGTAGTGGAAATTGAAGAGCTCTTCTAAAATGTGCATTATGACCTCAAAGTGTGCAACTGAAACCTGTGAATATTAAAAAGTCCTAGTCAAAAGAAGCAGCTGCTACTTTTTAAACTAGAAGGTAAAGCTGTCCCTGCACTCCCTCTGCCTTAAGGTTTCTTATGAAGGAATAACCCAGTCTGTGTGCCCTGAGACTGTCAACAGAGCTTCCCTTGGTAAGGGTGATGTCAGTGATGCTCTCACCTCTATTGGGAAGGGGTCTGAGAGCACTAAATCATTCCACAGAGGCCAGTGAGCACCCAGTGTATGGTAACGGCTTTCAGACCTGAGCTAGTTAATGTTAGTTACATACTGGCAACTGAAAATTCTCCTGATCAGTTGCCAGTCCCTGGGGGATTGTGTCCGCTCCAGTGCTGCTCTTCGGTTTTCTCATGTATTCTTTCCTGTGAGAAACACCACCTCAGGTTTCTTTACCCCTTCTCCTTGTTTCAAGCTTTGGCTACCAGCTTCTCATAACTTTCCTCAGTAAATCTGGTTCTTGGTTCTTTTCCCTGTATTATAAAACACTATGTTTCCTAACCTTTCACTATACTTCCATCTTTTTACCTATTTCTGAAACATTGTTTTCTTACTTTCTGTGTAGTGCTGGGTAAATTCACACATTCACAGACAAGAATTGTGAGAGGTGCAAAATGATTACTGCGAAAGTGATGCTGACATAAATGATATTTTTCCTCCACACACACCACCAGCAGTCTGATGATGCTGGAGATCAACCTTCTTCTGTCTGAAGTAGCCCTCAGAGACTTTTGTCATCATCATTTTTTTATCATCTGATAAGAAATGGTAAATAAGCAGTAGGTCTTTTTTAACACTCTCTTAAGGACATCAGGAAACAAAACGGACCAAACAGCCTTCAGAATGATTTTTGTTTGTGTTGTTTGTTACATGGCCCTGCTGTTGAGGTCAATGGGCTCTCAGCAGCAGAGCCTTCAAAGCTGGTTTGGTTCCTGAAGGCATTTTCCCTATGATACATTTAGATGGATAACCTGGCAAAAGTTCAGATACTTCACTAAGCTTCCTACTAACAATAGGTAAAAAAAAATAGAGATACTGATGCCTCAACAATGATCTTATTTCCCTGCTCCTAACTTTATCATAGAGACCACTACAAGAAGCCCTGGCTTAAAATTGATGCTGGTTGGATATGAGCCTTAAGACTTGGAATTTAAGTTCTCCTTTTTCTTTTTTCTCCTTTTCCTATACTGATACTGGATCTGCATGATTCAAATATTTTCTGTTTTATTTGAGATAAGTTGTTTCCCTGTGCCTCAGTTTCTATCCATAAGATGTTAATAATTTATTCATGAAGCTGTTAAAATTAACACTGAATTAATGAAGGCAAAGCACTCAGCTTTTCTTGTAAAGAAGGACCTGTCAGTGAACTGAAACAAGTGATGTTTTTGACCTTCAGTTCTGAGAAGGAAATATATGCATCTCCTTATTGAGAACTATACTGATTGATTAAGGACACGTGATAGTTCTGTTCCTGGAACTTCCCTACTAATACAAATATTTTTTACAGAAATATTAAAAGGTAAATAAAATAGTCATTAATGAAGACAGATACTCATAACCTAGTAATCAGGCTTCACCTCAGGAAGTAAGAGAGGAGAAGACCTATCTGGCCAGTAAATTCTAAATCTGAATTCTCTCCATAAAGAGGTGTGAAACTAGGAACTGTGATATCTTTTAGCTGTTATTAATGATAATACACAATAGCAATTTTATCCTGCTTATCTGTTGACTGTTTTGGGTCTATTGCTGATAGCAAAGAATGCTATCTTAATACTGGTTTTATTTGTAGTTTGTCCTACAGACTGTATTGGAAGATTCTAAGACCTTCATAGTTCCAATAAATTAGGTTGTAGTCACAAGTACAGTTTAGCACTGCCTAAGATCTGAATGAGTGAGGAAAAAAAGTCAGTAAGAGAATAAATGAAGTTAATAGCAAAGTTTAATCTGTGTAGTAGGACTTCTGATCTAATTTTATTTAAAAGTTGACAGGACCAGAGTCTCAGTGTAAGGCAGTATTACTCCTCTGCATTCAATAGAACTGATTTGCAGCTCAATGACCAAAATTATTTTATAACTAAGAGCTGTACATATTGCCACCAGTGTTTTGCACCAAAGAAGTACTGGATTTGTAATTACAGCTTTCTCATCACATGGTAAATTCATAGTGAGATCACACAGTCATCATTCAGACTGTCAGTGAGTGTCCAGCACTGCTCTCATCAGAAGTCACTACTTGTTCCATGCAGTCAGTTGCACTGCATATGTACATTTGTGGCTTAACAACAGTCATCTCTACTGAGTTTTGAGTTTGATTCCCTGTATTTGAAATTTCTACAGCAACGTGCAAAAGGGCTTTGAAATAATATTTGCTAAAATACCTTCATTCATGTAGCATTTGTTAGGTTAGAGATTTGTTGCTGCCTTCTGATAACCCAGAGTGCTTTAAAATCCTAACATAATTATTTAACTGAATGGGAAAATCTTGTTACAGACAACCTTCACATTTCCCAGCAGCAACAATGAAGATAAATGTGTGTGTGTTATCGTCAAAGCATTCCAAAAAACACATTAAGGGAAGTGATACATCAAAGCTGACATGTTCTACAGACTGCTGGGGATTAGTGGTCAATAACTGGGCAGCAGGGCCAGGAGTGTGCAGGCAGCCATGACTGGTGCACTCGCTGTCGGACAGAGTGTCCTGTAACAAAGGCAGGAATCAGGAACTTTGAAAAACTTTGATGTTGTTAAGATAAGTAGAAATTGGACTGTTCCCATGTATGGTCATGAGCCCTGTCCTGCTCGTGGGCCCCACTGGAAGCCCATGTGCTGTCATGTCTCTCAGAGGAGCATTCCTGTGACAGAAAGTTGACCCTGGACACCCATGGAGACTTTCCCTGCCCACTGCCCCAGGCAAGGGGCTGTTCTCTACTGGATATCCTGAGTCATGCTTCGGCCCTTTGGTGAAGCAATTTGATCCTCTGTGCACCCTGGAGTGAGAGGGTACACCGAACCTCCAACCAGTTAAATTGCATTGAAATGTTGTCATTGGCAACCTCTCCTCGTTTGTTAGTTTTGGGCATTGACTGTAATTGTGAATTTGAGTTTGTTCTCTGAGTGAGGTTGTTTTCATGTACCTCTGTGACAACTCTGCAGCCTTTATGTCCTGAAGCATTTCAGTTTGCTCCTCTCCAGGAGCAAACCTCTTAATATCTCTGTTAGCATGGAGCCAGTACCATCCTATTGCTGCCTTAGGAAAGAGGACAGGAGCCACTTTGCCAGACAAAGGAACATACAACAGAAATATCCTTAGCTACCTTCTTTAGATTAGAAGATAGGTTTCCTAACATTGAATGCATATTTTCCCATGAAGTCTGGACTAGAGACATGTTTATTCTGTTACAAGCACTGTTTAGAGAATGATATTTTATACCATTGTATTGAACAGATTGGCAACTGAAATAGTTCCTTTTTTCTGAATAACTATCAATGTTAACAACTATCTAGTTAAACAACTAGAAGTCATAAATAGTTAATGAGTTTAAAAGAAATGCAAGCGAATGACAGTCCGCTATTGTAGAATAACCTAGATGGCTAAAATGCAACGTCTGAAAGATGAAAGGCACCTTCTACAATTCAATTTCAGATTCTTAGTTAAAATTTAGCAAAAATTTGCAATGTTTTCACATTATTTTTAGTAGATGTTTTGCTCCATTGGTTTTTATTTTGACTTTGTAAATGTTTTTCTTACCTTCAGTCCATTATGCCAGTAGGATCTAGCATCTGGTGATACCATTGCTTCCCATATCTCACTTGCATTAGAGATTTTCATGATTTTGTTATTTTTTGTCTCCTCTGCCCTTCCTTACCACCACTTTCTCCTTGGGGAAACTCAGGTGCTGCACCTGAACTAATACTCAAAAAACCTCATCAACATATACAATGTTGTTTGCACAGTATTTTGGGCTATCAGCCAGGTAAATAAACAGCTCAACATTTCAGGCACAAAAATAAAGCTCAAAGGTAGATAAACAGGCAAGATTGGACCAAGAAATTATGGCCTACTACTAAAATCAAATTAAAATTCTGGAATTCTTGTTTTGTAACAAACTAAAAAGGCAGCTGCATAATTTCCTTCGATCCTTGCTTCACAAAGGATAACAATGAAGGACGGAATGGATAGGGGTTAGAGGAAGTGATATGGGCTCCTCAGGACTCCTTGGCATTATTAAGAGGGCTATGCCATGCTCTGCTGAGATGTGCTTTCCTGAGTGTTGTGATTCTCGGTACAGCTATTCTAGTACTTTATTCCCAGAGCTGTGTGTAGTTGCACTGTGACTCAGTTCTGTGATCATATAGGCAAGGGAGACTGGGACAGGACCCAAATAAACTCTGCTGCTCATCTGCTGATTTCTGTGGGTAGGAGACTTAGGTAGACCATCAACCTGGCAGCCCTCCAGAGGTCCAGCCCAAGGCTGCTGGTGTGCTGTAGGCACATCTGTCCCACGTTGCATACACAGCCACAGTGATAACTGCTCTACTTAGTGTGAGTCTTTCTAACATTTCTGCTTAAGACAGCAGGGAAACAGGAAGCTTTAAAACCCAACAGGCAGACTTCCCATTATTGCTCCAGTGTCCTGCCTTCTGTGAGAAAGGCAGTGGTGCCATCTGCTTAGAGGCTAGTAGTTCACAGGGAAGAAGGAGACTATTATCTTTCTTACCCCACACCAGTTACACAGTCTGTATTGGCTTGTTTTCAGGGCTAGTTGGTGCAGTATTTCAGAATAAAACCATAAATGAATATCTGAGAAAATATCTATGTTCTTCTAGCTTGGTGAAAAATACCAAAGCAACTTGATTTGCAGAATTAATCCTGCAGGATATCTCCTCGTCCATGCTATCTGCAAACCTAAAATAATGTATTTTATCTTTCTCCAGGGCAAGGGAGAAACTTCTCATGAGTTTCCCTCAGTTTTACCAGCACTGCTGTTTCTCTGTATTTCTGTTTTATCTTGCCTGTCAGCATTTCACTTTCAGAGTGTCGTCCTTAAAATACCAATCAGACAGATTTGCAACTGTACATTTTAAATGTATTACAGCAGAAGAGTAAATGAAAATCTCTGTGTTCAAGGCCTTCCCAAACCCTTGAGGCTCCAGACTGCATAGAGAAGGGAGAAAGCTTGCACCAAGCTGAGATTAACCTTTCTTTGCTTTGTATTTCTAAACTTTTTGTGCTCTCAATTAAAAATATTCCCTTTGAAGGCTTTCCCTCATGAAAAGGATTATTGCTTGCCTAAGAAATAATAATTATCTGATAATTTAGGCTGAAAATAAACCACTAGTTCATGATTCATAATCCAGCAGGGAAATTATAGTTGTCTGTGTGGCAATCCATTCTAATAGCCATTTTCCCCTTGGGAAAGGCTATATGAAGGCGATGTTTTACCTGGAGACACTTGCACTGGGAGATGGAAGCCGAGGGTTCCTCCTTGCTTCCTTTTTCTACACAGATAAAGCTTTCCAAGAATAGTGTCTTCACTATTTCCTTCTATAGGGGCATTTCCCCAGAAAGAGGAAGCAACAGAAAGCAGAAAGATCCAAGCAGTGAAGGAGATAAACAAAACTCTTCTCACAAGTAACAAGTGAGATGACAAGAGGAAATGGCCTCAAGTTGCACCAGGAGAAGTTTAGATATGATATTAGGAAAAATTTCTTCATGGAGAGGTTTGTTAAGCATCGAAACAAGCTGTCCAGGGAAGAGGTTGAGTCACCATTCTCAAGGGTATTTAAAAGACATGTAGATGTGGCACTTGAGGACATGGTTTAATGGTGAACATGATTGGGATGTTGGATTGAGCGTTGGACTTGATCTTAAAGGTCTTTTCCAACCTTAATGATTCTATGAATCTATGATTCCGTGATTTTGTGAATACTATATTTATATCTGTGGTCAACCACAAGGGAAAAAGACAACACTTTGACTCTAGTAAGTGTTAAGGGAACTTCCCTGTCTGACCATTCAGGGGACACTGTAGCAGTCCTGTAGCACTTAATTCCACCGTCAGAGACTTTAACTGCTAAAAATGAAGCTCCTACTGCAGCAGGCAGCTCCAGTGAGGCAACAGGTACCCCACTTGACTTGCTACACACACCACAGTCACACCACACAGTCAGACAGGGTTTCCTTACTATCTCAAACCCAGGTGTCCCACAACAGAGTCTCAGACCTCCTGATCCTTAAAGCAATTTATTCATGGCACAGTAACACAGGAACAGCTCTAGCTGGTGCCCCTGAGAAGGGACCCTGAGCAAAGGAATCTCTGGGCTTTTATACCCTCAAAATTCAAGAGTGTGAAAGTCTGGTGTCTTCCAGCTAAGTCCTCAGCTCCTGCCATATCTCTCAGTGTCCGTTCATCTGGTCAGGTTAGCACCACAGGTCCCAGTGCCCTTTTATGGGCAGAGGATTGGCAATTCATGGCCTCTTGCCTGGGACTCTCACCACCCAGAGCTCATCCTGGCACTACAGCTGCACACTGAGCTACCTGCACTGAATGTATTCCTCAGCAGTAGATTTTCTTATAGAATGTCCAAAGCTTGATAGCAACCTTGTTAATAACCATATGCTCTTTAATTTTTAGTTTTGAATGCTACTGAAATGAAAGAAACAACAGTCAGAGTCAACCTGGAGTTCCAACTTGCCATTTTGTGTCTCTTACAGCTGCCTTTCTTTAAACCTTTTTTCATCCTGTTCTGTAGGAACAATTTACTTGTTCTGAGCCATAATTTCAATATTTAAACTTTTAACTTTGCTTGTCAATGATTCAATACCTCCTTGCTATGAATATGAAATTGGTTTTTTTTCAAATGGACTGAATGCTCTTCATTTTTTGATGACTTGTAGTAACCTATAAACTTTATTATATGGAAGAGGTTATCACATCATTCTGCCCATTGTCCAGAAACCTCTTCTTCTCAACACACAACATATTTTTGACAGAGCATTTTGCATCTCAGGGGGGATCTTATCACCCTTCACAACTACTGAAAGGATGTTGCTGCAAGGTCTCCTCTAGCAGGCAGACGACAGAGCAAGGAGAAATGGCCTCAAGCTGAAAAAGGGAAGGTTCAGATTGGACATCAGGAAGAATTTCTTCACTGAAAGGGTGGTTAGGCATTGAAATGGGCTGCCCAGGGAAGTGGTGGAGTCACCATCCCTTGAAGAGTTCAAGAAATGTATGAATGTGGCACTTAGTGCTTAGTTTAGTTGACATCGTGGTGTTTGATAAAGGTTGGGCTTGATGATCTTGGAGGTCTTTCCTAATCTTAATGATTCTGTGATTCTGTGATTAATTGTTTCAATTTTTAGGACCTTCTGTCATGAGTAGCTGCATAAGTGATTTGCCTTTGCTAATAATTCCTTCTTGAGGCAGAGCTGCTGGCTGGAATAACTCATGGTGTTTGGCCTAGAAATACAACTATTCCTGCATTGCTCTGTGTGTGTACCTCTTTTAGGGCTGAGGTGGATGTTAAATGGACAAATCAAAGATTTATCAGAGATTTCTTCTTAGTAGGAAGTTCTTAAAGCCTAACAACTCTTACTGCTGTGTAGATAGTTGATAAAAGTTGTGTTAATGTCTTTTAGTGACATTTCTACGTGAAATGTGGGTTTCTCAACAGAGTTTTTCATAAACGTTTTCAAAACTTGAGAGCCAAGGGATCTGTCTTCATGGATCATATTGTAGAAGTTACAACAGGGATAAGCTGGAAGGGATTTAGTTGAATCAGCTTTAAATACTGACAATACTGCCCTCCGTGTCTTGCCTCCAAACAGCAAAGCCTTGGAGGACATATACTCTTGGCTGCTCAGAAATGCCTTGTGCCTCTGTCAAGAACTAAGCTCATCCAGAGTTACTGCACTTCCAGACACTGATTTAGCCTAGGTCTGGTGCAGGAACACCTGCAGAATTAATTAGAAAGCAAAAAGCATTCTGTATGACCTGAATAAAACCATCAGCTGGGTAAAAACTATGGCTTGAACAGAAGATGAGAAATAATGGAGTCAGGGAGAACTGTTTTGGACCTTACAGTTTACTTTGAACTTAAATTGAATTGCTTTGTAGGCTCTAGATGATTTTTTTTTTTTTATTCTGCAGTTCACAGAGTAAACTGACAAATGAAAACATGGAAATTGAATAGAATTATTAAGGAAGTCTTCCTTTACAGTTGAAACTATGGGGTTTGGATAATTTCATGTACAGTCCTGCTGGATATTATCCAGCTGGTTTAAGTTGAGTCTTGGTCTTATTAAAGATTTTTTCTGATTGTTTAAACCTTTGGGAAAGTAAAGAAGTTCATTAAACAGAGACCTGAAGGGAAAGAATCTCAACTGCTGCTGAGACTTCTCTTTGGCAAGATAGTATAAGAAATTCGACTGAAAATTCTGTCTTAATAATTTTTTTTTTTTTTTTTCATTTCAATAGTAGATGATCTGTTTGTCAAGTAGGTTACAGCTGTTTGGAAATGCCTTTACTTAGTAGACAGGATGGCTGAGTCACACTTTTACTGAATTACGCTCTGGTCAGCAAAAGAAGTTTCTAAGCCAGAGTGCCATCCAGAGGGAATTTGGTATGTGTACTAGCTTTTCTTTGGGCTGTGCTAGTATAATAATCTTGCTCCTTCTGAGGTAGAAAGGAGAACATGCTGTACATCTGGAAACTGGAACTTAAGAGAGTTGCTTCAATCTTATTATGGAGACATCTGACATTAGTAGATTGTTCCCATCTTTCTGTCAGGAGTTTTTATGAGACCGAAGCAAGGAAACAAAACAAAACACAGAAATTTAGGCATTGTAACATTTACACAAGGGAATCAATCTGTGAGGATATAGTTTTGGAAAACACCAGCTCTTGTCATTGCAGCATGGCCAGACTTTGATATTGATCTGCAGAACTGCCTTCCTGACATGATATTTCTTTTACCTGTACAGTGGAAAGGCTAGTAATGCCCTTTGAAATATTTTTCTTTTGTTGTGCTGAAATATCTGGTTATTCTTGGATGACAGGTAAAATGCTCACCTCTGTTTCTAGTGCCTCTGGAAAAAATATTTGTGTCTGTGGTGGGTTAGCCTTGGCCACTCTCTCCTCCTCAGCCAGCAGAGGGGAGAGAAAATTGGAAGAAAAGGGGTGAGAAACCTCATGGGCAAAGATCCCTTGCCAGTTACCATCACAAGCAAAACAGACTAGACCCGGGGAAAATTACTTATTGCAAATTAGAATAAATATTGAATTACTGATTTGGGTAGGAGGAAACACAATGCCAAACATTAAACCAACACCTTTCCTTTCCCTTTTCCCAGGCTCAACCTCACTCCATCACTTCAGAGTCCTTTACCGCCCCCCACCAGGTGGTGCAGGAGGGTAGGGAGTGAGTGTTTACATCAGAACACAGCGGTTCCTCTCTGTCTCTCTTTCCTCCTCGCATTTGTCCTCTGCTCTGACTTGGTCTCTCCAAGGGCTGCAGTTCTTCAGGAGTATTTGCTTCATCACAGAGCACTTTCTCCTTCTCTTTTGGTCTTGGTGTTACCACTGCTGTGTCTCACTCTTTTGTACCCTCCTCTGCCCTTTTGAAAATACATTTTCACAGAGATGCCACCAGCTTGTCTTGTATGTTCCGCTGCGTCCTGTGGTGGGTCTATTGAACCCTGTTCTCTTGTCAGTGGGCAATCTTTCACAAATTCTTAGCCATGCCTGAAAATTACTTTGAGAGGTAAACTTTGTGAAAGTGTTTCAAAACGTTTTATTTTATACTATGAAACTGTCATGGCTGTACTGAAAAGAACATTCTCTGTCTTGAAGTCTTCTGGGATCCAGGGATGCATGTAGAAACCATACATTTCTTATCATAGGAGGTTAAAATTCAGTCATTCATCTCAATGAATGAAAGTTTCAGTCTAAAAACAGTTGTTAATCACAATATAGCTCATCTTCATTGAGTCTTGGTGATTTAAACCATTTATTTAAATTAGTGACGACTTACAAATTCTGCAAGTAAACCTCAGAGTTTAGAGGTAATTTCTGACAGTCAGTAAGTTACATTCCTGTGTCCAATTTATATATGTTTTTCATACTACTAGATCATTCTAACTGGTTGACTAATATTAAAAACAAACATTAATGTAAAGCTACTGCTAACGAAACATTGCAAAGGGATCCACTATCTAACTAAATTTTCCTTTGTCAAGAAGAATTTGATTTATATCACCTAAATAGTTTTTCAGACCATATTGTTTTGATTTGTCCCTGTAGATGCATGGTGCTCATCCTGTTTTATCCAAGGATAATGTCTTTCATGAGACTGAATATTTACCATTTCAAAGTCCCAGCCCCCTCGAAAATGTTTGCTAGTATTATTAAAACGTAAATGCAAAATTGCTGCTGTTCAGAGTACACCAGTGGGGAAAGGCCACACTGTTGATCAGCCTGATGCAGAGACATGCTGACAGCAGAATATTTATTTACCATTTCTAATTCCTAGGCTGCCTCAAAAAGTGTCATTTGTTTTTAGCAGTGATTCCAGCTGACATCTGCATCACATTGTATTACATTAAGCAGCATTATGATCTAGAGGAATACAAAACTATGTAGGTAGACAACTTAAAACAGAACCTCCAAATGAAAGACATGGCTAAGAAAAGGCCCTTGAGGTTTAGCACAGCTGCTGCAGGAAGGTTGAGCGGATTTTGGTCTATAAAGACTGAAATACACCATTTTAGAAAGATAAGTGGTCTCATCAACTCAACCAGTGCCCAGAGCTACTTCCTGAGGTGCTCAAGTTGATTAAATCTTCCTGAGAGCTTTTTGCATGCATGCAAAATGGTTATTTCCTAACCCCCCTAGAACTGCAGTTATAAAAAAAAGTCTCAAATGAACCAGTACCATTTTTTTTGTAGTTCACTATACCTTTTTCTCAGCTATAAATCAGATCAAACTCAAAAATACTACCCACTAAACTCCCAGCTCACCTCTAGCAAGACTTCCATATTCTGCTTTGCATTAATCTCAACAGTCTAATAGAAAGTGAAAATCTTTATTTTTTTCCTCCAATGCCTTTTTCCTTTATTTTTAGGGAAGCTTGCCATCTTCCAGCTGGCTTTATAATGAGCAGGTCTCCTTTTTTTTATTTGCCCTTGTGTTTACTTTTGGAAAAATATTTAAGAAGCTTTAGCATGAGCTGTGGGGACTCCAATGCAGTGCTGTGTAGCAGGCTATGTTACTCAGTGGTAAAAACATACTTAAAGGCTCAGAAATATGTGTAAATTTGGTGAGCTGTCCTAGGAAACAAAGAGCCAGCTTAGATCAACAGACAAATGTTAATATTCAGCAGCAGTTTAAAGATGGACTAAATCTGCCCATTTAGAGGTCTGTATTTAGGATTATGTCAGATAAGCAAGATCTAAACCTACATATATCCACACTTGTGACAAACTGAGGAATAAATATTAGGTTTTCTACTTCTTGTAGATCTTCAGCTGATGATGATGCTACAGAGATGGGTGAGCTGAAGGTAGTGAGTTTTGCCTTTCTAGCTGCTATTCTCATCATCTCTGATCATTATATGACCAGTAGGTCTTTGTCAACCTCAGTCAAATGTTCTGTCAGAGTGGTATTTCTACAGCTGAACTTAACAACACAGGGTTTGAATATGTAACATGAATTCCTTCTTTTCTCTTCCTGTCTTGTGTCTCCTTTTTCTTCCCTAGACACATTTATTTTCTGTCTCCATCTCCATTTGCATTCTGCTGACTATTTGGCTGGCAGACTAAGACAGAGTTTCTCTAACAAAACTTATTTACTCTTTTGATTAGAAAGTTGGCAAAAAGCACAGTCTCTCACTGGCAGAAGTTTGCCAGGTCTTGGCAAGGCTTATAGGGTCAGGGACCAGACATTACAAAAGATTAAGATTCCTAAGCAGGATTCATGCAGACATTTAGTGCTGAAATCCAAAATTGTGACCTCAAATTGTATCTTAATCTTGAAGCTGTCTGAAATCACTCAGACTTAATTTCTGTCAGTACAGAATCTATTCTTAGACTGATGATATATGTATGTAGCTCCACTAGTTTTGTTCCCAGGTATATTTTCAAAAACCAGGATGTCAGAGGACCACAGTATTTCATCACAGAAGAAAGGTGCCTTTTTTATTTTTCAGCTCTGGTTCTGTTGTGCTGACCTGTTTATGAAGTGCCATCAGATAATACTGCCCAGTCAGGGGAGACTTGATGATACTGGAGAATTTATTTTTCAGAAGGTTTAATTTAGGTTTATTTGAGAGTCCTAGGGATTAAAGACAGCAAGAATAAAGGAAGGATTCTGAAAAGCAGTGAAAAAAAGTGTTCTCTTCAGCCCATTTAAAGTGCCTTGACCCAGGTCAGCATGCTGGTCTTGAAACCTAGTCTGTTCTTGACTTTTTTGCTTTTAGTTATCTCTGCTGCTCCCCATAGTGCCCACTCGGTTGCAAACTTGGGACTGCAAAGCAAATCTTCAAACTACAGCTGCAATAACCCATCTTTCATTTTGAATATAGTTACCTGAAACTTGTTGACATGGTGAAGCTCAGTCAGACAGTTTAGAAGAGAGATTCTGATTGAGATAAGAAAAGCTGTATTTAACTCCCCTCAGCTGTAAATTCTCTTTGCCTGTAACAAGTTTAGGGGGGCAAAACTACTCTTTCTCTCTGATTATGCAGAAACAGCTTTGTTGCAACTGAGCTGCAAAGGCCAATTGCTTCCACAGAGATTTGTTTATAGTTGTCTATGTACCAGCACACAGAAAAATACAACTGATAGAAAAAAGATAGGAAATGTCATTTAAATGCATATGTCTGTGTGCTTGCTTGTTTTCAGTGATTAAAAATAATGATCAGAAGGTGATAAATGCTAGAATGACAATGGTATAATACTCCCAGTGGTCTCAAAGCAGTAAATTTCCTCTTATGTCAATTAGGTACCATGAAAAAAATGGAAAATAAGGATGTTTAACAGTGATGCAAATACAAAAAAATGCCTTCTTAGACATTGTTAGCTCAAACTAAAACCTGACTGAAAGAGGAAAAAAGATGTTTATTTGGCAAATGACAGTAGAAAATAATTAATTAACATTAAAGAAGAAACTGCAGTTAAAACTTGGAATTTGATTTCACATATTCTGAGAAATTATTATGAGCAGTTGTGGTAGTTTGGTCTGGGCCTTCCTTGGTGACCAGTTTGTAGCCAAGGAAGTGCCCAGATCTACCCAGTATTCCCT
>JAWWLV010000144.1:48223127-48235914 GCA_035041135.1 Platyrinchus mystaceus
CCTAAAAAATCCATTGCACAGGCTTGAAAGGTAAAAACACCTTTCCCAGATCTTCGTTCGCGAAGACTGGCCACATTAGACCCTGTACACACCTGTTGATTATCTGTGTGTAATTTTCATTAAAATTTTCATAGTATCTATAATTTGTAGCCTTTTTTTGTCAAGAATTCCATTTTTGCCACTATAGTTGCCCTATGGCCTTCTTTAGAGCAATCATGTCATAGTGAGAGGATATCAGTTGTAATTCTACTGAGTTTTAGAAATTTTAACTGCTGCTTTTATTATATAAAGTTCATATCCCAAGATTCACAAGCTCTTAACATTTAAACCTCTCTGTTTTTAAGAGTATGGGAATGTATGTTTCTATGGTACACTCACACATCTCCAATTTCATAATTATAAATAGTTCCACAGAGATAGCTTCATAAAGACCTACATATGTACTTATGTATAATTATGAAACATAATGAAGTGTCTTTAATAATTTATAAAAAATTATTAAACACAGATTCTATGATTCTATGTAGTTCTTCATGTGGAGCAAAAGTATATCTGTGGAGCAAGAATTCTGACTTTCAATTTCTATCTGTCAGATGACACTATAAACATATAATCAGTTAGGCTATAACTGTAGTAGTCTTGCCTTGCGAGGTTGCAGCAAGTCACATCTGCACGTGTAATTGTAATTATTCTGCAAAAAGGTTGACTATCCAACTCCAATTACACTACACAACTGTGTATGTATTTCTGTTCGTGAAACTGCAAATGAGTCATTGCAATCAGGATATTTTGTGTCTTCTTATATTAGTTTGTTCTGATTATCTAAAATATTGGGACTTTAGCTTTATGACACAAATGATCCTCTACTTTGCCTTGGCAGCCCCAATTCATTAAAACAAATGTTATCATCATGATCTGTTTGAGTCAATAAGCCTTGGTACCAGTAAAACACAGTATTAATCTCTTACCTTCAGCAGTGCTGCAATGTTTATTTATGAATAATTAGGCTGCTGGGCAGAAGGTATAGTCATGACAATTACATTCAAGAAATGCCTACTTAAAGTATTCTCTATAAATATTAGCCTGATTGAGGCTAGCTTGCTAGCAGCCCATAGTCAGGGTCATGCCAAGACCTATGTAAGTCTTGGGAGGTGCCTGAAACATATTAGTCTATGACTCAGTTTGCATTAAGACACTCTCTATGCCATAAATTCAAAGAGAAAAGGTAGGTCTAAAACAGTTCGTATGTAGTAAATGGAATTTTAAAGTATTTGTAGGTAGTGCGGCATAATCTCTTGCTTTATTGGAGTTTGTTGCTAGTTCTCCTGGGTTTCCCTTTAATTTAGGAATTTCATGTTTTATTGTTGTTAGTATTGTGACTTGGCTGATAGAAAATCTATTGGCAGTTTTCATTCAATTACATTAAAAATTATGATCAATATAAGTGTAACTATGGTTGGTCTTGTATCTATGAAAAGGTCAGAAGTGACCCTGTGCAAGTGAAACTAACTCTCTGTGTAATGCACTCTAGAAGCAGATGGCATTTGTAAAGGTAGGCTAATCCAGATTCACGTTGTTAAATACTGTAAGTGATAAATTGAGACAAATTTTTATTTTTCTGTACTTTATTAAGCATAAAGAGCCATTTTTAAAAAGCTCTTACTGTTTTAGACTTAAATATTGCACCTTTAAATACAGCTCATATAGCTAAAGGTGTAGTTCAGCCTGATAAGTTCAGAAGAACCTCAAGTGAGATAATTTGCCTTTGTTAAGTGAGCATATCCCATTGATTACACACCAACATTTATGTAATACAAGCAGGGACAATTAAACTAGGTAGATTTAAACTCTTTTTTTATATTGAACTATATTGTGTGTTTTTTGGAAAGAACATGACACATTTAGTGCAGTAATAATAATTTTCCAACACACAAGTCATTTAAATGGAGATAGATATAATAATAATCAGCAAAAGTGTCTTTCTTAAAACTCATACTCCATTTCCATTTCACTGCCTGAAGCTTATGAGGGTTGACATTTCAACATCCTTTTTCATGGGCTTTTCAGGAATAAAGTGGCATCTCATTAAGATAAGTAGAATATTCTGCAATGAGTAAATTATGGTTATTTCTGGGATTCTGCAAGTATGGAGAAGATGTTCTAACCTTTTCTATGCTTCTTACTATTGAGAAACTGAAAAGAGTGGAACTTGGCTTTTTTTTTTTTTACATTTCACGTCCACTCTGACAAAAAAGCATACCTGTCTTCATCATGTGCAAACATTAAAGGCAACTTTTTAATGTTTTGAATAATAGTTTACAATAACAGGAAAAAGCAAAGAAAAATCATAAAGAAAGCTGAAGGAATTAGATATCTGAAAACCACACAGGGAACCAGATGTTCATTGTCTTTTATCATGAGGTTTTGAATAGTATTTCTTCCAGATTATTTCTAGGACACTGTTTGGATCATAAAGTAAGGAAAAGAACCAGAGTGATGTTCTGGTATGATGTCCTGATGTCCTAGTTTCAGCCAGGACAGAGTTAATTTTTTACACTAGCCAGGAGGAGTCATGGCCAGAATCCTAATGTTATTCAATACCATCTCATGCCATTGCCAGGAGCAGGGGAAAGGTAATCTCTCTTTTTTTTGATGAGAAGGGTGTTCCTTCTAGTGGGAAAAATGCGGCATCAGAGAGACAATCAGTATATGTTTATTGTCTCAGCCTTTCCGTGTAAATAATTTCTTTGTCTTGTACCTTTGGTTATTAATATTGTTGCTGTTACTGTTTGCTTTCTTATCTCATCACTATTTCCAACAACTTGTTCTTATCTCACCCCATAATCTTTGCCAACTGGTAGGGAAGGGGAAGCGAGTAGCAGTGTGCTTTTAGTGGAAGTACTAAATTGGAGAATACAATTCCTAAACCACGACACCTGGCCATTGAAAATCTGTAGAAATATGAAGTTGGGCGTAAACAGATTTGAACTTCTAAGGGATGGACATCTGTATTCCAGAGTATCAAAGTCATAGTTTTGTTTAGACCTACTTGACTTGTGAGCAATGTGGCAATTGTTTGAAATATGTCAATTTTTAAAAAGGGAAACAGAAGCCGGATTCATTTTTCATGCAGCACAAAAATGGGCCATGGAAGAATTGTTTCCTACTGCCCTAACTTTGAGGCTTATAAAGGAGAGGACACTTGCAAATAATAAATTGGAATTCTTTTTATCCTTGTATAGGGAGAAACCAAGCATTTCTGAATTCTTTGTGTTTGGTACCTGCAGAGACACAAAACTGTATTGTTCAGGTTATTGTAGCAAGAACATGAATTGTCATTACATATAAAATATAAACCACTTTTTCATCCTTATCCTCTCCCTTCACAAATCTATGGGTATATATATTTCAATATTATACATTCACAAGATGACTATAAGCGATGTCTTGAAAAGAATAGAAATAACAGATAAAGCAAAATATCTTTATAAAGGCAAATGCAAATTTTTCTTCATAATACTTGACAAGTGTTCTCTCTTGTTGAAAGATCTAAGACCTGCAAATACAAAATGACCTTTCCCTTACGAAGCTCTACAATGGGAATTTGAAACCTAAGATTGAAATGTTTCATTCAGATTCTTCGTGTTAGAGCTAATCTTCACAGATATAGTTTACTCTTTATTTCCAAGGTAGAAGCTGTACACTTTCCCTTAGAAAAAAACAAACAAACATAAATAAAATACAGCAGCCACTTAGTAGTTTTCCACTCTGGAAATATGAATCTTTCTCAAATAATATTTTTCTCACAAACAATCATGACAGGAGTTACTCTAGGTAAAAACATATACTGTCTTTTTCTAGTCATTAAGAAGGGAAAAACAAGGCATGGTAATATTACTTAAATGATTTGCTAGAAAGTTGCTGTCCCCAGAAAGGTAAAACACAAAAGCCAATTGCAATAATTAATTCTATCATGGTAGATGCAGTATTTGAATTTTGATAGACTATGATTATGTATTGTCTAGAGCACAGTAAAATAAATAGGTAAAGAATGTGATTTTTTGAAATAAATGCGTCTGTATAAACATCTATGTCAAGAAGTCATACAGAAAAGAAAATTATAAAATTGAACTCATGAGTTCAAATCAAATATATTAGTATTTTTCCTTAAAGATATTTTTTATTTTTGCTGCATGAAAACACATTCCATGCTGAATGTAGATATACCTGATTTACCCCTTTAAGTTGAAAAAATGCGATGAAACAATGCAGCAGAAGAAAACAGGTTTGTACCTACCGGCAGAAGACTGGAATTCAGCTTGCAAACATTTTTGATGCATCTTTACCTAAATTTGTAATTATTAAAACATACAAATGATTGCAAAAACGATCTAGCCAGTGGAAATTTTGTCTACAACTTTTTACAAGCTACCATAGTATCAGAAAAACTTTTTCTTGGCTCTGACAGGTGCTTTAATAGTAGCTGTAGTTCTTAGTATCAGGCAGAACAGGTGTTGGTTCAGTTCAGGGAATAATGCAGATAAAAGATCTCACCTCGAGATAAACTAATGCATATAGGAGAAAAGGCTATGTCTCCATTAGCAAGAAGTGCAGGTTAATAGAAGTGGTCTGCATAGAGAAAAAGTTGTCCCTGAGGACCTGTCAGCCATGTTATAATCATCTTAGAGGTAATAAAAAATAGCATTGTCTGATATGCACCTGGACTCTATTTTCCAGTTTAGTTTTGTACAGAAGAAGCATGATGAGGGCACTTCCAGGACACTCCACAATGCCAACAAAAGTGCAGCAGGTGGTGGTAAGCATGAGGTTTAATTACAAAGTGGAGCCCTCAGGTTTTCTAAAATGCTGTATAGATGCACTTTGTTTCAGTTTTTAGTGTGTGCTGGCTAGATCATGTTAATGATGCTCTGTAAAACTGGGATATGTGGGTGTTAATTTACAAGAGAAAAAAAACTTCTGCTAATCCTTTTATAACTTTACAAGATGGCAAAGAAGACCCAATAAAATTAAAGATTCCGTTTTTTCCTAGGAACAGTGAATTTATTGGGTAACTACCAAAGATATAAAATAAACTGCTTCTTAATATGCTTGGGAACAGTTGTACATAGTGCTATACACTTATATTTTGCAGATCTAGTGAACTTTTCACTGGCAATCGAAAAGAATCTATAACCCATTGCTACAGTGAACCACACAGTTTGTGAATCTGTGTTTCTGGAAGATCCTATTCAACTCGATCAGACTTATTGTGTAGAAACAGTGAACTGCTATTTATGAACAAGACCAGACTTACAGTGTAATCCACACTATTTGTGCTACTGAGATATTATTGAATGTGACTAGAGTATACAGTGCTGCATTGTTTCTAGTCAGGTGCCTGCATCCAGACCTTCTGATCTCTGAGGACCAGCTGGAAAGCAAGAGGGTTTGTTTTCTGCCAAATTTCTGTACTCTTAACAGTATGTTTTGGCATCTGGACTCTCAGGATGTCATAAAACTGTTAAAGGTCTTCTACAGATAAGACATATACATTTTTAAGGTTGATTTTGGCTCTTTTCTTCTACTACTAGAAAGCCCCCTAAAAACTTGGGTCTTGAATTTTCTACTTTGTGCTAGGCAAAGTAGCACGCCCTCTTAAAGCCTCAGGCAAATGCCAAAATCTGGTTTTTAGATGTGGGGTTTTGAATACAGAAGTTCTCAAAATGAAAGTCTTCTGATTACTTAGAAGGAGCTAGGTCTTTCCAAATTAAATACAAATCTTGGGCTCACCATGCTTGAGTCAATGCCAGACCCGTTTACTGTGGTGCCTCCAGAGGCCTTGTCTATACCCCAAAAAGATCAGCTAGCAACTAAAAGCCAACAAACAAAACTGCCCAAACCAAGACTACACATTTCATACTCAGAGTATGAAAACAATTATATATAAGTTCAAATCTTTAGCTGAAAACTGCTTTAAACCTCATTTTTTCACAGATGCTCTCTTGGCAAGTAGACTCAGTAAAAGGAATGTTAATGAGGTATATTTATTATTTTCAAGCACAAAACCAAAGGAATATGGTATTGTATCTACAAAACATATTATTTTCTTGTTGCTAACTTAGTTAGTAAAATACTCTCAACAAAGGTATATGCTGCTTGTCAACAGAGTTGTTCTTGTGAGTGAAGACTGGCAGCTGTCTTGGCCACAGCCATCACGGAGTGATCAAGTTTAAAATGCCTCTTGCCAGCCAAACTTCAACTCTGGACATAAGGAGAGCAGACTCCAGGCTGCTCAGGGAATTAATAAGGTCCCCTGGAAAAATGTTTTTTCAGGTGCTGGGGTCCATCAGTTCTGGTCACTTTTTAAACATTACCTTCTAATGACACAGTAGCAGTCTATTTCTGTCAGAAGTCAAGCAGATGAATCAGAAGGCTGGCTTGACCCTCAGAAATAAGGCAAAATAAGAAGGTGTATGCCCAGCAGAAACAAGGTTGAGTGACATGGGGAGAAGTCAGAGATGCTACTTGCCACTGTAGGGAGAAAATTAATGTGGTTCCACAGGGCTCCACTTTAGGCCCTGTGCTGTTCAACATCTTCATAAATGACTGGAAGGGATACTAAGAATGTTTTCAGATGACACAAAACCAGGAGGAGCTGTTGAATCCCTCAAAGGTAGGGAGGCCCTGCAGAGAGACCTCAACAAACTAGAGGAGTGGGTAATAACCAACCATATGAAGCTGAACAAGGGAAAGTACCAGATTCTGCACCTGAGATGGGGCAACCCCAGATGCATGTCCAGACTGGGGAACGGGATGCTGGAAAGCAGTGCTGCAGAAAGGGACCTGGGGGTCCTGGTTGATGACAAGTTGAATATGAGTCAGCAGTGCCCTGGCAGCCAGGAGGGCTAACCGTGTCCTGGGGAGCATCAGGCAAAACATCGCCAGCCAGTCGAGGGAGGGGATTGTCCCTCTCTGCTCTGCACTGAGGTGGCCTCACCTTGAATATTGTGTGCAGTTTTGGGCACTACAATATAAGAAAGATACGCTATTTGAGTGTACAAGGAGGGCAATAAAGATGGTGCAAGGCCTTGAGGGGTAGCCACATGAGTGGCTGAGTTCACTTGGTCTGGAGAAGAGGAGACTGAGGGGAGACCTCATTGCAGTCTATGACTTCCTTGTGAGGGGAAAAGGAGGGGCAGACACTGATCTCTTCTCTGTGGTGACCAGCAACAGAATCCAAGGTAACATCATGAACCTGTCAGGGAAGGTTTAGGTTGGATATTAGGAAAAGGTTTTTCACCTAGAGAGTGGTTGGCCACTGGAACAGGCTCCCCAGGGAAGTGGTCACAGCACCAAGCCTGTTGGAGTTCAAGAGCAGTTGGAGGATACTCTCAGGCACATGGTGTGACTCTTGGTGATGGTCCAATGCAGGGCCAGGTGCTGGACTCAATGATTCTTGTGAATCCCTTCCAACTCAGCATGTTATGTGATTCTGTGACTGTGTGAAATAGCAAATAAGAGCTTCATAAATATTTATGTGGAGTCTTGGTTCAGTATTACAATTTAAATGATAATATTAGTATATACTTTTTCTATTGTTTCCTACTGACTTTATTAAAACAAAACTACTATAAATTAAAAATGAGACAATATTGTTTTTATGAACTAGACATTTCTTCAAAAGAAAGCTAAATTTGGTATATTTCCAATTTATGCTGAATTCCAGCAAGGTAGCTAAACTGGCTCATTTACTTTTGTGTGATGTGCAAATCGTAAGGTTCATGTCTTTGGACTATGGCTGATGTCATTGGGACCTAGGAGGAGAGGCTGAGAGAGCTGGGACTGCTTAGCCATGACAGAGGGGTTGGAACTAGAATATCTTTAAGAAACCTTCCAGTTCCAGCCATTCTCTTGTTCTGTGATTCTATGACGTGTAAGAGCTGGGAACTTCCCAAGAACATGGTTGATATGCAAGGTTTATTTGCTGCCCCTATGTCACCGATTGTGACATAGTAGATCTTCGTACATGCTCAAGCAGAAACTCCTGCCTGTGGCTTAAGAAACTGTCACCAGAATGCCAGCATAGATATGCAGAGCTCTCTGAAGGGGATCATTTTCTTGTTACTACATAAGGGCACTTCCAATCATGACCACTTTCCTGTCTTCTATGGTTGCCCTGTTGCCTGGAATGATCCTCATTTTTGGCTTGATTGCTGTGTTCTGCGTCCTGCTTTTCGACACAAGACCTCAGAAGGGAACAAAGATAGTCAGGAAGTGCAATAAATCAGGAAAGACTGAATATTACATCTATAATGTAGTCACCAACCGAAATGTAACTCAAGAAGGCACTGAATTTGATACAGCTGATTTATTAGTCAAGCTGGCCAAGGAGATAGGTCCTGATTCCAATGTGGTGGGTACCAGGATTTTTATTATTACTGTTATTATTACTATTTCACCTTCACCATCATAATTATCAATTTTTGTTTTGTTGTTGTTCCATGATCAATTTCGAGTGGAGTTTAACTCTATTTATAATTCATCTTGATAGGTAGGACAAAGGGATAGCTTTACTGAAAGAAGTGGAAATTAAGAATATTGATATATTGTTGTTTATAACACTTATAAGCTGAGTTCTAGAAGTACTTAAAAATGTCATATATTGATTATAGATCAAGCCTTTGCAAGTAGTTCATCAGCTTGTCCTGGGGGGCATCAGGCAAAGCATCGCCAGCTGGTCGAGGGAGGGGATTGTCCTGCTCTGCTCTGTCCTAGGGTGGCTTCCCCTGGAATGTTTTGTGCAGTTTTGGGCACTGCAAATGCGAAAGATATTCAGCTGTTACAGAGAGTCCAAAGGAGGGCAATGAAGATGGTGCAGGGCCTTGAAGGGAAGCCGTATGAGGAGCGGCTGTGGTTACTTGTTCTGTTCAGCCTGGAGAAGAGGAGACTGAGGGGAGACCTCATTGCAGTCACAACTTCCTTGTGAGGGGAAGAGGAGGGGCAGGCATTGACCTCTTCTCTGTGGTGACCACTGACAGGATCTGAGGGAATGGCCAGAAGTTGTGTCAAGGGAGGTTTAGGTAGGATATTAGAAAAAGGTTTTTTACCCAGAGAGTGGTTGGGTGTTGGAACCACTCCCCAAGGAAGTGGTCACAGCACGAAGCCTGACAGAGTTCAAGAAGCGTTTGGATGATACTCTCAGGCACTCAGTGGGACCTTTGGTAATGGTCCTGTGCAGGGCCAGGTGTTGGACCCAATGATCCTTGTGTGTCCCTTCCAATGATATCAAAGTATTTAACTCAAAACAAACACAATGGGAAAATCCAAGTTCATAATATTTATTGCAAAGCTATCTAATAATACTGTCAATAAACCAAATTTTCACCAGAATGAGATAGTATTTGGCTACTTCTTCTACTAAGAAACCTGTAAAATGTGCTTCTGTCTATTTAACATAGGTGTATATTTTTATTCTTATCTCATTTTCTCTATAGTATCTGTCTACTGATTCAGGACATACTAACATAGAACATAACTTATTGCAAGAAGTCAGTATTTTGTACTGGGTTCCAGAGACGGTAGTTGCACTCCATGTGCATAATAAAGCTGTCTTTTCTCAAAGGTCTTGCAGTGTGTAAACTTTGACTAGCTATCATTATTAGGTACTGATATTTTCTATAATGATGCATAGTGAAAAATAATGATGAAGTTAAATCTTTTCACTCTTAGAACCATTAGTGGTAATATAAGTCCCTTAGACAAACAACAGAAATACTGTTTCTGGTCCATTTAAAACTGCTGAGTACATTATGAAAATGAATAGGAGAAAATTAATCTGCAACAGTAGGTGGTAACTTTGCAAAGTAATCTCACTTCTCTGTGTTTCTGTTGCACAGAACTCTATAGATAAAAGAAAGAAGGGGAAAATAGCTTGTTATTATGTAAGTGGGAATAGTTTGTTTGTTTGCTGCTATATATCTAAATATTAACCTGAGAATTGCAGAGACTTCAAGAGCTCTTTCTGGTCTTTTTAGTTTTTTGTATGTGCAAAACCAGATATGACAGAAACTGGTTGTGGTTTGGATTTTCAGATGCCAGCACAGTATTAATTAGAGTAGGTAGAATAACCATGAAGTAGTGATCAATCTGGCATCTTTTAGATGAAAATAACTGAGGTGGGGAATAAAACTTTTGTTACAAGTACTTACCAGACTGTTTTCCACCCTCATAGAAATGGATGGTAATATTTCTTTTTGATTAGAATTGTAAATACGACTATATTTTGAGAATCGATAATAAATTTTGCTAGGACAGGTAAGTGCTCTTCTCCTGGGTCATTACCACCAGAATAATGAGATGAACCTGTTCTTAATTAAGACCTCAGACTTAACTAACTTAAATTCATTTGTTTTCACTTACAAAGTGTCTGAAGATCTCTCCAAAAAAGCGGATCTTGCCTGGCACCTCATCAGAAGAGGATCCTAGCCACAATACATGGCAAGTTCAAATGAAAACTAATGCCCTGGAGGACAGCAGTTCGGATGAGGAAAGTTATGTTCTGACTTGTGAAAAGGTGAATGACAACTGCATCTTAATGACATACACTGAGCAAAATGAACCGACTGTCCAGAACTTGCAGGACATTTTATGGTTCCTCCTGGAGACATTTTGTGGCGCTTCCCAGAAGACAGATTATGTGAGATCCACCAACGTTGGTAGGAATAGAAAGACCAAGAGGGCGGGAAAAGCCAAACCAAGAAGGCAGCAAAAGCGAAGCCAAAGAGAGTGAGCCTACCCTGTTATCAGCTTGGCAACTTGCCCTTCCATAGCATTCAGTGCAAAGAACCTGCTCATCTTCATCACCTAAGAACTAAGCTTTCTGGTGTCTTTCTCATTGCTTCATTAAAAATCCACTATGTTTAACACTCATGGAGTTTATTTATATATATATATATATATATTTATTTTATGTTTAAAAGTAATACACTTCCATTGTATAATTGACAACCAAATTCATTGTTTTAATTACAGTGAAGAGGAAGCTCTGGGTAAGTAAATGTTTTTATTTTTAATTTTCCTTTTGAGAAGTAGAAATACTGATGAAAAAAAATGTTTTCTCTTAGTTTTAACAAATTTAAGTCTCTTCTACTAATTGATACCTGGACAAACATTCCCACTGCTACCTCTCAAAATAGAAAACATCAAGTAACAGGTGTCTTAGGGAAATAGCTGACAATTATTTTAAGCCTATGTTTACTGTTCTAACATTAAGATAACATGTACCTTTTACTTTCTACTTGGATAACCTATTGCTGTGTCTGAGGGCAAGCTTATTTTTTGTGCACTCTAATTTAGCTATGGAGAAGCTGTGTTGTGAATAAGTGGTTAGGCCACATTAAAAGTGAACTTGAACAGGGTTCAGTGGCAAGGCTGACTCTATTACTTACTGCATAGATGAAGTATACATAAGAAAATCAGATTAGAATCAGTTTAGAAAGATTTACATGGAGACTGGTTGTTGCAGGATGGCCTACCCCAATGAGGCCTAGAATCCAATCAGAGAATGCATACAATGCAACCTATCATGGAAGTTATCTGTGGTGAGCTACAGCTGGATCCAGAGTGATGTTTTGGTGTTGAATTATGCTAAAACCAGCCCAGTTTACCAAACTTCAAACATACATACTGCTTTTTGATGCAAGTTTTGACAGATAAGCTGCTCACTGGCCTGTAAAACTATGACTACCAGTGATGGGCTGGTAGTCATTTATAAAGACCTATCTGACTTTCATATGGCAGATTCTTTCACATACTTCCTTGAAGTGTAGAGCTTCTCCCATGAAGCAGGGATGTCTCTTCATGGCTATTCCTCAGGGGATAAGCGAAAGAGAAATCTGTCTGCTATCTTGTGTGGTATCTCTCTGTATCTCTATTTAATGATTTTTTCTTTTGCTAGCTTTGATGCAATTGCTTTAATAGAATTGCTTTCATATAGTGCACTATACTTAATGTTATATTATACTCTACTAGTACGTTTTTAGCTTTTACACTGTATAATAAATAATTCTGATTAAGATGTTTTGTCTGTTCACTTTTCTGTTTGTCTCTTCATTTGTCATAATAAATAATTAATTTTATATAAATATATACCATTTGCCATCGTTAAAACCTGTGAGACAATATGATTTAATTATGCCTCTGTAATTCCTTAAATTTAAACCATTGACACAATTTGAGTCTAAGACAGGATTCAGCTGCACCTGGACACTTTTCTGAGAGGGAGTTCAGAAAAGCAAGAATGTCCTTTCTGCACCTTGGACTCAACAGGAGGACTTCCTTAATAACTTTGTCTAAGCTTTCCCCTCCCATCTGCAACACTTGGTGATGCAAGAGGGTAAGGGTACAAAGGATATGGATAAAAAATAGCAAGGGAGCAAATGGGTTTAGCAGCACTTAAGCAATGACTAATTTAACATGAGATTATTCAATATAATTTGCTACAATTGTAACCGTGACTTAATTATATATTCATGATAACCTTCATACCGTAATAAATTGACATACACGGGCAAAAAGATGTATACATCTATATCTATATGTGTAAAGATACCTATTAAAATTTCCCCTTGCGTTCAGTGAAATACACCAAATCCCTTAGCATTTCTCAGCAGCCATGGGTTGCACCTTGAAGAGTGTGTGTGTGTGTGTGTGTGTGCATTGTACCTGCTTAGGCCTCAGCAGCAGCAACAATCTTTCAAGTATGGTAACTTGAGAGTCCACGAGCTCT
>JAWWLV010000144.1:48247341-48259326 GCA_035041135.1 Platyrinchus mystaceus
GATGCTTTGCCTGATGCCCCCCAGGACATGGTTGGCCCTCCTGGCTGCCAGGGCACTGCTGACTCATATTCAACTTGTCATCAATGAGGACCTCCAGGTCCCTTTCCAGGACCAAGAAAAAAGAAGCCATGAGAATATTGCCCATTGCCTCTGTATCCCTGTCAGGTTGCCAAGTTACTATGTGCTTCATTATCTACCTACAGAGACACTTGCACTTCTGAAAGGAAGGAGAAAATAGACCATTAGGCTAGAAATGCTAATCCAACCGCTCTCCTAAATTCCTAATTACAATCGAGGAGCAATATTAATAATTTAGTACTTCAGGTAAATTATAGGACTGTGAACTGAATGTCATGCAATTTTTGTGGTTTATTAGTAATGAGGAGCACTTTTAAGTCAAATGTGTAAGGCTAAAATATGGCATTTTCTGAGATATATCTGCTTAGGACATCTACTTATTATTATTGAAGAACCAAAATCTGTATTTCCTATAACCACATGATACTTTCCCCCCACCTCTTCCATATGCAGTTTTTGAATGTTTAAAAGACAAATTTTCTTTTCAGAACGCTCTCTGACCCAGAGACGGCCTGCTAGGTCACATAAGCAGCCTGGGTAATATGCTGAAAGAAGTGTGCTTTTTTTTCCTTTTAAAGCTTCACAGCATTTCAGAACATAAGGCATGATTCATTCTTCACTAGAAATTTCAGTTAGATAGACCCTTGCTATTTAATGATGAGGGTTGCCCTTCCTGCTACAATTCATCCTTGCTAATGCCTCACATTCATGGAAACCTAGAAAGGATTAGAACCCTTCTATGTTTCATGTCTGGTTATCTGTCATGGTGTAACCCCCAGCTGGCAACTAAGCACCTCACAGCTGCTCACCACACCCCACTTCCCTGGTGGGATGGGAAGTAGAATTGGAAAGAAGGTACAACTCCTAGGTTGAGATAAGAACAGTCTAATCCTTGAGATAAAATAAATTAAAATAAAAATAACAACAAGAAATTTAATGAAAAGGGAGACAACAACAACAACAACAACAAAAAGAGATAAATAAAATCCAAGGAAGACAAGCAATGCACAATACAATCACTTACCACCCACTGATCAATGCCTGGTCCCTCCCCAGGCAGTGACCAGTAGTTCTTAGCCATCCTCCCCACTTTAGGTACTGCACATTCCGTGGTATGGAACATCTCTTTGTCCAGTTCAGGTGAGCTGTCCTGTCCATGCTTCCTCACAGCCTCTTGTGCACCTGTTCACTGGCAGAGCATGGGAAAATGAAATGTTCTTGACTCAGAGTAAGCACTGCTTAGGAACAACCAAAACATCAGTTTGTTATCAACATTATTCTCACACTGAATCCAAAACACAGCCCTGTACCAAAATTAACTCTAACCCAGGTGAAACCAGGACATTTACTCAAAGCAACAAGTAAAATATTCATCTTTGGATGTGATTTGAAATTCTTAAAATTTGGACACATTTAGAAGCAATGTCATTTCAAATAAGAGCACGCAGATCAACATCTCATTACATCACAAAGATCTCTTCTTGAGGATGTTGAGTTGATTTCAGAAAGGAAGATTTTGGCATTAAGAGGAAGCTATTAATTTCAGGCTGACTACAATAAATTGGTTCAGAATGAGCATTTATTACTTCTGGGAATAGGAAGCACTTTATTTTATGTAAGGCTTGAATGACTGCTTCTCCCTTCCTGACGATACACAGCACCAAATGAAAAAAATTAAAAGTGTTTAAAGGCAAAAATCTCACTGTTCTTTTTTTCTTGCTAAGGATTTTGGACTGATTAGAAGTAATACCTTGTTTCCAATTCTCTTGCAACCCAGAATGCCTTCTAGGATGAAGCAGGTACATACAAGGAGAAAGACAAAGTGCAAAATGTGCCAATCATTCTGAATGACACAGCAGCTTTATGGGAACTTTATTCTCCCACTGCATTTTCCATTATAGGTATCTTTAATAATGTTTCTATGGTAATGCTTTAAGGATTGAATTTGCTTTTATCTTACACATGCTAATTCAGAAGTCAGCAGGGATATCTCTAAGCTTATGAAGTTTTCTAAACCTCAGACCTGGACCTCAAGTTTGACAGAATTAAAGCACCTGACAATAACAACCATGGTGGGTGGGTCACCATATTTTCTTCTGCCTTCTCTTTCCTTCATCCCTTTACAGATTTCATGGAAAGATTTACTTAAAAAGATTTACACTTAGAGTTATCACATAAAAAATCTGTGATGTATAAATTAGCCTGAATAGCAACTATATAATTAAATGTATCCCAGCCCTCTTCAAAGAAAATTCTGTATTTAGATCAGAAGTCTTATATATAATGAATAAGAATTGCATTCAGTTTCCTTAGCCTGGAAAGCAATGTTAAAACACTGTTAAGAACAAAATTCTGGAGTTTATTGATTTTGTTAATCCATCTGATTACACATACATTTTCTTTCTAATAAATATTCCTAAACATAAATACTAATTCAAATAAGATGTAGAGATCTCTAGTCTAAGATATAAAAGTCATTGCACAAACTTTGAAATGTTCTGATAAAATTTGCCAAACGTTCTGCACACTTTTGGAGAATAAAAAAAATCTAATTTCACATCTTCAGCCAGCAGTACTGACCCCTGGGGTACACCACTAGTTACAGGCCTCCAACTAGACACTGCATGGGTGAATGCAACCCTTTGGGACCTGCCATTCAGCCAGTTCTTAATCCACCTCACTGTCCACCCATTCAGCCTGCACTTCCTAAGCTTGTCTATGAGTATGTTATGGGACACACTGTCAAAAGCCTTGCTAAAGTCATGGTAAACCCTCACTGCTCTCTTCTCATCTACCCAGGAAGTCATTCCAGGCTATCAGAGAGGTCAAACATGGCTTCCCCTTGGTGAATTCACATTGACTACTCCTGTTAACTTTCTTTTCCTCCACATGCTCAATGACATCCAGAATGAGTTGTTCCATCCCTTTTCCAGGCATTGAGATGAGGCTGACTGGCCTATAGTTCCCTGGGTCCTCCTTTGTGCTCTTTTTGAAGACTGGAGTGACATTGGCTTTCCTCCAGTTCTTGGGCACCTCTGCAATTCTCCAGGACCTTTCAAACATGATGGAGAGTGGCATATTAATAGCATCTGCCAGTTCCCTTGGCACTCACCTGTGCTTTCCATTGGGGCCCATGGATTTGTGGTTGTCAGGTTTGTCTAAATGATCCCTAACACTATCATACTCAACCAAGGCAAAGTCCTCCCTTCTCCAGAGCTTTCTGGTCTCCTGGGTCAGGGATTTCTGAGGCTTTGCCTTAGCAGTAAAGGCTTTAAACTAGGGAGGCATTCAGTAACTTCACCTTCTCTGTATCTTTTGTCACTTGAAAAGTCTTTCTGATTGTCCTTTGACAAATTTCATTCCAAATGGAACTTAACCTTCTTTTTCACATCCCTGCATACTCTAACAACATTCCTATATTCCTTTGAAGTGGCTTGTCCCTTTTCTGCATTCTGTAAACTTTCTTCTTCTGTTTGAGTTTTGCCCGGTCTTCTGCCCACTTTGCTTGACATGTTACTCAAAGAGATACATAGATATGGGGCTTGGAGGAAGTGAAGCCTGAATACTAATTAGCTCTCTTGGACCCCACTACCTTTTAGAGCCCTAACCCCTAGGATTTCTTCAAGTAAGGCCTTCAAGACAACAAAGTTAGCTCTCTTGAAATCCAGGGTTGTAATCGTACTTATTGCACTGCTTCTTCCACACAGGATTCTGAACTCCACCATCAAATGGTCACTGCAACCAAGACTGCTCCCAACCTTCACATCCACTACCAGTCCTTCTTTCTTAGTACAAGGTCCACATTAAGTTCAGTTGACCATTAAAAATGTCTGACAAAATACAGGGTCGTCTAGTGTATATACTTATCATGAACTACAGGTGTCTTTTTCTGATAACTGCCCCTGGCTAGGACTAGAGATCAACCAGAAACCTGCAGGGGTTTCTTAGACTGTAATTTGTTCCATTGAGATTTTCTGCCTTTGAGTATTTCTACATATTGATTTTGAGTAACTGCTGCTTTCTCTACCATGGCCAAGGTCAAGACTTTGCTTGTTTTGTCTGAGTATGACAAGAAAGTAGTTATTCTGTTAAGATAAAAATGTGAGTATAAATTTCAAAGGTACCCAGATGACTTACAGGTTTGTGTTCACAGACCACTTAATCCACAGAAAAAAAGGAAAATAATTTATAGCACCACCTTCTTTCTGCTCAGCTACTAAACATCACTCAAGCACTTGTAGACTGAAGTCACAAAGGTTAGCTTTAGCCTAGCAAGGTTAATCTCACAAGGCTCCTTTAAACTTAAAGAAAGGAGATAACTTTAGATAAAGTGGGACCCAGCGTGGAGCCCCTCATCACAGAGTGACGTATTCCAGGCATGGAGTTAGCATGAAGAAATTATTGTGGTGTAATTATGTTACACTAACTCTTCCATGCAGACAAGCATTTACACACTTATGCTTTATTTTCATCCAAAAATGCAAATTTTGATTTAAAACTCTCTGCTGAAATTCAAGTTAACATATTTTTCACTGATTATGGCAGACATTTTTTATGTTGTTTTGTTGAAAAACTCTGACAGGTAATATGCAACTTTCACCTTTCCTCTTTGGATTATTTGTAAAATACAGTTGCTTCAGTTTCCACTCTTCAGTACTGTATCGCTTATTCCAGGAGGAATGTACCACTCTTACTATACCAAGTTCAATCATTACTTTTCTGTGTGAGAGACTGAAATGTTATTGGTTAAAGGCTCTGACAACCAGCTGTTGCAAAAGCAATGGGTACTTTGCTGGTGATGTGCAAGGTAACAGCCCAGGTAAGAGGACATGAGCACCAGAGGACAACCACAACAAATCAACCTTTGCTTAGCAAGAGGCTGGGTTTTGAGTCAGATAAGGGAAGAGGCTGATAGGAAGCAGATCTTGGAAGGTAGAGCAGTGCTTTTTATCATGGCAAAACTGCCCATTCCCTGGGAAGGTATCCAGATGTTCACGTTATTCACCCCTTCTGATGGGGCATAATTAGCTCAATTATGCTGATGGGAGAGGCAACTGACATGTCTTAGGAGGTGTCATAAACAACCAAAGACCCCCAAAGTGCCCCCAGACTCATTTCTGTGGCCTTCCACCAGAGGACTGCACAGTGTTGAGACAGAGCAATAGTGTTACAACAGACAGTGTAAAACTCGCCCTCCAGGGGAGGAACCTGGATGTTCCCACCTGAACCTAAAAACACATTAATCCATTGAACTTTGTGTTTCCGGGGCTTCCCTCTCCCCCGATGGATCAAGACTGTGACCATCACTTCAACAAATGGACATCGAAATTGCAACTATGTAGTCTCATTGCTGGATCTATGGGTGGTATCATCTTTCTACTCTTATCTGTTCTTTCTCTTTCTTTCTTTTCCTTATACATTTTTAAGTGTTATTTTTATGCTTTTTATTGTTATATTACTATAGATAATAACCAAAATGGCTACATACCATCTTCCTATTGCAACCAAATTCTTCTAAAATAAACCCTACACACATATATATACGTATTGCAGACAGTGTCATTTCACACTAATCCACCCTAAAGGATCTATTAACAAGAACCTGAGCTATATTTACCTTCAGGGCTGGGTTGTAACAGAGAGAAATAAACAGAAAGAAACATAGGTATTGCGTAAAAAAGAGGCAGTTACCTATTTCATCTGTAAAAACAGAAATCTTGCTGCTTGGAAACATACAGAGGAATGAATTACTGGGGATAATTACATTGCCAGCAGCTGAATTTATCGTGAACTTTGTTGGCTAAAATGTCATTCATATCTCAAAAGGCATAGTCAATTTAATCAGTTATAAAATATGTAGAAACTGTTAAAATGCTTCATTTTGAACATTTTGTGTTAAGTACTGTTATAATGGTTGTTAACAATTAATGTTAGCAATTAATGTCCAATACAAGGGTAGCTGCCTTCTATCACTAATTCTGCTATGAAAGTTTTTTCTTCCTTTGAAAATGTCCTCCCATACAGTTCTATAATGCTACAATCAGTAGCGTGATCAGTAAACAAAATGTTTCTGAGACATTTGTGTATTCTGTTTTTCTGACAGAATAAATAGCTGCAGCTACGCTTACAGGTAATATAAAGAAAAATGGTGGCAAAACTACCATTCACATATCTCTTCTCAAATGAAGCTTATCTTGAGAAATGGGCCCAGAATTTCTTATATCCTAAGTATGCCCAAGATGGATGACAATTATCAATTTGATAAACTGCATGGAGAACAACAGAGGCACAACTTCATTATCTACAATCTGTATGAAAAAAACTACAGCTACGTGATTAGAGGTTGTAACAACAAATATCTGTGGTCATTTGACATTGAGAGACAGTTCTTAACAAACATTAGACAGCATATTAAAGCTGCTTAGCTAAGATGGATAAAGGAAAAGGCATTCACAATTAAAGCAACTGTTGTCTTTAAATATCCTCTAGCTGCCTGTATGCTAGATATCCTGAGGGACAAGAATCTGGAAACAGGTCATGTCCAGTAGGCATATTACTCAGAAGAATACATGCTTCTTATAATTTGTGTGTTTCATGCCTTTGCACATATTAAAGGATATTCCAGTCTGGGCTAACTCTACAAGACAGATATGTAGACACAACTTTGGGTTTTGTTGCAGCGATGTAAAGTACAGGTCAGTAAGAAATGGGCTTCTCCCTCTATTGTCATGTGGAGACTTGTGCATCTTCCCCAAACTGTCATTATTTTCAAAGTGGATCTGATCTTCTTGTCAAACACAAGAGCACTACAGCTTGATGACATTAGAAATACAAATGGAAGAAAGATTCTTTGTCTGTTCTTGGGACAAATGAACCCCCCTATCACCCTCTCCCAAAGACCTAGTGAATGCCCTCTAAGCATGCTCTGCTAATCCCCACAATTTGAGATGCATTCGGGCATTTAAAATGATTAAATATAGAAGGATTAGGAAATAGTTATGCAGTTGATTTCTGGCTATCTCTTTCCTGTACCCATTAACTGGTTTGGCTACCATTTAACTTCTAGAAATCTAGTCTTAATAGGAAAAATCAAGAGAGAAAACGAAAATCTATCACTTCCTCTGATAATTGTTTTTCCACTCATTATTCAGTATTATGTGTGTGTTTTCATATTGGATTTGTCTTGTTTTAGCTTCCAGACATTGGGTTGTCTCTGTCTTTTCTCTTATAGCTCACCAGTTGCCTTAACAGAGATTTTCTCTCTAGGACATTGTGAAGCCACTGTTATTACTTTCTTTTGCATAAACTGTAGTCATTGAATTCTTTATGTCTCCCTCAGGATGTCATTTTCTCTAGCCTTTGAATACTTTTATGCACCCTTTGTGATTTCTCAGTACTGTTTTTGTGTAGTGTGAACCCCTATTGCTACTCATTATGCTTGTGTTGGTCTTTTCATTACATAAGGAGAAGTGAAAATCACTTCACTGTTGTTGCTCAGTAATCCCAGTTATATTTCTTCTTTCAAAATCATTTAATGATGTCTTAATAGCATATGCTTTTGACATTTTTTCAGCACGTATTCACCATTTCATACTGTTTATGCATAGTTTTGTCTGCATCTGAAAAAACTGCATTCGGCATGATTGAACTCTGTTTATTACTATAGGAGTATTGCCCTGTCTTTTGTACTTTTCTCTACCACTACTTATGATGCTAGGACTCTTTGTTTTTACCTGCACAGTTCACATGTAATAATTGTTCAGTTTATTCTGTGAAATGGTGAATATACTTTAAATGCAGTAGAATAACTTTGGGTTATGCTTCTCTGCCTCACTTTTAATGAATGTTTCTCAACAGCTGCCAGGTGCACCTTTCGTAATCATCTGATGTGTTCTCACAATGCTGTGCAGCACTAACATTTTAGTTGAAGTACTGAATGATAAGCTTCATAATTGGAAAAGGTGAAGCATTCACAACAGACAAAAGAATTTGTTTGGAAGGGTTTGTGTTTTCAGGAATTCTCAGGTTTTCCTCTTCCCCCAGTGGCATCTCTTAACCATCTCTTCCTCTATGTCTTCCTGTGTCTCTTTTGTCTTACCCTGACAGCAAAATCTCACATAGGTGCTAGGTTAATGATACCAACAGCTTGATAAGAGCCATTCTACATCTATCAAACACAAATGCTCTTCCATCCTGCTAGTCTGATTTAATTTTTTAATACATAAAGACATAAAGAAAATAGTCCCTGCTTTCCAAGCTTGGTCTAATCATGCTCACTTTCTTGTAAGACCAGATTAAAGGAGGTGAGCCCTCTGCCTTTCTTCCTCTCTACCCCTAGGCTGTCCCCAGCAGACTTCTGTCCTCTTCATGAGTTTCAAAGCTGCTTCTCTTTCTCTTTCTCATTGAACTGCTTTCTCTCAACCTTTTAATTTTCTCTTTTCACAGCTCTCATACCAACTCTCTTCTTTCATGTCTTCCATTATCAATTTTTTTTTGTTCCCTAAGACTTCCCAGTAGGCTAGACATAAGTGCTTGCTCCACCCGCATCTGCAGTAGATGCTGCTCCCTGTGTCCATACATTTACCGTTCCTCACAATGAGTCTTTCTTGATTTCCCATACGGGAAAATAAAAAACCTTTCAATCAGTAATGCCCTACTCCCATCAATCTCTGCTTATAAATCAGAATTTTCTTTTGGTGAGATTGAGGAGATGGGAGAGAGCCCTGTAGATGGAAGAAGTCTGTGACCAGTGCAGTCAGTAACTAATTATTTCCAAGCTCCCAGTCACTGCTTTAATACCATTTCTTACCAATCTGAGATTAATTAGTTTATTATAGTGATCTACAGATGTTCCAGTAGAGGAAGGACACAGGTTTTGCTATTTTCAGGCTGCTGAAGAAGGTGATTTCTAACATGTCTCCTTCCTTCTCTCTCCTTCTTCCTTCTCTGCTCTTCAGCTAACTCTTATCTTCTTTCAGCTTGGAAAAGCTGGAGTGGGAAAAGAGGGAGGGAGCAGGCTGTTTAGGAAACTCTGGATCTGAAAATGTAAGAACACATGAAAGAGTTTTCCGTGTCTGCAAAATTTTTTCTTCATTTCCTTCTGAAATTTCCTTTACCTGGGGCAATCAGCAACTTCCTAAATTCAGTATAAAATTTGATTTGGATCTGGCTCGAACTGATATATTGAACTTCATGGTATTAAATTTGGATGACTGACCTTAGAATCAGGCTTTTACTGTACATCCAAACTTCTGATTTTCTGGTAAAATGGTTAGAGGAGCTTCCTCTGAATTTATATTTGTTTCTAAATTGTAATTTTTTTTTTATTATATTCCTACATGTGTTTGATGTGATATGACTGCTTAATAACATTTGATTTCATGTGAGTCCTTTATGACCTTACCTCAGGATACCCTGAACCTAGTTAACTTTAATTGTATTAACAAACATAGAATCATAGAATCATTGTCATAGAATCGACCAGGTTGGAAAAGACCTCCGAGATCATCAAGTTCAGCTCTTGATCCAACACCACCGTGGTACGTATTTTGAACATATAATTCATTTTTGAATATAGCATTCAAAATACTGTTATGGAAATAAAGGTTTGGGGTTTTTTGGTTTGGTTTTTTTTTTTTCTGTTTAATTTTCTATTGTTTTCAATCTATAAGGTAAGAGAGTCTTTTTCTAAAGTAAATGAAGATTCCTATTGCCAAGCAGGAACAACATAAAAAATTTTGCTTATTTGGATGTGTAATGCATTTGAATCAATCTCCAGTTGCCTGTATTTCAGTCATTTGGGCACACATGTAAAAATTAAATTAAAGCCAGTATTGTCTTGTACAGTCCAGCATAATAAAAACAGTACTTAAATTCACAGATATTAGGTGCTTAATATGAAACTTAGATTTATTTTTTTTCTGCTTTTGCTCAAACTTAAAATCTTGAGACTTCAGACACGTGCCACCAAATCCTAGATGTGCCTTTCCATACCTTTTTTCTCCACAGGTTTTATTCTGGTATCAAGGATACTTCTGTTCATTTCCAGAATTCTTCCATTTTGACACCAATGCTATTTTCATCTCCCAGTCTTATGACCAGCATCTTTTTTTCTGCAGGAAAAAGGGAAAGAGGTAAGAAGAGAGTTTACAAGGCGGGTTTTTTCTGAATCACCATTTAGATAAGTGCCTAGAATATTATTGTTTTCTGGGAAGTATAGATTTTCCTTCTAACGCTGAATTCAGTTACCATTAACTTATTTATTATTAGATTTCATATCACTGGCTCTAAAATGTAAACATTTGTACAATATGAAAGAAAATAGGCTTCATCTGAAGCTTTGCTTTACCAGAACCAATGTTTAGAAAACTGTTTGCCTTCTTTTAAACAAAGAAAATGTTCTGATAGTGCATTTGAGATAGTATTGGAAATAATATGTTCCAGACACTTTAAGACATTTAAGAAAACCAGGTTAAAATCGGTATTATACCACTAATGTAAAATTCTTCCAGTATGCACCATCATTTTAATAAAACACCATGTATAATACTTAGGAACAGTCCATATTCAGCCTGTCGTCTCCCTTATTCAAGACTGAAAATAATAGCCTGTAAAGTTCTTGTGGTTTGGTTTTGTTTGTTTGTTTGGTTGTTGTTTTGGATTTTGGTTTTGTTTGGTTTGCTTGGTTCTTTTTGTGTGTGTGTGTTTTTTGTTTGTTTGGTTGGTTGGTTTTTTTGTTGTTGTTGTTGTTGTTGTTGGGTTTTTTTTGGTCAAAGACTGTGGCTGAGTTTGATTAAAGTGATTTTTTTTTCCTTAGATTGAGATAGTAAGTCAGGTATCTGAGAGCTGAAAAATGAAAGAGATCTCTTCTGATTTTTTGCACTTTATTTGTTTTAGGTGATGTATTTATGACCACAATATGTCTCTTAATTTCTGAGCTGTAATCTGCTATTTTATGAATGCATTCTTGTCCTAAATTTCAGACTGAGAAAGATCAGATTATCAGAGTAATGAAATTATGGCACAAAAAATACTTGCCTTCAGAACATGAAAGTTACCATCCTTCATGTTCATCCTTCCTTTAAAAAATTTACAAAATTCTACTTAGACTCACTTGATGTTCAAAGTAACTTCTAATACCTGGAAAGCATTTTAATGTTCTTTAATTACAAAGTGCTAGCCTGACAGATGACCCATTTGGTGCTAGCAGAAATGAAATATTTTCTGGAATTCTGAAATTCTGATGACTGAGAAAAGCTATTGTGTAACAGAAGATTCAGTTTTCAAGAGCAAATTTTAACTTACGTACAATGTACTTTGCTGTCTTAAGCAGATTATTAGTTTGACAATTAGCTAGAAGAAAAGTCATTCTCCTTTGGCATTGATTTGTGGATAAAACAGCTAGTTCACCTCATTTGCAACCAATGACATTTTGCCAAATTTCAAGCCATTTATTTTTAACACAACTTTTCTTAATAGAATTACTATGTCACTATTTTTAAAGTAATCAACCAGTAATAAGAAGTAATATTATTTCTTATTCAGCTTTATTGGAATAGCTTATGTTGGAAATATATTAATATTTTGTCTTAAGACAGTAGTAATCCTAGGAAATGAAATTTTTAATAATTTGAAATAGTTTTCTCCACTGATAGGGTAAGTGCTGTTTCAAGATACACAGCTAAAAATAGGTATTTCCAAATATAAAGAGAAAAAAAATCTGATCTTATGTCCCATACTGAGTTACCATTAGCACATAAGCTTTGACTTCTCTGGGCTCTGTGATAGCCCACTAAGTTGTAGGAGAAAAGGCTTGAGATCCATGCAACAGGCCTAGTTTCTGGTGAAAGTCTCACTAAAATTACCATTTTTCAATTGAAGATGTCAGATTCAATAAGCAATTGTACT
>JAWWLV010000144.1:48277451-48309635 GCA_035041135.1 Platyrinchus mystaceus
GAAAAAGAAAAAGAAAAAGAAAAAGAAAAAGAAAAAGAAAAAGAAAAAGAAAAAGAAAAAGAAAAAGAAAAAGAAAGGGAAAATTATAGCAGAAGTATGAGGTAATATCTATTATATTAACCAGACAAACTTTGTGCTGAAAGATTAGTGTACAGAATGCCATGCAGAAAAAAAATCACGTGACACTAGGAAATAGAATAACAGAAATAAGATAAAATTTAATAAAACATTACTAGTACTAGGAAATTTGAATAAATTAATAATGAAAATGTAGTGCCTTTTGCATGAAGAAGTTTTGCTCCAAAAGAATTTCTGATATAAACTTCATCATATGGAAACCTCATATGGATATAACATAAAAGAGGAAATTTCATGTGACTAGTGACAAAGTTAAAGCTACTTGTACAATGTGGACCAGAAAAGGATAAATGTAATCATAGCAATCCAGTGAGATACAGGGCAAACAGAGAGGTATAAATGATATATAAATGGAAATAAACTGACCAGAAATAAAGATAAGCTAAAAACACCCATAAAGTTTTTAAGACAGTTAAATGGGAAGTAGAAGGAATTAAGAATGAAAAAACCCAACCAAACAAGAAGATTGGTTTTAAGGTTAAGCTCTGTAAATAAATAATTTTATAGATCAGCATTCTGGGGAAACAAATTACTAGATTTGAGGATTAAGGAGATCCCTTCCAGAATACATTTGTATTTTGAGGAAGTTGGAAATTATATTCTTGCATGTCAAAAATGACTGAATCTTTTTTCAGAAATATGTGCAGTGCACCTGGAGAATGTTATGAATATTTTAATGTACCCAAGAATGAATCAAAGACAATTCATGTATCTTGTTATTCAGAATGAGATAATAGAAGCCTTGGTAACAAATTGCAACAATTATTTTTGAAACTATTCCTACCACGTGGTCTATTTCTGCTGTAGTATATGAAACAACAGATTTCTACAACAAAAAACCAGCTCTGTTCAGTCAGAAGTCTTCTAATCCAACCATCAATCTAGCACCACCATAACCACCCATAAACCATATCCCCTTGAATACTTGGTGGGACAATCCTGGCTCAAATGCAAACACTGTTGAATCTGTTGAATTACAATTTAGAGGTTTTACCAGAAATGTTAACCTCAAGATGTAATCCCCACAAATCATTGTTTTTTTTGAAGCCTTTCAGAATTGTAAGTAATGCTTTGGTTTAATTTAAGTAATGATTAAATAGTTTGGGATTGGGGTTAAATTTGTATGCTTTAAATGAAAGAGGTAACACTAGTTCATTATCTAGTTCGTGTATTCACTTACTAAGTACAAGATTTCCTCCTTTGGTGCATAGTCCTGGACTCTTCTTGAGTCTTTCAGTTATTTTGCTTACTTAATTTGTCTTTAGAACTGTAATTATTTTTGTTTTGCTTGTACCTATGATTTATCTCTGGCTTCTACAAATATTGAACCAGTGCCATCCTCAGTGCCATCCTCGATGTCATAGCAAAATATTATTTCAGATTTAAAACACTCCTGTGAACTACAACAACTGTAACATTTATAAATTTTCTCTATTTCTACCATAACATCCAAAAGCCTGCTAGTGAAGGGTATGTGAAATGAGTTAAGAGTACCTGTGTCGTGAGTTTGAGACCACGCATCTAAAAGTCTGAAGATTTTACAGAATTCTCTACCTTTAATGACATCACTGGAAAGGTTTTAGTGATTCATGAGATTTTTTGCATTGGATATTGAGAAATCCTTTTAAAAACATATGAGTTAATCTAAAGTTAATATAAAGACTTTGGGCACGTGCATTTTCTGGGCATTTGTCCTGACAGGAAGTGTGGTGGCAGTTTGTTTCCACTTATTGCTCACCAATTCTCATGTTGCTAGCAAGAAGACAAGTGAGTTGTGATGGATTTATAGATCTTTAGAGAGGCTTAAAGGTACAACCTTTAATTTCTTTTCAGCTTCAGACATTGTCTTACCACTCCGAAATGGTTGCTGCTGCTGCTGCTGCCTAACAGATTTTAGAGAAATTTGCTGACTCTCTGACTAAGTCCATAGCTCCTTGCAGCACATTGTTTGAAGTACATTGTTTCCATGTCCATGTCAAACTGTTATCTGCTATTAGAGTAACAGGAGGAAATGGAAAATAATATTTGCAAATTTTGGAAGCTGTCACATTCATGTCATCATTAATTTTGATTTATTTACTTTTATTCTGGAGGCATTTCTGTAAAGGGTAGGAAGTAGAAGTCAGAAAAATGTCAAGTCCTATCAAAAGAAGAGATTATTAAACAGGAGGAAGGAGATGAAAACAGCAATTTAAATACCAATGAAAAGCTTGCTAACCTGCACAGTCTGTGAAAAATAAGAACAATCGGGATGAGGGTAACTGTGGAGGTGGGAGAAACTCGATCAAGTTTTAAGAATAAATGTTTACATCTGCAAGTAATACAGGAGCTCTTCTGTGCTCTGTCTTCAAATGGGACTGCAATTCCCATATTCATCCTTGGGTGAAGCGCTGCAGACAGCAGTGTTCAGAGATAGTCTAATCCAGCTTCTTTGGGAATATCTTGCTTGTTTTTTAAGTTCTGTGTTTAAATAGTTGTACTCCTAACAATGTTTAAGCTAGCTGGTTTATAAGTAGTTTCAGGTATGACTACTGAACTGTTATGACAGAAAAAAGCTTCACTATAGGCTTTCCCTATGGTTGAGAACCTTTTTTGTTTACTATAAAGATTCCCATTAACAACATTCTCAAAGAAATTTCCTTTTAAAATTTAAAAGTATCAGAAAAACATTAATATTGCTTGTAAACAAAGTAGTGCACCAGTGGGACAAAAAAGCAGAATACCTTCCTCCATGTCACTAGCAGAGGAAAGTTAGAAGTGTACCTTTTTTACTGTCTGCCTTTTCCAAGTGTAAGTGAGCAAAAGAAGCATTATCAGTCTCTGTGAACTGTAAGGCCAAAATTATAAAAACTATTTAACATTTCATATGAAAGTCAAGCATTTAAAAAAGGTAAAATGTACCTATATGATGGTTCAATAAGAATGTGCTAAGGAAGACTGCTGAATTTGTCTATTACAAAGAAAAGAAAAATTCTAGAGCTACTACAGTTCCCAACACAATTGCCTCAGTAAGAGCCTTTCCATTAATTTCAATGGGGATTGGATTGGATCTATCCTTCTAATCTCTAGGCTAAGCAATGATACCAGTCAGTTTTTAAAACCGTGATTTACTCTAAATGTAGCCTGCAGAATGTCACCAATGGAGCATTCTTTTGTGTTTAAAATAGTGTGTCTTTTCAGACTGAAAATTCAGAAATTGCAGTCAGAAGCAGCATTGGACTCATGTTTGTGTTATTGCTCTTCACTTCTAAAGATGTTAGCTTTTAATTGACCAGAGCATGCTACTGAAATGGGCAGCCAGACTCCCTGGTTGTAAGTTAGGATAACATCTGTCTTTTTAACTCACTTTGGCAAAGGAAGCATGCACAATTTTTTGTTATTCCAAAAGCCCTTGAAGCATGAAGAACATGAAGTTCCAATGAACTGGAACTTCTTCGTTCCAGTGATGCTGTGAAAAGTTGATTTCTTTTCTTACCCATTTTTTTCCTCTGTCTATTCTCTTTTTTTTTTTTTTTTTTTTCCCTGTCTTTGGCGATTTTGGTGAAGCTTTTAAAGTTATTTTGAGACAATCTTAGTTGATACATTGGATAGAACTCCTTCCTTCTCACATTATTTAAATTCTTAAATTTAAATCTTTAATAAAATTGAAAATACTGTTTACTCTACAAATCATGCTGGCATGCATGTATGGCATACTGAAATTAGCATTCAAGCAAGCTTTTTGTATAATTTTTTTTTCTGTGTGTGAGGCTTTAAAAACACATGTTATTAGCTGGCTTCTAATATTTAAAGCTAAATAGAAATATCCTTCCTGAAGTGAGAAAGGGTACCTAATACAAAAGCAGAATGAACACAGTTCTTCCGCAAAGACCAGTCTAACTTTGGTGAGTTTTTATAACATAAGATAAACTGAAATGCTGAAAAAAGCAGAGGAGAAGAAGGTAAGATGGTTAGATGTGCAATGAACCTGAAAAAAGGCAATTGTAAGGGAGCATGGAAAAGAGCAACTACTTTCACTGAGGCAGAAGTAATACCACCCAAGCTACTGGAAGTCCAGACTACTTCCAAAAGATATTTTGGAATGTGCTTTAGCTGCTTATCATCCTACCACTTGCAACATTGGGCTGGTCTCAACATTGGCTGCCTGCATTGTCAAGGAGCAGTGCCCCCTCTAAAATCTGGAGAACAAGAACAAATCCCTAAGTGAACAGGGATGGAGGGCAGGTTTTATTTTTCCTCCCCTGCACCTTTCTTCCAGCATAATTTGGATCAGTTAGCCAGAGCTAGTGAAGGTAATTTTCTGTACACTGTTCTTTACTGAAGGACTAAAGGTGGGGAAAAAAATACCATGTACCTCCAGCTGAGACTGAGATGAAGTATTTCAGGTGCTGCAATACCTTTGAAATGTAGACCTCCAGAAATAACCAAGGACAGTGGTCTTTATGGTGTAATGTTATTACATGTGACACTTCTGTGACAGACCTCTTTTATGTGCTTTTAGCCTATGGCAATATGTTATGGAGAGAAGAATTCACTGACATAGCCAGGAAAAGAAATACAATGCATAAAAAATTGAAATGACAAGGTTGACAAGGTTATTTTGTAGCTTTTGTTGCATTATGATAATGACTAATAAACTATTATGCGGCATCCAAAACTTCTTAGGATAAGCAATACCTTTTTCTCTCATATTCTCTTCAGTACATTTCAATATTTGATTTAGAATCTTTCTCCTTTTCCCCCAGTAGAATAAAATTAAACATTTTGTAGTTTGTTCACTAAATACCCCTCTCTGCAGTGCTGTGTTTTGGGTCCTCTGTGGGTGTTGATGTGCTTTTTTGTTTGATTTGGTTCTCTGATTGCTTGTTTGTTTATGTTATCATCCTGCCTTCTAAATCCAGGAAGGGATAATACCACACCAGCAATTTGAAGGGCTATTTCTCTGTCAAGAAAGGTTCTTTCTTCTTGTGTGTATCTACACACTTCTCCTCCACCAGCAATTGCAGTCACTACTGTGCCTCTTCTATCTTCCCACTTCAACGATCTCTCTTTAATGATCAGATTCTTTCATAGCTAGGTTTAATAAATGAAGATGGTTTGTAACCCTTGAAGATGTAGGCTATTGATCTATGCTTTTTTATTCTTAATAAGGAATTCTTGTTTGTTTGTGTGTTTGTTTTTAATAGACTATATTAAACCTTAAAATGAAGCAGCATAGATAAAATCCCCATGAATGGATTTTATTCACTGAATTCTACAGGCCATTTAAAATTAGTTTGCCTAGAATATGCTAAAAATTTAAAGAATAATATTACTAGGAAAAAAAATAAATCTCTGAAATCACATGCACGGAGCCATAGGCTCTGGAGATCTAGAGGGTCCTTCCTTTTTTTTTTTTTTAAATAATATAAAAAAACTATTCCATGCAACATAATATGGAACTAACTAACTCATAACAAGCTTTTGAAGTACTAACACATATGCCATATCTGTCTTGTGCCTGTAACATTTTGTAAACAACTGTGTTTGATGTTTGCTGTTGTTTCTTTGATCTTGTAAAATCCACCACAGAGATATGTTCAAAAAAAGCTGAAAATATTTCTTTTCTGGTTATGGCAGTCACATTGTATCGTTAGCAAAATTTTTCTCCAGTAATGATGCATCGTTTCAAGTGATACATTCTTGATAAGGGAATCATATTCACTTATGGCAGATTTTGCAGTTGAGATGTAAGATCAATAATTTCTAAAGGCATCAGGAAGCATCTGTACAATACAACTGCACCCCACACAAACAAAGAAAACAAACTGGAAGAATTATCTGAAAAAAAGCTATAAAAGAAGTCTTGACCATTGTCAGAAAAGTCTGTATGTCTGAACAGTATCCTGTTCTTTTTCTATGAAAGATACACAGACAACATAGTGCATCTGTATAAAAATATTCGATAGTTAAAAATATTTCACACTCACTTTTTAGACTCAGAAATAGTATTAGTCTCAACTTGTATTTCAGTCAATAAAAGACTTTTTTTTTAATGTGAGATGGCTTTCTAATCTAAATGCATTAGTTTTTCTGTTTTCAAAACATCCACAATTGGTATAAACGGTAATGCTAGTACAGACATCTGTAAATTTGCCTTTCTGCTGTGCATTCGATTGCATGAATAGGTAATACTCTCAAGGTATAAGAAAACATGCTGGATGTTGAACCTGACAGTGGAAATTATGCAGGATGTATGACCTTCTTCAGAAATCTTGAACTGAACCTATTCAGGATGTCATCTTTCCCAGAGCCTGCTGAGAAGCCATTAGGAGGCAACCAAAGTGTGAGGGAAGTGAGGTTGGAGCAGCAGCTTCATGGGAAGCCATCAGGATACTACTCTTCCTGGACTTGTGGAAACACCAGGGACTCTAGAGCATGAGTTGTAACTGGAATTCATGGGCTGTTCGTGTTACTTCTGCCTGAGCAGGGACTGTTAGCACTGTGTGTTTGTGTAGCACAGTATTTAAGGGTGAAAACTCGAGGAATTTCAAACACTAGATGCAATACTATAAAGATAGTTTGGGTATATCTCAGCCTAGTCTCCAAATTTAAGGCTAATTATTGATCTGTATGGGGAAAATTATCTGTAATGAAAAAATTTATCTAGTGAACAATCTGTAGATTATACTAAGCAGTATATTTATGCTATATCTGAAAAATGCTTTTTTCATATTAATTTTAAGTGCAAAAAGGCTGAAATTCACTATTCTATCCTGAAAATCAAGATATGCATAAATGATTTACTTTTTTGATAGGTTTTTTTATAGCTAGTATTATTTATCCACTGCATGAAAATGTTATTTTCCTCTTATAGCACCATTAAGTACACTTGATTATACTGATGAAACAAAGGACCCACATGTGTTTTTCTGATATCTGCTATACTTCTGGGTCTACAGATATTAAAAAAAAAAAAAGTAGAAGAATAATTGTGTTGCATTGTTCTGGTCCTTAATCCTAAATTCGAAAAAAGGGAATGGCCAATGGCCATAGCTCAGAAAGTGGTATGATGGATTATAAGGTAGATTAATTGAAATGTTAGATTTTTCTTTTGGACAGGGTAGAATACAAAGCTGGTTAAACTAAGGAATTGCTATGAATATTACCAAGAAAAGATCACTGTCTCTTTTTTCTGATGATTACTTAAGGAAATAGAACTTTTATTTATAAGAGAGGGAAAAAGATAGATTGTATGTGTAGTTTTCTTAAAAAACGTGCAACTGGCAGAAAGCAACTTTGCAGTGTTTGTTAGGGCAAATTTTATTATGGGACTTCTCTGCTAAGAAGGCTAAAAGGAATGAGCAGCACAGGAATTAGATTGACAGCATCTGAATTTATCCATGTATTCTTTTCTCTTACTACTATTTCCATGTGATGAAGTCTTCTTTGATGTGGGAGTTGAGTAGACGATCCATTTCAAATTAACTGAAGCAGCAGTATAGTCCAGGATTGTAGTGGGTTGACCTTGGCCAGATACCAGGTCCCCATTAAAGCCACTCTCTCCCTCTGCAACTGGACGGAGGAGAAAAAAAAAACAGCTAAGGATTCACGGGTTGAGATAAGAGCTGAGAGAGGTTAGTTACTGATTACCTTCATGGGCAAAACAGACTCAAAGTGGGGATAGTATTTGAATTTATTACTAACAGGATAGGAGCCAAAGAGTGAGAAATAAAACAATCTTAAAAACACCTTCCCCCCACCCCTCCTTCCTTCCATATTCTCCCTCCTCCCCCCAGTGTTACAGGGGGATGGGTAATGGGGGTTACAGTCTTGTAATGGGTTGTTGTTTCCGCTGCTGCTCAGGAGAGGAGTCCTTCCCCTGCTCTCGTGGGGTCCCTCCCATGGGAGACAGTCCTTGATGGACCTTTCTGGTGTGAGTCAATCCCACAGGCAACAATCCTTCCTAAACTGCCGTCCCATGGGTCACTTCTCCATGGGGTGCAGTCCTTCACGGATGAGCTGTAAAGATGTGGGTCCCTCACAGGGGCCACAAGTCCTTACTGGGAAAACCTGCTCCAGCATGGGCTTCCCTGGCATTGGCTCCACAGGACAGGGGAAGCTTCTAGCAATTTCTAACAGAATCTGCCCCTGTAAACTACCCTCCTCTCCCCTCCGCTACCAAAACCCAGCCACAGAAACCCACAACAAGGATTTAATGAGTGATTTGAAAGCACGGTAGCCAAACTTTTAAGAGTCATCTCTCCATTCTTTTTTCATCACTGACTCCTTAAAAACGGCTGAGTAATTCAATCATGAGAGTCCCAGTCTTAACTTGTTTCTTCAATGAAGTCCTGTGAATGTTTTCAGTTTTATTTTCAGTGGACATTAATGCACATCCTCTGGAAAGCTACTGCCTCATATGGTTTAGCACATGGACATAAGTGGCAACCATCTGTTCAGCAGAGCAGTCTTCATCTGAAGACTATATTGTGTGGGGTATCTCTCCTTTCATAGAGAAAGGCTAGAATCAGACGTATACATTTTGAATTAAAAGCAGTTACTTTGATTCATGCTAGTCTTTCAATTTTTGTCACCTGTAATTTTCAAAGATACAGATCTATGACCTTAAAAAACCAAATCAAAACCCCCATAGCAACTTTTTTAAAAAGAACAATTGACCTAGCAATAATTGCTATATGCTTACGTACATAACATTATTCTCTTAACATGTTTTCATATGTCTAAAATTTTGACTGGCAGACTCCGGGAAAAACTTTGGTGGACAGAAGATTCCTAGTTCAAGTCCTTATCCTGGCTAGCATGCTCCATTTTGTTAGTTTCATTCATGATAAATCTGGAAAACAGTTTAGGTCACTAAATCCCTTCAAACCACACTGCATTCTGTGCTGTCACGTCAGAGCTGTCCAGAAATGCTATACTAGTTTTACTTTCATTGTTGCCTGTTGATTGCGAGAGAGTCAAAGGAAAAACTCCTATAGAGTCACATTCAATAATGTGAAGAGCTGGTCTGGTAACAAATCAGCACCGCAATGTCCTCTGGGAGTAGGTCACTAGCCAAAATCAGATGAAAATGAACACTGAGATGATGGTTGCTAAAACCTGGGAATGATTCATAGTAGACTGCATAGGATACAAGGTGAGATAGTTGCCCCAGGGACAAGGGGGCTTGCAGGAGTGTTGCCAGTGGCCACTGGGAGCTCTTACCAACCTTTGTACACATTCATGCTCTCCTAAGTACGTCATTACCTTGGGCTGCTATCCAGCAGTGTGTGTGGGGAAATGAGTTTGTGCTCTGTTAAAGCAGGGAACACAACAGAAACAGCAGAGATATTTGGCAAAGCTGTGCTGGAACATCCAAAGGGTGAAAGCTGTGAAAACTTGACATGTTTGCTAAATAGGTCTCCTCTTGTCCTAGTCAGTTAGAAAACCTGCCAACTGCCACAGCATATATGGCAGAGAGACTTCAAAGGCATCAATATTGCTAATCTCTCACTAAGCATGGAGACACCTATAATTTTCCCAAAGAAAAATGATGGTAGGAAAATGTTTAGCCATCTTCTGTTGTACAACGTCAACTTTGGGGATTGCTTTGATTTAGCAATGATCTAGCTCAATGCTTCCTAAGTTGGTGGTATCTAAACCTTACACACGGGCTTTTGATTATCTTGAGGCAATTTTCCTTCACACTGGTGTATAAAAAAGGGGGTTTAGAAATGCAAGAGAGTGTCTGGAGAAGCTTGGATAACCTTCATAGTATCTATGACTGACTTAAGAGCATTTAAAACAAGTAGGTTTTAAACTTAGTGAAATTACAATGCTTTATCTTTAACTGAACAAAGGATATGTAGTTTATGTTAATGCAATAAAAATAATTTTTCAGTATATTTGTCAACATGGCATATATATAGACAAAATGTTTAGCATGTTTTGTTATTTTGAATGAAGCAATGTGAGATGAAGCTACATGGAGACCACATATGTTGTGAAATGTGAAAAGTTAATATTTGACAAATAGAGTCACCTCCAGCACTTGAATGTAAGCAAGGAAATGCCTACAAGGAACAATTATAGAGAAATCCACCAGAGCCTGGAACTTATCACACTGGGATGCCTTTCAAAAGTTCTTGTACCCTAATACAGGTGATATGGGGAACAAACACACTGAGTTAGAGATCTATGTGCAGCTGCAGGGCTACAGTTTTGTTGGGATCACAGAGGTACAGTGGGACGACTCCCATGACTGGAGTTTCAATTTGATAAACTTCTACAATGAAATGGCTCAACTGGTAAATGAGGGGGCAGCAATGGATATTGACTACCTGGACTTCAGTAAAGCCTTTGACACTGTCCCTCATAGACAAGCTGTTAAAGTATGGGCTGGGTAAGGAGAAAGCTAGGTGAACTGAAACTATCTGAAGGTCTGAGTCTAGAGGTGGTGGCACAAAGACTAGTTGGAGGCCAGTGACACCCAGATTCACCCCTGGGTGTATCCCAGGGGTAAGTGTTGGGTTCAGTCCATCTTCATTATGGGCATGCTGATGACACAGAGCTGGAATTAAAGGATGATAAGTCAAAAGGTCATGCTGCCATCCAGAGGGATCTCAATAACCTGAAGAAATGGGTTGAAAGGAACCTCAGGTACTTCAACCAGAAGTGTAAAGTCCTGCACCTGTGTAGAAGAAACCCCAGGCACCAACAAATTCTGGAGGCCATGCAGCTGGAAATCAGCTTGATGGAAAAGGTACTAGGGGTCCTGTTGGACACCAGGTTGCACATCAGCCAGCAATGTACTCTTATAAAGAAGGTGAAAGGTATTCTGGGCTGCATTAAAGAAAGTCTTGCCAGCAGGCTGAGAGGAGTCATCCTTTCCCTCTAGTTGTCGCTAGTGAGGCCACACGTGGAGTTCTGTGTCCACTTCTTGGCTCTCCAGTACATACTGGAGAAGCTCCAACAAAGGGCCACAAAGATGATGAAGGAGCTGGAGCACCTTTCCTATGAGAAAAGACTGAGAGAGCTGGAACTATTTAGACTGGAGAAGAGAAGCCTCAGAGGGGACCTTACTAATATACATAAATAACCTGATGGGACGATGCAAAAAGGATGAAGCTTTTCAGTGCTGCCCAGTGACAGGGCAACAGGCAATGGGCACAAACTGATACACAGGGTGTTCCCTCTGAACATCAGGAACCACTTTTTTACTGTGAGAATGACTGAGCACTTGCATAGACTGCCCAGGAGGCTGTGGAGTCTCTGTCCTTGGAGACCTTCTAAAGCAATCTGTAACATGGTCCTGGGCAGTCATATCTACATGGCCCTGCTTGAGCAAGGGGGTTTGACCAGGACTCCAGAGGTCCCTTCCAAACTCAGCCAGTCTGTGATTCTGTAATAATATTGCGTCATCACAATTTCTATGATAGTGTGTGAGTTTAATGAGAGTACAGTATCTGCAAATAAAATAGGATCATTCAAATAGATTATAATGAACCAGTGATCAGGATTATGATAAATAGCATACTGGGGAGACACAGTAGTTTTCCTGTAAATGAAGTCTCTGAGGAATTTTGTTGTTGCAAGACAGATTTGTTGCATGCATCATAAATACTCAAGTTCTAGTTTGTAAGAAACTAATAGATTTTTCTAACAAGAACTGTTTAAAATGTGGCTGGTTCTTTATATCATTAAGGATGCAGTATTTAATCTACCATTTTATTATTTTTTTATTTTTTGGAGTGACAAAACCTTTTACAAAACATTTTCAACTGCTCTCTATTTATCTGGCAGTCACATAAAGAAAAAATTAGTCCTTCAGACTCAGTGTGGGTAAGTAAACCTCTACTCATCATAAGCTTTCATTCAAACACTAGTTTTATGTATTATAGTGATACTCACTTTATAAATGCTTTGGTATGCAGAGAAATACTTAACTACTGGCATCTGAGCAACTATTCTGTGACATGCTCAAACTCTAGGTTTCTTTTATGCTGAGACCACCATCTCTCTGACAGTATGAAGTGGACACATCACATTTATATTCATTTTTGAGCCTCTCATCATTGCCAAGTTGTTGTAAAGTTGCCTTAGTTTTGATCTGCACTCAGAAGTCCTGTCAGGCATATAAAATACTAAATGTGAATCAGTAATAGTTCAGATACCAGGCTGGAATATTGGGCTGAAATTTTAAGAATAAAAGCAACCCATATGATTTTTTCTTAGTCCTTCAGAGATTTCCCACATTCCATAGCATTCAATCATAACATATTACTTTCACTGCTACAGGAGTAGATTTTAGCTTATGCAAACATTCTGGTATTGCTAGACTTTTTCAGCTGTTTTTTATTATCTGTTCAGCTACATCAAATTTCTACTTCAAAGCAAACATACTTTATACTCTTAATAACTTTCTTTAGCATGTAGAAGAAATACATATGAATGATTGATTATTTCATATCAAATATACGTCCCATCGCATGATTTCTGACCAGTTTTTAAGAGACTGAGTGCTTTTTGATGTTTGTGTTACTTAGAGCTCTGGGCAACACCTGTCACTGTCGTTCACAAGATGGATTGTTGTAACTGCTATTATATCAACTGCGTACAGTTTCAGAGAGCCACTAATATAAATGTTGTATGGTTTATTGCTTCATAGAAAAATGAGCCTCTTAATGCAGCATGGCTCTGGTTATTCTTCATTACCTGAAATACTGTGGAAGAGCTTGTACGTCTAATGAGAATTACAGATTCAGTGCAGAGTGTACAAAATATAATTATCACTGTTTCCAGACTTAAAAGGATCTTATTTGTCATGTGCAAAAATATTCAAGCAACATTAAGAAACTTTGTTCTTACTTATTATACTGACTGCATAGAAAAATACATAATATTAATGAAGGAAACATAAATCTTCCCATTTCCATAGGTCTTTTTTGAAATGTTTGATTTTGAATCAGGTGAGGCTGAAGGTTAAGCTCTGTAGGGCAGAACCTTGTGTCTATACACAACTATTTTCTATTTTCCTCCTTCTGTTTCAGTATGTATACATGTATGATTGATGAGAACAAATACAGCCTTGTGTTCCATTTTCCAGTAATGTGGTAAAAGACTATAGATAAGAATCTAAATATCTCTTGAATGCATAGAGGATGCAGAACACTAGAAAAAAATGAGATAATTCTGGTCTACTGTTTAAGTGGAATGGTTGTTTTTTAGACATGGCTTTTCCTCCAAAATGATGTATTTATTCGGAAATATGACTGATGCTTATCTGTGTATATGCCCAACAGCATGACCACTTCTCAGATGACAGTACGTAACAGATACCCATCATGTTCTAGAGTTATAGTAAGCATTATGGCATTATTATAGACTTTTTAGGAAAAATCTAGAGGACTTAAGTATCTTTATATATTTCATAGTAAAGTGGTTCAAGAAAAAGGCAGAAAAATCTTATTGAAATGAAGAGAGTATTTTGGTAAATTTGGTTTTGTTTTAATGAAGTGCCCATCTTGAACTCAATGTAACACAAATTTACACACATTCAATCATGGGTGACAGCTTTTCAGAAGGACTAGAACAAAAAGACCTTAAATTATTCAAAATTGCTTTTGCTTTAGTAGGGGTTTCTTGGTTCAGCTTTAGTGTGCCTTTTTTTTTTTTTCACTTAGATTAATCTCAGTCTTTAAGAGATACACTCTTTAATTGCTGGAGCTAGTCTCTGAAATGAAAAGCTGTGTAACCACTATATAAGACCAAAATATGTGACTGTGTCGTTAGCAACCACAGAAGTTTACTGAGAGGAACTTCCAACTTTGTTCCAGTGCTACAGCTAAAATGGCAGGAGTGGGGAACTTTATTATGTGATGTTAAGTGTCTCAAGTTTCTCATAGTTTTAAAGGTAATTTTCCTCTGAGCTGTATAAAGGATCTAGGCAAAGAGAATAAAAATGTCTTTATGATGTGGAGGTACTCTGGGAGATTTTCTGTCCAGCAGCTAAGGGAACCCAACACTTGAGAAAGGAAGAGACCAGATTCCTGTCTAACAGTTATTAATATAATAATTTATATAATAAGAACAGCAGCAGCAATAATAAAGCTTAAAATCCTATACTGTATCTGAATATTTATATTGCATTGCAGATAGGACTCAGACCTATCTTTCACTCACCTTTTGCTAAGTGAAATAACCACTGATTTTATTGCCATGCTTTCTCCTCTGGTCTCTTGCCATATGATCAGTGAATTATTCCATGGAATGAAGAATGGCTTACTGGAAAGGGTATTGCGAGATCTACTCAGAATATTCTTTAATATGGTAATCAATTTGCTGTCCATGTACACAGGTGCTAAATGCCTCCAACACCATGCATCAACTGCCTCACTGCAATAACAAAAGTTAGGTGACACACAGGTTTTGAATTCTTTTTCTGATTCAGTCATTACATATAAAATAGTTAATAAGCACAGTATGAATTTTAAGGAATTGAAATTAAATAAATATAACTGCTGAATTGGAGAATTTATGTTTGAATATGCTTTGAAGCTTTTCTTTCCTCAGAAATGCAGTACACGTATTACAGGTTTATGAAAAACCTTGTGATCTGTTATAGTCTGTCAGTTACTTCAATAATATGTTTACAGACCTTTTGTCCTTCAAGGCATTAAGGTCAAAACTTCATGGATGATATAAAAAGGCAACTTTTCCTCTATTTATTCTTTTTATGATCTCTTTAGCTAGAACTAAGCTATTTTTTGAGATTAGAAAGATACTCTATGGCCAGAATAAAATTGAATATGGCAGAGCTAAGAATGTTATGCATTAACCTCATCAAAGCCAGTACATTACTTCTACTTATACCAGGTAAGAAACAGAACTATTGCACCAGAAGAGATGATCATGGACAATTGCATTATATGGATGCATTTCATGTAAATGGATGTCGTGCTTACAGCCAAGCTAATGGAGGAGTGCTAAATCACTGGAACAAGATAACGATTCTTGAGGGTCCCTCTCCACTTTAATCTGGTTGATTAATCATAGAAGCATAAGCACCTGCCTAGGTTTCCAAAATCAACAGCAGAAGAGTGACAACGGATACACTGGGGGAGGAAGGGGAGTCACAGATCAAACCAAAAACCTTAGTGGTTTGTCACTCACACCTATTCATTTATCCCTGTATTACCATAGCACCCTGTTCACTGGTGTTGCTGATACTTGCATCATGAAGCACTATAGAAGAGATTTATATAACAGCCTAATAAATTAGAATTTCCAAGTGACATTGGCTCTTTTTTCCCTCTTGTAAGCAGAAAAAAATGCAAATTCAGATGATAAATCTATAGAATGAAGTCACTTCACAGATGTGTTAAATCAAATTAAGAGCGCTTTTATAATATTGAGCAAATGGCAGCTGTACAAAATTACTCATTTGCAAGCCTCATCTATTATAGTTAATTTTGCTGACTTCAAGTACTTAATTTACATTTGTTAAACTAGCTAAATAATGTAGGAGGCGGTACGAATGGTATGTTTGTTCATACTAGAATTTATCATGTAGCTTAGGATACAAGTGTTTTGCCCACTTCCTCATTTCCTTGTGTTCTTGAGAGCTTTAATCAATGAAATGGAATTGCTAAAAGATATCTTTGAGACTTATTTTAGAGACAGAATCTACTTTTTTAAAGGACAGTCAGACTGTGGTAAAAAAAGTCTCAACAAGACAACACAAAAGATAGTAGAAAATTCAAGGCAGTCATAACTGTTTTGATTTCTGAGATCTCAGAAATAATCTCATTTTCTTGATCCTATCCTATGGGGTTTCTTTTTCTTTAGAGCATGCCAAATAAAATTTAAAAAAATACAAAATATCATTATTATTTGCATGGCTGGTGTTGAAACTAGAAAGACACCTAATCTTTCAGGTTCTTTTTTCTAATGATGCAAGCTCATACTCATATTTTAGAATGATATATGTCAGGGTTAGTTTTGGACTCCATAGAGACCCAACCACATATGTAGCAGGTAACCTTCTCCTGTATTAGCTTAAAATTAATTCTGGTGCCAGAGTCTGTTGGGAATACTAAGGTGCTCACGTTTTATTGACCTTGGTGGAAAAAAAGGAAATGGATTTTCTGATGTGCTATTAGACCCTTTTTTCAGGATTGGTTGAAGTGTATAAACTGAAGAAAACTGCAATTAAAAAAAAAAGAAAAAAAGCAGTTCTTTTAATATATAAACACAAAGTCAGGTCATAAATTCTCTCTGCAAGAAGTTCTTGCATCAAAAATACAGAGTTTTAGTTATTGCTTGGCAGAGGAAAAATAAAGGCATCCACTGAAGACAGTATAAATTACATCAAAATATTTGGTTGATGACATTGGTTAGTTACCATCTTTTCTGAGGTCACTTTTGTAAACCAGAACATTTTATGTAAGAACATAGAAATACCCAGAGGTGGCTTATGAAGTTAATAGGTCTCCGTGTTTCTATTTTCAAAATGCTTTTTCATTCCTTCACTAATTCCTATTATTATGTTTGCTTAGTGACTGCCACCAAGGACTTAGTTACTATGTGATCGTGCTACTGTCACAGCTTTAAGATTACTCATTAAAGCTGACTTCAGAAACCATAGTGGTATGGGAGGTTAGTGTTACTTTTACTCACGTGCACCACTTTTCTTGTTTCAAATTTCATCTGCCATCTTATTAATTTCTTCAACATAGGGCTGTCAAGCATTGGAACAGGCTGCCTCGGGAAGCCACCATCCCTGAAGGTATTTAAAAGATGTGCAGATGTGGCACTTAAGGACATGATTTAGTAGTGGATTTTGTAGTGTCAGGTTAATGTTTGGATTTGAAGATCTTAAAGGTCTTTTCCAACCTAAACGATTCTAAATGATTCATAGTATTTATTGCCCACACTTTGTCTTGTAAGGGCCTTCTGAAATTCTGCATCAGTTCTTGCATCAATTACAACTTTCATATTGTTAGAATTACATTAATACAACTATATATATATTTCAACATTAATAACTTTTGTGTCACCATCAAACTTTAGGCTCACTCCTAACTTTTCCAGACCATTTTTGAATGGTTTGAACAGCACAAGACTCAACATGTGCTCATCTGCATTTTTACTTTTGACTTTCTTTTTTAAGAAGTATCTACTCACAGCAATTATTTGCTTCCACTCTCTTAATTTTTTTTAATTTATACTAGGACCTTTTATATCCCGCAGCTGATAAGTTTCCTCAAGAGCCCTGGTAGGTTATACAAAGTAGATTGCTTACATACTTGTTGACCACTTCAATGAAGGACAAGAGGTTTGTAGAACAGGAATTTCCTTTGCAGAACTTTTACCGCCTCTAGCATAGAAACTTGCATTAATCTAGTTCACTAATTCTGTCCTTTTTATTGAAATGGCAGTAGACTGTGAGTAGGATGTGAGTTTTCTGCTAATTAACGTGAAAATCTACTATATGGTGTTAATCTTAGTGGATCCCAATACAGTAATTGATAAAATATTAGAAATCTGCAGGAGTTTAGAATAACATGAGCAAGTGACATAGAGACAATGCAAGCTGACATTTCATCAGTCACTCTGAGTTAAACAGAATAGCAAGAAACCAACACAGACAAGAAATTTCAAATGTGTGTGGAACTGGGAATTTTCAGTTGTCAAGTTTTAAAACAGGCTTGACCAGAAGCAACTGCCTCATACAAATACTTCTGTAAAACTGTTAAAATACTGTTAGAAGAAACTGTGGACTGGGATGGTATACCTTCTGCACTTTTTTCTCCTGAAGAAGAAAGGTGAAACTTTATATTACAGAATCACAGAGTATGCTGAGTTGGAAGGAATCCACATGGATCATTGAGTCCAACTCCTGGGCTTGCAGAGGATCATCTGCAAGAGTCACAGTATATGCCAGAGAGAATTGAACTCTGTCAGGCTTGGTGCTGTGACCACTTCCCTGGGGAGCCTGTTCCAGTGACCAACCACACCCTAGGTGTAGAACCTGTTTCTAATATCCAAACTAAGCTGCTCCTGATACAGCTTTAGGCTATTCCTTTGCAGTCTGTCATTGGTCACCACAGAGAGGAGATCAGTGTCTGCCTCTCCTCTTCCCTTAATGACAAAGTTGTAGACTGCAATGAGGTCTCCCCTCAATCTCCTCTCCTCCAGGCTGAACAGACCAAGTGACCCCAGCAACTCCTCATACGGCTTCCCCTCAAGGCCCTTCACCATCTTCATTGCCCTCCTTTCAACACTCTCTAAGAGCTTAATATCTTTCTTATATTGTGGTGCACACAATATTCAAGGTGAGGCCACATCAGTGCAGAGCAGAGCAGGACAAACCCCTCCCTTGACTGGCTGGCAACACTTTGCCTGATGCCCCCCAGCACAAGGTTGATCCTCCTGGCTGCCAGGGCACTGCTGACTCATTTAATTTACCATCGACCAGAAACCCAAAGTTCCTTTCTGTAGCACTGCTTTCCAGCATCTGATTCCCCAGTCTGTATGTACATCCAGGGTTGTGACATCCCAGATGAAGAATCCAGCACTTCCCCCTGTTGAACTATATATAGTTGGTGATTGCCCAGTCCTCTAATTTGTGAGGTCTCTCTGCAGGGCCTCCCTGCCTTCCAGGGAGTCAACAGTTTCTCCCAGTTTTGTGTCATCTGCAAACTTGCTTAGTATCCCTTCCAGTCCTGTGTCCAAGTCATTCATGAAGATGTTGAAGAGCACAGAGCACAAGGTGGAGCCCTGTGGAACCTCACTAGTGACAGGTCACTAGTCTCATGTTACCCCATTACTATTACCCTCTGTGCCAATTGCTCACCTACCACATGATGTGTTTATCCAGCTGTGTGCTGGACAGTTTGTCCAGGAGGATCCTGTGAGAGACAGTATTGAAAGCTTTACTGAAATTCAAAAAGATTACATTAGCTGGCTTCGCTTGATCCACTCGGTGGGTTACCTTGTCATAAAAGGAAATCGGGTTGGGTAAGCAGGACTTTCCCCTTATTAAGCCGTGCTGACTGTGTTGTCTTTCAGGTGTTTTTCAATACTTCCCAGAATAATCTTCTCCGTCACTTTACCAGGCACTGAAGTGAGACTGACAGGCTTGTAGTTTCTGGGGTCCTCATTCTTGTCCTTCTTGAAAACTGGGACAATATTCATCAGCTTTCAGTCAGCTGCGACGTCTCCAGATTCCCAATATTGCTCAGAAATCATCAAGAGCGGTTTTGCAATGACATTAGCCAGCTCTTTGAGGATTCTGGGATTAATCCCATCAGGCTCCATAGCTTTGCAGCTGGAGCAGCAGATGCTGCACAATTTCAGTGTCACATGGGAGTTGATCATTCTTGCAGTCATGGTCCTCCAGCTCAGGGCACTGATACCTCATTGGTCCATAATCCATGTAAAAGACAGAGACAAAGAAAGCATTAAACACCTCTGACTTGTCTCTGTCCATGTTTGTGAGGTGACCATCCTCATCTTGTAATGGGCCGATGATGTTTTACTGCCTATTGCCATTAATGTATCTGAAAAACTACTTTTTATTATCCTCCACATTTCTGTCCAGCTTCAATTCCAGGTGAGCTTTGACTGCTCAAATTTTCTCCATGCAGTGGCAAGCAGCATGTCTGTATTCTTCCCATGTCACTTTACCTTGCTTCCACAGGGCATATACTTTTGGGGATTTTTTTTCCTTATCTCCGAGAGAAGATCCCTGCTCACCGAAGTCGGCCTTCTGCCTTATCTGTTGCAATAATATAAGATTTCTTTATGCATTGTGCATTGTTCTCATCTATTCTACTTGCTTTATACATGCCTGCATGATGAACTTTAGATTAAGTTATTTATTGTTTGCTATCATGAGTGATTTGTATTTCTGGGATTAATTTCCAGTATCTTCTTCTTTGGTCTCTAAATATTTGAGGGGGATTCAACAAACAATTTAATATGCATGCCAGCAAGATGGAATTTTTGAGGGTAAGATAATCTGAGACATTTAATGGGTCAAAATTGGGGAGGGGGGGAAGAAAATTTGAGATATGATTGTTGTTTGTATTTTCCTCTCTATTATTTTTTGTGAGTCCTGCTTATCAAATTGTAGTCTTCTTTGCTAGGGACTAATATTCTGAATCCTGGTAAAATGTTTATAGTACAGTAAGTCTTATGAATCCTGCCTGGACATTTTAAGAGCATCCTGAATATAATTACAAAATAACAATACTGTTTATGTTGACAGACCTATACTTGAAGTTATACCAGAGAGTCTGAAGTCTCCCAAGTAGTGGGGTTTTTTGAACTTTAAAATGTTTATATTACTGACATGATTATTCTGTGTCCTTTCCTCAGTGTATTAAACACAGAGAAAATACAAATTGGGACAAATCTATTGTCTTCAAGAAAATCTGCAATTGATTTTTTCCAAAGCTTAGACAACTGCTTAACTTTGACTTCACATACAAGTATCTCAGTATCTTTGCACAACCCTGATGCTGCCACATGCAGTTTTAAGTTTATAATAGAAGAGGGAAAAGATAATTGGTTGTTTCATAATACCTTTTCAGCTGTCAGTTTGAAGGACAGTACAGAAGACCAACTCCACTAAAAGCTAACTTGAAGTAGCATTCAAGATTCTGTATTTTCTTTCAGGGATGCTGCTGGAGTTCACTACCCACAAAAAAGAAAGACACAGCCAGGCGTACACAGATACAAGAAAGCTGAACAAAGAAAGAAAGGAGAACAAAAGAAAGATATAGATAATGTAGTATCTCCAAGAAATGTGGATGACATCTTTTTACAAAAATCTATCTGCATGTTATAGATAATTCATATATTGTGAAAAATAGGCCTCTGGAAGTTGTATTATGTAAAAAGAGTGTAGGAATGGTGGTTTCAGGTGGCAGTAAGAGACAAAAAAGATAAAACTTCAGACAAAGGAGAGTGACTTTTCAATATTTGTGCTAAATAAGGAAAAAAAATGCAATCCAAAATACAAAAAGGTGGTTTAATCCCCACGGAACTTTGTAATCTAAATTCTGACATATGCCATAGCAATTCTCTTAGAATAAATGCCAATTAATGGTGTGATTTTTTTCTTTTACTTAGTATAGTTGTGTCAATGAGCATTTCCATACAAAAGTTCTCTCCTTTTTTATTAATTATAAATGGCATATTTAAAATCATACCTTACTTCATGAATAGCATTAAGCTACTTGTGGTTTTGTAATGCTGCTAGGTTATCACCAGGAGCGGTCAGCACACATTGATTATATTAGCATGATTAGTAATAGTAAATATTAAATAGTAATCAGGAGTTACTCATCTTAGTCCTACAGTGTACAACCAATTGAAGGGAGTGCTGCAGTAGTGCAGAGCTTCACACGCGTCACCCAGGTTCTGCCTGATGACGGTCTCCTACAAATGCACTGTTGCAGTCAGGCCAAGACTATAGAAACAGGCTACAGAATTATGAAATACTCTAAATCTGAAATGTAAGGCCTGTGAAAATCTTTGAGAATGCTTGAAGTAATGAGTCAAATCAGTAACAACCAACCCAACAAGAGAAAAAATAAAGCTGAAAATTCCACATAATATTCCAATCCCAGGAAGGGCAAATAACCAGGCAAGAAGTCAACAGGGTGATTCAGACATATATATGAAGAGTTTAAAATCATAGAATCATAGAATGGTTTGAGTTGGAAGGTACCTTAAACATCAGCTAGTTCCAACCACCTGACATGGGCAGGGATGCCACTCCAATCTGGCCTTGAACGTTTCCAGGGATGGGTCATCCACAACCTCTCTGGGCAACCTGTTCCAGTACCTCACCACCCCGTGAGTAAATAATTTCTTCCTTACATCTAATCTAAACCTGCCTTCTTTCAGTTTAAAACCATTGCCCCTGTATTTCTGAGTGTCTGGTAACACTGGCAAGAATATTACTGTGTGTTGACCAATGCCTTTAAAAAAAGAGAGGTGTGAACCACACATAAAGTTAGCATTTGTTGGTTTAGTACAGAAAAATCACCTAATCTTCTCCTATTCAAGACTGTCAGAAAAAGATTTTTTTCAAGCAGCTTTCAACATTGACAGAAAGAAGTTTCTCAGCCAGGCAGTGAAGCCTTAAGACTTGTGGAGAAATCCAGGTACTAAAAAGAACAAGCTTTCTTTGCACAGCCTTTTCCTTGATAAATTTCCCGAAATATGTTCAAGTTAGATATTCAATAGAGAATATTTGTGGGAAAACATGACCCAAAATTCTTCCTATGAGGATCATTGTAGACCACAGACAATTCAATAGTATCTGATTTAATCTAGTTATTTAATAAGCTAAGATCTGATGTTCACTACTCAGTTTGTGCTGATTCTTATTTGACCTGTTAGCACATGAATTAAAGTTGCCTTATAATGGTCATCTCAGAAATGTAATTTTTGTTTTGTTAAAAGAATTAGGAGGCATACATGCAAAATGTCATGTATGAAGCTGAAAGTTCTTGCAGGATAAGCAGAACTGGAAATAAGAGGGAGGGAGAGATAGGGTGTGAATGTCTGCTTCTGATGAAATTCAAGTTAATAGAAAAATTCCAGCTGACTTCAGTGCAATAAAAATCTGTCCTTTCAAAAACAATACAGACATGTAATTCTGAACATTGAAGTTTTATTGTATTATTTGAAAATGGGATTTGAAAAAAAAATCTGGAGCACATTTTAATTTAAATAACAACCTTTTTATTACCCCATTTAATACAATTTTGTGCTACCAAAATGAGCTACTACAGAAGACCTGGGAAATTGTTGTGTGTACCAGCTATAAGTAGCTTTAAACATACTATTTAAACTGCTGCCTTTAAAGGTCTTAGCTATCATTCTCTCAAGGTAAGCACTCATAATGCTTAATGAGTGAGTAGGAGTTGGTCAGTGTGGGTAGTCAAGAGTTCTATTATACTGCCCAGAGGCAGTTTCTGGCTCTAAAGACCTGCAAGTCTTGTAGTGTAAAACCCATATAAAGTGTATGAATTTAAAAATATGAATTTAATGTACTATATCTACTTGTTCTTAAGAGAGAGAGAGAGAGACAGTGAGATGAAATAAAAAGAATATAAAAGTTTCCAGGATGTCCATCAGCTCCAAGGTACTTTCAATGTTTTTGGGGTCAGTGCTTTTTGTTTCAAGAAGGAAGTTGACCTATTCTTAACATTTAGCAAGTGCCAGATATTCTCATTATTTCTGCCAAGAAAGCTGCTGCAGTGTGTGAACTCTTATAACAGTTTTTCAGCCAAAAGTAGATTGGTAGCACTTAACTTTTTTGTAGGCATTAACCTTTCCTGATTTTAGTTCTGCACGCTACTGCAGAAAAACAAAAAGGCAAGGCAGAGGGAACAGGATGGGGAGAACCAACCCTCAGACCTCTGTGGCAGCTTTGAAAAAAAATACTCTTTTGCTGGCTACCGTGGTACACACAGAATGTAGCTTGTTGTTTCTGAGTTGCAGCTCTCACGGAAATAACATATTTGTAATGTAATGTGTAACAGCATAGCAATTTGAAATGTAATGTGTAATAGCATAGATATCAAAAAAATCACCTAAATGCTTTATTAAGCACATTCTCAGTTAAATATCCATATTTTTAAATTTCTCTTCTATTAACACCTCACTATTCGTTTTCATTTCAGATCCATTCTACATCTGTACAAGTTCAGAGATAGTTCACCTTCTCTTTTGAGGCTGTGCTAGTACAAAAGACAATGGAATGCAGAAGGAAGGCAGACGTTTGGCTCTGCAGACCTTTCTATATCTTATTAGCTGAGGCTAACTTTTAAAAGCATATGCTTAAAATAAATAGTGTGCTAAGTATTCACCTGGATTGGTGTGGTGAATTCCTGACTGAATTCCTTAATGGAGAAGACGACCTAAGAGGGGATTAATTAAAAGAAAATGTTATGAATTTGATATTTAAGTCACTTAGTCACTGTAAAAATCAAAATTCAGAATATTGTTTCTCCAGAGTTGGTTTTGTAGAGTTCAGCTGTGATCATGCTATTATAAAAAGAAGCAAATAATTGAAGAAATCCAAACCTTTTTATTGTTTTCATGGATTCAATAAGTGGTTTCTTTCTTGTTTACTCCACTCTGCATATTTATTCATATATTAATTTTAAAAGTATCTAAAATTAATTATGATCAGAGATTTTATGTGACTAAATTAAGTAAATTGAACTGTGTTATACTGTAGAAAAAAAAGGAAATTTAATTAATTGTGTTTGAATTGTATTTGGTTTATGTTATTAGTGTTGATTCTATGCTGTTAAATTTTTTATAGTTCAGAATCATGTATTATTAACCATGTCACAATCACTGTGAAGTTACTGAAATGAAGATGCTGATTTTGGTGTCATAATTTTCATGTCTAGAAACACCAGAGCAAGCTTCAGTAGTATTTATAAATATAACTGGTTGCAAACAAATGTAAGGCATCCTTTCAATGAATAATTCTCCTCTATTCTGTGCCTTGTAAGTGAAGCTGTTAGGTTATAGTCAGCAGAAGGTATAGACTGATTAATACACAGATTTTCTGGGAATGACTGAGATACAGCATGATTTTGTTTTCAAGAATTGCACTTCTCTGTCCTCATCAACATTATGGAGAGAAAAGAAGAAGTGAAGACTAAATTTTAAAGAGTTGTCCTTCATATAGTGTGCAGGGGAGCTCTGTTTTGCCTAGCAAGACAAGATACATGTTTAAGTCAGTGTCTCCTACAGTGTTTATTTCTTTTTGAAAGTTGCAGGCTTTTGACCTGACATTGTGATGCTGAGCTCATTGTTTTAAATCAGACATGGAAAAGTCAAAACCAAAAAGGGATTGCTGCCTATTTTCTCTACCATTGCAATTATTTGAATAATTTTTATTCTGTTGTTTAAAGACAGTGACTATAGCAATTTCACATTATTTTGAATTAATGTGAATTTAGAGTTCTAAGTTAGTTAAATGATTCTATAAGTTCTGTTCTGTGCCTTCAGGTTACCTATGGGTTGAAGCCCTGCATAACTAATGAGTGAAACTTGTACTTCTGTTTTATGCTCTGCAACAACAGTCCTGGCTGTGAAGTGTACAGTGTGTATCCCTTTTCCAGTAGGTTCTCTTGGGGGACACTTTTCCTTGAAAACAGATAAATGCCATAGCTTGTCCTTTATCATGTGATCACCTTGCCTTCTGGAATACAGAGTGGTGCATGCATGCTTGAATAGTAAAGTTTTCTAAGACTGTTTTATAAGATGCTTCCTTATTGCTGTCCCTTGTTATGTGATTCATGAGTAGGTGCTTATGTGTCATAGTGCCAATAGGTGGAGGGATCTGTTATGCATCCTCTCAGCTGCTTCTTTGTTTTGAACACTTGATTAGAAAACATTCATCCTCTTCTAATTATGTCTTTTATATTAGTACTGGACCATTTATAATTTTTTTCATACTTCATCAAAATATTTTGTAACTGGTCAAAGCAGAAAATCAGTAGGCAATGCAGTGTATGCTTTTGAGATGTCAGAGATGGTGAAGTGTTAATTCAGAAAAATGGCTTACTTCTTTGTCTTTTATGATTGAAGTGTCTAGTGTGAGGCTAACATCCATACAATTTGTTCCAATCTTCCCTTGAGAAAATCTGTGCGTACAAAAAAATGTAACAAATGTCAATTGCAATGCTTAAGATTGCCTACAGGTGTATGAATGCTACAGAAAAAGAGTACAGTAATGCTGACTTCAGATTAGGTCACTTTTTTCAAGGAGAAGTTTTACCAAAACTGTTCCAGGAAACTGACCTATGAGAATAAGAAAAAAAGAAAAATATGTAAGTCATCATCAGAACAACTTTTCCTTTTTATTCTTCAAATGAGAAATCCCCAAAGGCAAAAGAAGAGTTTACACCAAACTCTCCTTAATGATACCGTGAGTTCTGTCAGCTGGGAAGCATTTTAAGGACATATATCACCTGTGGAACAGGATAATAAGTTGATTTAATAGTTCTATAATTTTATGAATTACTATTTTCCCAATTTCTCCATATTTCTCAGAAAGGAATAACTTGTAATAGTGAATGCTCAATAGAAGTATTCAGCAAAAGAAGGTACATTAATGCAATCAGATGGTGCTAGTGTAAATATTACATTAAAATATTGTCAGATTTGTATTGAAATTATAAAGCTGTTCAAAATGAGAAAACCACCTTTGCATTTTAATAGCTGTTACTTTAAAATACAGAATCATAGAGTTGTTTAGGTTGGAAAGGACCTTTAAGATCATCAAGTCCAACTGTCAACCTCATATCACCAAGCCCAGTACTAAACCATTTGCCTCAACACCACATTTATGCGTCTTTTACACACCTCCAGGGATGGTGACTCAACCATTTCCCTGGGCAGCTTGAAAACTGTTTTGGTGAAGAAATTTTTCCTAATACCCAATCTAAACCTCCCCTGGTATCACTTAAGCCCATTTCTTCTTGTCCTGTTGCTTGTTGCTTTGGAGAAGAGACCATCCTCTACCTTGCTCCGATATCCTTTCAGGTGGTTGTAGAGAGTGAAAGGGTCCACCCTGAGCCTCCTTTTCTTCAGGCTAAACAACTTCAACTCCTTCAGCCACTCCTCATTATACTTGTGCTCCAGACTCTTAGCCAACTTCATTACTCTTCTTTGATCTGAAAGTACTCAAACTGTGGATGTAAACCAACTGAAACTATACATGAACGATGATGAACTCAACACCATTATCACTATACCATATACTCATTATCATTATACCAGCCCTTATGTACAAGAAAAAGATGCACAGATCACCCCGTAAAGCTTTCTAAATATTAATTCAAAATGACAGTGATTAATCTGAAGTTATTGGAAAACTGAAATTATCAGAAAAATTGATTGGAAACACTGAATGGTTTAAAGAAATGAACAGGTTAGACAGGTTACATAGACTTAGGTACTTGAATCTGGGAAAGGAAAAAAAAGCAAGTAAGTGCATGGAGAATATATGAATCATAAGTGGCAAAGAGAAGGTAGCAAGGGAGTGATTAATGACCCTGATAGCTCAAGAACCAGTGACTTCAAATCAGATTATTATGTATCAGGCTTAAAACAGTAATAAGATGAAGTATTTTTAATCTGATGTGTCATTTAAATTTTTTTGCCAAAGAATTTTGTGAAGATCAAAAATATGACCTCAAAAAGGGATTAAACAAGCCCATGGGCAGGATCCATCAGGCATTATACAGCTATGAAATGTGATGCTTTAAATGAAGCCTCCAGCTCATGTCAGAAACTGAGGGAAAACATACCCTAGGAACACTCTACTTGCTGTTTCCTGCTCGTTTCTTATCAAGTGCTTAAAGATTTCTGGTACCTAAGGAGAATATTTCTGTTAAAACTTTACATATAGGCAGTTGCTGAGTTAACTATACCTGCAGAGAAAAAGATAACTGAAGAGCAAAGAGTGGCATGATGAGGAATAGAAGTGACAAAAATTTTTCCAATTTGATCCCATTCTGCAGGAAGTGGAACACAAAGTCACAGCTTTTATTCTGGGGCTTGTTGTTTAAGGCCTCCAAGTGTACTTGCTAGAGTCTTTTTCTGCTGACCAGGAGTGCATAGAGCTACCTGAACAAATAGCATGGATTTTAGAAATTCTTTATTGAAATAGTATTTAAATATGTTAACATTTTTTCCTTTATTATAAGGTGGTACTGCTTACAAGGCCTCTCATATCTTTTTAACAACATTGCCTGTTGAGTGGCAAGCATGTGCCTTTTCCAATTGCTGTGACAATTTCATAGTAATCTATTTCATGGGTATGTCCATCACTTTTGTCAAGCCAATCTAATTATCTGCACTGCTAATGACTTTCCTTGTGGCAGTTATGAAGAGTAATACTGCATAGTACTACTAAACTGGCTTTTGTCCACAAAATGTAACACCTTTTGAGGCAATTTCAAAGAAAATATGTAAGATTCTGGACAAATAATGAATAACTAGTTGCATCTTATATTTCTTAGGTTTGCTATTCCCCTCAAGTCAGTCATGATTTAGATATGACTTTGAGTTGAGCTCTGCGATTTCTTGGGGATCAAAGTATCACCTATTTGCAGCAAACCAATAATTTTAGCCTTATTCTTCTACATGGCATACCTTCTGAATGACTTTGTTACTTTAACCAGGTGTGAGAAAGCTTTTCTTCACGTATGAGAGTCCAGCTACTGCATTTGAGAGTTTTTCGGTTGCACGCATTTTCTTGAGTCTCTTATGTGGTCTCTTGCTCATGTTTTTTTTTTTTGTTTGTTTGTTTGTTTTGTTTTTTTTGGGTTTTGTTTGTTTGTTTGTTTGTTTTTGTTTTGTTTTTAATAGATCCCTCTCCATTTATCTGGAGATTTATACACCTGTGGGTATACAATGTTTGTGAAAGTATTGCTTCAAGTAATGGAATGATGGTCACAGGAATTTTAAAAGCTTGGTATTACAATTATGCCTGGAACTCAGAAGTTGAGTTTTTCAGAATAACAGGCAGTAAATATACAGCAGGGGTTATAAACCGTTTTGTGCCTTTAATAGCATGGTATGTCAGTCATTTGTTTTGTTCCGCACACCTGCCCCGCACTGCCACGGTTTTTCTATAGGACTTCCCATTTCACATTCTGACAAATATAAAAGTAGCAGGAATTTACATTAAATTGAAAAATGAAGTGATACTCATTTTCTTTTGCTTGAGCATGTGTATCTGTGTTAACTTCCTTTGCTCCTCAAAATATTGGGCACAGCCAGGATCCTGGGATTGTTCTTTTAGGAAAGTCAGGAAATATTTCAGAGTTATCATTTTACCTTGCTTCAAGGACCCAAAGTTACAAGAGAAAACATTTTCACGCCAAAGGCACCATATAGCTGCTTTTCAATCTATATGAAAAGTGAAAATTTGTTTTAAATCTCAGCCCTAAGAAGGCACATGCATTTAACGTTGAACCTGTGAACAGTATCCTTAGGTTCAGACAAAGTAATTTTCATGTATTCCTTTCTGACAGCCACTGTGATGTTAATAAATGTTCCTGTGTGTAGACTTAGAAGGAAGACATCAAAGAACTTGGACAACACAGTATTAATAAGCAAAGTATTTTTTGGCAACTGTGTTGCCAGTATTCATTTCTAAAGCAGTAAAAATAGAGGTATGAATATGTTTAGAATAGGCTTTGTATAGTGTCTCTAAATCCAATTGTAGTGCCAAAATTCATTAATTTTGTGAAATCAAAAGGGGTTTTTTCATTCAAAAAAGTGAAAATTGCAATTATCTCATTATCAATAACACAAATTTTAAGTACACCTAGCAATTGATTCCAGCTATCTGGTTTAGCAAATTAAAGACTACCTCCGTGACACCTACCCTTTTTTATCTATGTATTAAAGGTGATCTGAGACTATGAAGTGTAGTTTGACAAGAAATGATATTATGCTGGCTATCCTGGGGCTCCAAAGGCAAATAAAGCAAGCAGAAAGAAGTATATTTGCCATGTAAGTATAGCAGTAGGTTTAGTTTTACATTCCATTATTTCTCTAGTGGTTATAGAAAGTCATCAGTCTGTGATGTGTAGTGACTTAAAGCTACTGTGTTTCAGGGACTAATTTTAATTCATACTGAAATCTGTTAACTGCTTTCAAATTGGTTATCTTATAATCAGTAGAGGGAAATCCTATATGGTTCATTGTAATTTCAAAATCTCCTATAAAAAGCTGGATTGTTCCTCTCTTGAAGACTGGAAGCTTTAGTGTGAGCCAAATGAATCAGTTTGTACATAGGTTAATCAGTTATTATTTGCTATACTTTACCCATTTAACATTAGATTTTTGGCATGCTGCTTATGTCTAAGATAAGGAAATGATTTATGTAGCTCTGTTAAGAATTGTCATCTGTAAGGCCACTCAGCCCCATGTAGCTGCTCACTCAATCCAGCACAACGGGTGAGAGATTTGCAAGGGTAAAGTGAGAAAATGTGTAGGTTAAGGCAAAGACAGTTTGATAGGTAAAGCAAAAGCCACACATAAAAGCAAAGAAAAATTAAGGAATTTGTTCACTGCTTCCTATTGGCGGGCAGATGTTTAGCCATTTCCAGGAGAGCAGTGCTTCTTCACATGTAATGGTTACTTGGGAAGACAAATGCCAAAAGTCCAAATGTTTCCCCTTCTTCCCCCAGTATTTTATTGCTGAGAACAATGTTATATATTATGGCATTTGGGGTCAGCTGTCCTGTCCTTGTTGCCTTCTAACTTCTTGTACACCCCTAGTCCGCTCACTCTCAGGGAAGAAAGAAAAAACAAGAAGGCTTTGATGCTGTGTAAGCATTGCTCAGCAACAGGTAAAACACCCCTGGGTTATCAACACTGGTTTGGTCACAAATCCAAAATATAGCACCATGCCAGCTGTTATGATGAAAATTAACTCTACCCCAGACCAAAACCAGTACTGAATTCAGCGTTTAGTGTTATATTCCCTTGCTGAAGACATTGCAGTCCTCAGTAAGGGCTTACCGTTCAATTATCATATAATCATAATGCTTGGTGCTAGGGGACATGGGTTAGTGGAGGACTTGGCAGTGCTAAGTTAGGACTTGGACTCAGTGATCTTTTCCAGCCTAAAGGATTCTCTGATTCTATGGCTCTTTCATTTTATTTCTTTTTTTAATTGTCTGTTTTTTATACCACATCTATGACAGCAATGAAGGCTCTGCCCATATGATTTTCAGGCAAGCAGGTAATTGGTTCCTAATGAACTATACTAGGAAGACCTACAAGTAACTCTGCATGGAAAACTGCACCCAGCACAGTATTTTTTCTCCTAGAGCTGTGTGTTTGTATGAGAAGAAATGTTTAAAAAATCATCCTCATACGCCCATACAGAAGATGGCAAATGATCAAAGAGCTTAGAGCAGAAAATACAAAAATAAGTAAATAGTTCTATTTCTCCTTGCTGAAGAGTTAAAAAATGCCAGTAAGTATTATCTAAAGTTGACAGTGTTTAATAATGACCAGAAGTGTCTGAGAAAGAGAGCAGTAATTTTAATAAAAGGAGTTTGGAGGCTATTTTACCTGCTATAGGTTTTGATTATTATACATGAAAAACATTTGGTTAGGACTACCTTAATCAAAATACACACTTCTAAAATGTGGGCAAAATATGTGTATGTGGATAATTATGCACATAAATATATATTTGCGTATTTAATTACATCTGTCAGTAACCAGAATAGTTTTTGGTTAATGCTAATACTTGTATGAAACTTGTCTCTGACTCACATTTTAATATGGTTTGATATTCCTTTAACTTTGAAGAGCTGCTGTTTCTGAGGGGTTTTTTTAACTTTAAAATACTTCTTTAATATAGATAGAGTAGGAGAGAGGCTGAAAATCATATTTCTATAATTTTACTCTTTCCCATATCAAATTCTGAAGAAAGCAGAGTGGGTTGCCTGCCAAAAAAAAATTTTAACTTTTAAAATTCTAGAATTTTCTCCACTAAATAAGAAATTGTAAGAAGACTTACAATTTCTTATTTGGTTTATTCTTACAATAAGAAAGTGTAAGGGAACTACTTTACCTTGTACCTTGTAAATGAAAACTGTAGGTTGCTAGACTTGACTTACAATTAGCTCGTGCTGATTAACTTCATTCTGATCTCAGTCTGCCATTCTCTGGTCTTACACACCAGGAAAGATGAATCCAGTCTATTCAGGCCCTGCTAAATAGAAATGTGTATATAAGCACATTTGTTAACTTAAGTATGACATGTGGATGCTAAGTGTGCTTGTGGAAATTTCAAAAATATTTTTAATTAGCAAATGTCATAGATGTTCATAGATTAAGAGCATGTACACATAACCCAGCAAAAAAAAAAGCATATGTGCCCCTATAAGATAAAATACATATGTATATTCAGTGTAAGTCACACATATGTGTTTAGTATCTATTGGTTGTTGGACAAGAATAAGTGGAAAGAGGAACCAGGATTTT
>JAWWLV010000144.1:48309735-48351583 GCA_035041135.1 Platyrinchus mystaceus
CAGTGTAAGTCACACATATGTGTTTAGTATCTATTGGTTGTTGGACAAGAATAAGTGGAAAGAGGAACCAGGATTTTATGGGTGTTAGTTTCTGCTATATCAAGGGACAAAATCATAACTCCAGTTTTTGTGTTCTCCAGTATATACTGGAGATAGTAGCAAAAAATAAAAATACATTTTTATAAAGATACTTACAGAAATCTCACAGTAGTACCTCACAGTCTCAGATGAATTTGTCTTCTAATATTACTGTGAAGCAGGGAAGTCAATTTATCTTCTTTTCGCAGACAGGGACCTGAGGCGCAGAGAGGCTAAAGCCCAGATTCAGACAATCTGAATGCCAGTTAAATCTCAAAGTCTTGTGTTTCCAATTGGCTAGGTGCCTCTGGCACAATGTCCAAGGTCATATAGGATGTCTGTAGCAAAACTGAAACTGAATCTAATTTTTTCTCATCCCAAAGTAAGGCTCTAAATCACAGGATGACTATTTTTTGGTGATGTCTTTGTATCACCTAGAATCAAGCGGTAGCTTCCATCTGTCTGGTTTACCTCTGTTACTCAGAATTACTTTCACATGTTGAAAGGTCTCAAATATGCAGGTATAGTTTAGTTTAGGAATTTTTAAGTCACACAATTCAAGCAAGATACACTTAGTATATGTGCAGTGAATTGATCTCAACTAACAGAATACAGTGGCATTTACATTCCAATTACATGGAAAACTATGCTGATTGCACTGATTTTGCATTTTCCAAATGCTCTCCTCTATAGCATGCAGTGGATCAGTCTGAAGGAAACTTCAAATTAAACCTTATAAGCAGGAAAAATCTAAATAATATTTGAAGCAAAAAATTCATATCCATGTTCTTCTTCAAATAAAAAAGTACCTTGTCTGTACACAACTTGAGTAATTTAATCCCCACAATAGCAGATTTTTGGGGACAAAGAAACAGCTAAGCAAAATGCCAGGATCCAGGTTAACCACTAACATGAAAAAAATTCCAGTGGTTTTTGGTTTTAATCAGAACAGACTCGCTTGATTAGCCACCCTGAAATCCACGCTGCTCATTCCTGAAAGTAAGACAAGTAAATGCAAGTAGGAACATTGACATTCACATATAGAAAAGAATGTGAACACCAGATGAGAAGAGAATTTATAGTCTTTAATGAACATATGCTGTGACAGGATAAAATATACTTCCAAATTTATTTATTGTTTTATTTCATATAAGTTCATGTTTCTGGGGTTTCAGCTGTGCATAAACATACTTGTTTTCAAATAGCTATGCTTTACCTACATTTACTAACAGATGTATGTAAGAGTGAACAGAAAGTGTTTGGTTGTGTGATTGTTAGGGTAAATGAGATTATGGGAATCTCCATTATTGCAATTCAGAAGTGAATTCAAGTGCTTCATTCAAACCGTGTGATCCAGGTCTGACCCCAACACAAAACAGAAATACAGCCTGGATGCTGGAGGTGGGAAATTCTCTCTCTTGGAGCAAGTCTAGGAAAAATTGTGTTTGGAGTCCACTTCTCTCCATAATAGTTTTCCACTCAATTGACAGTTGACCCTGTATTGTGCTCCTCAGTATCTCTGCCCTCTGAGAAGCTTGGCTAATGATCAGAATCTCAATATTTTATTCCAAGAGACAAGTACCTAAGAAAGGTGTCAGAGGATTCAATGTCAAGATTTATGAACCCTCTCCAAATTTACCTATGAAGTCTCAGTTCTTTAAGATACCCTCCTCAGATGTGGTGATGTCATATATGTATATATTATAGCTGGATTTCACTGATGACTTTTCAAGAAGTAGTTCTTACTAGTTCCACTTATCAGAATTCATGGTGGCTAAGAACTTACTGTTAGGTAACTTTCTTTTCATCAGTAATGTAGTTATTGCTTTAGTTATTAAAGATGTCACCAGCAAATTATTCCTGCCTTGAATCTCTTTAAAGAATCTCAGTCTGTGTGGTACCGGCTGCCTGTGGTTTATTCTCATGCAAGCAGACATATATCTCCAGAAATTGTATGCATTAGTAATAAATATACCAAATATTTTCTAACAAGAAGCAGATACATATTTTTAAACTATTAAAAAACCCAGTTTAGTTTATCATTTACAGCTATAGCTCAAGCAATCTGTGATGATATTGTAAGAAACAACAAGTTATCAGTCAAGTAAGGCAGATAACTACTGTCCAACCAAGAATTTCTCTTGCAGTTCACAGCCCCAAACCGAAGAAAATAGCACAATAAAGCTTTTCTTAACTGTCTCCTAGCTCAACACTAATCCTCCACGGTACCTAACATCCCACAGTCTTAGCTATAGTTCTCACAAATTCGTTTCACTTAGCTGAACATGGGTCCGTCACCTCTAAAATTGGCTTACATAAAGAGTAGAGAACTGGGTTAGATGTCTAACTTTGGAGCTACTCAGGTATACATAATTTTCTTCACTTCGAATCTTAAGTTGATTCATATTCAGAAACATTCAAAAAACTTCCAGGGATGTGTAGGTTGTTAGAGTTCTTTCTGTTGCCTTTGAAGTAGAAATGTTTTTAACGGATTGGCTCATTCAAAGGGCAGAAAGCAGAACCGTCTGACTGATTTCTATTTCATATGCTCCCAAACTTAGAATCTTGTCCTACACTATGCTACTGATAACCATTTCAGATAAACTTGCTTTATTCTGTATATCCATGTCACCAAAGGAGTGAATGCCTGCTTGTACACTGAAGCAGGGAATGCCACTACGAGTATTAGGCTAAATTCAAAATCTAAATATGAAGATGTGGGTAAAGAGAACAGCTGGATGACATTTTAATACATACAACTCATGACCACGTATTATATGTGTTTATATTTATCTTTTTTTTTTTTTTTCCTTTGGATAGTGGAAGAAGAGGTCTCTTCTTGCAGTTGTATCCTCTTGATCTTCACGCAGATTTCCTATGGTCAACAATTAAAATTCCTTTTCCTATACCCTTTCCAGTAAAAAAGGGAGCTGATTTATTTTTTTTTTTTATCTTAAGGAAAGACTAGATTTACTTGATAGATAGTCTTTCATGTCATATAAGAATTGTGAAAAATTTAGATTTATTAATTTTACTAATAGTTTTAATATTATATAACACAATATAATTTTCATTTTATTATATCCCACTCTCTCATGCATACGTAGGAAAATCTGTTATGGGAGACCCAGTATCCCATCCGGTCTGTTCCCCATAGCCTAGCTGACTATGTAATTCTTCTCACTATTTTTGAATATGTTTTATTTTTTGTTTTTTAAAAAAAATCTGTCACCTTGCATAGAATTTCCATCCTGAACTCAAGTAAACTTCTGAACTGAAATGTTTTTATCCCAAAACTTCCCTTTTTTTTTTTAATCCCAAAGCTTTCCTTTTAATTAAATGGTAGGTTGGATGAAATACTTTTACACAAAACTCTCCCTAATTCTGTCGCATTATATTTATGGCCTAAATTTCTTAAACATGTGAATGGTGTTAGAAACTAGTTGGATCTTCACATTTTATGATTTCCATATTATGCTCTTTATTTACAAGAATGCAAGATCTTATGTGGGAAAAAAACCAAACCAAACTAAACCAAACCAACAAACAAAACAAAACTGTCCAAGAGAACATATTTGGCAACATTTTTGGGCCTTTTGAAGACTGATTTTCCAATTTGTCATGAATTAATTTCTATAATACAGTATAGATAGGTTTATAACAGATAATACAATACAATAGATACAGATAATATAACACAATATAATGTATAATATATAAATACTGATAAAATGGAAAGTGCTGACCACATCTTTGAGTCCTGGCCAGTACCTGCCTCTCTTAATATCAGACCTGTGGGAACAATATCTCTTCAATATCAGGATATAGGGCCTCCTTACTCTTCTGGGAGGTTAGACATATCCCTGTGAAAATGGCGTAAAGTAAAAAGCCAAATTAATTGTGAGATCATTTTCTTTCCTATCAGAAACTTATTGATAGGGATGGCTTTTCTTCAATTCTTTTTACTCCCCAACACGACATTTCTATGCTGTGTAACTGTAGTTGCTTTTACTCATAGTAGGCAATGACAATTAGCTGATAAAAACAAAAATCTGGTAAATCCTGCTCCTTTTAAGTGGTGCTGTGGATAATAAAAATATGATGCTGTTCTTTACTTAATAATGGCAATTTCTGACACATGAGCACAGCTCAAAATTTAATGTAGCACAAACCTGTGCAACTAAAAGCTAGAGTATGACTAATACTCTAAAGTGCCATTCATTTAATTAAAGGGATTATCCAGAGAAAATTTCTACTAATTACAAACCATCAATCACAAGAAAATATAATCTTTAACTTTTTAAAAGTTAGTAGATGATTCAGCTTCTGTCTTTATTGCACTTACATAGACCAAATACAGCTGGAAATACCACTGTTAGTGTTAAAAAGTTTACTGAGTGATTGTTTTCTGAAGTGCCATTTGTTTCACAGGTGTTTCAAAGGAGCATCTTGATTTTCCAAACGTACAGCTGAGCACTTGTTCTTCTCAGAACTCTACATGGCATCATCCAAAGCTCAAGATCATCCAAATAATAGAAATAATGTAACTCCAGTAATACAAGGTAATTCATTGACTAATTTATATTCCCCAAGAGAGAAAATTAGCTTACGCTAATTTTGGTCTGCTGCAGCTACAAGAATTACCTTATTTAATGTTACTATGCCACTCCCTCTGATGTACTCCTGGTTGCGATGTAGCCATAGCTAATGGTAGGATTATTCCAGTTCAGCAAGAGGGAAAATGCCTTATATCTTACAGCTTTTGCCATTTGAGTTGCTTGTTTATAGAGGATGGCAATACACGGAAACTGCTATTTGCTACAATGGTTGTCAAATGTATTCAGAGTTATCACTTTATATTTTCTGAGTTATATTGCCCTCTCTCTCATGTACTCTTTCCACTTCAACACCCAAAATGTGATCTGAATTACAAGAGACACCTCACATAAGAATATACCAAATTTACATAATTTCACCCCTGGCTCTTGCTCTTTTTATAAATCAAGTATTTATAGTCTAAGGGCAGCTATATAAACCTTTAGGAACCTGAAAGATAAATGGTGGATACATAAATGGAACAAAATATGCCTAATATGACAGCATTATAAAGTTGAATACTCAGTGGATCCAAAGTCCATTTCATAGGTTTTAGAAAGATGGGCATCTTACAATGAAAAATTTACGTCTTGTAGATCTTTGATAATGGAGTCAGACATCAATGACAGCGTATTAATGAACTATGCTTTAAATGTTAATAGGTGACAACTTTATTCAAAGGGAAGAAAAAAATCCTGAAGTCATTTTTTCTATTTTTATTACTGTGTGCAATGACTGCTTAAAATGTTCAAGAAATTAACACTCAACTCCATTTTTAGTTATTAACCACATTTATTAAGAATCATTAACTTAGACTGATGGAATTTTATTTCAAGAACACAGCAGTGCAGATAACTTGGTTTGTCTTAAGCTTTTTTTTAGCAGACTTTTTATAGATTTTTTTTTTCTTCTCACCCTTGTACCTATTGCATCCTCTTGGAAACTCATAATGACAATGGTTTAAACTAATGTGAAAAGGGTTTCAGAAGAATTTCGTTGACTAAGTCTAGAAAGTAAGTTTGATTTTCAGTGACTTTCAAAGGTACTTGGCACGTAGGCAATATGAAAGAATGTCTTTATTGGTGTTGTGAGGTGGACCTTGGCTAAGGGGACAAACTCCCATCCAGCCACTCATTCATTCAGGATGGGGAAAAAACTATGGTGGAAAAGCTCTTGGGCTGAGAAAAAGAAAAGGAGTCAAAATTAATTTAATTTGTTACCTTTTAAAATAGATTTGGGTAGTGAGAAACCAAAGCAAAACAAAAAAACAACAGAGAGAAAAGGCAAAAAAACCCCAACACCTATCTTTTCCCAGCCTCAACTCTAATCCACTCTGATTCCTCTACCTTCTGCTCCCACTAAGAAGTGTGGAAAGGACAGGGAGTGGGGACTACAATCAGTCAGTACACAACATTTCTTCTTTTCATCTTCCTCTTCCTCACACTTATCCTATACTCCTATGTGGGCCGCAGTTCCTTCAGAAACACCTCACTGCTCCCTCCACTGGCTGCAGAGGAATCTCTGTGCCAGAGCCTGAAGCATTGCTGTCCCATTCTTCTTCACCAAACTTGGTGTTCCCTCTGCTGTCTCTCACTCTTTCCTGCTTTCTCCACTCCTTTCCCCATCGTTTTATGTCCTTTCTTACTTTCTAAGTGGCATCACTGTCTTGGCTGAGGGGCTCATCTGGGTCTGTTTGGACAGGCTGGAACTGATGTCTCCAGCATGGGGAAGTCACTGCTTCTCCTCACAGAGACAGCCCTGAAGACCCCACTGCCAGGCCCTTGCCATGGACTCCCAATACAATTTCTCTTTACACATTTTTGCTAAAAAATGAATGCAGTTATTTAGGATGTTATTATTTCAACACATCAGAGAAGAAGCAGTCTAGGAGGTTCCTAGAGTGTGTGGAAGATAAATTCCTGACACAGCTGGCAAGTTAACCTACTAAACAGGAGGAGGTCATAATCTCCTAAACTGGGCTCTTCTTCCTCCACTAAGATTGCAGGTGTCTGAGGTATCTCCAGAGTGCCACCATCTGCTTTAGTTAGGGTGTGAATTCAATTCCACTGACTTTAGTTGCCTAAAACTAGGCATATAATGTTCATTTTTCTATGTTTCTACCTGCCTACTATACAATACATTATATGTGCAAAAAGTATTTCTGGAGAGTGAGACAGGATCATAAAATGAGATGGATCACTCTCTGCAGGTATTTCTCTCTTGCTTCATTAACTGTAGAAGATAAAGGTGATGAATCTATCTACCCCTGAATATATATAGAATTAATAGGAAATAATGGATGCCTCTATTACATTAAGTTCCAGTTCACCTAGTTCTCTTTGGAAATACTCATGTTCTGTCTAGGAGTCAATTGTTGGAGAACTCAAACAAAAAGACAGGGAAGTGGAGTCCAAACATTCCTCAGCATGAGGGGAGAAGAGATCACATCCATAATTCTCTTATTTCAGGAAACACCATTAGGTAGCCTAGGTACTTCTGTACTCCATCAGGCTGATTGTTGCCTAGGAATGAAAGACTAAAGGTTCAGGGAAGCAACAAGTAAGAGTGACTCTGAATTTTGCATAGTGGTCATAGCACAGAATAGGAAGACTGTGTCCTGCTGCTGTGCCAGAACAAGAACAGGAACAAAAGATTTAACAGTTTAAATAGTCTAATGTAATAGGCACAGACATACAAGCCTTCTGGAATTCCAATGCCATCACAGCAGCTTGTGCTGGGCTCTCTTCATGCCTCTTTTCTTTTTCATGCCCATTATGCATGATACAGAGAAGAAATAGTGGAATTGGAAATGAAGTCACCTGGAACAGCCATAATCTACCTGATAAACTGCTTGTATGTCTTGATTTAAGTTAAAATAAATAGATATTTCACTTCTTAATAATCAGGAAGCCACTATGGAAAGATAAGATTATTAACACCCAGCACCCCTGCAGTTTTATCAATGTTCCACTCCTCAGTACTAAGTACAGAGAATGCATGGAAGAAAGACTGCTAGGGAACTCTGGAAGGGAAGTAGGTTGTTATTTCCATAAGAGAGGTACCACTGAACACACAGGTGATTTTACTGTGTCAAGGAGCTTTTGAGGTAAGTCCTGGACTGTTCAATATCTTTAAGTGCCTAGACACTTCTGAAGAGCACAAAGTCTGAATGAGATATACTATGTATTTATGTCCTTCACAGAGTCTCTAAAAACCCCAAACCATTAGGATGAGTACTTTTTAAATTATTTTTGATATTATTAAAAAATCAGTTATCCTTAATAATTATTATAAAGTAATAAGTAAGAACATCACACCCAGTAAAATTTCATAATTACAAAAGTAAAACAACTACTCATACATCCTTCAAGATAGTTGTTTTGACTTTTCTTGTTTTTGTAGAGTCATTGCTTAATTGGCAATCAAAAGAAAAATACAGCAGCTTGTTAGACCAAAGAAGACTAAACCATAAAGATTTCAATTAGCTGTCTGAAAGGACTGTGTGGTAGAATATAAGTAAGCACTTTCAGTGTTATCTTTTCTTTCCAGTAACATATTACTTTTTCATTTATTTATAACAGGGTTTTTTTACATAGTCACTGAATAAGCATTTAGTCAAAGGTGTTTTCTTCCTTTATTACTTTTACGATCCTCCACCTAATCAATTCATCCTACAGGGGCCAAAATTTTCTTGATTTTTCAATCTTAATTTTCAAATGCAATTAATTCACTCATAAGATTTCTAAGATGAAGTATTTTTTATTTTTCATTTTCCTATTTTCAACCAGTAAAAATTAATTTTAAATGTTTGAAGAGCACACACGTGTTATTCAGTTCTAGATCAAAACACATCTTCAAATGGATTTAAATGCTAAGAAAACTGTACCTCAAAACTGCCTTACATCAGACAGAATGCAGCTTGCATGTATGGGCTTTTTAAAATCAGAGTTAAAATGCACTTAAGTTTCATATGAAAACAGTCACAAATTAGTAAAGGGATGTTGTAAAGTATGTTGTAAATGTATCTTCCTGTTTTGGATATCAGTCTGGAAGATACTACTGAAAATGCAGACTTCCAAAGAATAAAAATTCATTTTACCCAATCCACAGGCTGTACAAAAGCATCATGAATTATTTTACTAATGATGTTTTTCTAGTCTTTGCTTTTATGATTGATCAATTGCAAATGACTTGTGTCATTGTGTTCCTCCATCACATCATGTTAAGAGTCAACATAACAGAACATGACTGATTCAATTGAAAACTTCAAAAAGATAATGTAGGCAAAAAATGTGGTCAAAGCCACTGTGGTTTGGTTTAGAAACCTCTTCAGTCACTGAAGCTTCATGCTATCTTTTGTTTTCTCGATCCACATAACAACTCCATAGTGCATGATAATAATTTTGTTTTCATCTGTCACATTTTTAGGCTCATGATTTTACCAAACTAGAAAAGAAAATCCTGGAAAATTGAATTTCTGTACTAAAATCTGCACCACTTTTTCTATTACTCTCTATGTGCTATTTATTTTTTGATACAAAATATGTATAGACACACAGAGAAGAAGTAATGCTTAGGCCACATTTAAATATTACTGTTAAAAAATCTTTAATTATGAAATTCAGTTATTTATCATAAATTCTGTAGATAAGTGGTTTGAATAGGGAAAAAAATCCTATTGACACAAATATTTTTCCCAATAATTTCATATAGATTGAATATATTCTAAAACTGTTATACCAGATTTTTGTAGCTGAGGCATAAAAGGATTTAAAAACCATATGTCAGAACTACAATTTGTGCCATTGTAGCAATTGGAAATACAGTGACAAAGTTAATTTGTTACGTACATTACAATACAAGATCAGATCCTCATTGTAGAATCACTTGGAGAAATAAAATTTGTCCTAGGAAGCAGAGGCAGAAGTGATAACACCTGAAATCTCGTTAGCTACTGAAGCCCAGTATTCCATGCCATTGATATCCATAATTCCCAGTTCACCTGCTGTTTAGCCTTGTAGCTGTCTAAAGACTTCAGCTGTTTAAAGACATCACAATCTTATTTGAGTACATTCAAGCCTAGTACTTAGATCAAATTATCTTTAAGTCTAATTACATTTGTTGTAATGTGTTTCAGTGTTGATCAAGACAGAGTGAGAATTGTTCTATGGCTAGGTTGTACTTGCACCACCTGACAGGATACAGTGATTTTCTATGGGGTGCTATTATGTTTTCCATGATTTTTATCTCACAAGCAACAAGCATTCTTCATGCCTAATGTATACGCTAACATAAGAAGTCCCATAACCAAGGATTCCCAATCCTTCCCATGCATTTAGGCCCACATTTACAAAGTATTTCAGGCTTTGTCATTTTGAGTGTTGTAGCACTGTCCCCAGGAAGGGAATTCACAGGCCTGAACTAGTTGCTTTCCTTTCCTAAGCAACAGAGGGGAAAATTCACCATCTATAAAGCTTCATTCCCTATGATCGAACAGTTTGTGTTTGGCAATGCTTAGGCCTGCCAAGAGTGCCTGATAAACTTTCTTTACCTCTTGTACCTGTGACAAATGGTTGTACAAATCTGAGATTTCAGTCCCACATGCCTTCCTGGGTGGAGGTGCTTGAGGTAGGCTGGAAAGGGAGCTGGCCATATCTCTTCCCTTCACACTTGCCCCCCAAAGTCAGATAAATTCCTTCCTCACCAGACAGAAGTTCAAATCCATATTTCTCTATCTTCCAGGGTAGTGTGATAGTCCATGCCAGGGTTCTCCATCTAAGCTATTGAACTATCAGTGCTTATGGCAATTTTCTGAGATGCAAAAAGCAGTGAATTTTTATACTGAGGAAGATGTGTCCATGTCTTTTATTTTCTTGGCAGGATTTCAAATCAATATGAAACTACTGAAAAACCAAAGTATTTCCTATTATATCAGATACCTAAGCTTGGGCTGTAGGCATTCAGGTTGTTCAGCATCTATCTACTACAGTGATTTTTTTCACACAACATAGGTACTTAAATTGCACCAAAGTGAAATGCTTTAAGCCTTTTCAGTTACAAACACTTCAATACTATTATTAGCACTGTTTGCCAGCACAAAGGACAGCTGAAAGTACTAAAATCTTTTTCCCTTCCAAAACAAGCAAACTGACTAAAAGTGCCATAGAGTGAATGGTCTCCTAATGCCCTGGCCTGTGATAACCTTCAAGCCACACCAAGAAACTATCTGGAAAAATACCTGACATAGAACAACACCAAGCATTGGACTGTGGTGTAAATTTAATAGTACAATCAATCCGAGTCTGAAATTTCAGGTATGCTCTCAGGTACCAGTGAATCTGGTCCCTGATTCAGTGCTTGATATGGGCATCATCTTGTAAATTTGAGACAGGTTTTAGAGCCAGAAGCAAGCAAGATAGAGGAGGAACAAAAAGTGACACCAGAGCAGCATGAGAGAAAGAATAAAATCAGAACTCCTGAGCTACCAGAAGTGCCCTGAAACAAGTGGTATACTCTTTCTGACTACTTGTCAGTGCCTGAGTGAAATTACCATGATTACACAGCAACTTGAGGTATTGCATTGGGATTTTCGAGTACCCAACAACTTGCATGTTAGTGATACATGACATGACTGTAAAGTTAAATCCTTTTAAAATGTCAAATCTATTTTAGCTTGTGATGGAGGAAATATTATATCCTGGTTATAAATTATGCCTGATTTTCTTAGTCGGAAATCTATTTGGTAAGAGACAAATAATAATGGTTATTTATTCAGTGCCTTTAAATATGGAGCTGTCTAAAATTAGTACTTCAAAGAGTGTAAGCAAATAGAAATAGAACAGAGAGCATTAAAGCAGGAATATATATATTAATATAGTGATCATATTACTGATGTTAATGATTGATGTGATCAAAGCTAAAAATTACTTCTGGCAGTTGAAAAGGACTGTACTTATAGCTTTCTATAATATTCACGGTATGTGGAATTGCAGAAAACAAATAAATACCCTGTAGTGAAGCCTTGCCTATACAGCAAAGACTTTAATTAATTTCTCCATTTAAAGATTTACTTAGCATTTCAATAAATCTGGAAATGTGTTGTAGCATTGGAAGAAAGGTGGTAGTAAAAACATTATGAAATAACCTATTTCTTCTTTGGGAGGGTGTCCTAGCTGAAAAACGAAAATAAAAACGAATGGATGTTGAAAAGTAGTTTGGAATGAACAGAATATAATTTACTTTAGTTAAAGTATCTTGGCTAAGATGAAAAAAATAATGAAGAGATCAATTACTGTCAAGTATCTTGACCATTGTAAAGCCTGTGAAATCCAATGTTGATTTTTAACCTTACACCCTTAAATCAATTTAATCTTCTAAATGCTAACATGCAGCCTGACCTTCCCATTGACTTCAGTAAGTTTCAGAGACTATAAAACAAATTTACGAGTTTCCATTTGATTAATTCTGTGACATCTTTATGTTGGTTTAAGTATTTTGGTGCCGCTCATCCAGTAATAGAGCAGCAAGAGAAGAGAATATAGAGAATATATAAAGTTTTCTGAGCTCTGAAAAGGTGACATTGATAATCAAGCCATACTTGATCTAATTCCTGTTATTTTTTCTGCTACTGATGTTCATTCTGGAGTAAGAATAGATGGGGAACAGTTAGCATTTCACATATTTTTTATGTTTGAGTCTAATTGATTTAAATTATATCTGGGTTTACTTCAGCAGAAAACAGATCGAAAATATTCTGTATCAACAAAAATAAGGAAGCATCCTCACGAAGTAAAAATCTTCCTAACTGTATATTTTCTTCATGTTTCTTTGAGGAGTATGTTTGGCAGATAGAACAGATACTGTCTTGAAAGACATTACAACAAACTCTCTCTTGACTGCTTTCATAACCAAATCTCAAAAAACTTATTTTTCATACTAAATAAAGAAGTTATTTAACAAAGTGTTATTTCAATATTAAAACAATCAATCAGTAAACACATGCCTTCAGGTTACAGCCCCTGAACCAATACCAGAATTTTAAAAAATGCTTTTCCAGAATACTGTCATTAGAGACTTCAACAGAATTTCAGTCCAACAAACTAAAAATCTCTCAGGACTTTAATGGTGGTTAAACACTGGAAGAAGTTGCCCAAATTTTCATCCTTGGAGACATTCAAGTCTTTACTAGAAACGACCTTGAGCAACTTGAGCTAGTTACACCTTTTTCAAGCAAGGAGTAGGCTTAGGTGATCTCTGAAGGTTCCTTTCTAATTAAATTATGGATTATGATTCTGGCATGACCTTAAAGATCTAGAATAGGATTGCAAAGTATGAAGTACAAGAAGTTTTGTGGGACAAGGGAGGGATACTGAGAGGAAACACATGGCTTGAAGGGCAAAAAAAGTCATAGGAACATTACATGCCATGTTACGGTATTCAAGGCAGTCCAGAAAGCCAAATAAAAAAAATAGCCTTGTGGGCTGCGATTGAGTTAAATATTGGCTTAGTTTATTTTTGTCTGTTATGCAGGCATTATTCTTTAGCATTTATCTTTGAAAGAGATTTTTCTTTTTCTGTTTTAGTGTAAATGGCTGTTGTGGAATAGCAACATTGAGGTGTCTATTAAATACAGCTTACACAAATAAAAAATTGTTGACATAGATTTCTGAACATGTTGCTGATATTAGTCTCACTTGTATATGGTTTGTAATTTTTTTATGTCCTTATTTATTAAATGGGATTCAACTTACATGTAACAGAAAAAAAAATTATCTTTTTTCTGTGATACTGAGGAAAAGAATTCCTTAAAATTGTAATTTAGCATATCCTGTAGTAGCTCACTGCAAGTTATCAATTGAGCAATATGAAGAATATTCAGGAATGTAATCTTAGATTTAATTATTAATGCTTGACACTGAATTCAAATTTACCTTTACTGTTTCTAAAATATTATTCCATTTGGGAATATACACATTTTTTTATGGTAATAATATCTTTTTTTCATGTCTTTCTAACAACATGGTTGATCATTAAGTAACAGAATGACTTGCCAGAAGTGACTAATTGATTAAGAAACCCCTAATTTATGCCTTTCTCTGCCTTACAGATTTCTTAAAATTTAGGTGGTCTGGTGGATGTCACACACTGCTACATTTGCTATAATGCTAGTAATATTTATTAATGAAATAATGCTGAGCAAGAAATACAGTTTAATGAACAGAGTTAAAAATATAAAAAAATGGTTACTTAAACTGAGAAATGTTTCTTTGAGTTGGTTCATCCAAAGTAGTGACCCGAGGTGAGTCATTCAATGTGTTTTTTTAGCTATTGGCACCACAGAGTGTTGAGTAATATCAGAGGAACCAGTATGCTGGTGTGTGAGCACTGGTGGGATTCCTGAACCAAACATTACTCCTAGTTTTTTCCTTCCTGCTACTCATAGAACCATAGAATGCCCCGAGTCGTTAGGAACCTTGTTCCAACCCCTCTGCCATGGGCAGAGATGCCTTCCACTAGGTCAGAGCCCCATCCAACCTGGCCTTGAACACTTCCAGGGATAAGGCATCCACAACTTCTTTGGGCAACCTGCTCTAGGCCTCACCACCATCACAGTAAAAAATTTCTTCCTAATATCTAATTAAAACCTACTCTCTTTCAGTTTCCCCCATTTCAAGTCATTGCCCCTAGTCCTGTCACTACATGCCCTTGTAAATAGTCCCTGCATTTTCTTGTAGGCTCCCTTTAGGTACTGGAAGGCCAGTCTCAGGTCACCCCAAAGCCTTCTCTTCTCCAGGATGATCAATCCCAATTCTCTCAGCCTTTCCTCATAGGAGAGGTGTTCTATTCTGTAATCATCTTGGTGACCCTCCGCTGGACTCATTCCACCAGGTCCGTGTCCCTGCTGTGTTGGATATCCCAGAGCTGAATGCAGAACTCCAGGTGGGGTCTCACCAGAGTAGAGGAACAGAATGATTTTGACTGCTGTGCAACTATATGACGACTCACTAAGCCATTCTTGATGAATTGGAAAGAAATCACTCTCTGAAGCCTTAAAAACAAAGCCAAGCAAAACCAACTACTTTAATTCTTAAAACCAGCCAGTCTTTTCTTACGCTTTCTAGTTAATTAAAAAGACTGATTAATCATAGCTCTGAAACGCCTATCATTCTTACTTTGAACGTTCTACCTTTCTAATAAAGTATTGAAGTAAGAAAACACTTTTCTGGGCTTTTCTTACTTCTCTTTGCCTTCAACTCTTTTCATATACATAGAAGGAAGCTGTCCCAGTTCCAAGTGTCAGATAGTGCGAAAGGAACAACGCATCATTTCTTGAACAAAATATCTATTATTTTGAATTCCCAGAGGAATCTTAAGGAAAACTGAGACTACAGACTTCTAAGAAAAAAAAAACTTCTTCCAGGATCAGTTGTTCTTCACATTGACTAAAGACTTCAATGCAGTGTCTGGGTTTAGTAATTTCACAGAAAATTTTGAAAAAGGGAGATTCCTGGATCTTAGTTATGGTCCCATGAAATTATCAAATATATCATTAAGGTTTCAAAAGGCATATCTTTAGGAACTTTCCTGGCAAGACAATCTTTAACCTTCATCAGTGCAGGCCCTCTGCATTTCTGTCTTTCTTTCACAGGCTTTCCACCTCTAATGAAGTTGAACACTTTCAATATTGGGAAAAATGACCTGTGAAACACTGAATTATACAGTGTTTGTAGCATTACAGAACAGTTATTTTTGTAGAAAGGAGGGGGATGCTGAGGTGATCATCTGTTCAGCTCTATTAAGCTTCTATCTTTCATGGACCTTAGCTTACCAAAGACTTTCTTGCTAAAAATACAGCTAATGCCAATCACCATGGTTTCATGAAAGAGAGGTCTTTTCAAAAAAATATGTTACCTTTCTAAACAAAATTGTAGGTCCACTTTGTAAAAGCTGCTAGGATGATAGTGTATACTTCAGCTCTTTATCACATGGTATTTTGATTTGAGAGCTTGCATTGTAAGGAATGAAGTAACACTTCAAAGAGAAAAATTGCTGAGAGATCTTATAAAGTTATAGTAAATGGCTAGACATTCTCTAGTGGGATGCATTTCTAGCAGACCTTCCTTGGTTTGATTCTGTTTAAAATCCATGTCAGCAGTCTTGCAGGGCCACAAAAATAAAACAAAGGCTAGAAGACAAGTCTCGCAATTTAAATAATTCAATTTATTCAATTTATTAAAGAAAAAGCTGAGATATGACTCGACTGATATGTATACTCACAGTTAGAAGAAACACCTGAGAGAGAGGAGCTTTTCAACTTCGAAGGAAATGAATAACAAGATTCAGTGAATGAATACAGAAGTTAGACAGATTCAGCATTGAAAGTAAATAGTGTGGTGTAATTAAAGATTAGGACAGCTACTATGAGAAAATCTGCAAGCCTACACACAAAGGAGGTGTGTTGAGATGATCACAAATGGCACAATATAGACTTTCTGATGAAATACAACATAAAAATTGGTATTTTCAGAATATATTGCATATGGTGTATTGGTTTTTTAAATAAAAACTACAATGTATTTCTTAATAGCAACTTTTATTTGAGATTAAAGAGAGGCAGTTATGTCCTAGGATTGACTACACATATCAAATGTTCTATTTGTAATACTTACGAATATTTCTTTTATGTTCCCCCTCCGCTTCCTTTTACCTGTTCCATATTAGTGGTGCTGACATTTCTATGCTTCAGGTTACGTATTATCTTCTGACTTTATTTCTGAGATGATGCAGCTTTGCTACATGATATGGTTTGCATTATAGTAGTTGTCAAATCTTAGGAAATACCACAGAACTTCAACTCTTTCTTAAATAGGAACTGAGATGAAAGATGCAAACCACTGGATATAGCCTTGTCTGCCACTCCACAAAATACCTTCATAGTATCAATTTAAATAGCATAGTCACTGCATTCTGCTGTACTCCTTCTTAGGGGAATTTGTCTCCTAGTTAAATCTCCTGACATATAAGTAGATGTCTTAGATTAGGAAGCGTGTGTGAGAGACACTCCATCAGACTTTCATGAAACTCTCCCCAGAATACAGTATGATGGACCAGCTATTTTTAATTTGTGGCCTTTCCATTAACTATCATAGATCCCAGAGGAAAATTTATCATCTGAGCAGATAATCTACTGATCCCAGACTTATTTTAGTCTTTTTTTCTGATTCCCTCCAGAATCAAGAAACCTCTCCTGTGTATACGTCCTTTAAACTCCCCTGAATTTTGTCTGCCTTGGCTCTGAGCCATCTAATGCATATCACATGCAAGGATTTGTTTGTTAGTTTTCTTTTGTTTTTGAAAACTTGTAGGGTTTCTGATAAATTTAGAATTCACAATGGAAAGAAAATGGCAATTCCGAAACTAGTGGGCACCACTATGTAAGTTTCTCTGTTGTGTGTGCTGCATGTACATTGAATGACATGATGCATTCTAGCTCAGTCCTGTACATCCTCTACACTTTGAAGAATTTCTTGCCTCTTTTTGTCAAAAAACAAAAGCAAACAACATTGAAGAAGGAAACATCTTTTTTTTTTTTTTTTATAGCTGTAATCCACTTACAAGGAAAGACAAAATAATTCCCTAAAAAAAACTCTATAGTAAAAAATTAAAACCAAAAGAGAGGCAACAGTTTATAAACTTGCAAATGTACATACAGAAGCATATTTGGATTCTCAAGAGAACAATAATTGTCAGTATAAATTTCATAGCAAGATTTTTAACTAGAGAACTTTTAGGGAGATACTGCTCTGCACTTTGCTGATAATTTCTTAGCCACTTACATTGCACAGAATATGCAAAAGACTATGAAAGTATGGACAAACTGCTGTTTCATTAAATAAAGTTGATGTGTGTGAAAAGCGTGTTTCTGCAGCTACAGTATTTGAATGATTCCTTTGGAGACTGCCAGAGAAGGAGCCAGAAACTGGGAACTTTCTTTAAGGGCACTGGGACTGGTATGTCAGGTTCATGAGCTTTGCAGAAAAGACAGTAGTGCAAAGAGCTGTTCATTTTGATCTGAATTTACAGTGACAAACAAGCATTAAGTTAGACAGCCTGCTCTCACAGAGGCAGCATTACTTTTCTCAAAGATGGTAACCCTTTCTTTGGGGATAAAAACATCAGTTGCTGATGTATTTGGTGTTTCCTGAGTGTTTCCTAACTACTAGAAAAGCAGCTTTCCTTCTCATATATTCTAAGCCCACACCCTGCATCGACACACATTGCAATGTGTCACTGTTTTCACAAAAGTGCAGGATTTGCAAACGTGCAGGGAGCATCATATTTGGGAGAACAGAGCATTTCTCTACCCTGTTGCTCAGAAAAAAATCTGCCCTTCTCTGCATCCTCCCTGAACTGCTGCAAGTCTGACTTCCCTGTGCTAGGTTTTATGACTGGACCCTTGGACAAATGCCATAAGTCCCTCCATACAACTGCAGTAGGACAAGATCATCGTTCATCATAGAGAATAATTGAGTGTAACCAGAACCAGGAGGCTGTAAGCAGGGAAAGATCATGAGGCAGCAACACTTCTTGACTGGCAATTACAACCTGGGCAACACAGTTCCTGTGCTAGAGTTGATGTGACTTTGAGTGTGCGACTATGAAACCGGAGAAAAAGGTTCTATAGTGAGCTGGAAACATCCACGAAAACCACATAAACCTCTGTTATTTGACTTCAAAAATTTTGTCAAGTAAAATTTTGTTTCCTATAGAACTATAAATTCTTTCTTATATAAATGAGAAACAGAGTACCGTTGGAATATCATAGGCAAATATTTTTTTAACTTGGGAGCCTCTCAGTATAGTTCTTTCCTGGATGTTATATTGCAGTTCAACGCCATGTTTAGTACTCCAAGAGGGTTTGATTATGCAAGAGGACAGACATTCTCTCTTCCTGATTCTTTTTCATCAGGAGTTAAGAGTACTTAGAACTTTTTACAACCAAGTGATTTAGAAACACCCAACATCTCCTAATATTGTTTTACTGTATATGGCAGTCATTTTTATAGCCATAGAATTGAGTATTCTAAAATACACTGATTCTCTTCTCAGTTTTTACTAGAAACACCAGGAAGATAAGCACCACAGAGATATAATTTCTTTTTAAATAAAAATTGTAATATCACAGAAAGAAATAGATATGCATTCCTTTAATAGCTGTAGGTTGAAAATTAAAAGGCAGTCATTAAACCATAAAGGTTATGATGCAATTAAGAATGATTTGATGTACTAAAAGAAGTAACACATTTCTAGATGAAACCTTCATCTTTATAAAGCTTATTATAATCTATAGGTACTTACAATAACTGGAATTGAAGTCAGTGACCCAGAAACCTCCTTGTCTGAATTCTTTTCAGTCCCACAGAAATTTCTGAAACATTCCCCAGAGAAACGTGTTATTGTATTGTAAGTGATGTTGCTTATGTTAATAAAGAACAATACATTTTTATTACAATAAAATTTTGGATAGTTACGTCTTTATTTAAATCTGTATTACATTTCTTTTTTTCTATTTGGTTTATGCAATCTTCAATAATTCAGTCATAAATACTTATGTTTCAGATCATGCTTAAAGGAATATGAAATGTTGAAGATCATAGTTTTCTTTGTCTTTGTATGACTAGATTTGTTTTCTAATTTTATTGACTTAATATGGCATATTGAATGCAAAAAATATCCATTTTCTATATTTAAATAAACGTGAACGTGGCCAGTCTTTACGAACAAAGATCTGGGAAAGGTCTTTTTACCTTTCAAGCCTGCGCAATGGATTTTTTTTTTTTAGGTGAGACACAGCCTGCGCTGAACTGAGCCCATCCTTTAATCCTAAGGTTCATCTGCAGGGCCAAGCAGGCTTGGACAATGGCAGTGAGGTCCTCAGGATGTAGGTTTGTTTAGAGTGACCTTCTCTTAGATGGATGGCCTTAGGGGCTGACGAGCTCCATCTGCCCGGGGGAGTGTCCCTGAAGCAGGACCGGGAATCGAACCTGCAACCTCGGCAATGAGAGCGCAGCATCTTAACCGCTAGACCACCAGGGGTCCCCATTTAAATAATTTATTCAAAATATATCATATTTCCATAAAATAAAATGAAAAGCATGAATATTTCATAGCCTGGAAATCATAAATAAAGCATTTTTCTATGACTTTCTGCTACTAAATACTGAAAATCTGATTAATTGCATTTTAAGCTAGATTATTTCTTTGAGTAATGTTATGTTTAGGTGTACTAAAGCAACTGTTTCTTTTGGGTTTTACTTTTTTGCTTATTTTTCTCTTTTTTTGTCTTGTTTCAGAAGGAATATGATAGTGAAAAAAATGCAGAACATCAAAAAAAATCTCTAGCAAAAGAAGTCCCAAGTGTAGGATGGAGTTATAGAGCAAAATCAAAAATAGATGCCAGCACTGTGAGAAAAGGGTCTTTATCAGTCTACCAGTAACATTCTGGCAGAAGTCTTCCCTTAGACTGTGTAGGAGACTTGAACCCTGCTTTTTAGTGTAGAGATGCATAATCTTTATTAGCAACTGATCTCCTTAGCTCTAGTTTATTGTATAAAACAGCCAAACAGTCATAGATTTTGAAAATGCCAGGCATTATGACAAGATCTGCAAATTTCTCTGTTGAAATGGACATAGCAGGGATTTGCTCCTGTGTTCACTACATGAATATTTTAAAACTACTGGCTGTTTTGGGATGGAGTACTTCTGTTTTTTCCCATGAAAAAGAAAAAATATTGCTGCTTGGTTAGCATGGAATGAATATCAATCTGGATATATGAAATATTTTGGGTATAAGGAAAACTGTCACACAATCAGCTCTAGAAGTCCAAATGTAAAATGAAAGTAATCTCTCCAAGGGAACTGCTCTGCAAAGTATGCAGCATAATTTTTCGGAACTTTAGGTAATGTAAAGTTGATATGTACATACATAAAACCCAAATTTAAAATAGATGCATGTCTAAAACTCCATTTAATTCTTTGGCAATTAACAAGTGGAAATTTTTTCTTCAGAAAACTGACTGCAAGAGATCAAAGGTAAATAAGAAAAGTGATAGACATTAAGAGACTTAATAGTATTTTATGTGTGGACACTTTCTCAAGCCACCTTCTTCAATTTCTCTTTAAAAAGCAACACTAACAGAGGCCATTTTGGCTCTTCCTTGTAAGCTACAGGAAGATGGCAGAAGACATTACTGCTGGACAAAAAAAATTGATTCTGTTCACTGTAAACACTTATATTTCAAAGTAAACTTGTTCACAATGGTTAAGAATGAAAACAAAATAATTTTAAGGTTCCTTGAAAATTGGAATTCTGATAAAAATAAGTACAAAGCCAGTGAGAACATTAAAAAATAGTTTTGAGAATAATGTTTCTAAGAGAAATTATAAAATTAGTTGAATACTTGAAACAAAATATGATTATGTCTAAAGTAGAAAATAAAAATATTAACTTTGAATAATCTGAATTTTTTAACTATTTCAAATACAGTAATTTAATATGTGTATGTTGAGAAATCCACCTTTTTTCAGTGAATTTTTCTTTCTGGAACAGTTGTTACAGGAAGTTCTTTTATGGTTAGACATAGCAATGTCTGAGGTTGCCTTACACAGGTGAATTCTGATATACAGCAATCCTACAAGTACAAAATTGGGTATGCGGTCTTCTCACTCTTGTTATGCAATAGCAAGGGGTGCAGAGTCAGGAATCTGACTTTGCTTTAATTTCTGGATTTCCTGATGAAACCTAAAATTGAAAATGTGTAAGAAATAAATCTGTACCATCAATATTGAAGAGAAATAATTTGTATTATAAAATCTGAATTGACTGCATAAAAAAAATCAGTCTGTGATAATGGATGGTTCTTAAGCTTATTGAAACTTCAAACCACTGTAGAAAGATGGAAATTTTGGTGTGGGGAGGCATACACGTGACTCTTATAGTATGGAACCTTTTCTGAGAAAAACATTTTACTTTTCAGTGTTATCAACATATTATTTTTAATTAAGACAGAAAAATATAACTTTCAAATGCACTGTTTTTCCTGATAAAGTAACTGATTTCTTTTGCCTAGGGCTTACAGGCATTCAACATAAGTTGCAGGACTTGGTGATCTTGCAAGAAGGCATGGTTACGTGACTCAGCTCTTCTAGTTATTGCTCTGCAGGAAAGAGGTCTAAAGCTCTCTTTGGCTGACTAACATTCAGTAATCCTTTCAGTATGACTATCACAACTACTGACAACGTAAAAGACTGAAATGGGACTTTATTAAGACATAAAGTTGAAGCATTGCAAAAACATATCTTTCCTGTCAGATTGGTTTCTGATTCCTGTCAAGGAACTACAGAAACAAAAGATCATCCTTTCTACTTCATGATTTTAACACATAGAATTCCACATATCTGTCTTAATAAAAGGATTATGCTTTCCTTTTTGTCTGGGATGTTGACAGCTGCTTATTTGCTTTCCAGTTATGACAGCAAAGAGAAAACTCTAAAATTCTTTCAATTATTTCTTTTGGGAAAGATTGTAGTTTTAGTGCACTGTTCCTCTTTTTATGATCCAGTGATGAGAATGCAAAAATTGGAATAGATGAATTTAAAAATGTTATTTAAAAGAATAATGGCTAACAGTAGTTTAGTTTAAAAAAGGTGTTCTTTGATCCCTGAAACAGTGCTTACTCACAACATATAAGTTAAAAGAACCATAGTCATTCTTGTGCATAACAATAAAACATGATAAAAATTTGACCATAATGTTTATTACTGCTACGGATTTTTTATTGCACTCTATCAACAATTGACTCAGAACTGAATTGAAACACTTCTGGTTTATCTCTAACTGCAGCAAATAACTGATAAACCCTAACGTGGCTGCACATTTTGCATGATTTTCCTTCCCTTTCCTTACATTTCCCCTTTCCCGCTTTTTTAATTTATAGAATCAGCTGTTCTTTCATTTGTCTTCTACCTTTCTTATTCAAAAATTGTTAAGCAGGTTTAAATTCATGTAAGAATGTATCTTCCCAGAATTTCTACCTTATTTTGCAACTTACAATCACCCGCAGTTACCTTTTGTAATCTGGGACCATCTGGTTTTCCATCTTTTGAAATTTCTTGTATAATTACTTGGTGATTTAGTTGCAGTTTTATATTAGCAGTGACAACCTGCTTGTTCTGAATTGCATTTCTCCACTAGACTCCAGAGGATTTATGGGGAAGCGGAGCATCGTTCTCCTGCCCTTTGGCATGTGTGTTCCTTGCTAGCTGGCACACGGAAAAATGTGCTGCAGTGATCCAGCATGGCCAGAATAATTTACCGGTTTGACTTAATTTGTCTATGGCATTAGTTGACATCATCTCTATTACCGTTTTCCTCTTCTGATTTTACAGAGAGAAATTCTTGTCTGCATTCGACTGCTTTAATTCTGTCTTCCATGGCGTACTTTTCAGAAGTTGAAGAAGTTATCAGCTGCAGGTAAGAGCATAATCTTATGTAAGTAGAAGCAAATTGTTCTCTTCTGACCCAGACCATGAACTAAATGTGAAATTTTTGTTGTGTAATCTCCCCTCTGTCTGTCTAAGAGCAGGTACTGATCATTACATTATCTTCAAGCTTGACTCATCCTCATGTGCCCTCCATGGGCCTGCTGCTATAGGCAGATGTGACAAATACAGCACTTCAGGCTTCTGAGATTTCTGTCTGATCTCATACAAACAATTTAGCTAACTGTCATACACAGCTTATCTCTGGTTCAGCTGTGGGAAACCTTTTTTGACTGTCTTGTTTTGAGACCTGGCAAAAACTGGAGTAAGAACTGTTTCTTCTAGTTGCACTCATAAAACTGGTCAGTGCATTTCTGTATTTCCTGGAGCTTTCTGTCAAAGCTGTAAAGCTGTTCATGGTGATGGATTGTGCCTCCTGTTCCAAAGATCTTTCTCTGTTGTAGTAAAGTTGTGCCCTACACTACTAACTTCAAACGACATTGCCAAGTAGTCTTGTCTTCACCCCACACCACTGAATTCCCAACAGCATTTGTTTTTGTTCCTTGGTATACACAGCAATGGCTTGTTTTCAGCCTGCCTGTGGCTGAATGCAAGACTAGGAGTGTTATTTAAAGGATATAGGCATTGACCTTTTTTTTATGGATGCATTTCCCTCCTGCACATGTAAAAGTTCTATGGCAAATGCAAGGATCCTCAGGCTTTTTGCTAGTACAGTTTTAAGACTAAGAGAGAACTATTCACTGTAATTCTGGCTTCTCTGTAATCTTGTTGTGGAAGGATGGTTAGGGTTAAAAATTAGAAAAGACTAAGAATTATTGCGTAAAATGCATCTGCATCTCCCTGGATGGAACACAGTCGACATGCCTCACAAAGATTCCCCATACAACGATAAACACCTGCTACTGGGGATGGAACAGGGTGGAGTGGACATGCCAGAGCCTCCCTCCATAGAAATCCCCGCAGAAAGGGGAACATGGTGGTACTTTGTAGTTCATAAGATTATATAGTACCTGTCAGCCAAGGGCGATAGATGAAGATGTTCTGCAGCTGAGACAACAACTATGTCGAAATACCTCTCCTCAGATAGCAAAATATGACCATGCCCACTAAGCATGCAAAGCAAAATGAAAGAATTTTATATCAATCAGAGATAAAAATATTTATGACTAAATTCACTCAAATTCCACCTAAACCTAGGAAGTGGTATAAAACTGAGAATAGGAGGACAACTGAAGAAGACTCCACTGAAACTACTGGGATCAGTCGACAAGCTGAACCTGTTTTCATCCTGTATAGGGATGCCCATAGGTTAAGAACCATATTCTATGACTGCTAAATGCTGCTATTAGGATTAGAGTTTCTGCTTGCTTTATAGTATAGTAGGTTGCTTTAAACAAAATTTTGCAGTCAGACACTATCACTGATGACCCACAAACCTTATTAGCCTGTCACAATTTCTATCAATAGTGTTATTCCTTAAACAGTTAGACTGAGTCCTTTACAGGTAGGTGCTAACAGCTACTGGCAGCAGGTAACACATTGGGAAGACTCACTGAGGGCTCTCCATGCTGTTGGCTTAGTCCCCCTGGAAAGGGCAGCCTAATCATGCTACAATCTTATGAGTCTGTTCAGTGAAGGGTCCGCTTTTGGGATGCTGTTAGACTGATCAGACATAAGAGTTTCAGCTTCCCTAGGGCACTGACAAATAAATCACTGAGTGTTGAGAAAATCTCCGCACACTAAGGGTCAGGTGAACCACCTCCCTTTTCTTGTGACACTTGTCATACTTAAGAACCTGGCTCTTAACCCATAATTTTTTGATTATTTAAAAAAATTAATGCTTTGTTTTGACTTTTTGTCTCTGCATAATTCTTTCTTAACTATCACAAATTTTTTCTCTCTATGATGGAATGATGTTGCAGCTTGGACAGATGATCTTAAATGTTATTTCTCTTAAGTTAAAAATACCATAACGGAAAAAAAAGGTGTCTGTTTTTTCCTCATCCTTATTCAATTTTATTGGAATATTTCAAGGGTATGGCAGTCTCCATAGAGACTCAAAGAGTATGATGGCTACTAAAAGATTATGCAGAGACTGGTGAGGGGCAGGATGGTCCTCTATACAGACATGCAAAACCACAGTGAATGATTTATTTTTTGGACAAATCAAGTAATACGTCCTTAACATTGATAATGTTTCCAATGGTTTGATGTTAGTAGGTTTTGAGAATCCTTAGTAGGTTTTCTTACCACTGTTGAAGTCCCAGTCATCTGTGGCAGGTGCAATGGCCAGACAGTTATAACTGCATTAGCAGCAATTCTCAAGTAGGAGTAAGGGAAGTCCATTCATCATCTCATCTTTTCTTGCATGCGTCAATTTCTTTGAATAACATTTTATGTATGTATTTCCAACTGTTTATACTTTCCCAAAAAAAGAAAATATTTTCATTAACTTGACTGAACACACAGCTATCTTCAAAAAGTCCTTTGTTAAAATATAATTAGTTTCTTAAAGAGTATTGTATATTTTGTGAATATCTTTAAAAGATTGAATTAAAGACTTCAAGAGGTCATTAATTTGCGGACCTATCTGATCAGCTTTCATCATGTAAAAGTCACTGGTAGGTTTGATTTATATCAGGGAAGTTTGAAACTGAAGTTTTCACAATGTGAAAAAATGTGGACAAACCATTCCATTAGCCTGTGTCATCCTTGTATTATGATAATTACGTACCTCTGGAAGACAGAGGAGCACAAGCACAGCTTTGCTCTGAATTCTAATACCAATTTTTGTGCCTTTTTTTAAAAAAAAAATCTGGTTTTAATATTTACTTTTAGGCTTTTTATTCCAATTTTATTAGTTGTCTACTTATTCTCTGCTTCCTAACTGAGACCAAGTTTCTGGAATTTTCCCTTGGCATAAGCCAAAAAGTATAGTAGAGACAACATTGCTTCTACAGTACTCTAGGCTTGTATGACAGGTGACATTTATTCAACATATCAGTCCTTGTTTTTCCTTTTCCTGTAAGTTGCACCAGAAATGGGGTTTCAGTTTTCTGAGATGGGACAGTGCAACCTCTGCACAACATGTATTACTGCTTTCATATAGCAATTTACACACCCAAATCCACCTCCCCTTAGTCTCAGAGGTGCCATGTTAAAGCTTCCTTTTTTAACAAGATTATCAGATTTTGCTTTTCCTCCTCCTTTTTGAATTCTGTCTAGCTCAAGTGGTTTGCATAAGGAAGGGGAACAGACTCATACTGCAGTCTGGATTAGAACGCACTGATAACTGGTCAACAGCTGTCTCCTGTAATATGTACCTGCTGGCACAGGAATCGATTCCTCTCTACCCTTCCTCCAAAGACTGCAGACAGAAGAAGGTGGCCCATGCCTACATGTATCTGTTTATGAGACCAAAGATGTATGTAGCTAGTCAAAAAATGTGAAAGATTTAACCCAGGAAAAGGGCAGTTGCTGTCCCAAAATTTCAGTGGACCCTGAGAACCATTTTCAGTTGTTCAGTCTACCATCTGCCATGTTGTCACTTTTTTCAAGAGGACTTTGTTTCATTTTTTATAGCAAAAGGGCACCAGATATAGAAGGGAATTATGTTTTCCTTGTGAAATAATAACATATATTTAGCACAGCATCTTTGTCTATCCTCATCTTCATTTTGAGACAATAACCATCCCTCGCCTCTTGGATGTCAGGATGGAACCAGGTTTCAGAAACCATTCTTTCTCCTTGAAACCTGCCCAGGGAAATAGTAGTAGTTGATATCAAGATGTATTTTCACTGCTATTTTGAGCAACATTTTTGTACTGGAGATGTAAGGGGTCTGTGTTTGCATGCACAGCAAGCAGATATTTATTAAGAGTACTGTAGTGTTTTAAATACCTCACCTCCTTTGCAGGGCTCCAGCACTGGTTGTCATGGAAACAGAACTGAGAACCAGAAACTGGCAGCTGAAGTTGCCTCATCTGCTAGTGGCTGTGTCCATGTCTAGTCCTGCTTCCATGGAAACACAAGTCAGAGCAGCAAATGCAAGGTTAGTAGTTTCCAAAAGCTGCCTTAAAAATAACCCTGAGCTTAGTGTTATTTTTTTGTGATCATCTCCCCACCAGGCCTCTTAAGTAGAGCTCTTGAAGTCTGCAGTATCTGTAAGTTTAACATAGATAAAAGGGGGAAAAAAGGCATAAAAACCAAAGATAACTGTCCTCTTTGATTTCCTTTACAGACATAATAGGTTTTTGGGAGACAGAATGGTTAACAAACCTTGGCCTGCATAGTTACATTAGCAACTGACTGTCAGAATTATCTCTGATTAATTAAGTGTCCTTTCTTATAATTTTGTTAATACTGAGCATGTCAAAAGCTGAGCAATGGTTGGCATGGTTTAGTTGGTTAACTAGGCCTCATTAATTCTCTCTTAATACTGTGCCATTCCATCTCACCAAAAGAAAAAAAAAAGTCAATCAGATTCAGATAACATTTTTAGTCTTCAAAAGAACTAGCTGCAAAAAGATTCCAGATAATTTTCTATGGATTTTATAACTTTTTTATTTTTCCTCAAAAGTCAGAATCTATCCTCTTTATAAATTTCTAGACTTTTCATCTGGCTCTAGCTCTTCTGTTTTGCAGTAGACTTGATACACTTAGAAGTCAGTGGCTTTCTGAATAAAGATGCTCAGTTTTGAAAATGTGGTATGGGTTGCCACATGTTTAGTTCAAGTACCTGTTACCCTGTTGACCTGCTTTCCCAGGTGTAATGTTCTGTTTCAGACAGATGAGGGGCCATTTTTATCCTACATTGTCCCAGCAAGTCTTCTGTTTGTTGTGATTCTAGATGGCTGGAGAAAGCATAGATGAATGTTAGATTATACTTGAAATGAGTAACTTTGTCAGTATTGCTTTGCTGACATCAATATCTTGCAAGATATAATGTGCTCCAGAATTCAGGTGCTGCATCTAATTTGCTATTAATCCTGAGGTAGTATTTGTGTTTCAGTATTCTTGCTGAAAAAAATAATGTCAATAGGTAGTCTTTGTAAAAAAAACCTGGTTGAGATAGTGAAATAAGTAGCTGTGTATCTGAGCTTAAGAATTTTTAATAAGATCCATGCTTTGTATGGAAGGAAAGCAGTCACAGCCTGAAGTCTGGATGTCAGATAATAAACACAAAACCCCATTTAAAGGTCCAATCATTTTATTCTAAAGCTTTCTCTCAAAGGTCACTAGCTAAAACTTAGAGGAATATGGTCTATCACTGATTCACTATTTGACTTAATACCTGTCTCCCTATCTTGTCGGTCTCAGATGAATTCCTGAATGTTTTGAAGCAGAGAAAATAGAAATGAGAATTCTTTGTCTGTGGATTCCTCCTGGGTTGCTTCTTTCTTTTTTTAACTGAAACAGATGTTACTATCATTCTTAAACTCTGAAAATGTAGCTCTGGCTGACCCAATACATTCTAAAGAAACTCCATTTCATAAAAAAAGACAACATAACAGCAGTTTTATTTAATCTGGTCATTAAAATTACTGAGAACTGCCATTTCTTTCTCCATTCTTTTTTTTTTTTTCAGAAACTTGCATTGTATTTTTATTTAATTCATTGAATTCTTGAATGAAATTTCAAAAATGGGTCTGTTCCCTAAACAGCTAAACAATATCTGGAACATGAAATATTTGTGCAGTTTAGAATAACTGTCACAATATTAGCAATATCATCTTTATAACGTATCCAGACCCAGAGCTGATACCCTACTTTCATTATAATGTCTACCAGTCTTTGTCATTTTTCACTAAACTGACTTTAATTAGTATTTAAAACTTCCCTTATTTACTTCTATTAATGCAAATAAGCTTTTATGTAATTCTTACCTTTTCCCTCAGTCTATTCAAACCATTTATAACTTATGAGATTGGAAAAGGTATCAACCTGTCATTTTTGTGTGTGTGTGTTTCCTTACATTGCCTCTTTTTTCTCAAACTGTAATTTCTTAGAAGCTCCTCCTAAACTCACCATTTTTTGAGATGCTTTGTTGCAGAAGTCATAGAATCACAGAATCATAGTCCTTTTCAGAAGTCCTTTTCTGTGCTCAGGTGAAAAATGGTGCTGGTCCATTGAAATTGTTCAGCCAGAAAGCTTATAAATACAATGACATTTGAGGTCCCTGTTTTCTTTGAGGAAGACATAAAATCAGGTCATCATATAGGCGACTCATTTCTTGAAGTTGCTGGAAAACAGACAAGAAAATTGTAGCTCAACCTCTTTTCTAGCATTTTCAAGAATGAGTAAATCAGTGTGTTTCTCCATACTCTGTGAAAGTTCCTGTCAACCTTGGGATAAAGAGAGTATAAACACAATGACAGTTGTGAAAGGATTTGAGAGAAAGAAAATTGAGTTAACAATGCACTTACCAATTTAAATCTACCTTATGTAAATCTACCTTATATTGGTTACCTCAGCCAAAGCACCTGTGTGCATATCAAAGACTGGTGACCAGATCACTCTGTCTGCCTCATAGAGGCTTAGATTTTTGGTAGATTCCCAATTACTGTTATAGCTAATCAAAATACCTTTAGATTTGAAGATGGGCCTGATAGAATCTGGTTCAACATTTCAATACGACTGTTACTGGACAGGTTAGTTTAAAACTTTTTTTGAAAGAAAAATATAGCTATATCAGTTTTAAATTTTCAACATGAATATGGCAATAAGGAATCAAGCCATCTGCATGTATTGGCTGCCCATTTCCAAATCTTCCAGTAGAAATTTTGTTCCCTATTCAGACTCTGAAATTGATGATTTTTCTGACTGCACATCTTTGCAGTTCAAGGTTCTTCTTTTAAGCCCAAAACATCACCAAAGGAATTTCTTGTCTTTTATTATTTAATTATGTAGACATTAATATAGAAAAACTGGATATTGAATGAATGATATTAACAATCAGAGTAGGATGCTATTAGGGAAGTTTCTCAGTGCTATTTATCCTGCTCCAAGCCATCTGGAGGCATCTGAATGTGCCATTGGAATAATTAAGAAATATCAAGAACAAAATGGTTTTAAATGAATTTTAATGACAAAACTAATTAGTGGTCCATTCCCATAACACACAACAGTCACTACATGTTACTAATGTGTCACAAGTGACAACTTTTGCAGGATAAATGGCATATTTTGCCAATATATCTCTTAGCAGCATCTTTCTGGATTTTCATATTTTTCTTAATTCTATAAAACGTGGATTTCTTTTGAGATTAGTGTGTCTGAAGTGCATGCCAAATTTCCTTTTAACAGTAACTCATATTTTTAAAATAAAAAAGCTAAACCTCATTCTCTTTCATGAGGGGATGAAGTGCTCTCAGTATTTGAGTAATTATGACATTTAGTAAATAAAACTGTAAAATCATAGAATCATATAATAATTTGGATTGGTTTGAATCCGATGTCTCAGATCCCTGTCTAACTTGACCTTGAACACTTTCAGGAAGGGGAAGTGTTCCACCACCTCTCTGGGCAACATAGCCCAGTAATATCACCACTCTCACTGTAAAAAGCTTGTTCCTTTTATCTTATCTAAATCAACCCTCTTTTAGTTTAAAATCATTACACCTTGTCATATTGCAACAGGTCCTGCTAAAAAGTCCCTCGCCTGCCTTTTTATAGCCCTGCTTAGGTACTGAAAAGCCGCTGTAAGGTCTCCCTAGAACCTTTACTTCCCTGGGCTAAACAGCCCCAACTCTCTTAGACTGTCTTCATAGGAGAGGTGCTCCATCCCTCTGATAATTTTCATGGGCCTTCTCCACATCTTTTTTTAACCTTTCCAAAGTGGAAACTGATCCTTTCTACTATATGTGTTTCTTTAAATGCAGTCAATGACACCTCTATTGTGGATTCTTCTAAACCATTCCTGGTGACAGCTAGTTGAAGAAAATATTTTCAAAGAATGCAGTATGGATGCAGTATACTTTCAGTAGTCAGCAGTAACCATGTAAGTGATAAATAACAAAGTTGATGTTTTCTTCAGAAGGAAATTAATATGCATAATGATAGCTGAGTGGTTAACCTTCATTAGCTGTGGAAATACATATAACTCTTGATGCTGGTTTCATCTTTTAAGCATAACCAGTGAATGTTTACGTATAATAATAGGTTCTCTATGTTTCTTTTTCCACATGCTTATTCTTTGCACAGAAAAACCTCTGTTGCAATGGTTAGTTTTGCTGAGCACTTTAAAATGTCTTGGCTGAATTAGCAATCATTTTGTCTTTCTTGGATGTGAGATCAAAGAGTATTTTGTGTGGAAAAGCCTATGTCTGCATCTGATAGAACTCTTAGTGTGGAGCATTATGCCAGCCATCTGACTGTAACAACCTTGATTCTTTACTTGTAACAATCATAGCCCAGAGGATGGCTCTCTCAGAAAGACTATATGTGATTATTATGTCTTAGGGATTATTAAAGATCTCTGCACTTGATGAGAAGTTTGCAAGTTTCTGTGAGTAGAAAAGCTGGTGTAGCCGGGGCCTCATCAGAGAAATTGTACTGACTTTGTCTCAGCATAAGCATTGCCATCAGAAACAGCAAACCAACACAAGGCAGTGGTGTCATGATTAAGAGAGACTATCAGGCACATTATATTTGTTGTGTTTGAGCTTCTTTGTATTTACATGTTGAAAGAAAAAAAACTAAGAGTACTAAAATCTATTGTTATCTTGTGTATTTGTTTCTATACCAAAGCTAGTAATACTGCAACATTACTGTAAAGCAAAGGAGAACTGAACAGATCTGTTCTATTTAGCAAGAAATTCAACCTGCTATGCTATTAGGCAGTTACCTCAAACATGTTTTTCTTCCAGTATTTGTATATATGCCCTGCTTCTGTAAAATTTATGTAACCTGAGTCCATTGGACTACACTATGTTTAGATGATTAAAACAACTAAATTGAAAAAATGCTCTGAGCAGTTTACAGAATGCAAGAAAAGTTGTCTTATGCATTTGTTTATGACTTACAAATTACTTTATGTAGCCAATCTTACAAGGATTTTAGAGAGAAAATACATGCTTCCTAATGTTACTGTGGCTTAAAAGCTACATTTAAGATCAACCTTTTTGACTCTACTAATGAACTACTAATTTAAACAGCTTTTGACCTTCTCTTACAATCTCAATAAACTATTTAGAAATGCATCATTGATATAAAGTTTGATCATCTTAAAATTATCCATTTGCCATCAAATTCAGTTTGTGTTAATGTTTAGTGATAATTTGCATTTCAGAAAATATGATTGTGTTTATCAATAATTTTACATTTAATTAATAAGTGATCAACCTTTAAAACAAGTGTGGTTTTGAATTTTGATCTTTTATTCTTGCATTTCAGATCACCTACCAAACATTGCTTCTCCTTTTAAGTCACAAGACAAGCACAGCACATATTTATGGAAAAAATACAATATCCACGAGGAAAGCTGAAATATAAAAAATGCCTGTCAAAAAAGACTTTATATCCTATAAAAAAGAAATTAAAACAAGTTTTTTCAACAGAAACTGCTTTTTTTTTGTTTCTTTCTTTCATATATTAAACAACTAAGGAATAATAATTTGCAATGATTTACTGTAATCTTATTGTGTTTAATGTTTGAAGTCTGGCAGACCTCTGCTCATCAGAGAAGGCCAAAATAAAATATAAAAAAACCTTGCTTACCACCCACCGTAATTTTTGCTTCAAATGTCATTGCAATATCTTTGCTTTTTTGAAACATGGATGATCTACCATGGTTACGTAGTAAATTAAACTTTCAAAGGTAAGCTATTTCATACAGCTAACTCCTCAGAAATACAATATTAAAAAGAACAGAAACTCCTTCTTTAAACTGAATGTACAGTAACAAGTAACGATGTACAGTAACAAGTCCTTAAATGGTGTGCAGTGTCCTCTGTTGTTACTGACACTTGGGAAAGGTGAATTCAAATTATATTAGATGCTGAAAAGGACCATGACAGTTATGAGAAATGGAGAACCTATTCTCCATTTCCAAAGAAGAATTTTAAGATGTCTACATGGAGAAAATTAATGTATTGTTGAATTTCACAGATATTCCAAGGATAAGCTCATACAGAACAGCTTAACACTTACCAGCACATGCTCAGAAACAGGTATGAGTTTAAAGTGCAGGGATATTAGCTCTGATACAGTGCTGTGAAAATGGAGACACACAGCTTCCAAAACTGATTTAGTCAGTGCCCATATGGCTTTCTGGAGACCTTCTTACCCATATATTCAGTTTCAGGGTTTATTATATCCAGAGCAGCCACAGGGGTACATATGCCCTAAAATCCAAGTTTGATTTATCTTGTGAAGCACAATTAAACCTGGAATTTATTCTAAACAGATGAGGAAGACAAATGCTATAATTACAGCATTTAATTTTTTTTTTCTGTGTGGTTAGATGGGTGATCTAGGATCAGTTACTTTGGACATATTTGATTTTCAGGGATTTTGAAACTTTTTGACTGAAGAATATAGGAACCTGAATGGAAGACCTGTTATTTTAATGAGAAGAAGACTACCAATATTTTATGAAAAATTAAAAAAAAGTTAGAAGTACTGTATAATTTATAGATGTGCTTCAAAAATTAATTTTCTTGAGGAAAATCCATGTAATTATCTACTATTCAGACACATCTTTGTTGACACAGCAAATATTATTTCATAGAAATGAAGAGATTGCCTCAGAGAATTATCAGATCAGATGTATTGATGAGCAAGTAGCCACTTATTCAGTCTTTACAAACATGATAGTGCTTATGCAGTAATTAGTTTGGATAGACTATGGTAAAATGAGAACGCGTTTAAGAAGAAAACAAAACACCTTTTTTTCATTTCTTTTATTTGTTTCCTTTTAATGCAAAAGAAAGCAACTACCCTTTAATTTTATTGTAGCAAGAGACTTGCATTGGTAGTCTTGAGAGAATACCATGTAGAAGATATATAGCTTCATAAAAATGTTAATTTATCCCTCACAAAAACAAAAGATTGCTGTTTCTTTTAATTTTTCAAATTATGAATTCTTTACAGCTATTTCTACAAATAGTTCATGAGAGGCATTATTGACCCATTGCTAGCTTGCAAGCATTTATTTTGACTACTACTCAAAATTGTAACTATTGAATTAACTTCTGTTCCTTTGATTGCATAAATCTCAAAAATAAGAGCAATTTTCAGTAATGGAAAAATAGCCTATTTTTTTACTGACCCAAGGTGTACTTAATCAAATTTTCTATGAACAGCCTTTCCTGTCAATATTGTAGGGTGATTTTTGTAGGCAAAAATTAATTCTTTTAAAAATGCCTAGAGATGTCCTCTTCAAAAAAACAAACCCCGTTGATTACAAACCACTTAAATGCAGAACAGCTAGTGTGACTTTACAGAAACAGACATCTTTGGAGTGGGATATATGCTATTCTTTTTTACTTAAACAAGCCTTCTACCCCCTCTATTCATTTGTAGTGGTCATGGCTACTCCTTAGCTTCATGCTTAATTTTTTTACTACTACTTAGTTTTCTTCATAGTAGCTCATATGGTGCTGTGTTTTAGGTTTGTGACCAAGACAATGCTACAACAAACTAATGTTCTACCTTTTACTGAACAAGTGTTTGCACAGCAGCAAGACACCAACTCTGCCTGCTCTGTCCCAATGGAGGGGGCAAGGGAAGCGACCAAGTGACTGTGTGGTGTTTATCTGCCCACTGGTGTTAACCACAACATCAGTGTTTTCATCAGACACTTTTTCTTGCTCCGGATGAATAACTTGCATTCCATTTCCAACTACATTCTTGTCAAGCACAAGTGTTCCCAAATATACTGCACAGACCAGAATACATAGGATGTTGCTGATAACATTTTTTACAGACAAATCAGATTCAGTGCACTTGAACTACATAGGAGCTGTAATGTGTGTGTCCATATACCTTTAAATAAATTTCCCACTAGAACTGGCTTATAAGCATTGCTGTTTGCCAGCAACAGGCCAGCCTTCAAGCAAAATTTTACCAAGAAAAGTAAACTTAAAAAGTGCATATTCTTATCTGTCAGAGCATTCTCCTCCCTGTGCTTAAGCAGCAATGACTGGGTTTTTTTAGTGATTTTATTTTTTATTGTGCTTATTCTTATATTTTCCTTTGGGAAAAACATGGTCACATTGGAGCTGTTAGACAAAATATTTTCAGAGGATCTTTTAAACCAGATTCTAACAGAAGTATGACTAATACAGTGTCACCACAGTCAGAGACTTCTGCAATACATGTTTGCTGGGGAAGGGGAAAAAAACCCCTAGCAAACAGTCTCTTCTAATCATAAATATTAAAAAAAGGAGAGAGGATTGGAGGAGAGCAATCTTATCCCACTAAAACTAGAAAAAAATGAAACAAAAACCAACTAAAAAATCAGAAAAGCTGCAAGAATGTGTGAAACCCACAAGGACCTCATTCCCATCTAATTTGTCTGGAAACATTTGAGAGGAAAGTGTGGAAATTATCTAATTAAGCTCAAACAGAAAATCACTCTGTGACTTACTCTTACATAACAATAGTTTGCTCCTGTAAAAGACTGAGAAAGATAATTCTTTAGGATATATTCCCAGAGATTTAGAGTTGCCTGGGAAACTAGCTGCCATGCGTGGTTCTCCTCTTTTCTGAGCAAATGTTGAGTCACATGGATTTTCCATGTGTCAGGTTTTGTTGCTGACTGTTTAAAAGCAGAATGTATCTGCTCAGCAGCACTGGATTTCATGGGCCTTTACAGTCAGCTTTGCATCTGTGGGACTTTCAATTTGTATTTGATGCTGCTTGCATAAATATTCAGAATGAAATCTTACATAAACAGGAATACAAACTACAGAATTTTTCATTACTGTTTTCATGATTGCTTTCCATTCTCAATTGATTTGTTATCTGTGATATTTGTACCAATATCTCATAAAAATCTATGCAACCACTGATTGCTGAGAGGCTAGAAACCCACAAATTCAAGAAGCTGCTTGAGATTTAAATGCAAAAAAAAAAAAATGTATTTACTCTGCTCTTTTCTTGGCCTCTTGACCTTTTTGGGGCTGAGCACTGAATTTCATTTTGTGTCTGAGCTAAATGTGAAAAAAATGTTACTTCTTCACAGAAAGCCATATCAAAGTTTCTACACATTGCTCTTAATTGTGCTGCAGACAAGTCAGGCAGCTCCTGTGAAAATTTCACTTTTTTGCCTGTTACAGAATCAAAGAATGTGTAAGGTTGGAAGGAAGCACAGTGGGTCATCTGGTTCAACCTCCCTGCTCAAGCAGGGTGATCCTAGAGCACATTGCATGGGTTTATGTCCAGACAGTTCTTGAATATCTCCAGTGAGGGAAACCCCACAATGTCTGTGGGCAATCTGTTCCAGTGCATGGTCACCTGCACTGTAAAGATGTTCTTTCTCATATTCAGGTGGAACTTCTTGTGCATCAGTTTCTGCCCATTCCCTCTTGTCCTACTGCTTGGCACCACTGAGAAGAGCCTGAATCCATCCTCTTGACAACCTCCTTTCAGATACATAAATACATTGGTAAGGTCCACTCTTAGTTGTTTCTTCTTGAGACTGAAGAGGCCCAGCTCCCTCAGCCTTTTCTTGTAAAGATGCTACAGTCTCTTCACTATCTTTGTTGCCCTCCATTAGATTCGGTCCAGGAGCTCCATGTTTTTCTTGTACTGAGAAGTCCACAGCTGGATACAGCACTCCAGATATGGCCTCACTAGGGCTGAGTAGAAGAGCAGGATCACCTTACTCAACCTGCTGACAATGGTCTTCCTAAGGCACCCCAAGATACCATTGGCCTTCTTGGCCACAAGGGCACATGCTGGCTCATGGACAGCTTGTTCACCAGGAGCCCCAGGTCCTTCTCTGCAGAGCTGTTTTCCAGCAGGTCAGTCCCCAGCCCATACTGGTGCCTGGGGTTATTCTTCCCCAGGTGCAGGACCTTGCATTTGCCTTTCCTGCATTTTTCTTCTCTGTCCATCTCTCCAATCTGTTGAGGTTCTTCTGAAGGGCCACACAGCCCTCTGGGGAGTTGGCCACTCCTCCCATCTTTGTGGCATCAGTGAACTTGCTGAGAAGGCATCTGCCTCTTCATCCAAGTCATTGATGGATAAGTTAAATAATACTGGGCCCACTATTGAAAATTGGGGGATACCACTAATTACAGGCCTGCAACTAGATCCTTGTGCCACTGATTACAACCCTCTTGGATCTGCCATTCAGCCAGTTCTCAATTCACTTCACTGCTCATCCGGTTCACACTTCTTGAGTTTTCCTGTGAGGATGTTGTGAGTCGAAAGCCTTGCTGAAGTCAGGGTAGACAATATCCACTGTGCTACCCTCATCTATACAGGTGGTTGCTTCATCATGGAAAGCAATAAGGTTGGCCAACCATGATTTACCTTTAGTGAAATATCATAATAATCAGAATTGCAAAACCTTCTGAGTTTGAAGGAACACACAAGGATCATCAGGTCCAGCTCTTAAATGAATGGCCCATACGAGGGATCAAACCAAGGACCTTGGCCTTATTAGCACCATGCTCTAACCAACTGAGCTAATATTAGGATTTGAATCCATGCTGACTACTTCTGATCCCCTTATTGTCACTCAAGTGGATAGATATGGTCTCCGGAATAAGACACTCTATCACTTTTCCAGGGATTGAGGTGAGGATAACTGGACAGTAGTTGCCTGGGTCCTCTTTGCCCTTTTTGAAGACTTAGGGTGACATATGCTTTATTACAGTTTTCCTGATCATCACAACCTTTTAAAGATAACTGTGAAGGACCTATCTGTGGTGACTACCAGGTCTCACAACACTCATGGATGCATCCCATCAGGGCCCATAGACTTATGGATTTCAAAGTTGCCTAAGTGTTCTCTAACCCAATCCTCCTTGACCAAGGTGAAGTCTTCTTCCTTTTAGTTCTGGACTGCCTATCTGAAAACAAGAGAGCAGTAACTTGCCAACTGATTGTTGTTCACTAGCACAGCAAGGTTTTTGTGGGTGTATCTCACGCCACTACAATACGCTTCAATAAATACTGGCAACATGGTTACCTGGGCATATAGCATGGTGTAAGATTTTTTAGGCTGGAGCAGACATCTGCACAGCAGCAGCACATATCTGGTGAGATATCAGTATCCTAAATTTGTACTTGGATCTGAGTGGAATACCTCAAAGCATCTAATGTCTAAGCTTCGATATCTGAATCATCCTCTCAATATTCAAGCTTATAGTCAACTTCTAATAATATACAACCAGATACTTAGTACTAGGATTCCACCTACAACAACAGCAACTGTGCTTATGGCAGAAATCTTCCTCCCATTTGAAAACAGCTTCTGAAAAAAAAACAACAAAACAAAAGAAACCCAACAAAATAGAAGGCATTTATATCAAGGCAAATGGAATTGTGTTAAATACATTCTTTCTATTTATTTCTTTTAAGAAACATTAGCTAAGTCATAGTCCTCATCCAAAGCCAAAGCAACACCATTTCTCCAACTTGTGTTTGAAAGGGATTCAGTTTGACAAGTTATACCTAACAAAAGTAACTGGTATTTAAAAAAGACATTGATACAAAGAAATATATTTGCAGAAGTAAAAAAAAAATCTTGATTTGTGTTAAAATGAAAACAAACAAACAAACAAATCCCTTCATTCTCTCATATCACTGTTTCTGTTCCTCTTGTAGCAGTGGCAAACCAATACTATGGTATTTATTACTGCTACTGATAGCCTCTACTATTCTACGTTCAATGAGAACTATGAGTCCTTCAGCATCTATTTAATGATGAAATGACTCATATGGAGTTCTGATTTCCCACCTGGAGAATCTGGGTGTCAGTTCAGAATAAACACGTCCAAATTGCTGCAGATAGGTGAGATGAGTTCAGCCTGTCATAACTGCTGTGGTTGTTACTATTATCACATTCTAGGCCTTATCTGAATAAACTTAAAACCCCCACCAGTGAGAAATGCAAAGGTACAGCTTTATTTCTAGCTGTACTGCAACTTACAAATTATGGCATAACATTTAGTCAATATGATGAGAGATTAATAATCACAAACTCTAAGTGCAGAAAAGTTTCACTAAAAAAGGTTTTAAACTTATCTGCACGACTATCTTCTCCTCATGGTAAGCCTCTGTTCACTTTCCCCTCTAAGGGAAAATCTAGACTCTCAAACTGATGTTACACTTAGGGCATACAAATAAATGAAAAAATAAACAACATTTCTGAGCACATGTCTTCTCTGCTAAGTCTTTGTTTGTCAGACTGGGATGAAATTTCAGGGAAGGATTGTAATCCCTCAACAAGAGTGCTCATTATGTTGGATAAGTATTTATCTACAGTGGCATCAATATTCTAGTATAAATGAAGTGCACTAATTGCACTCTTTTTGTGAGCAATGAAACGACTGAGAATGTTGAGTTTACATTCTCACCTTGCGTTACGTCCCTGAAGTCTCAAGACACAAGTCGGCCGTGCATTTTGCTTTCTTACTCAGTTCAGGTTCACTGGGACTTAAATGTGTGCAAAAGTAACCTTACTCACTTACATAAATGTAATTTTCAAATGTGTTGAAAATCAAGTTTAGATTTTAAGATCTTTGTCATGATTCAGAACATTTGTAGAAATAGTACTTCACTATTGGTTAGCTATTGTTAGCTACGTAACAGGGTGAACAGTTTACCTGTGGCTGCCATTTAGATGCCTGGTATACATACACAAAGGCAAAGAGCATTTTTCATGCCAGATGAACAAATTCTTGTCAACCAGAAAATCTTTTGGTTTCATTGTTTCCTTCAGATGATATATGTCAATTACCTGACAGTATATCTGACTTTGAATTCCCTAATCAGAACCATCATTAGATAGAGGATTACAAAAAGTAGTCAGTTTGGGGTACTTGTTTTGTTGTTTGGATTTTTTTTAACAAGACTTTTTTATGAGTTCTTCCACGTCTATTTTAGTATGGAATGACTCCTACTCTGGAGTTCCTATTTCTCATCTGGAGAATCTGGGTGTCAGCTGAGAATAAACACTTCCAGATTGCTGCAGATAGGTTAGATGAGTTCAGCCTGTCATAATTGAATGCATTCAGCAAAGTGGAGCCATGAAACTATACAACAACAAGGTCTTCCAAAGCTATTGAATGTTTCCTACCAAGTGCTATTACAGTCTGGTACACAAACCATTATCCAAAGCAGGTTAGCATTTTCTTTTGACTTCACAAAAAAAAGCTGTGGTACTGGTATGCTGATAGCTGCAAGCTGTGTCTAATCTTGCCCCAATCTAAATTATCTCCTATGGCTCCATATTAGCAGCACATGTGAACGTGTGTCTGTAAGCAGACAGCAGGTTAAGAACATATATTATACTTACCCCTTAATATTATCCTAGCTTCTGCATATTTTCAGCTTAGAGGATTTTCTGAGTCTGATGTAGTAGGTTTCCCCAGTAACATTTACTGGATTTCCTGTCCATGTCTACTCTGAACACAAGTAAACCTTTTTACCAGCAAAACCACCAAAATTCCCAAAATCCAAGAAACAAAAATTCCCCTAGCAAACCATCCCACATGTTTGCCACCCAGTGGGAAGCACTTCTCATTCATTCTGAGCCTGGCCTCTGTTGCCTTCATCTGGTGGTGCCTACCTATGTAAGAAGAAACAGTGAGCAGCAAATCCCTTCCCACAGTCTCTACATCAGGCATAATTCTTATCTTTTCCTTCAAAGTATTTTCTTAGTCATTGTAAGAAAATTATTCCATATCATGATTGTTGGCCTTCTGTGAACCTTTGCCATATTTTCTGTACAATTTTTGAGAAGATCAGAACTGTGCACATTAACTAGGAATGCTTATGAGCTGTGATTTTGTACAGTGGCATAAAGATGCTCTTTTTTACTTCTTTATTCATTTCCTCATAAAGTAAAATATATGATTCACTTTTCCACTCCTAGCAAACACCGAGATGATATTTTCATCTGTCACAAACACAAAGGCTTACTCCACAGGCAACAGACAGCACAGACCCTATCATTTTATGTGTGAAGTTAGCTTTGTTTTCCCACACATACAAAAAAGAATTAATTCTTTTTTAGAATTTCATCTGCTATTTTATTGTCAGTCATTTTTTAAGATCAGGCTGCAGTTCTTCTCAGTCAGCCCTCATACTTACTATCATGACCTTTGGATTCCTTTATTGTGTTAAAAAATGGCCATGTCACTGCTGACCACCTTTTCCAGATACAAGTCCCAGTCACTGGGGAAAACCACTGGCAACTTTCCTGCAGGTAACATTTAATTATTTGGTTTTACCTTCTTTTATATCTTTTAACCACCTATTTACCCATGCTAGGACCTGCCTTTTCTGTTTATTTTACCTGCAAGTGCTTTGCATGAGACCTTATTAAAAGCCTTTTGAAAATACAAGCGTATTTGCTTAGTATATTATCCTTATCCACAAGTGTTTTGATCTCTTAAAAGAACTTGAAAAGGTTTGTAATACAGGACTTCCATTT
>JAWWLV010000144.1:48354708-48373116 GCA_035041135.1 Platyrinchus mystaceus
CTCTGTTTTGTCCATGCCTTATATAAAGTATAAAAATGCTTCTGAGTAAAAAGTGCTTCTAATCCATCCATTAGTGCTTCTAATGTCTCTTATATAAAGCTCATTCAAGATGTCACTTTTCTTTCACAGAAGTCAGAGAAAAAATGGTTCCCAAATTCCCACTATTGTTTCATTTTTCTGCTCATGCACAACAGCATGGCTTATTTTAGGCTCAGTGCCTATTGTCACAATAACCGCTCATTTGTATGACCCAGTTCAGATAAACTTTTGGCTCTATCGTCAGTCAAGATGGGAGAAATGAGGAGTATCTGTCAGTGTACATACCTCACACAATAGAGAGGGCTTCCCCTGATCACTAAAAGTGCCATATGCTGCATGCACTATTGATCAGGAATGCAGAGAACTCTAGTATAGTCTGCAGAAGTTACTGGTAGAAGAAAAACACAACCAACATGGAGATTTGCAGACTAATTTTTACTGTCACTTTTCCACGTAAAACTAGACTTTGAAGTCTACAATCTGCAGAATGCATGGACAGCTGAGTGCACTGCTTGTCAGCTTCTGTATGCATGAGGCTTATATCCCTGAATTCATTCAGCTACCCACCAGCTGTGTAACACTCTGTAGCCTTAACCTGGAGATGTTTGTGTGGTGAGGACAATAATATTAATAAAGGTGTTTTAAAAACAAAAACATTCCTTCTCTCAAAAAGAAAAGTAGAAGTACTGCAAACTGAGGAAAATATTTTTACATCTTTAAAGACTTTTATTTTACAAAGCTATTCATATAGCAGCATGACTCATGACATCTAACAACTGAGTTTTGTAAAGAAGTACAAATCAATTTTAGAAACAAGGCAAACATGAGCAAAATATGAAGCCTTATGGAAAACATATGGATTTTTTATTTTTCATGACTGTGCATTCTATGGCTGCCAAGGAAAACTCCCAAGTGCTGAGAGAGAGACAAAAATAGTAATTTAAATTCAGCCTTTCAAAAAGGGTCTGAGAGATTCCCAGTAAGGAAGTATATTGTGATGTTCCTCTCACATCACAATAAAAAGGCATACAAGTTAAATAAAAGATGAGTTCTTGCAAATTGAAAAGGTCAAGAATTTAAAATAAGAGATTGTAGAGGAACCAAAAGCTGAGGAAGAAAGCTCCAAACACAAACTCAGCTGTCTACAGGAACCGATAGCCCTAATAACTAACTATATTGCATTCTGGACTTGAAATTTCACAAAGACAACTAAGTAGTTATCTGAATGACTGAAATTAATTCTCCTGCAACATGAAGGTTTGCGTCTCTGGTAACAGACTGAAGTGTCTTTGCAAAGATTATATAGAACCATCTTATAGCTTTGCGGTAGCATCGTAGTTGATTTTGCTGACTGGGTAAATAGGATAGTTCTGGAAAAATCCTATAGCTCCCAGCCTCTTCTCAAGGCTGAACAGAACAAGTGACCTCAACCACTCCTCATACGTCTTCCCCTCAAGGCCCATCATCATCTTTGTTGCCCTCCTGTGGACACTCTAATAGCTTTAGACCCCTCTTATAGTGTGGTGCCCAAAACTGCACACAATATTCAAGGTGAGGCCACACCAGTGCAGAGCAGAGTGAGACAATTCCCTCCCTTGACCAGCTGCAATGCTTTGGCTGATGCCCCCCAGGTCACAGTTGGCCCTCCTGGCTGCCAGGGCACTGCTGACTCATATTCAACTTGACATCAACCAGAACCCCCAGGTCCCTTTCCGCGGCACTGCTTTCCAGCATCTCATTCCCCAGTCTGTACATCCAGGGTTGCCCCACCCCAGGTGCAGAATCTGGCACTTCCTCTTGTTGTACTTCATATGGTTGGTGATTGCCCACTCCTCTAATTTGTTGAGGTCTCTCTGCAGGGCCTCCCTGCCTTCCAGGGAGTCAACAGCTTCTCCCAGTTTTGTATCATCTGCAAACTTGCTTACTATCCCTTCCAGCCTTGTGTCCAAATCATTTATGAAGACGTTGAAGGGCAGAGAGCACTAGATAGAACTCTGTGGAACCCCACTAGTGACAGGTCACCAGTCTGATGTTACCCCATTCACTATTACCCTCTGTGCTCAAGCTGAGAGCACCACCCAGCAATTGCTCACCCACCACATGATGTGTTTATCCAGCTGTGTACTGGACTTTTTGTCCAGAAGGATACTGTGAGAGACAAAATTGAGAGCTTCACTGAAATCCAAAAGGATTGCATCAACTGGCTTACCTTGATCCAATAGGTGGGCTACCTTGTTATAAAAGGAAATCTGGTTGGGTAAGCAGAACTTTCCTCTCATGAAGCTGTGCTGGCTGTGACCAATGACTGTGTCATCTTTCAGGTGTTTTTCAATACTTTCCAGAATAATCTTCTCCATAACTTTACCAGGTACTGAAGTGAAATTGACAGGCCTGTAGTTTCCAGGTCCTCCTTCTTGTCCTTCCTGAAAACCGGGACAACATTCACCAGCTTCCAATCAGTTGGGTTTCCAGCTCTGGATTTCCAAGACCACTCAAAAATCATTGAGAGAGGTTTTGTGATGACATCAGCCAGCTCTTTGAGGATTCTGAGATGAATCTCATCAGGTCCCATAGATTTGTGGGAATCCAGCTGGAGCAGCAGATCCTGCAGAATTTTGGGGTTGAGTGTGAGTTCATCATTCTTGCAGTCATGGTCCTCCAGCTCAGGACACTGACACACGGACATCCCCTTGGTCCATCATCTGTGTTGAAGACAGAGGCAAAGAAAGCATTAAATATCTCTGTCTTGTCTCTGTCCATGTTTGTGAGGTGACCATCCTCATCCTGTATTTCTATACTGCCTATTGCCATTAATATATTTGAAAAAACTCTTTTTATTGTCCCCTATATTTCTGGCCAGCTTCAACTCTAGTTCAGCTTTGGCCATGCAAATATTCTCCCTACAGCAGGCAAGCAGAATCTCTGTATTTTTCCCACGTCACTTGACCTTGCTTCCACTGGACATACACTTTCCTTTTATGCCTTATTTGTCATTTTGTTCATGCTTGAATGCTCCTAGCTGTATACACACAGGTTTCCTCACAATAGTTTGTTTGCTGCAGTGTAGAAAAAAGACCCAGGATCCTAATGATAAGCTTGTGCTTCTCCTTTATCTGAGCAATTATCTTCAAAAGGGAATAGGGACCTACCTTTCCTGTCTGAAACTCCTACCTGAGTCATATAGACAATTCCACTCATGGTCTAGAACCTGACCCCATAACTTCAACAACTTTCCTCAATCATACTGATTTCATACAAAGAATTAGGGACTTTTTATTAACTTCATCTATGCTGTTTAGAGCCCTATTTGTTACTCAGAAATAAAGTTGCAGTTCACTAGCTCTCTCCAAGCACACAGTCTTGGAAGAGACTAGCAAATGACATTTCCATGGCAACACAGTTTCCAGACACTGCTACAAACAAAGGTAAAATGTCTTGAACAGAGTTCATGCATGGTATTTAATAAGCCGCGTCACTTGCTGTCTCAAGCTATACGTCTGCAGAACTTAGCAATGTTTCCACTTCAAAGAGTCAGGACAATTATTAGAAAGACTTGCTTAAGCTTGTCCTGTGGCTGGAGAAATCAAGAAGAGAGCTGATGAGGATCACACCACCCTTCCTCACACTGGGGAGTTTTACTTACTTCAGGTGTTCAAGGCCCAATCAGTACTGCCTGTATGAGCTCAGAAGGGAACATATTTAATGCAGGAAAACAGAACTTTAGGTCAACAAAACCAGACACTAGACCTTGTGAGTCTGTCCTCCCCCGACTCTCTGCAGCATTCACTTTAAAAAGTCACCCGTATTTTTTTGTTCTAGCTCCTTCTTCACATCCTCACTCACTTTTTTGTTCCTGTGACCATATTTTCTTTTCCTGCCCTAGCAAATCCCTTCACTACAGAATTTCTAAGTGACATATCAAGACTCAAATAATAATTGGTGGCTTTAAAATAGCACTTTCAGATCTTCACTTCACTGTGCTTTAACTTTCCTCCCAAGTCTTTGCCTGTCCATTTAAATTCCAAACTCAGCAGGAGAAAGTCCTACTCAATAGCTGAAATATACCTGACACAGTGGGATCTTAATTTTGTATCAGTACTCAGTCATAAACATATTCACAATGTACTCTTTGTCTCTTCTCAAATACAGGAAGGGTTGGTAATACTGTCTGTTCTTCCACCCTCTCCCTCTCTGTCTTCACCTGCCTTTGAAGGTGGAAAATGAACAAGGCAATGCAAAAAATTCACAGATGCCAGGGACAGAAGAGACAAACCATGACCACAGATCCTCCCCAGTAGAGAGTATTAAAAAATATGTCATTTAGGAACATATCTAATCTAATTTTTGAAAAATAGGAAATGTTACTGACTCTACTACCTATCTTGGTAAGTTAGTTCAATCTTTGACTAACCTCACTGCTAGGAACTCCATCTTAATTTCAAGATTGAAAATGAAACACTTTAGCTTCCAGTTACTGGATCTTGTTATACCTTTTGTTATTACCAAGAATTAAAAAAGTTTTGATACTGCACATCTTTTCTATCTGTAGGAACACCCATAAAGAGCAAACCTGAAAAGTGTCTATCACAAATAGTAATCATCCTAAACATAAATAATTCTTATACAAAATATTTTACTTTTTATGTCTATATCTTGTTTCTCTTTTTTTTTTTTTTTTTTTTTTCAGCAAAAGAGAAGGCCATAAATGTTGCTTAGGTAATTTGTTCTTATTTTTCATAGGGAATTAAATTTCACAGAGAACAAATTGTTGTATTTAAAGCAAACTGTACCAGTCCTTAGGTGACCTAACTGTGATTTGGCAGGGAACAGGAGTGACTAAGATGTCACTGTCTTAATTCCTGCAATGATAAAGAGCTGCTTTGATAATTCTGGCAGATGAACTGTGTTCTATTCAATAGGTGAATGGATAGGAAAAACAAGTCAGCCTACTCTGTAGGAAAATGTCCCAGTCCTGAATGTGACACCTCTTAAACCCTCAATGATGTTGGCAGGACACATATCTGGCCATGTATCATCACCAGCTATGACCACATCATTTCTGATGCTCAATAGAAATAAAAAACCCAAAAGGAACAACAGCATGTATGATCAGCTGTGCATTAAGGAAAAGAATTCTACTTAATTATTGAAGTTGATCAGCTGAGATCCTGAAATATGAGGTTCACTTACAGCGAATGCCTTAATCAGGAAATTCCAGGTTTGTTAGTGTATGGATGACAATACAGGTAATTTTCTTCTTCCCATGACACAAGGGGGGGGGGGAAACAAACAGAATTTTTCAAAAACTCACAAATTTTGAGGTTTGCTGCCATCTCCATGTTTATCCAGCTCCAACCACACACCAATTTTTTTTTTGAAACTGTGTTAAAGCAGATCTTTGTTTACCAATACCATTCTCCACTTTAAAAGCAATCACTTTAAGGTAGATAGTTCTTTCCCTACCCCCATAATAATTGCCATCACTGCCAGGAAACAGCATCTGTTTTTAGAACTGCACTTATTTAAATTCACTGTCTAGTCCTTTTTTTTAATGCATTTGTAAACAAGACGGAAAATGCTTTTAGTAATTTGTGTCTCTACCATGTTTAAGTGCCTTTCAAAGCACAAAGATCAAGTAACGTCCCAACCTTCTTTTTTAATGTGATTTTTTTTTTTTTTGACTCCTGGCTCATTTGTTAACTTTTCTTGAATTTTTTTCTCCTATATTTGTCTTTGAAATAGGCATACAAATATATTTTACTAATGGTATGTAAAGTGAGGATCTGCCAATTCTGTTGTCCTCTTCTATACCAAGTGATCATAGAAATCTTTTTGACATTACGAAGTTTGTCCTCTGCTAGTCATAAATGTTGATATCAAGTTTTCCTTAGATCTTTACTTTCAAAGTCAGAATTTTCCTCCTGCTGCTATCATCTTTATCATTGAAGTTCTGAATTATTACCTTGCCTCTGAATCTATGAAATCACTTTTTAGTGCCTTGAGATCATTTAGCAAGGTAATTTTGATCATTTTATAACAATCTCTTCCCTTCATCTTTATAAAAAATTGGCCTTTGAAATATGCAAGCTTAACCAGAAAATGCTTAAATTACCACTTGATTCCCTGGAAAAAATATAGTCTGTTTAAGAATGCATGCTTCATGTTTCTATGGCAAATGTTTGGAGGAATCCACATGCTGTGCTGGCATGCACATCTTTATAATTCAAATATGTAATCCCACAAAAATGAAAAAAATTTATTGTATCAGACAGGTCCACACTTCCATAAAGCTATCCTGTAACTTTTTGTCTCTACTGCTTCTTTATTTATGGAACTCCACAGTAATTTTTTTTCACTCTTTTTGTGTCATTCTTTGTTTCCATTTTAGTCTTTCAATCCTTTAGTATTTTTCCAAGGTGTGCCAAACATTAATGTAATTCTTGTTGTTGCTAATGCAACTAATTTATTTGATGTTATGATTTGGAAGAACTGTGGGCTCAATGATTTGAAAAATGTTTATTTTTAACTTACTTTCCCTCACATCCTCCTTTGTCAAAATTGGTAAATTCTGTCCTCATCAGATGGAGTGAATGTCTTCCTACATCCTTCTAAATATGGACAACTATCTGTCAAACCTTTATACTTAGTTTAGTCACCTTTTGCAATTCATTCATTTAGCTGTAGCTGTCTACCTGGCTGCAATATTCATGTTTTAAATTATTTAGAGCCTTCACCCTAGTTACTACTTAAACATGTTGGCTCTTGTAGCTTTCCTTATCAGTCACATACATTTTAAATTGTAACTTGAAAAATTTGCCATTTCCTTAGCTTTTGGTACATATTATTATTGCTATTGTTATTATTACTACTTTAATTCATGAAAGTATGCACCACTAGTCAGCATAAGTTTTTTAGTATTTTGAAATTGTGTTTTTAGGGTCCATGAACAAGTCCTACTTCTTTTTTATCTTTTCTACTCTAAATTGGGGTAACCAAACAATTAAATTTCTTTTAGGCTTTAGAAAACCATTTTCTTCCTATTTTGAAACTGTTTTAAAGTATTAAAAATAAATAAAAAGACAGAAAAATAATTTTACTCGGTATCAAAGTCTTCTTGCAAAGTAATACAAGATAAAGAATGATCATTAGTATCTTAGAAACTCTTGTATATCTTAAAGTGAGACTCAGCATCAAAGGAGGGACTTGATTTCAAATCAAAATTATATCCGAATTGTCGTCCAAGTTCCTGTGATAGTAAAACGAGATACAAGCAAAACAGTTAGGAGAGTCTGGACAGCTATTCACTTAACCTAGAGAAGAATTCAGCTGTTCAGATACCATTTTAGATAACTTACACTGTCCATTTTGGCCTTTCATGGCTGGTCCAGGAAGCAATTATTTTTCTATTGGTCATGTATCACATATCACAAATATCAGCCCTGTGTAAACATATAATATATTGTAGGGCATTTCAAATGTTACATATGCTTGAACAACTGAGTCCTGTTCCCAAGTGGTTGCTCAGCTGAATAGCTCCCTATACTCTATACCTTTAAGCTCTAGGGTTATCTAAAGGGTATATGAGATATTTTTATGGCACTGCAGTTAGGGCACAATCTCTGGGAGACATCTGCCCTTCTGGAGCTGCAATTGAAGGGCAAGACTTCTCCAGTTGTGGTAAAAAGTGTGTAGGCAAACAGCTAAATTAAGCCTTTGATCTCCATTGACCATATGGACCCCAGCAAAGGATTCCTACCCCATATATGGACACCTATGGATAGAAACGCCTAAGTTTACATGACTCATTTGCAAGTTGAATCTCACCATCAGTGACACTATAATTAGGAAAGTATTTTCCATATTGATTTTTTATGTTTAAAAGTGCTGAGAGATTTATACTGGCTGGATGAGGTATTCTGCAGCATTTCAAACCCTGATAAACCTTTACAATTGCTGTATGATACAAAGAGATGTTTAAAGATAAGCTAGTATTTTTCTCTGGTGAGAAATCATAGATATTCTAGCTACTATTTTACTGTTACAACAATTATTCATGAGTAGTTGAGCTCCAGCAACTCCCAGTTTTTAGGTCTTCTTTTTTCCAGTTTGCTTTCTTTTTGTAACTGATCTTCCATTGCCTAGACAACCCTAACAAACACAACCAACCAAGTGCGTAATGTAGACCTGCTTAATTCTATATTTTGCTAAAATATACTCTTTTATGCCTATTAATCACAATGATCTTTGAATGCTATTCTATCTGCACTACATTTGGAATGTATTAAAATTAAATGCTTTTTCAATTGCTATAATGAATCATTCAAATAAAGATCTACTGAAAAAGGAAATACTTCCTCTTATAAAGTGATGATAATTGAGAAGCAGGTGTTTGTTTTGTGAGCTTTGCTCTGTGAAATGAATAGTCTTAGGTAGTCTTTTTTCCTGCTTCTGCAGAAAGATTTTCTGTGATCAGTGGCATTTTCTGGGTTTGTTGGTTTTTTGGTGGTGGTGGTGGTGGGGTTTTTGCCTGTTGTCAGTCTTTTGATTGTTGTCCTGGTTTCAGCTGGGATAGGGTTAATTTTATTCTTAGTAGCTGGTACAGGGCTGTGTTTTGGGTTTAGTAAGAGAATTATGATAACACATTAATGTTGTAGCTTTCACTAAGTGGTGTTTACGCTAAGTCAAGGATGGTTTAATTTCCCGTGCTCTGTCCCTGAGCAGGTGCACAAGAAGTTGTGAGAGAGCATGACCAGGACAGCTGACTCAAACTGGCCAAAGGGGCGTTCCATAACAAAGAACATCACACTCAGCATAAAAATGGGAGGAGATTGGCAGGGACATGCCAATCACTTCTCAGGGACAGCCTGGGCATCAATCACCAGGTGGTGAGCAATTGCAGTGTGTATTATTTGAATTTCTTAGGGTTTTTCTTTTCATCATCATAATAATTATCATTATTACTAGTAGTATTAACTTCATTTCAATTAATAAACTGTTCTTATTGCAAACTGTGACTTTTACTTTTTTTTCAATTTTCTCCCCATCCCATGGGACACAGTGAGCTAATGGCTGCATGTTCCTTAGTTGCGGTTTAACCCCAGTTGTTTTCAGTATTTGCGATCAAAAATGAAAAAATCTCTGGCTAACTCTAGTAAAGGAAGGTTTCATCTACTTACTTCTTGTAAGATTTGCATACTGGGAAAGTAAATACTGTAAATTGCTTGTAAGAACTAAGCTTTGTGAGCATAGAGATCTGCTCTGCAGAGGTGCCTATCTCACTGCCAATGCAGCTGTTTAAAAGTGAATTAATTATACCAATCCTTCACCATTTTTTTTATTCATTGAGTAATTGGAAGGAAACTTGCTCTCCCCCTCTTTATGCTTCCCTTGAGCATGGAAAAAGTTAGAAAAAGGGTTTGTATGTAATAGTTCTGGAAGTTTTCATCGTAGACTATATGATTTGCAACATCAGCTGTAAAGAATGCTAGCAGGAAACAACAGATGTTCATGACAACATGGGAATGGCAAAGCAAGATCTAATACTCTAAGAAAACTCCCCCTATGCAACATTTTGAGTTGAAAAGATAATCCTAAGGGCTGTTTTCCTCAAGTATCATCAAATGTTTTTCCAGAAACCCTCTACAGTTTGGTTTTGTTTTCATGCACAGTATAGCTTAGCACAGATTGTTTCACAGAAGTTAATATAAATGAAGAAGACATATTTTCTTGTGGCCCTAAATAAAAAGAGGAAAATAAACACACAGATAGCTAGACAGATAGTTAGCCAGACAGATAAGTATGCAGAGAACACAGTTCTGCTCAGTGCCTGTAACTGATAAGCATCTGAAACATATCATTGCAATCCAGGGAACTCGTTATTCCATTGTGCAAGCCTTTAGGCTTGCAAGCCACGTTAATTTAAAAGACCTCAGCTTCAGAATGGAGTCTAGAGGGCACAGATTCCTCTTCAACATAGCTTATAAATGTCACCATGTGAGAAAAAAACCCCTCTACTTCTTGGAGACATGTTGTAGCTACTTAAGTATTTCTTACATGTTTCCAAGTTGGTCTCCTTGGAAACTGGAGTTTCAGCTTGTCTGTTTATCCGTTTTGTCCAAGCTCAGGTACAAAAAATCATTAGCAAGTTGAAATGCTGGTAACTCTGACAGCTTCTTCAAATCACTAACATGCTAACAAGTGTGATTTGGAAAAATATATGTAATTTTCTGCTTGTTCTGCTATTTGTCCTGCTGGAGAAATGATTTGGTGAAAGCAGCAATATCAGCCTTAGAATTTGTTACCACTCACATATAAGAAAAGACATATGCATATAAATGCAGAAGTGAAGAAGCTGGTCTTACGTGTTACCACATTTTCCCTAAATGTCCTAAAATTTAGAGAAAATTATTACACAATAATAACAGAAAACAACATTTTCATGGTGTCCAATTTAATCTCAAAAATAAGGAGATGAACATATACTGTTGAATCCCATTTCTTATTCTAAACCAGCCATTTATTACCACTATCACAAAAAACCACTTTACTCTCTTTAGTACAGAAATTGGCGAGTAGTGAATGTGAAGTCTTTCTGTAAAAGTGACATATTGCATTTAACATTGCTGATCCTCTGGGTATTTATGAACTTAGTTTACAATGTTGTATTTGTTACCAATCGAGGGATAATATGTTAAACTTTTATATCATACATTCTTTCGTCACTGCAATAGAGTGTAATTGCACTGGGCACTAGACCCTATTGCTTTGTCCTGGTTTTAGTGAGGATAAAATTAATTTCTTCTCAGTAGCTGTTAGAGTGCTATGTTTGTAGAAGCTGTTCTGTGTGTGCTGGTTTTGGCTGGAATAGAGTTACTTTTCTTTATAGTAGGTGGTATAGGGCTATGATTTGGAATTTTTTTTTCTTTTTCTTTATCTGAAAACAATGTTGATAACAGAGGGATGTTTTTAGTTACTGTTGAGAAGTGCTTACACAGAGCCAAGGCCTTCTCTGCTCCTCACCCCTCACTGCCAGCAAGGACACTGGAAGTCCACAAGAAGTTAGGAGAGGACACAGCCAGGACAGCTTACCCCAGATGACTAAAGGGATATGCCATACCATATGGTGTCATGCTCAGCATATAGAGATGGGGAAAGAAGAGGGAATGGGGAGTCGTTTAAAGTGTTGGCATTTGTGTTCCCAAGTCACAGTTGAATGCAATGGAACCTGGCTTTTCCTGAAGATAGCTGAACACCTGCCTGCCCATGGGAAGTGGTGAATGAATTCCTTGTTTTGCTTTGCCTCTTGCATGGCTTTTGCTTTACCTATTAAACTGTCTTTATGTCAACCCACGAGTTTTCTACCTTTCACCCTTCCAATTCTGTCCCCCATCCCACCAGGATATAGTGAGTGAGCAGCTCTGTGGGACTTAGTTGGTGGCTGGGGTTAAACCATTATATTGGGTGATCTAGTTTAGCTGATGTTATAAGACTTGTTTCTTGGGGTGGAGTGAAACAGAGAAAAGATAATAATATAGACTATATTTATGTTTGTTGCTATTGCTGTTATTATTACCCCATGGATTTAGAAAGATTATATTCATAACATAAGATACCCACCTCTCAGACATAAGAATGATCTGTCCAGTGCACAGCTGAGAAATCTAAGGAAGTGGAACAAGATGCTGATTTATCTGATAGAAAAAGTCTTGCACTGGGATTTACAATCTTGATTTGTCCAGACACCAACAAGGAATTCCAGGAAAAGTCCCCATGGCATGATATGAGTTGTCTAAGTCATGTTCTTTGTAGGAGTGAAGAGCTGTCCTTCTAACTCAGTAGACACTGTGTTACCCTGGAATCAAATAGTCAAAGATCAAAGTTAATGACAGAAAATAATCTGATAGACCACAATGTATGATAGATAAATATGGATGTCTACAAAAAGATGTAGCTCAACCTTTGAATAGCACTGTGCAAGAAATAAAGTTTTTAATATATATAGTTCCAAGGGATTTGAAAAGAGGCAGTGATAAAATATTTACTGTGCTCTCCTATTAAATACTTGAAAATAGACATCCATGTTCTGTTTTCAACCCATGTAGCTACAGTAATAATGGTTTTCAAGCATTGCTTTTCATATAATTCACATGCTTTAACCACAACAGGCTGCCCTCTTTTTCCATCTTCACAAAACTTCCAAGAGCATAAATCAGCTTTATAACAAATGTGCAATTTTTCTCATATAAATAAAAATAGGTAATGATTTTCACCTGAAATCTTACATATACAGTTCAATACCTCAAGTAACTGAAGGTTTAAAATCCATATATCATAGTCCACTGTTAATTGTTCAGTGTTTTCAACATTTTTCTAAGAAATAGACTAAAAAATTAATTAGTGATAGTACTAAAGTCATCAGCAACACAAAAGTCAATTTTTCATAAGTTAATAATAATAAAAGTAATGATATTTGGTGTTTTCCAATAAAATCCCTAGCTGCTTAAAAGCCTACTACTGCATGAGATTTCCAGATTTTCTTATTTTTATCTCTGAGATCAATAAGGGAAAATTTATAATATGAACTCGACAGAATTAATTACAATAAGATCGGTGACACCTCTGCCATTCCACCCTCGTAATTATTATTTAATCAGCTGAATATTAATACAGTCTCCAGAGGTCTAACTTCTGATTTTTTAATGCCGGGCAACGCAGAATTATGTTTAATACTTTCCTTATTGCAATTCTCTCCTCACAGAAAATATTACACTTTAAAAAAAAAAAAAGGGTGGGCAATGTACCTTTTTTCTTATACATTGCTTGGGGAGGGGGCAGTTACACTGAAAACTAGTGGAACGAGGAGTTTATATAGTACAGTACTGCAGGATGTATACTGTACTGTAGTTGTAGCTCTTCAGTGTGGTCAGGCACATGCTTTTGCAGCAAATCTCCCAAATGTCCCTACTTACACCAAAGATAGTTAGCTCATATTGTGGAGTGGTCTCATGGCACTGGACTTCCTTAAGATGAACCTAAACATGCTCCAGGAATGTATTTAATACTCTCCAGCTGCAGTCACTCTGTCTATGGGACCAAACTAGGGCTAGTCTGAAACAAAAGCCATTTGGAATGTGCATGAGGGTACCATGTCTGCAGCATCAATTCTTTTGTCTGCATATCCATCCACCTTGATGTGTCTGCACTGTTATTCCCTCTCTCACTGCTCTAAAGGTCACTTCCTTTAACAGCTATCACTTCAACATTAATAGACATATGCCTGCAAACTGTCCCCCACAGCAGTCTGAAGACTTTTGAAACTGCATTTATTTTGAGGAATTAACTTTCTCTGACATACCACACCCCTCCAACTCTTTATCTGGGGAATATCTACAAAAATGTAGCTTTAAAAATGAAGAGGGACAAACTGGTTCGACAGACAGACAAAAGATATGCATAGAAAAGCAAAAAATTATTGGCTCTACCGAAGGTATTGAACTTGGTTCTTTACTGGCTAGCGTGTTGTGAAGTTACTTACAGCTACACAAGCAGTATAAGATGTTAACAAAACCAAATTAGAATGTCTATATGCAATTCGAACTGACTTTGTAAATGGCTCCACAAAATGCTCAACAATGGAAAATGAAACTGACTATAATTTCTTTTGCTGTCATCAGACTATTTCAGACATTCATTACTCTGGAAAATATGCAGTTCTTTTTCATAAATGCAAACCACTGAAAAATAAGCAAGTATCAAATGAACAAAGAAAAAGGCTTTATACTAAAAATTATTTGGAGAGAGTAAGTAAAATCTCACTAAAATAAGAATTTGAATAAGAAAACTTCTATTATTGCTAGTGATCCGAAAGCGTATCAGAACTGATTACATTTTTTTTTCTATGGGATTCATAAGCTCTTATTTTTTAGAATTTTTTTATAATTCCTCTCAGTAATTTTTGCTTCTTTATCTATCTGGACATATTTCTAATCTATGTAAATATGGTTACTTTTCAAATTTGCATAAGTATGTAAGTTCTCAGTTCAAAGTTCTAGGAGACTAAACAGGATGCACAAGCATGTTATTAGTATTTTAATCCTAAAAAAAGGAAAACTTTTTTAAGAGGAATAGTAGGCTTCTGAAGTGTTTTCTTTTTTAATAATACATCTTGTACAACTCAGGAGAATAAGAACTCAAACTCATCTTCAAACACTGGTATCTTGCAAACTCATCATGCAAATACTCTCAATTTAAATGGATGTCAGAAATTTTTGTTTTCAAAACCATTTCTGAAAAACTTTTAGAAATCAATTATTATTATCAGCCTCTAGGTTAGATCTTAAATGCTAGCAACAGAGATTTAAAGATATGATTCCTTCTTGAACCTCTTCAAAATGTTTGTGCCCTCAGCTATCAACAATTCCTTAAAAGAACTTTACTGGAAAAGTTTTGCACAAATGCTGACAGATTTCATTTTGTAAATTAATCCATGTTGTTTTCAGGTAAAGAGCTGTACATATCCTTTTGAAATACAGAATTTTGTTCTGAGTTTTATAATGAAATTCTTGACCAAACATTTTAAACAAGAGGAGAGAATAAAAACAAACAAACACCAACATGAAAGATCATTTCCTCTGTTTATTTCTAGAGTACTTGTTTATCTGGATCAGCAGATACATTTATTACTTTATATGTTGAACACAATTCAGATAGATTGTGTCTTTTATTTTAAGAAAGGGATAACAACATTTGAAGTTTGGCTTACTTAGCTTCTGTTTATTTCATAGCAGTGAAACTAATTTCTGCTCTGTTTTTGGAAGGTCTTCATGTGGAAAAAAATCAGTCCAAATTCCAAATAAATATGTAAGAGGTCCAGTTCCTGCAGGTCACATTCAAGGAAAAGGTCTCAGGGAGTCTGTAGGCCTCTCTGGCTTTGATTCTACTACAAGTCCCCAGAGATGAGACTGAAGGCATGGCTTCAAAATTCCCAAAATTCCCAAAGGATGTGGAATAGCCATTCTGGTATCTTCAACCTTAACTGCAAGGAGGAGTTCTTACCTATATGGGCTCCACATATTGGCTGGTCACTCTTGAGATAAACAGGAGAGAAAATTAGCCAGTATTTTACATACATGTGTGTTGGGATTGTCTGGCAAGATTTTGGCAGTGTGAGGGGCTACAGGGGTGGGTTCTATGAGAAGCTGCCAGAAGCTTCCTTCATGTCCGGCAGAGCCAATATCAGACAGCTCCAAGACGAACCCACCACCGGCCAAAGCCAAGCTACAGTGGTAGCACCTCTGGGATAATGTATTTAACAAGGGAAAGGGAAAAAAAAAAAAAAGTGCAGTGGCAACTGCAGGCAGGAGAGTGGAATGAGAATAAGTGAGAGAAGCAACTCTGCAGACACCAAGGTCAGTACAGAAGGAGGTGCTCCAGGTGGAGGAGCAGAGAGTCTCCTGCAGCCCATGGTGAAGACCGTGGTGAGGCAGGCTGGGCTAAACTTGCCCAGACTGTCTCTAGAATGTGGAGGGTTAGCTGAAATAATTTAAAATTAGATTTAGAAGTCTAAATCCAACAATAGAGATAGGATTTTTATTGTTACTGCAATGCCACCTCGGCCATCTAACAATCTAGCAGCAACTTTTGTGCATACATCCCTAAAAACTGTGCAGCGTTTAGTTAACCATCACAAGAAAAAATAGATTTTTCATATTTGAAGACAACTTGCTGACAGAAGATGGAATGATGGGGGTTTTATTTGAAAAGACAGACATTAACTAAATAGATTGTCACTAACTAGATGAAAGAGTAGGATTTATATCACTGATGAGCACAGGGTGCATTGTTTAATGCAGATTACAGCAGATCACAAGCTTCCTGCATCATTTTCTCTCCTTTGTTATTTTCATAATTTGTCACTAAATCTATCAGATATATGGTGCCCTTCCCTATGGCACACCTTGGCTGCTAAACTCCCATTTATAGATTTACAAAAACTAAACATTTCAAACTGCTTTTGCCCAGTGAAACTTAATCACTACCCAAAATCTTGTATCTTAGCTTCTAACAGATGTTCTTTGCACCCCCAAATTAAATTCCTGGGGCACCACCAGATAACTTCAGGAATATCTAGCCCATCACCCTATCAATCCATGTGTCCTGCATACGGAGTTACTTCCACAGGATGCGGGGGACTCTTTTCTAGTCTAGTGCCATGCAGCTGGCTCTCTAGTTACTTTACTTCAGCTGGTATCCCTGTGATTTCCAAGTAAAAGAACAGTGATCCAGTGTGGCTCCCTCTGTATGACCTGCACTGTATAACCTGTGTAGCAGTGCAAATAAATGGGAGCAGTTTTGTACAGTAAAATAACTTATGCTGAAAACCTGACATCCACAGTATGTATGCATCAATTTTTGTTGTTTTATTTTGTTTTGTGGGGTAGCTTTAGCCTGGCTCCAGGAACTGAATGTCCATTTCCAGTCAGAGTGCATTGGGTGAGATCCTGGAGCATATCTGCTATGTAGATTTTGCAGAGAGGAATCCAGCTCAGACACCCTGAGGCAGCTCGACACTATGAGCTAAAGTATAAGTGGGCTCAGCTGGGACATTTGTTTTAAAAGCTTACTAAACATTGAACTAAACTAGAACACATGTAGATCTACCCTCTCAAATCTACTGAAAATGTGACAACAAAGGCAGAAGAGCTAAGCTTGTTGCAGGACCCTGAAAGACCACAAGATTAAGATTAAACAAGAATCCAGTAGGAGGAAATAGTTTCAAGCTGGTTTGGGTAGACCTGGCAGGTCTATTTTTAAAGATAGGCTTTCTTTCCAGGAAAAAGGGATCTATGTTGTTGCAAGCCTTAATCCAACCCTACACATAATGTCAGTGCAGGTACCTCTCTCCACCAGAGAATTTAACACAAATTCTGTACCTCTAGCTGTTCTCCCTACATATATGCCAGTCACTTCATTCAGTATAAGACATGTACATAACATAATTGGTCTCAAATTATTGACATTTACTGTAGTATTTAAGGCACTGCAGAATGCAACCTGTAGTATCTTGAGCACTAAACCAGATTTTAAACCCTAGAATCACTGTACACCAGTTTTCTAATTCCACTTCAAACTAAATATCATGCTACATAACCCTACAGTAAGCATTTTTTGTTCTCTGACTGTCAGCTTTGCACTATACAGCAATAAATCAAAATATCAAGCCTGTGATGACATTTTAATCCTTTAATCTCTGAACCTGTATCTAGTGCCTGTATAAACTTTACTGTGGTCCTTAGAAACTATTCTGTAGCCTTTTTACTCAAAACTCCAAGAAAACCTTCTTTTTATTATTTTCTTAATTTTTAATGCTTAAGAAAACACTGACATTAATTAAAAAATTAAACACAGCTGATCTATTAGTAATCACATCCACTTCTCCACTTAAAGACTCCCTGTGGATCAGTAAATGAAGCAGTTTCTTCATCTGAAAGACTGACTGCATTTTGTATCTTTTAAATTATTATGTTCACACTGCAGAGATCTGAAGACTCAAGCCACGTTCGTGCCACAGCCAAGAAGGAATGTATGAGCACCTAGTCGTTTACAAGCTGTTGGGCCCAATCAGTAAGCTAAATTTGAACAGACCTCTGACTTCTGTTTCTACAGAAAGACCATTTCAGATCTTTCTTCCTCTAAAAAGTGGAAAATTTCTAACATTCAACTTATGTATTTGTGAGGGCGTACAAATATTTTTCCCATTCAGAACTGATTTAGCAACACTGCTGTATTTTATAAATGTCTACCATTGAGTACAAAATCATTATCATTTAAAATCTGACTTCAAAGAAAATTTTATACTTCATACTCTTGGGTAAACTGATCTGGCAACTTCAGAGAAAGGTGAATACTTTTGTTATGCTCCATTGGAAAGCATATATATAAGAAAGTGAGTTATTGAAGATCAAGCAAGGGCAATTATTAAAAAAAAAATTAAAAATCAAAGTATAACCTCGAAGGAAAAGCTGGTCCTGGTCCTTGTTTTAAGGCCCTCAGAACACCGGGTCTATGTTATCTCTCAAAATCTAGTAGTGAATTTATTATGGAAGATGAACACTTTCCCCTTGGCACTGCATGCCTTTACATTCAGTGCTAATCACATGCTATATTCATCACTACACGCAGGCTCCATCATGTGCTTATATTGCTGGAGAGAGTAATTAAATGCAATGACATTTTGCTTGTGATTTGCTGGAGATTTTTTTGCACATGTCTTCCTTGCTGCCTTCTTCTATTAGTTGCTACTGTCTTCCAGTGAACATGTAATTTCCCCATAAGGGCAACATTAGACAAGTGAAATGATTTATAAGGACT
>JAWWLV010000144.1:48375939-48408949 GCA_035041135.1 Platyrinchus mystaceus
CCTGGAATTCTTCTGCAGCAGGCAGTTGTTTCTTAGAGCTTTTTCTCCCCACTCTGTTACATATCTTGTCCAGGGGGTTTCAATGCCATGACCTGCCCCCAGCCCATGGCTGGGGGAGGAGGGAGGCCTGGCCCCCCACTTGGGGCCAGCTGCCTACCTTTACATGGCTTCCTCTTCTCTGGCCACCCCTCGTGGCTCTTATCTCTTCAGCCTCACAGCCTTCTTTTCCGATTTCTTAAAAATGTAATTGGCAGAGGCGTTACCAAAACTTTTGATCGGGGTTTTTGCTCCGGAAATCCACCTGGCAAAACCATCCTCAGCCCCCAGGGAGGGGGCTGACTGGCAAATCCATGACATGTCCCATCACAACAACAAATAAGACTTCTCAATAATGCAGATCAGAAGCAAATAATGAGTGTTTGGGCAGAGGTTAGCCTTGTCTCACTACCACAGTCACAAAACACAAGAGAGTGAGCTAAAAATGGAGACTGACTTCAGTAGTCTTTTCCTCATGCCCTGTAAGGTAACTAGAAAGACTGAATTGATTAGCACAGTGTTACTTTGGATCTGTTTCAAAGAAAAATATAATTGCAAGTTATTGACTCAATTCCTGATAATTTCAAAGAAAATCATGCCCAAAAGTACACTATTCCCAAGTTAAATGGTCAAGTTTACCAGAAAGCCATGGTACTTAGCTGAGATTTTGAAAATACAGTATTTACAATGTGTAATGGAAAAACACAGCACATGAAATGCATGGAAGAGATCCTGCTTGTTCACAGAGCAGTTTGGCAGTACGTTGCCATGCCCAAAAATTAATGCAGTCATAATAAATGACTTTGCTATGTATCTGTATGTACACATATGATGCACTTGGGAATCTTCTTCATCCATGTCTGTTGCCATTTTCTGACAAAATTAAAAATGCTTGTAACAATGATTTCTTTAAATTCTGTCTCTTGACAAGATGGGAAGATTGAAAACAACTTCAAAATGTTGAATCTGAAGATGGTCCCTGGAGCGATATATTGTTAGCATATACTGCAGATAAGATCATCACCAGGGACAGTATAGGGAAATTAAGATATTGCAAGAGTATTTAGTGGACTGATGTTTTTAATTCCAGCTATAGATTTAAATGGCTTCTGCTGTTTGACAACATCTTCAAACAACAAATACTCAGAGTCCAAGTGACACTCTGCAGTGATTGGCATACATTGTATGTTATCTCTCTCATCTTGTATTTTTGAACTAATTAATAAGTTAGAACAATTTACTGATATGTAATAATAAATAACTGAAAAGTTTTACAAAACTTTATCTTCTACCCAAGTGCTTAGTTATGTAAGAGACTAGAGGAGAGCAGAGTCTTTATTTTAATATTCCAAAATCCATAATAATGAGAAATTCATATAGTGTCAAATGTTTTGTTCTATGCTAAATACCATATTTTCTTTCTGCTTTTGGCCAAGAAAGATAGCAGAAGCTCTTGCCAGTTTGCCATTAAACTGAGATTAGATGTTTGCCCTGGGCAAAGGTTGAAAACAAGCCAAACAAGATCCAAACTGGTCAGTTCTGACCTGCCACAGCAGGTTTTATATGAGCTTTATATGAGCTACTCTCTGCAGAAGGATAGTGCAAATAACCTGATAATGACACTAAGAAGAAAAGAAGCTTCCAGAGAAGCCAAATGGAGCTGTTCAGAGGACTAGGCTTTTTTTTCTGGAGCTGTCTAGGTCTGTTTTGGGAAAGGTACAGCTCACAGAATCACAGAATATCCTGAGCTGGAAGGGATTCAAAAGGATCATCGAAGTCCAACCCCTGAGGAAAAGTACTGGCATTGAAGTGTCACGTGAAATAAAAGTTTATTATATACTGCTGTGCTTGCATCTAAGGAGGCATTAGTTGGACTTGGCCACCAAAGGCTTGCAGTGATCAACTAAAAAGCACCCAGATGCATGCTGCATGTTCCCAACACACATGTTTTGCTTCTCTTACTTGTGCTTGTCCCTTCCACCTAAGCAGGTGATAAGAATTACTTAATTGCATACTTATCTGACTGTTTCTATTCATAGTCAGTGTATGCCTGCCTTGCACACTGATTATACCTGTTCAGTCACAGAATCCCAAAGGTGGCTGCTGGACTTTATGGTATTAATTGATATAAATGTCTGTCTCTGTTCTCTTCCCTCCAGTATACCGATCCCTACCCTCAGTGTTAGTGTCGTGACCTTTACGGACTGGACAGCAACAATTTACTTAAGGGGAGGATCTTAAGATTTTTGGGTCAAAGTACTAAGGGGTGTTCAACTATCACATGGAGTGGGTTTTTGTCCCTGAAAACATATAAGATGCTCCTGTTTGTACTTTTTTATTCCACTATATAGAAACAGTCCCAGTAATATCCAGAAATAAATTAAAATTTTCCACAAATACTCCTGTTAGCTCTTGAATGATTGCAGAGAGCCAGCGCAAAAGCAGCATACACCTAGGAAAAGCAGAGAAAAAAAGTCAGCAAAGATTGCTAAGCTCTTTCTCCAGTAGCTGCAAAACTCTTCTCCTAACAACCAAAAATCCATTTAGCTTCAGTATCAGTTTCACACATCCATAACCTTGAAAGCAAGTGAATAAATAGAGGAAGAACTTCTCAGCATTATTCATACATTCATGTTACTTGTGATACCAACAATATTAATGATTTGACCTTACATAAGGCTTTCACTTCCATTTCCTATATTAACTAAACAGCACCTGTTAACCCAGTTGTCAGTTTGTACTCTTGCATAAAACCTTACTACAGCTCTTTTATGTGCTTGCAACAATTATAAGCAGACAAAATACCTGGCTGCCATACTGCCCGTTAAGTTGGGCAGGTACTGTACCTCAGCATTGCTGAAGACCCTTAAAGTATTTTGATTTAGGGACTGTTGTTGGAAGCCAAAGAGCAAATTTTCCCACTGTCATGAGACTGGTCTCAGAGCACATGGAACCTTGTCTTCGCAGTAAACAAAGTGGAAAGTAACATTCTTTTTTTTTCTGAAGAAAAAAATAAATAGCATTTTCTGCACTTGTGCTGGTATCTCTCGGGTAAGGAATTTCCTTGTGTGCATTTGTGTGTGTGTGTGTGTGATGTCAATAACTCCTCAATGCTGAATGACATCTGATTAATTACAGCTATTAGCAATCACTTTGCATCAATCACTGGATACTAATGTTGCTATAACCACAAAGTATGGCAAATGTTAGTAACCATCAAATTGCATATCTCATGCTGTTTAAGTTCTTTTTGGCCACCATCCAAAATACTCTGTGACTCTTCAGGCAACCAGTATTTGAAAGCAGACCCAAACAGCAATTCAGAAATGACACAATTCAGCCTACCATTCCTCAGCAATGTAATACATTCAAGATAATCATACTAAGGATATGATAGTGCCCATTTTCTTCAGAAAATTATTCAAGAAAATAGAGACCACCACCATCACCTGGCAAGTGTGGAAGTTTCCTGAAAAAAATGACCATAACATTACCAGCTATATTATCTAAAGGAATTGATTTTGGAATTATAAAGGAATCTGCTGTAATGTACAATTTTGCCATGCCCTATGGAAGTATCCAATTAATTACATTAATTAGAACAATTACACTACATGATGGTATATATTGGACTAAGAACAATAGTTACTAATCCACCCAGACAATTAGAATAGATCTCTTTGAAATCTTGAATTGTTTTTCTACTATGTATTTGCATATTTCTTTGTGGTTGTTAAGTTCCTGTTCATGATGAGAAGGTCAGACACTCATAAATAATTTACAACTGTCACCGTGTTCCTCTTGGATAAACCTGAGGAGAAAAACTCATCCAGGCCTATGCCTGATCTGCTAGTTTGAACTGTAAGCAACAGCATCATTGGACTTCATAGCAGTGTGACATTATGTGATTCATACTTGGGCTTACTCTAATAAATTTAGGTGAAATATATCTACAGAGTATTTCCCTGACAAACATAAGGTGCTTCATTTATTTTTGAAAGAGACATTTTTTCTCTGAATATGTTTGGATATTTTTTATTTATCTATTTAGTGACATTTTAATGAGATAATTTTTCCTGACATACTGAAAAATCCCAATATAATGATAAATATATAAATAGGAAAAGATGAAGCCGAGTTCCTTATAGATAGTATGGATGTTTCCCCCCTGTCTCTGGAGGTCATCCATAAAAGTTTACCTAAAAGTAGATATTCCCTATCAGACATATAGTAAACTACGTAAAGAGGTGAAGCAAACAGAATGCTTAAAATTAATTTCAAGTTTTACCAACACAAGGATTTGGAGAAAGGATATTTGTCAAGAATAAAACCAAAGATATTTCAAGACTTTGCTGGAGTTCTGTTCGTGCTTATTGCTCTGTGGATATACCAGCAAATGCGAGACAAATATAAACACATAGATAAACACATAGATCAAAGACATTGAGATTTTAATGTTTACTCTTCCTTGTATGATAGAATGTTTTGTAAAAAATTTCTAGAATGTTTATTCTACTTGAAGAGAGTAGTTTTTAGTTTACAGTGGCAGGTGGAAACAGGGTACTCCAGAGGCAGGTGCTTTGCTCACTACAAACAAGACAAAGCAGGAAGATCAATTCCAATTCAGAAATGGAATAGGAGTCTTATCATACAAGCTGTTTCTTTTTTACTTGCAACTGTCAGGAGGTGGAACTGTTCAAATTAACCTAAATATAAAAAAATATATATTGAAAAACCCACACATAGTTGTAGGGGAAGGTGGTAAATGGTATCTGCACGCAAGATGCAGGAATAAGAAATAGAAGATTTAGTATAAGGATAGAAAAGAATGCTTGTTGAGGATCTGCACTTTCTTTAGCATTGGAAATCCACCCTGAAGGTAAAAATGTGGATACGGAGATGCTGGTGTAAAGAGTTCTGGGACCAGCTGTTGGCAAAATTGCTGTCTGTATGTCAATCTTGAGTTTGGTTTATACACTGACAGTCAGAGATGTGGGTAGGCAACTCAAGAGCTAAAGGCATAATAAATTGCTCCTGGTTTGTGTTAGATGAAATTAAATTGCCTTCAGAATAAAGGCTTTTTGAGGGTTGGTGCTTAGGAAGGTACAAGTTGTAGCCTTTAGAAAGAAAATCTGCACAAAGATCTAATGCTTTTGATGCCAGGCAAGAGAATTTTTTAATGTGCTGAAATTCAGTGCAGGAAACAGCCAAAGGGAAAAATGGCTGCCTGAAGCCCTTCATCGAGTCCTGACTTCAACAGATCTCCCACTAAGTATCTTTACCCCAACATGAGATATTTATTATGATTTCACCAAGTTAACACAAGGTAAATTTTACTTCCAGTGTTCCAGCAGAGTGCTTAAACACCGACATTTAGATGCAATTTTAGTTATGCTGTGGTTCAATTGTATGAACATGGGAGCATAAAGGTATGAAAATAAAACACTCCTTGAAGCTCTGCCTGTGCCAGATACTTTCCCTGTATGCTCCGTAGTTCCTGCACTGGTCGGCTGAGCTGATGCACGTGGGAGAGGCTGTAATTCATAATCATTGCCTTAGTACAAAACAAAAGCCATAAAAGCTTGTGATCTTAGCAGGCATCACTGAAGCACCATGAAGATATGTTGGTTCATATTACCAGTGCAAGTCTTTCAGCTTGCCATGTCTTGCACTCCCATTCCCCCTCCCTCTGCCCTTCATACCCTACGGTAAAAACACATCTCATATTTGCAGAGAAAAAATCTGCTTTTGGCTTCAATATCCACCTTGTGTGTAATATTTTGGACTGGGCAGACCACTAGAGCATGTCAGTGTTGTGTGCGCTGACAGAGGTTGTCCCTCTGCTTGGTGTGTTGGGTTCCGTCTGAAAAAGCAAGGCTCTGTGGCCGCTCCCATACCCTGTGGGCAACATGCAGCTCTGAAATACCTCTGGCACCTTTCTCTTCCTGGCTGGCCATGGGATTTACTGCTTGGGGTCTCAAATGTCAAAACTAGCTCGGATAAGAAATCCCTTCCTGAACAATGCTACAAAGGATTGCAAGGCTATTCAGGCTGTGGAGAAGTTCCTGTAGTTATTCTCTGGTCTTTTACTTATAAAATGCTGCCAGGGAAAACATGGAGAATGGAGGATTCTTTCATCTTAGCTGGTAAAATAAAGAACTTATAACAAAAATTTACTTAGAGATAACAGAACAGTATTGGGTTTGATGCAGTTTTTTATGGTTTTGCTTTTCAAAATGGGGGAGGGAGGAGAAGGGAAGATCATCTTCATGGCCCCTACCCATATTTTGTTCATTTTATAAAACACATTTCTAAGTGAAAAAATTAGTAAGTGAAAATATTTTATTAATAAAAATGTTAGAAAAAAAATCCAAAATTTTCTACCCTTTTTGACTGTTGTTATTGACCAAATTCAGTTACAATTAAGAATAATATTGTTCTTCTGGATATCTCTTTTTCTATATTTGCAAAACAATTTAATGATGAACACTTTTTACTCAAGAGCATTGAGCACAACTTGCTTAAATACTTTTTAATGTAAATTTGAATTTACTAAACACTGATTTTTTTCACATTTAATTTATAGATTTTATTTATTTTAATTTTATTTTGTAATTTGGCTAGATTTATTTCCTAAGATTTTTAGAATTCATGTTTGTCCCATTAACCTTCACTTCCAGTACATCTGCTTCCTGCCTTTGTTCCTGCCTTTTCTGAATTTGAAACAGAAGCTAATTGAAATGTCAGAATTTCACAATTCTGTTGAGCCAGAAATTCCAGTTTCTTATCAAGTCTACTGGTTTTCTTACATTTCTCTGAAGTTTTGCTGAAAATAAAGAACATTTGCAGAAGATGGTGTTATGAGCTTTAGTTTGACTTCCACATGAATTTCAGGCCTGAATTTATGCCTACTTATTTTCTGTCTGAATTCTCTCTCTCAGAATTACTTTTCAACTTCGTGTAGTGCATTATCAACTGTAAGGAGCCCAGTACCAACCATTGCACCTGTACATCTACTTGATAAACATTAAATTCAGCAAAGTGGTAATGTCTTCGGGGCTGCAGTTAAATATTGTAACTCTCCATAATGTAGATTCCGAATTTCATGTTTTCATTGTTTTTACAAAATATTGTTGCTGCACAAGACATAGCATGAACTCAAAGAAAACCTGTTAGAAGAAACTGAAAAAATCCTTTTTTTCAAGGTTGTGATAGGAAAACAGCCATGGTAAGCTTTTATCAGCAAGGCAAACCCTAAACTAGCCCTGTTGTGCTGGGACTGATGTTACCCAAACTCCATGTTTCAGCTCAGCTGCAGAGACTTAGTGCCAGCCTTTCACCTTTTTTTTTTTTTCTTGTTTGTTTTTTTTAAAGCACAGAAGAAATTAGGGTTTTACCCATTGTTTGGCATAAGTGTGGACCAAGATGTGGAAATTACTGCTGAGAATAAGCAGAGGAAACTAGGTGAGCTAATGAAAGGCATGAGGAGGAATCACAAATGTGTCTTAATGGATGACTGTTGAGATCCAGCTGTTGTATAAGTATTAGCATTTATCTCAATGATAAAATACCAGAGTGGATCATGCATGTGTGTGCAGTTGTCCCAAAAATCATTGCTATCAGAAGCTTTCTGGGGCTGGGTTTTTGTGTGAAAAATAAATATACATGTTTTGTATATATACATGTTTTGTATATATACATGAAGCTAAGTGGAATATAAAGTCTGAAATCTAAGATACCACATAGGTAAATATTTACGTTAATCAGTCATTTCTGAAGAGGAAAAAAAATTGTCCTTGTGTCAATTATAAAATTACCTAAACATTCTCAGTCATTCTTTCCTGAAAAGGCCTGGAAGATGTTTTAAGGTTTTGTGTGATTTCAGGGACATCAAGATGAATGGTATTTCTGTTAGCATGGAGATAAACAGTCACCGTCAAAGAATTGTCAAAATTGTTCCTGGAAAAGTAAATAGCCAATGACTGCAATACAAATATCTGTTCAAAGTCCAGAAAAAGACATACTCTTTTGAATCTTAGTATGTGAAAAGGAAGCTTCACAGGAGACATAAGTATTTTCTGCTGCCAAAATTGTCTTACAGCTCATTCTCTTGTTTTAATGGTGTGCTTAATATTGCCTTTCCAAATATGATGGCAAGTAAGCAGGTCCTTCTAGTCTTTCTGTATTTAATTACTCCTCAGCTCCATACCTAAATCCAGGCTCCATTATGATCTTTCAGACTAATTTCCTTGCAATTACTCTGGGAAAACCAACACGTCATTCTTTAAAATCTGTCCTTTCTGAGTGTTTTCTGAACTTCATAATCAACATTAGTCCTGATTGATCTCCATCATTATCTGATTCACACAGAGATTAGATTTAGCTGCCAGTAGACTGACTTAAAGCTGATGTTGCCATCACCTTTCTCTCTCAACTTCATATCCTTGGTGCAAGTCATTGCTTTTAAAGAGTAATAGCAACAAAAGGGATGAATAGGTCATTTAAACAACCTCTCTTGTAACCTCTTTAAATTATTTTGAATAGCTTTATGGTATCATCCACTTTTAATTAGTTCTATCAAGTTTTACCCTACTAATTACATTCTGTCTGTCTGTCTGTTTGCCTGTCTATCTGTCTGTCTGTCTGTCTATATATCTCAGGGCAGAAAAAGTGAAAAGTAGAAAACCTCTCATTTTGTATTACGAAACTGTCTTCTTCTGGCAGCTGGCTCCAATGTGCACCCCTGTGAAGGTTGCTATGGAGACTCCAATTTAAGGAGTTTGAGGAGAATTTCCAGCCCAGCAGCTTGTGAGAAAACAAATGCAGGAATTAAAGCAGTGTATGCCCTTCAAATGGGAGCCAGGCAGGTCTGCTAGACCAGGCTGAAAGTAGGGCTGGAGGGGGAAGGATGTTAATGCATTATGGCCCTTGTTATTCTTCTCTATAATTTTGCTTTCCTCCCCAGCTGTTTTATGAAACAGAATTCATGTTAAATGATAGCTTTTTCTGACCAAATGACTGTAGAGGTATCCAATGTGTACACTTTCTACCTTTGCCCTGAAAGTAAACCCAATATGTGCTCTGCCCTCAGGACGATAATACACTAAAGCGCTGGTTTGTACATCTGACTTTATAAATATTTGTCTCCTGATGATGTCCGAAAATAATTGCCTTTTTCTAGTTCTGTGCTTGAAACAAGCATTCAATGTTGTTTTTAGCCTTTCTCTCATAGAATGCTTTGACAAAATTTATTGACTACAGGGATCCAAGAAAAAAGGCAGTGGGAAAAAGCCTACTAGCATATTAACACAGGAATCCAGCACTTAACAATTTATTTTTCTTTTTTTTTCTGGATTAGGGGTAAACCAGTCTCCTAAAGGTAAATAATTTACACCAGAAATCCTAATAACCTTTGGCTCAGCATCTCAAAAGAGTAAGTTCATAGGCAAGACTTGTTTGACAATATTCTTTGTGGGAATTGTTTAACGTTGATTTGAAGAGGTGTATCTATAAATTTTCCATGTTTTGATTTTTATTATTTTGTTTTGCAACTTAATATCCTGTGAGTTTCATTCCACTTGGTAGATGATTGACAAAGTTTTGGATTAAAAACTGCTGTTTTCTCAAACGTCGTTATGAAAAATGAGACAAGACTGGAATTTAGTTAAAAAATTATAAATAACAGAAAAGTTGTTTTTTCCCACTGATACTATTTTGCTGGCTTTGACCTTAGTCCTAATTTTTTATGCAGGTCTAACTTCTCTTTGACAAAGTTCTTTTTAAGAAAGAATGATGACTTATATTGCTGACAGAAAATAATGATGGTGCTACTTTATTACCTGTTTGAAAGAAATATGTACCAATGGAAAATGCATGTTGTAGGTCATATTGATGATCAATCAGTTCTGTATTGCACCTTCAGGGAACAAATGTTCTTTAAATCTTTATTGAGAATATAGTCATGTAGTGGGTTGACCCTGGCTGGATGCCAGGTACCCACTAAAGCCACTCTCTCACTCTCCCTCTGCAACTGGACAGAGGATAGAGAAAAAAACAGCTAAGGATTCATGAGCTGAGATAAGAGCTGGGAGAGGTCACTTACTGATTACCTTCACGGGCAAAACAGACTTAGAGTGGGGATAGTACTAACAGGATAAGAGCCAAAGAGTGAGAAATAAAACAATCTTAAAAACACCTTCCCACTACCCCTCCTTCCTTCCATGTTCTCCCTCCTCCACTCCAGCAGTACAGGGGGACAGGGAATGGGGATTATGGTCAGTTGTTGTTTCCACCGCTGCTCAGGGAGAGGAGTCCTTCCCCTGATTCTGTGGGGTCCCTCCCACAGGACACAGTCCTTGATGGACCTCTCCAATGTGACTCCATCCCTCAGGCGGCAGTCTTTCCCAAACTTCTGTCCCGTGGGTCACTCCTCCATGGGGTGCAGTCCTTCACAAATGAGCTGCATCAGTGTGGGCTTCCCTCTCCACAAGCTGCAGGTCTCTGGCAGGACCCCGCTCCATCTTGGGCCTCCCACGGGGTCACAGCCTCCTTTATGCATCCATCTGCTCCAGCATGGGCTTCTCCATGGGCTGCAGGTGGGTCTCTGCACCCCAGTGGTCCTCCATGGGCTGCAGGGACACAGCTACTCCACCACGGTCTGTGCCATGGGCTGCGGGGGCCACAGCTCTGGTGCCTGGAGCTCCTCCTGCCCCTCCTTCTGCAGTGACCTTGCTGTTGTTCCCGTGTTCCCACTCCACTCTTTCCTGGCTGGAATTCTTTCTGTGCAACAACCTTCTGTTCTTAAATACATTGTCACAGAGGTGCTACTATTACTCCTGATTGGCTTAGCCTCGGCCAGTGGCCGGAAGTCCGTCCTGGAGCTGGCTGGCATTGGCTCCGTGGGACAGGGGAAGTTTCTAGCAGCTTCTAACAGAAGCCACCCCTGTAGTTCCCCCACCCCCGTCCTGTCCCATCTCCACTACCAAAATCCAGCCACAGAAACCACCTACAAGTCAATACCAAAGACCGCACTACAGAGGGAGCTAGGGAGTTAAAACTTCCTGAGAATGGGGTCTGCGGAATCTGGCACCATGTGACTGAGAAACCTGGGTGACTAAGGGCTCCTTCAGTGGTGTGGTTACATCTATCACAGTCCCAGCAGCAGAGAGGAGGAGTACGGAGTGAGTGATCGTCAATGTCCTGGCCCTACAGAAGGATCATAATTCCATGCTTCCCACATCTCAGATCTTAAAACTTACAAATTATCTGCCCCTGGATATTAATGAGGCTTCTCAGTGCTGAAATTTGTCATAAAGAGCCTCCCCTCTCTTTGTGGCTTCCTCCCTCTGCCTTTTACTGAGATACTGTGCACTTCTGTGCCATAATGCCTTGTTGTCTTCCTGCACCACCATCATGAAGTAGCCGTGGCCAGCAGAGCAATGCCAATTCGTGAGAGCACACAGGCAACACAAAGCCAAACAGGTCCATGCCATGCCAAGCATTGGTGTGTAACTGCATGTGAGGGGGAAAGTTTATTTCTCCCATAAAAACAACTTTCAAAGTAAAAGCAGAGAGCAAATGTGTTAGCAACATGCATAACCAAGATTCATCTTCCATCAGTCCACTGCTCTAAATTAGCAAATACTCTTTTATTCCAGCAGAATTATTTATATGATGGTTCACATTCTCTAGGTAAATGGTAAGTAGTTTTGCTTTGACAGGAATGAAAGAGTTAAGGTATTCAGTGTTCTGTGCACAGTCAGGCAGACTCTGGAAAGGTGAAGTATAGAGAAAACCAAGGAAGCACACCTATGCCATTTGGAATTGAATTTTCTTGATTGCCCTTATCAGTAATACTGTAAAACTTTTTCTTCAATTGCCTACAAATGTAGCTTCATAGTCTAAGACTCAAAAAATATGAAGTGGTAACTCAGTAGGTCATTGACTACTAACTGTGGGTAAATTCTAGAGATTTGTTGGCAAACACTGTATATGACCCCTTTGCATATAATTTACTATGAAAGAAGTTTTAAGGCACAATAAGACTAGTACAGAAATTTTAGGATACAGCAGTTGATAATGTAGTGGTATGTAATTTACATCTTGCTAACTGAAGCATTCTGTGAGTCCCTGAAATCTTTAATACCTGAATAGAACTAATAATATATGTTTGCATTACAGCAGAGTCTACCAATCAGTTTGTTTGTTTGGTTTTTTAAATAAATGTTTTTCACTTTTTCAATGGCTTACAAATGCACTATTTGAGTACTGAACAGGTATATTAGATTGCGTGAAAATATCCATTTGAAACTTCATGTAGGATTCTATATTTCATATTTGCTCTGTTCTAGCAGTTGGGGGTATTCTAGAGTTTTGTTCTCATTAGAAAGATGCCTTTCTTCTCTTTCTTTGTAACTGTAGAAAAGACTTAGTGGGAGTCTTGGAGTTTAGAGAAGATTAACATCAGTTATTTGTACCCTGTCATCAGACAGCAGTAGACTTTGCGCCACGAGAAGAAAATCTTTCCTGCTGTCTTGACAGAATTGGCTCCTTGCAGCTGTGCCACCAAACCATGGCAGAAGAGAAACAAATGAGGGAAAACATATGCCAAACCTCATGGCTTCTTGGCATTCCTCCTCAAACAGTGTAATATCAAGCCAATCTTTAGCTTCTGTAACTTTTGCTGGCCTCAGACTTGCATAAAATCCAGGAGAACTAAAAACGCTTTGTATAAAACTGCATGTGCATTTCCCACACTATATATGTTTTTGAGAGAAAAAATGATTAAACTGGTTAGGTAATGACCAGAGAAGGGTTTATACTAAAAACATAAGTTCATATATGCTTCATGACACAGGAAAGCTCAAATTCCTTTTGCATATTCTAGAAATATCTGAGGCTTGCAAATCATTGTCATGAAACTACACAACTCTTAAATGAAATCATTACATATATTTAAAACCACAGTAAAAAAATATATTTGCAGACCTACCTCCTAGTCACTCATCTATTTAGTTGTCTGCCCACCTAAGCATTAATATTTAATTCACTGCTTTTTCCAAGAACAGTTTCAAAAGTCTTCCACCCCTAACTTAAAGAATCCAAATGACCCTTGTCTTCAAGAGTAGGAAAGCAGATGAGAGGGAAAAATAACACATGAGAGAACTATATAACCTAAGACAAACCACAGTGGTTTTGAATATGAGTAAATTGAGTTAATATGTTCATAATGACATGCACAAACAAACATGTAGAAAAATATTATCAGTGATTATCAGAGAGCGACTGACTTTAAATAGATTCCATAAGGGAATATGTAAATGAGTACATACATTAGGCAATGCCAATGTTTATTTAATCACGTTCAGAACACTTAAATGATAATAATAGTTCATAGTTGTTTTTAGATAATCAGAGGAAAACTTACGTAACACACATCAATTTGATAGCAAAATGTATGTATAATGCTTTTAGAAATATTCATTCAAGTCATATGCAGTTAAATGTTACAAATTGAATTAGAGATGGTACAAGAATTCTTCAAAAACTGTTGCAAATTTAAATATTCAGAATATATATACAGCATAGCTTTTGGATGAACCACTATTCTCATTAATGGATATAATGGATATAATCGATACAATATTCTCAGAATGCATCTCCATGTTTGTCTATAAACACCATATTTCTTTTTTATGTCTATTGCAGGGCCAGGATCTATCAAATTCCTTCAGTTCCTTATTGATTGATGTAATTTGTTGGAAAAATAAGATTTCTACATATGTTTTTAATATCTAAATTAAGAAGCTTATGAGGTTTGGTAAAGTAAACACACCTTGATGAGGAGCAGTGACCGTATATGAAGACTAAGATTAGATTTTATTGCAATTGTCATTAAATAAGTTGCTATTTCTGTGTGTGATTTTTTTCCCTATTTTTTCTCTTTAATCAAATAAGTATTTTTCAACACACAATTCTTTAAAAGTATACAATTTCTACATACATTTATAGTTCAAGTCAACAGTAGAAGAAACAACTTATTTTGTTAGGTCTTTTCATGAATACCAAAGAAAAGCTATAATAATTAGGAAGAAATAGAAGAAAAAAATGCAGAAAATAGTTTGGAAATAAATGTGTTTAACAAGAACTTTGTGAAAGAAAAGAAAAAGAGAGCAGTAACAGCAAAGTGCAGGGAAGGTGAAGCGTTGTGAAGAAGCAGAAGAAAGATAATATAAACAAGGACAAAATGGTTTGGGAAAATTGAAAAGGAAACAAAGGCATCAGGTGCATTTTTTCAGTCAGGATCCATGAGTTCAAACATATTACAGTTGTAACCAATCCTATAATTGCCATAACTTCTTTATAAGATGGATGTGATAAAATACATAATAACGATGAAAAGGATCATGAATTCAGGGAATACTTCAGTATGTTGAAAGAAGTGAGAATTTATGTTTTCATCTGGTAAACGTGAAGAATTACCATTTAATCACTTGGTGTGGTTCATCAAAACCAAAATTTTTTGGGGATGCATGAATGTGTTTGAAGTTCTTACATGCTGCCTTTGTTTTACATGATAAATTGATATTTTTGAAAATTAAAAATTTTGAAAAGTTTATTTTCAATAACTCTTAAAATTTTGTTTGGAACTAGGGAGGGCAGAAAGGAGAGGAAGAGAGCAACAGAGCAAGGGAAGAGAAGTGCTCCCCACAATTCCTAATAGGCTGAAAATTCTCTTCCCATTGCCAGCATCTAAAGTGGGCTCACAGAGTTGATTATAAATGGGTTATTATGGTAGCAATACCAGATGAAACAACCGAGAAGCTGATAAAGAAGTATATTATTAAAGGGAATTAAAGGACGGAAACACTTGCTATATCAACTTTATTCTGTTTAGTACATTTAGCTTATTGCTCCATGATATATTAACTAAAGAATCACAGTACAAAACCAGTCCAATTCAGGCAAATGGATTAAAAATTAGTCAACTGAATTCTCAAAAATGCAGGATCACATTTGAACTGAACTAGTAGGGGCTAGCAGTTACCGAAGAATAAAAACTGAGCAATGCTGATTTAAAAAAAGGATGTGATTAAAGATGTATCTCTGAATTCTGGATTATTTAAAGGGTTACTGAAATATGGAGACCACTTCTTGTATATATGTACTTCAAAAAGCTGGAATTGAAAATAATGAAAAGAAAAAGAAAATGGTGCATTAAAAAACCCGAAAGAACACTTTAAGGGCTAAAGAAAATTTAGCTTTATGAGTTCTGCCTATTTAGAATGCTAAAATTAAGACCATGAGTTGATTTGATTATACCATATACTTTGCTAGATAAGGCATTCATTCTTCAGTGTTTAAAGACAACACCAAAAATGGTTGGGAGTTTAATGAAACATGCAGAAAAGAGAATAACATTACTTTCCTTATGACTGGATATGAATAAATATCAGAACATGTGAGATAGATTTTCTGTCTTGGACTGTCTCCAGCTCAGATCTTAGCCTTTCTAAAAACATTAGTTGTTGCTCTCAGTGAAGGAAAAATCTGATGATATGCAATGCATTAGACTGGGTGTTCTGATAAACATTTTTGTTCTTACAATATGAGTTTGAGTAAACAAAGGAAAATACTGATATAATATCATCATCATTCGTCAAAGCAGCATAACAGAGAACATGAGACTGCAGTTAATAAGCCCTGCATCAAGTCCAATGACTTGCAGTTAAGATGCCACATACTTTAGTAGTCATTACACTCCTGGGAAAGTCAGCAGTTTAATGGCAGCCTTGTTATCTACATTAAATTTTGGAACTGAAACACAGTCCTGGCTTCTGTGCTTCAGTACATACTGAATTGCTATCCCATACCCATGCCAGTATCGGACACAACCAGCAATCGTATACCCTGAGCAGCCTCAGGTCCCTGTGGCTCCCACCTTAGAAAGGAGCAGGAAGAAAGCTGCAGCATCAGCAGCAATTTGGATAATCATGTGTCAAGGTGGCAGTGGGAGCTACAAAGCATGCCCTGAACCCAAATCTAGTTGGGAGATTCTGCCTCCAAATCAATGCAGTTACCATGCTGCAAACATAGCTTTGCCGTCAACTCCATTATACTGGTCAATATCTTTTACTGTAACTGGATTGGTCATCTGCTATTGGTGTTAGTCTTCACATGAAAAATATGGAAGCTGTACTTGAGGCAGCATTGAAATCTGCTGCTGTACTCCACAAACCCCATAGAAATACATCCTTGAGAGCCTGCATTGCCGAACTCCTAGTATACATTCCGCACAGTATAGATTTTAACACTTTTAATTTGAAAGATTATTTTCAGTGCTACTTTACATATTTCACTTATGATCATAAACTGTCATCAGCATTTGGTAACAGGATGTCAAGGCAATATGGCATATGCTTTCTAATTGGTATCACTAAGTCTTGCATTGAAGTGGAATCTACTTTAGAGACATCTGCCTACTTAGTGTGTTATAAACAGAATATATCCTTTTTCCTTCTGCTTGAAGGATTACATAAGTATTTTCTGCTGATATATTTAAAGGGTTTAAAATCAATACTGTAGCTAGATGTTTTAAGAGTACAAACAGAAGAATAACTTCACCCACTTAAACCAGACATTATTATTAAATCTAACTTATTGTTCTTCAGGTTGCATTCATGATTGATATGCACAAAAAGTTGAAAAAGTTATTCAAGCTTGTCAACTTCCAAGTCTGTTGTTTTGCCTAATGTAGTAACATAAGACCATGACCATTAAGGACAATTATTTAAAACAGGTTTACTTCTAAGAATGTGACACCTTTCTCACCCTGTCTAGCCTAAGATGCCAAACCACAAGTAAAATAAGGAGTTAAACTGAAAAGTGACATTCCACATGCAGGAGCTTAGATTAATTGCCAGGCTATGTCAATACAGTCATAAATTGCCTGAGTCAAGGAGTGGACTGAAGTAAGCAGTGAACCCTGATCCACTATCCATTCATCTTCGCTGACAGCAGTATGTCAGCCTGCACAGACCATTCTGTCTTGCTTTACATGACATAAGGTGCTTTAGGAAGGACCATGCCTGCCTGCTGGTGACCAGATGATGTTGCTGCAAGACAAATAGGGTTTTTATGCTGGGAGGAGGCTTGTCTAGGGCAGGAGAGTCACTGTTCCCATCTACATCATGACCAGGTGGTGCTAGATGTTCTGTCTACAGCATGACCCAAACCTGGACGTAATTACAGTCTGGCACTGATCACGAGTCTCCTATCTCAAGAAAAGTCACAAGCTTCAGACATCACATAGACTACCTTTATATCTTCCTTGTAGACTTGGAAAGCTTGTGCATTCCTGGCATTTAAATAGACAGCTTGATTTCCAGACTTGTCAATCGTTTAGTGATGTCAGTGTTGTTCACTGAGAGGCTGGTACTCAGAATTCTTAAAAATAAAGGCATTAGAATTCAAGTGGCTAAATATGAATTTAATAGCTTAACTACTGTGGTGGTTTGGTCTGGGCCTTCCTTGGTGACCAGTCTGTAGCCAAGGAAGTACCCAGATTTACCCAATATTCCCTACAATTTTTATGTAAGCCGGGGTATAAGAAGAAAGGAGGAGAGGCTTTTGCTCTCTTTCCTTCCGCTTTGGAGGTTCGGGTTTCCCTGCTGTTGAGTCTGCCGGGGTGGAGAGCGAGGCGTGGCAAGGCCTTGTCGACCTTGGGAGGCAGAGGCTGCCGGCAGTCGCTCCAGCATGACTCCGTTGTCCCAAGGAGAGTAGTAAGATATTCTTTGCTAGATCTTTGCCTAGTGATTGTGATATATATATATATATATTTCATTTTGGTTTTTGTTCCTTTTTTTCCCTTCCCCGTTCCCTTTCCTTTTTCCTTGTGGAATTGTATATATATTTCAATTGTATATAATTGTATATAAGTGTAAATATTTTTATATATATTGCTTTAGCTGTCTCTCGTTTCAGTTCTCTTGGTTTTTAATTTTCCCCCTCTTCTCCCTTGGTTTTGGGGTGGGGGGGACTTCTGGTGGTGGGGTTTGGAGACTTGGCAGGGAGCCAGCTCCAAACCATATCAACTATAGACAGAAAATGTTCTACTGATCCTTCTTTCATTCTCCCTAATATTAAAGAAAGTAATTTTTTCTCATTTTAATAATGATTTCAGCAACATACCATTAAGACTCAGTCATACAATTTGTACTCCTGTCGCCAGGCATTCCAGTTATGCTTACATATCACAGTGCAGTACCATATAGAAACAAGTAGATAATCTCTAGAGAAACTGTTGAGACTGGAAATATCAGGTCTTTTATCATTCAGAATTTTATTGTGAGTTTTATATCCTTCATCTGATATGTAGCCTGCATGGTGCTACGTGTATTTATTATTACTACATAACACAAATAGTTCCATGGGTCATTGTGGAAGGACTTTCACCAGTTATTCATTAAAATGATCAGGGTTGCATCACTGAGTTTTATCATGACAGTCTTCTGTGTTTATACTCTCAAACTTGTTTCTATTATTGCACCAATTCTTTCATCTACTTTAACATCTAGACTCATTCAAGATATTTCATCCTTGTTAAAAATGTGCATGTACAGTTGCAAGTTTATATTAAGTTCATTATCAGTGTTACAGAAAAGCCTTTACATTTCATCAAAGAACTTCTATATAGGGCCAAATCTTGACCTTCCTAGTTATGTAGGTATTCCTCTTGCTCTACATTGAACTTACCCTATGAATAAATATAAAACTGTCTCAAGATCATTCAGGGAACACAAAGTTTTCTCGGAACATTTTCAACCTTCTAATTTCTATTTCACTTTTAAAACATTTGACTAATGTTGTCTGTAGCATGAAACCCTGAGTAGAGTTCTACATGAGTGCCTTTTCGAGGAACATTGCAAGTAACTACAATTAACACTGGCTAAGGGCCTGTCTGGAAAGATAGACCTTCATGTCACAAACTGGAATTTTTCACATCCAGAACATTCAAGTTGCACTGCCCTTGTTTCCAACATATAAAATACTAAATGAAAATAAATAAAAAATTTACTGGCAAGTTGCTTGTAAAGAAAAAATGACATTTGAAAAACAAAAATGCCCTTTCAAATTTTACTCAGGAAGTCATCACTGCTAGGAAAACCTTGCTGCCAAGATAATTTTAGAACCAGACCTTGATATTTCCTGCATAAGAGTAGGACCACTGAACATTTAGAGCCTACTGTGCTGTCAAACAATCCAAGACAAACTATGCAGCACAATTGTTGTTTCTTGAATGTAAGTCTGTAGGAGACAGAAAAGCTATTTCAAATCTTCTTTGAAACTATCAAGTCCTCTGACACACAGAATTTTGAAGAAGAGTGTTAAAAAGTCATTGTACTTTTTCTCTCAGAAAGCCAAATTTCACTCAAGAGAAATGAGAAAGCATAGAGAGATTATTGTAGCTTCTACAGAGGTACAGTCAATAGCAGTATACTTGTCATGATGACTACACAGTTACACAGAGATAAGAAACTAGGGATTCTTTTTTTCAGATCTCTCATATTTGAATGGTAGGATGAAATGTCTCTAGCTAGACCAGGGAGTCTAGAAAGGAAAACCTTCCATTAGTAACTTGGAAAGGATCAATATGGTTTTGTGTGACAATATGGAAATATCATCTCAATCTGTTGTCTTTTAAACTTAGAGAAAGATGGGGAGCAGGAAAAGAGATGTGAATTCAGGTATTGTCTTTAATATTACAAACTTTCTTATATCTGCCTTTTAAAGGCAGAAAAGCTAAAGGAATTTGAAAAAGTAACAGAGATGTATCAAAGATTCTTGCCTAGTCTTTGGCATACCGTCCTTCCATCATTCTTGATCTACAGAAGTAAGTGATTATAGATTTTTATTCCAGACACATGTGACAGACTGACCTGCATAAATCTCTCATCTTACTCTGAGTATTTAAAAGTGGATATGATTGGAAAGGTCTACTGTGTCAGTGGAAATTAGTGTATTAATGCTGTAGGGAAATGCGTTTTATACAGCTCATTATGAATTTGAATATTTTTAAAAAAGTGTTTTACAATACTTTCTATCCATACTGATTATGAATATTAATTATGAATAAAAGAAGTTCATGCATAATACTTGCTCTTTATTAACTTCAGTCCCTGAGCATTTCAATTTTAGGATTAAATTATTATGCATCTCTTTTTTTGAAGCTGATGTCATAACACAAAACCACTCTAATATGTGCATTACATAAATAAATACCTGTCAAATTCTATTTATTTCTTTTAATATATGTCACTCAGACTTTGTAACAAGTAAAACACTGTAGTAGATTGCAGATTTTCAGATCACAGAGTCTGAAAGTGAATCAGGTGGCAGCTTTTCATGTGTTTTTAATGACCATTTTAGCAAATAGTAAGAAAAACAGTCACTTTAAACTGTGTCAGCACTTTTTTCTTTAGACATCTGCACAGTTGAAATCTAATTTGATTTTTTTTTCCTAAATGTGAAAGAAAGTACAGGGAAGCTTTGTCTGGCCTGATACTCAGATCACTTTCAAGAGCATAATAGTCTTAATGTGTTCTGTCAGCTATAACTCACACCTGAGATTTTAACAACAGTGACCCAGGAATTGTGCTGAAGAATACTTCTATTTTAGGACAGCTTAGTTCTCTGGAATATTCTTCCTATAGCTGCTCTTTGTCAATTGACCTATAGTAAGTCAGGCTTTTTCTGGAAAGATAATGGCTGCACAGAAGAGCACACAAATCAAAACTGGTCTAATAAAATAAACGAAAGTAAAAACAGAACAAGGGAAAAAACAGGAGATGATAAGTTCAATTTGCTTATTTCATGGTTTGCTCAAAAATGCTGAGATTCCTCTTATAAATCACTTATATATGGATTATCTGGATCTTAAACAATAAGTGACTATAAAGTGAGATCTAACAAACTGGTAAACGAGGTGATCAGAGTTGAAGAGACATCCCAGAATAAAGCAAAGAGGTATCTGTGAAACAGAAAGAATTGAAGATGATGTAATTGTTGAAGACTGAGGAAAAGGAAACTTGAAAAAGGAGGTAGATAAGGGTTACAGACAGAAATGGTGTATGCAGAGCTTAGAGATCAAAGGATGTTTTGAAACAGCTGCTCAGAATTGTGCCTGGGCAGTGAAGGAGTGAAAAGAGAGCCTTGGCAGTGCCTGTGTTTATGGGAGCTCAGCCTGAGGAGCTGAACAGGCTCCAGAGGACTTATAGGCTCATACCCTCCAGGGGGCAACAGTTGGTTTTGTTTCCCAGAGACACAGTAGACATGGACTTAAACATCTTTGATGATTTGGTCAGAATCTCATCATGGGAAATAAAGACAAGCAAAGGATGATGAATTCATTCTCCCTTTGATAAACTTAATTTATGTCACACTCATGAAAACCAAAATTTTACATGATTGGTGAAAATTCCCAGTGATATGGCAATAGAAACCAGTAACATTGCTGAAACATCGCAGTAGATTTCAGAATTGAAACGTGACAAATTCAGTTACTACTGCAAAGAGGAAGAATAATCACAAGAAAGCCATAAAATAGGATCAGCAAGAGTGATCAGGTAGCTTGTCAAGACTTGCTTCTAGCATTCTAATATTAAAAAAAAAAATGGGTGAAATGAGTTGAATAGTGAAGTGTAATTAAATTCCAGTCTTCATTTTCTCTTCAGCTTTTCTTTAATCTCTGTTTGGAGGGTTGTACTGCATCTTTCTTACTTTCAACCTGTACAAGACACATATGATTTAATATACACTGTACATGAGACCAATTCTGAGTTTGTAAATCAAGCAATTTTTTCTTTGCTTTATTCTGTGAAATGTGGTAAAGTTTTGCCTATGTTAGTTAAAGTGCAAATTAAGGAATTTATATTCCACTTTACAGCACAGTATTGCTAAACATTTGATCAGCTATTGTAAGATCCTTTGATCCTTTTCTAACAAAAAATAAAACTGAACTTTAAATTATATTCAATCACATACCAAACCATACAAAACAAACTCTTCAGAACTATGACCCTTAGACATGCTCAGCCAATAGGTATAATATCTATTTCATTCTACCTACAGCCTTTGGAAATGAAATGCATTATTATATAGTATGTTACTAAAAATGGCTTGTCCCTACTGTCCTATAGTTATCTTCCCTCACCCTTTTCTCTTTGAAAAATGTGAGTTTACAGCAGTAGGTTTATTTCTTTTCCCCAGCCCAATGCTTCAGCTTCTGTAAATTTTGTCATTTGTCTGTATTCCAGTTATGATATATCCTCTTTGTTCAGAGGAAGAAAAGAAGAATTGGACCTGGAGTCTCTAAGATCCGTCCCTGTGCCTGCTGTTGGTGTCCAGATAGTGTGGAAAACTGACACATTCAGGTTTTTTTTTGAGCCTCAGCCACCTGAGAATACTAAGTTTTTGGTGAGGTGGAATAGCTTTGCTCTGTCTAGGAAACTAAATACATGTTCTGTAAAGAGCAAGGTCTCCCTCAGGTAAATAGAATTCTTAATTATGCTAAAAAACCTAGATGGCACTTTTTGTTGTTATTGGGTTTTGCTTGTAGAAGGATCAAAATATGAGAACATTTTACTTCACAAGAATTAAATAATTTGCCATGAAATTCAGATGGGGATGACACAATCATCTCAATGGATCTTGGATAGTTAACTTGGCAGTTCCCATAAGATATGCTGAAAAACTGTGGGATCTGAGAATCTGTGACCTCTGGGTTACCTACTCCCTTGGTGTGCTTTCTACCTTGGTGGCAGTTTGGAATCTGAAAGACTCAAATTTCTTGGAATTTTGGTACCTACTTCTTAGAAACCAGGAAATCTGGGGTGCTTCTCCAGTACCTTCTCCATGAAGACACACATAAGCCTGCAGAAAGTGTTTCTGAAAGGCAAATAAATTGTGATCTGCTGGCAGTAATGCCTGTAGCAAAGAATTTAGGAATCAAAGAGCAAAAGCAGCTCCTGCAAAATGCAGCCTGTCTCTTCAGCTTCCTGTAAGTGAAAGTCCAGAACCCATTTTAATCTGACCTAACCTTACTTAAACTACTGGGAAGATTGCATGGAGTTTAACAACCTGAAAATTAAAACATGATAGACTATGAATTTACCATAATACAGAAAAACATTTATTTTACCTGCCTATTTTATCACTTTCTGCAACTTGCTATGGCTTTATTGATTTTTAAGGTTGCCCTGCACTGGTTTTTCATGATGATGAACCTCAGGAAGTCTAAACTCAGTTCAGCTTATTGGCAATTTTTTATCTCGTAGGTGTAATGATAGAGTGAATCATGACCAGCTACTTTTCACAAAGCAAAACTTGATTTTTTTTTTTTATTTAGAACAAAAATTTTCTGAGAAAACATATTCCAAACCAAGTTTATTATATATTACGTCCTATCCACATGAAACTCATAAGCACTCAAGCACTTAATTCCTTTTTCTATTCAACTGTCCACACATTCTACCCCTGCCCTCATCCCCTAATATTCCTTCACTATTAAGAAGGTAAACTAATGGGGACTTTCACTTCCCACCCCCACCCCACCCCCTTCTACAGGCAGCGGATGTTGCTTGCAACTGAACTTTCAACATCATATGCCATTACTATTAAAACCTAATATTTCACTGAATTATATTTCCTTAACATTTTCAAGTTTTTGTGGAAAAATGGTAATAAAATCTTCCCTTGCCTCCTTTATTACTTGTCATTCCTATGATATATCTCAGTTTAACCAATAAATGTGGGCTGGAAAGACCCTACAAAGGTTATCTAATCAATATCCTTTCCTCAGTGCAGCATCAGTGTACATATACAAGGGAAAATAGCATACTATTTTGTTTTATAAACACTTTATGATTATAATTCCTGATTCTTGCCCTAAACCTTCCAATGATATAAACTTCATGCCCTTGTCAGGCAATCTATTTTGATGTATCACTATCTGTAATATTAGACATTTTTGTTAATATTTTGCCTGATTATTACTTGTTTTGTTTGAATCTTCTGCCTGTTCTATCATCTTTCATCTAGTCAATAAGTAATTTTCTGTCTCTTCACAGTTATATTTGGCATATTTAAAGAAGGTTTCTGCATCACTTTTGAAGCTTCTCTTCTTACAGCTAAACAATGCCCAAACTCTGTCTTCATATATCGTATCTTTCAAAACAGTCTTATGGTCTGTCCTATGGTTTCATTATTTAGTCCACATCCTTTTAACCATGCAATATCACTACCTGGACAAACTATTCCCTGAAGTTTTATCAAAGCTAAAAAGAATGCAATATTTCCAGCATATATTGTACTGGTTATTCTACCAGTTAGAGGGAAAAGACAAGTGCATGTCTTTTATTGGAAATAGGATAACATTTTTATTTATGATTAGGTTGGCATCAACAACACTCAGTTTTTGTTTTTAGGACTAGTGATCTATCTAATTTTGTAGTCTCTGTTTACATGGTTGGTTACTTCAGTTTAAATGTACAATTTTCCACTTGTCTTATTCGAGACTTTCAGCTCCTTTTCAGTTTGAAATTATTTTGCATTCTCGTCCAAAAATGTAGTAGGTATAATGAATATACTCTCTGTTCTGTCATTTAGTACACTGATGAAAATATTAATGGTAATTAAATCAGATGTAAACTCTGATTACATCTATTCTTAACATTTTCATTTTCACTGTATTTTTCAACCAGTTATGTACTTGAGATTAGTTTTTCTGTACTGGCTCATTACTGCTGAAAGCCTCCCCAGTTTACTTATGGGAATGTCATATGGGAGTGTGATAGGCAAAATCTTTACTAAAGTTAATTTTAAGTTACTTAGTTAATTTTCCTTTTTGTACAACTCTGTTACCTTTTTAAAGAAGATAATTAAGTCAGTTCAACACATTGTTCATGACAAGTCCATGTTATCTGTTAAGCATCTAAGCCAGTATTTTTTTAGGTGCTTATATATTTTCTAGTTCACTTTCTAGGAGTTAAGCTGAACACTCAATCTGTAAGTACCTTAACTTTCTTTTTTTTCCTTTTGGAAAATAGACATTATATGAAGAATGAACACAGTGAAGAAGCTCTTTTGGTAGTTCATTACCACTCTATTAGGGTGAACTGAACTCAAAATGCAGTGCAACAGAATAAGTAGGAAATTCTACATGTAAATTAACTATATAAATAAAGAACAGAAAAGTAAACAGTTTTCTTCAGAACAGAATCTGAGCACTGAAAGACTAACATTAGAGATCTAAGAATCCTTCATAATTTTCTTCTAGCATTTAGTGAAAATGAATTCAGACCCCAGTAATCAAAACATACATTTTTGTCTACATATACTTTTTCCTGGTCACACACTATTCATTCAGTGAGTCTGTGTCTGCAATTACATTAGCCACATGATTGTGCTTTGTATTTTCTTGTACAGTATTGAAAAATGGAATTGATCATGTGATTTTCTTGATATCATCTACCAATAACTTTCCCTTCTACTGATAGAGGAGCAGTGGTTTTCCTGGACTTCTACAACATTGCAAGGCTATTTACTTTCACTATCCTGGATAGCTGAATACCTTTTTTTTGTCATAATCCATCAAATTTTGTCCTTGCATACTTAGCCATTAGTTTTATTTGTCCTTTAGAATACTTCTTGTGTGATTTGTTCTTGAACTTGAGGTCAGTATCCATTTCACAGACAAATTGTTGTTCTAGTACCATTCTAATCTTTTCTCACCAGTGGGACAGTTTGTAGTTGTGCCCTTGTTAGAGATTCTTCAAAGAAATGCCATATCTTCTTAAATCCCTTTTTCCCGAGACTTGCCTCCCAAATATCTTTATCAATTGTCTGAGTATAATGAGGTCTATCTTCCTGAAACCTAGTGGTCCAATGTCCTTCCTTCATGTAATGGTTTAGGCCTAGGCCTTCCAGGTAACTAGTTGTAACTAAGAAAATGCCCATTTCCCAGTATTCCATACCATTTTTACGTAAACCAGGGTATAAATAAGATGGAGATTAGAGACCTCGCTCTCTTCTCTTTCGGTGAGGTTGAGGAGCAGTGTGTCCCTGCGTTGGTCTCACTTATCTAGAGGCTGAGGCCTGCGGTGACCGCTGGTCTGACACGCGGGAGGTTGGAGAGTGCTGGCCGTGTCTGCCGAGCCTGTCTCTCTAAGGGATGTGGTGAGATTTTGTTTTGCTAATTCCTTAATTTGCTAGCCCGGGTTTCGATTGTGCATGTCTGTTCTGTTTTGTCCTTTTTTTTGTCCCCTTGTCCCCTTTCCCTTTGGGGGTGTTTGGGATCCCTTTGTGGTGTACATAGAATTTTAATTGTATATAACTGTAATATATGCAAATATATATATATATATATTTAATCGGTTGATTTCGGGTTCTTTCATTTTTTCTTTTTTTTTAATATAGATTTTTTCCTTTTCCCTAAGGAAAGAAGGGAGGGGGAAGGGGTTGTTACTGTGATTTTGGGCATTTGGCAGGGAGCCAGGTCTGAACCATCACACTTCATTTTTAAATCAAAAATGTTTTCTAGATCTTCCACATATTCAAGAGCCTGAGAATAGGATTTCTTTTTTCTCCACAAATATTTTTTTCCTTTAAATCTTTAGTTCTCTTTTCTATGTCCCCCTTCCAATCTCATATACATTTTCCTCTTCTTCTCCATCTGAGTGCCATTCATTACTCTTTGACTTTTCTTCACCATTTCTCTTTTGCTTTGGTTTAAGTTACCCAATTTCTCTATCATACTCCACTGAATTTGAAAAAAATTGGTTTAAAAATAATATCACATTTCTACTTTAAAGTCTAAAGCTATCTCTGTGAGAAGTGAGCTTTAAAGCTACTTTCTAAATTCTTTCTCCTACGCATTAAAAATATTTGTATTCCTTTTTTCTATAATAACATTTTTTTAAAAATGTTTTCTTTTTTACTTGGTTATCTCAGTGATATCTCATGGTTGTACGATAGGTATCACAGCCATTTTAGTTTGTTTTCACTCTCTTTTAAACAGTGTTCATGCATACATGTTAAAGACATCCATATAACCACATTGGTACCACTACTTGTGATTTAGTTAACTGACTTCATTTTAGAAACTATTATTAATAAGAAGGACAAGGAAAATTATACAAACACCTAATACTTTTCAGCAGAATCTTTTCTGTCTTCCATCTAATTTTCATAAACAAGGGAACTGATGATATAAGCTACACTGTGTAGACAGTGCGTTTCTTCAGAAGTTCAGAGATCCCACACCATCCACTCATCCCATCCTTATTCTTGATTTTGCCTATGAGGATGCCATGAGAGACAGTGTCAAAAGCCTTGCTGAAGCTGAAGGTAGACAATATCCACTACTCTCTCCTCATCCCATCCATCCAGTTGTTCCATTGTAGAAGGCAATCAGGGTGGTCAAGCATGATTTCCCTTTAATGAATCCCTGCTGTATACTCATGTTAACCTTTGTTTCTTCAACATGCTTAGAGTTAGCTACCAGAACGAGCCATTCCATTCCCTTTCCAGGAATTGAGTCTGACTGGCCAGTAGTTCCCTGGGTCCTCTGTCTTTGGAAGTTTTGCTTTCTTCCAGTCCTCGGGTACCTCTTCCAATCACCACAGCCATTCAAAGAGGACTGTGGGCGGCCAAGCTATGATGTCTCAACACCTGTAGGCACACCCCATCAGGGCCTATGGACTTGTGGATGTCGAGCTGTACTAAATGGTCTCTAACCCAATACTCCCCAACAAAGTCTTTCTTTCTCCAGGCCTTTGCCCCCGTATCTTGAGTCAGAGACTCCTAAGGGCTGGCCTTGGCAGTGAAGACTGAAGCAAGTGAGGTGTTCCATATCTCAGCCTTCTCTGTAACCTCTGTTTCAGGAATCTCGGTTCTGTTTAGTAGCAGGCCCTCATTTTCCCTAGTATTCCTTTTGTTATCAATGTATTTGAAGAAGCCTTTCTTGTTATCCTTTACAGGGTAAATCATATTTAATTCCAAATGGGCCTTGGCCTTCCTCGTTGCATTTCTGCATACTCTGACAACACCCTTATATTCATCCCAAGTGGCCTGTCCCTGCTTCCGCCTCATATCTATGGGCTGCTTATGTCTGAGTTTTGACAGGAGTTCCTTGTTCATCCATGCAGGTCTCCCTGCCCCTTTTGCCCATTTTCTTGCCCATGGGGATGCACAGTTCTTGAGCCTGAAGGAAGAGATCCTTAAATATTAACAATCTTTCTTGAACTTCTCTTCCTGCTAGGACATACTCCATAGGATTATTCCAAGACAGTCCCCGAAGAGGTCAAAGTTAGCTGTCCTGAAACCCAAGGCTGTGTTCCTAGTCATTACCCTGCTTCCTCGGGATTCTGAACTCCATGATGTTGTGGTCACCATAGCCATGGCTGCCCCAAAATTTTACATCTCCAGCCAGACCGTCTGTGTTGTTTATAAGGTACAACAGCACACCTTTTTTCGTTGGCTCCTCCACTGCTTGTAAAAAAAATTGTCAGTGCTTTCCAAGAACCTCTTGGATTGTTTGTGCCTTCAGGATTGGATTGTTTGTGCCTTGTAGACTATTCTGAAGCTCTTTAATCAGTAGAGATGAAGTGCTGTGTTTTCTGGAGACTAACAAACTTGTCATTGGAAGAAAGAGGAATAAAATGGCAACATTTGAATAGCAGCAGATTGTATCATCCAGAAGGTGTGAGAGCACTGGTATATCTGCTTCAGTGTGAATATATAATTAAATCTGTAATCAGATTTAAGGTATTGAGAGATCAAGTGTCCTGTTTAAATTTCCAGTTATAGAAATATATACCTGGAAATATACATATATATATATATAAAAAAATATATTTTATACAACAATTTGTGAAGAGAAAAACTCTACTGATACTCCCAATTTGGCTTAGGATCTGGCTCTAAAAGTGAATCTATAATAAATCATTGGAGATTTTTTTTTCTTTTAATTTCTATCTTGAGTGTCTTAGATATCCAGGAAGCCTTTTTTTGCTGATATATTATATAAAATAGAATTGTTTCTTATAGAGTGGAATGAAGGCTAACATCTTTCATGTGTGTGTACAGTAGAAAATTCTTATGATTATTACAAAGTATATATCTAGGCAAAATATTCCTCATTTGTTAATATTTAAAATCCAGGAGCAATTTAGAGGAATACTATATTGGCTCAAAACGTGCATATTATGAAATCTAATGCACTATTTTACATATTTTTATGAGAGTAAGCTCTTTAAATGTATTCCTTTTGTTGCAAAGTTCTGAAGATTGTTTGCAGTTTTCATTATTACTTTGATAACATAAAAATATTCTGTGTATAAAAGCAGTCTCAATAAATAGCACATTATACTCAATGAAAAATCCATTCTGTCAGTCAACACAGATTGTTTAATCTCTACTGAAAAAAGATGGGAGAGAAAACTCTTTATTTTGTCTTATGATTACTTTGCCTTAACTCTCTACCCTAAAGCAAAAACTAAAATTCAAAGGAAAAGAAATGAAAAGTAACAGTGAAAATTAATCACAAAATGAGTTATGGTGTAATCACTGATGGAAGAAAAGAGTTGGATAATAGTAGTAACATTTCACTGTCTTCTTAAAAGAATGTGAAATTAACTGGTAAATACTAAACTGAATTGAAAAGATAAATCTATGATTAGAAATATAGTTACAGTTCCACACAGAAATTTTAGTTTCTGCAGACAAGCATTATATATGGTTGTAAGAAATATTACAGAATATTACATACCAGGAAAGCAGAAACAGCCAAATATCAGTCAAAACCAGTATGACTGTTTCTGTTTAGGTAGCACCATGGTAAACAAGTTTGGCCTCACTGAAGCCAAAGGTATAATTTCTATTCTTAGTATCAACTCAAAATCCTTATGGACACTTTGACACCATGACTCAAACTATGGCTAATCAGTCACTCACTCTTCCTTGAAGGTTTGTCATTCCTGTCAGCTGGGGATTCCTGACCTCCCTAAACACAAACTCAGATTAACACCAAATTCATCACTTAACTTTCCTGCACTTCCTGAGGTAGTATAGCAAGCAGCAAGACAGAGTAAAGAGACATTGCTCATCAAATGGTAAACACTGCCTGCCCAACAGCTAGGATCCAAAGATCTTAACTATACTTCCTGAACACAAAATAATGTGAATTGGTTACAAAACAAATGTATCAAAATCCTATATTTTTATTCAGGGATTCTTGGTTTGTTTACAACTGTCATGGGAGGGAAGTGACCATTTGAACTTGGTCTGTGACACTCTAATTTCCAGCATAATTCAGTTGAATGTTGGGATATGGTCACCATTATCTTATCAACATTAATATTTCCTAGAATAAGAACCCCTAAGTAGCTGAGAGCTTCCCTGTAAATTATCATAAACACTTTTTATGATCACTTATGATATCAATTTATCAATTTCTTGCCTGGCATGCACCATATTCTAGCAGTGTAAGGACTATGGAATAAAGTAGTGTTTCTGTCCTAATTGTTGCGAATGTAATCAAACCTGGGACAAAAATAATCAATAATTGAAAATACTGCATAATTATCTTTTTCTTTGATTATCTAGGTGTGGTTAATACCAAACAGCTAAATATTATAACACCTTTTAGATACTCAACATATATATATGTACATACTTAATGCAGTACTGTAACTGGACTAAACAAAGCATCTGTTCATAACCAAATACAATGAGCAAATTATGCATCTTGTACTGTAACACAGGTATCCTATTACAGGATTATGCTGTACTGTGGAGGGATTACAAAGTGATGGAAGTGTAGAATTCTTTTCATCCAGAAAACACTTTGTCTCGAATATAATTATTCTTGTTGTTTTATTTATAACATGCTAATCCAGTTTAGCACAGGTCCCAAGAATTTTCAGACTTTGACTGTCAACTTACCTAAACCATTCCATATTTTTTGCACATTTTTCCCATTCTTTTCATTCATTTCTATGTACTCTGTAGGAAAAAAAAATTAACCTAAACACTTCAACTGTTGGGTTTCAGTTTGTATTTCTATCTTATGAATTTCAGCAGTTTCTCATCAAATGTTTTGCATTTGGTAATCTACATACAGACAAAAATATCCTATCCATACCACAGCCTGCTAGGGGCAAAAGGGACTGGAATTTGCAAAAATCCCTTTTTGGACAGTTTCAAATGCACATAACAGTTGCTTGAAGTTCCACAGTCACAATTACTCATTTACCTTCAGTCAGACTCCCTTAGGCTCACAGCCACTTACCAACACATAATTATATTTCATTTCACAATACCTCTGATTTGACTCTCAGAATCCAGCTGTGTCAAAATCTCTAACTTACAGGCCAATTGTAAGAAATAATTGTGCCAAAAAAAAAAAAAAGTTAAGTCTATGCAAATTATAGCTGAAGAAGATGCTTACAGACCTCTTTTCTGGACCCCCTATTATTCAACTATGAATGACTAACCTTCACAGCTGATCTCACACAAATTTGTGCTCTGAAAAGTTTATCAGGTTATTTATTTTGCTCTTCACACATGTTGTCTCTTCTCCTTCCTCTTCTTTGTATTCTTCATGCCAACTCATAAAATGTGGCAGATACAGAATAAATGCCATTTCAAGTGAAATAAATTAAACATTTTTGAGATTTAAGGGCATTTCATACTGAAATGCTGAAACTGTAAGTAACATGAAGCAGATGTGCCAATGTACATGTGTAGGTTTTACATAGATGAGGGAAATATACAGATCAATGATGCTTCTGGGTAATGTAGTTGCATGTCACTATTGGACAAAGGCAGACTTTGATCAGTGATGATAAGTGAGGCTATTATTTAATGGACTGCATGGTTCAGTGCAAACTATGCTTCATTAACTTGTTCTAAAGTCACAATTATGCTTTTTTTGTGTTTCATAGGAATATTTTATTTTCATTAAATTAAGTTTCATTGCTGTGTTGGTATGTTACACTATTACAGTAACAGTGACATAAGAACCCAAGAAAGCATGAAGAAATTCCATATTTCAAAGACATCCCAAATAAATATCCTATCCCTACTAGGGTCCTTGTGCTGCCAACTCTCAGTTCTTTACAAAGAAGCACAACAAATTCTGGAAGAAACTCAGATATCAGAAATGTGATCCAAATTTTTCAAAACATTCTTGACAGCTTCAGATTGACCATAAAAGTGTGTGTGTGGGGGGGTGTTTTTGGGGAGTTTTGTTTGTTTGTTTGGTTTTTTTTATTTTGCCTTCCCCTGCCCTGTACTGAGCTCATAGCATTATTTGAAATCCAGCTACAGGATCAGCCTCCAGATTCCCAGTGAGAACTCTCTGTAGGTTTGAGGCAGACAGATCAGAGCCTCCCGGGCTGGCAGGAAAGAGAAGTGTACTGCAGCACAGTCCAGAGATTAAGCAATAACTTTATCATGACTTTTTGCCCTTAGGACAATCAACTTTGATATGCAAATCCAACTTTAATTTGATAAGATTGGAACTACTGCTTATACAATATTGCTCATTGCAAACAGTGGGTAATTCAATAGATTCCAGTCCCTGTACTTCCCTGCTTATTCCAAAAGAAGAAAGGGACAATAATAAGAGAATTTAACAGGTAGCTATGATAGAAGATATATGTGAGCACTGCTGCCTGCATCTCTGAAAGAAGAACATGTCATGTAAACTCAGCAAATTCATTATTTCATGTCTAATGGGACAAATTCTGATTGTGACTTCTAAAACAACCACTGGTTTCTTGTTGGGTGCCCAGAGTTGAAGATTATACAGCTCTAAACAGAAGAAAAGAAATATCCTCTCTGGATCTCAGCCCCCAGGTGTAGGGGCGCACCAGTTCCTAGTTCCTTATCCATGTTCGGAGCCATTTCTGACAGC
>JAWWLV010000144.1:48409547-48435227 GCA_035041135.1 Platyrinchus mystaceus
GACGGGGACTTTTACAGACAATGCAAAAAGCCATTTTTACCACATGTTCACTTTAACCTTAAAATCCCACTCCTACAATCCTCCTCATATCATGTACCAATTTCTAACACTCAGTATGCTTTTGCTTTCTTGAAAGAAGTAAGCTATATAATTGTTAAATTAATTCCATATTTTTCTAACACCCAGTGAAACCCAGAGCACACTTAAAATTGTAGCTATTACTTTACTGAAAGAAGTTATAAGGTGCTTGACATACTTTAAATCATGTGGCTTCACCCAGGGCAAGTCCTGTCTGCCCAACTTAACGGCCTTCTGCGATGGAGTGACTACATTAATTGATGAACCTCATGAGGTTCAACAAGACCAAGGTCAAGGAAACACCAAGAATCAATACAGGCTGGGGGATGAACAGATCAAGAACAGCCCAGTCAAGAAGGACTTGGGAGTTCTGGTGAAGGAGAGACTGGGCATGAGCGGGATATATGCACTTGCAAAATTTTTAGCAGGGCCTATCGCAACAGGACAAGAAGGTTGGTTTAGGTTACATAAGGAAGAAATTTTTTACAATGAGGGTGATAAAACATGGAAACAGGTTGCCCAGATAAGTGGTTGATGTCCCATCCCTGGAAACATTCAAAGTCAAGCTGGATGAGGCTCTGAGCAACCTGATCTAGCAGACAATGTCCCTGCTTATTGTAGGGGGATTGGACTACATGTCCTTTAAAGGTCCCTTTCAACCCAAACTATTCTATGAATCTGTGTATATGATTAAGATCCTTGGCCAGTGCATTTTTGGGTTTTGCAAAAAAAATGCTTAAATGAAGACAGATAAAAATAGTCCCACTAAATACAACACTGATGCCATAATGACTGGAGCAGTATACCAAGCTTGCAACTAGAAATATAAAATGAAAAAATGTCCTGGGGCTTTTTCAGACTTTGCAAATATCTTGGGAGTTCTAAAATTTCATTTCTGGAGGGTAAGTGATTATGTGCAGCTAATCAAGATAACAACTAAAAGGGGCTTTTGTATATATCCAAGTGGGGATCTGAGTGTAGTAGGCTATGGTTTCCTTCTGGTCCACACACTTAATCATGGGAAAAAAGATGTGAAGAAGGGGTGACTTTTGCCTAGATATCACTCTCAGGTGAGGTAGGATGCTGCTAAAGCACTCACCTATACTCAGGACATGAGAAGCACTCATGGGTCTTCTGGTTTAGTTGTAACCATAGTTTACTATTTATAGAAAGAGAGGAAAAAGAATAGTTCATTGTGGGGAATATCATTAAGGACTATAAATGGACGTAATGAAGAGAGATATAAAATCATCAGGACTTCTAAAAATGTCTTTTTTTACTGTCTTGCAGGACAATTTCCAAAGGTAAATGGAGAATATGTTAAATTACTTAATAGATGTCTTCTGTACCTGGTACCTTATAGGCATGAAACAATTTTTTTTTTCCTAAAAATTATGCCCATTCATTCATTAAGAGTTACATTACACTATGATTTCATGCAACACTTAGTCTCTATATTTTAAAACAATTCTGAAAGGTAATTGGTTTTGTTCCTGCACCTACAAAAAATATAGTCTTTAATCTAAAGTTAATTCTTCTTGATTGCCAAAGTTTGATGACCTTCTGTATATATAGTCTGATGTGAATACTCCAATATGCATTTTTACTAAATCAGGTCTATTTTTCAACCAATTTGATTTATATGATACACTAAGTGCATATAGTCTTTGGGACATTAATGAGAAAATTTAGACATGCAATTTCTATGTTCATTTTAGGTTTGTTTTGTAAACATGTAGTTCCCCAAAAAGATTGTTAAAAATATTAAGAGCTTGGAACTATGGTTAAATTACATCTTTTTTTATCAGATCTGGAAAGAATATCTGAGAGTATTGATTAATATCAGAGTATGAAAGTACAATGTTCCACTTTTAATTAGAAAGAAGTTTTACATTTTCCAGAGAGGGGGAAAATAATAAGAAAAAAAATTTAAACCTAAGACATAAATTTAATCAAAATCAAATTTTGGTGAAAAAAATACTAGAAAAATTTGTAAGATAAAAATTATTTTAAAAGCTCAACAATTAAAAAATTATTACAATTATTGCACCAGTTTTTCTGGGAAAAAACAAACAAAAAACCAAACAAAAAACCCCTAACACAATGTTTTCATTTATGTGGAAAATGCATCAAAGCATTTTGTGTTGAAATAAAGATAGCTAGTTGAAAGAAAAAAGTCAAAAAGAAGCTGTGTCCAGTAAAAATCAAGATTTTTGACAGTGATCTTTTTTTAATAACTTCATTTGCAACAAAGCTCACTTCTTTATGTGACTTTCTATCTATATTTGTATTGTAGGTCAGATATTTCAAGATTATAATACTTTCAGAGCCATGTCCTGAAAACAGAGCAGTTGTATACTTCTTTCTCTACATAGACGTGTTCCAATGTGACTGGAACCACAGTACATAAGCCTGAGAACTGATATGTAGTTGTGAGTTTAGTGAGACAGACATAGATACGGAGACTTTTAAAATGAAGCAGAAAGACTAGGAGAATAATTGACATAAAGAAAATGAAATAATTAAATAAATACATAATAAGATTTAACAACAATGCAGAAATAGATCAACCTACACAGATTTACAGATTAATATGCCATAGGAAGAAAAAAAAAATCTTTAACAAGTCTTAATAGTAGGTACAATAGTTGACATATTTAATAATGGTCTTTAGTAACCTGCTTAGTATAGACTAGAAATGTGGTAGCTGTGATGTGCCTAAGTACAAGGTTCTCATTCAGTTTAGCCGTCTCGTCAATTTTGCCACATGAACAAATACTGTATTTGTACAAATATATTAAGGTTCTTTTTTTCTTCAGCAATATTTCTCTGTGGAATGGGAAGAAAGGTGAAAAAAGAAAGGAAGAGGGAAAGATGATTCGGTAAGAAAGGTAAAGATAGCTTTGTTGGTTAAAAAATAATAAAACAACAATTTTAAAGCTGCTTGCCGCTGTAGGGAAAAAATTTGTGCAGCCAAAGCTCAACTGGAGTTAAAGGCGTCCAAAAATGTGAGAGATTAAAAAAAGAGGTTTTTCAAATACATTAATGGCAATAGACAGTACAGAAATACCATAGGCCTATTGAAGGATGAAGATGGTCACCTCACAAGCATGGACAAGGCAGAGATATTTATTGCTTTCTTTGCCTCTGTCTTCAATATGGATGACAAACCAAGGGGGTGTCAGTGCCCTGAGATGGAGGACCATGACTGTAAGAATGATCAACTCCAAATAGACCCTGAAAGTGTGTAGGATCTGGTGCTCCAGCTGGATCCCTACAAATCTATGGGGCCAGATGGGATCCATCCCAGAATCCTCAAAGAGCTGGCTGATGTCATTGCAAAACCTCTCTTGATGACTTTGAGAGATCTTGGGAATTCTGAGAGGTCCCAGCTGACTGGAAGGTAGTGAACACTGTCCCTATTTTCAAGAAAGGCAAGAAGCACACCCCAGAAACTATGGGCCTGTGAGTCTCCCTTAAGTGCCTGGTAAAGTTATGAAGAATATTATTCTGGAAGGCATTGAAAAACACCCGAAATTCAACACAGTCATTGGTCACAGCCAGCACAGCTTCATGAGAGGAAAGTCCTGCTTATCCAACCTGATTTCCTTTTATGACAAGGTAACTCACTGAGCTGATCAAGGGAAGCATCACCAGCCGGTCAGGAGCGGATTGTCCCACTCTGCCCTGTACTGGGTAGGCCTCACCTTGAATATTGTGTGCAGTTTTTGGAACCACAATATAAGAAAGATTTAAAGCTCTTAGAGAGTGTCCAAAGGAGGGCAACGAAGATGGTGAAGGACCTTGAGGAGAAGCTGTGTGAGGAGCAGCTGAGGTCACTTGGTCTGTTCAGCCTGGAGAAGAGGAGACTGAGGGGACACCTCAATGCAGTCACAATTTTGTCATGAGGGAAAGAAAAGGGACAGGCACTGATCTCTTGTCTGCGGTGACCAGTGACAGAACCCGAGGGACTGGCCTGAAGTTGTGTCAAGAGAGGTTTAGGTTGGATATTAGAAAAAGGTTCTTCAGCCAGAGGGTGGTTGGGTACTGGAACAGGTTCCCTAGGGAAGTGGTCACAGCACGAAGCCCAACAGAGGTCAAGAAGCATATCCAATGATCCTCTCAGGCACATGGTGTGACTCTTGGTGATGTTCCTGTGTAGGGCCAGGAGTTGGACTCGGTGATCCTCGTGGGTCCCTTACAACTCAGCATATTCTGTGATTCTGTGAAAATACTTCAAGTATAGGCAAAGCATCTTTTTTCCTAGAGTCAAAAAATAATTTAAGCTGGAAGAGGGAAGTGGAGATCGTCAAATCCAACCCTCTTCTCAGAATAGGATCAGCTCTAAAGTACTTTTCCCTAGAAGAGGGAAAATATGCTAAATGATTCTAGAGAGTGAATGGAATTTTATGCAAAGAGAGTTAAATTAATGACAAAAAAACCCTGTTGATGTGGAGACCAGATCAATAATCCTTGTTCATGGGGATGAGCTGTTGCTACATGCTCAGCAGAAGAACTTAAAAAAAAAGGTGGATTCCATCTGAATTCCTTGGGTAGAAAATGAAATACACATTTTGTCTTACAACTTCAAATTTCTAACAAGTTCGGGTTTTCTGAGATTAAATGCAACTGCAGAAATGCTACACTAATTTATTTAAATTACTAAATGCAACAACAATGTGAGTTTCCAGTAGTATTACATCAAAATTTATTGTCATGAATTGTCAAGATAAGTAGTTGTAAAAGCATAGGAAACCCACTTATTTGCCTTGAGATTTTTCTTGCTTTCCTTCTTCCACATCTTTCTCTCTGCAGAAGATAATTAAACATTTTTTTTTTTTTTACATTAGATACCTTTCTTTTTTTATCAGATTTTATTTTAAAATTACAACTGTACAAGAAACTAGAAAAGCATTTTTGTCGTGGTATAAAATTTGATATAAATAAATCATGGCATAATCAAGGGACTGTTCTGAGCATAAACGTGACAGTCAGTCACCCAGGGACCGCATGATGACTCACAATCACTGGAGCTGCAGCGATACACAGCCCCAGTAGCTTGTTTAAAGTTAATGTAGTTTCCCTGACATTTTCATCAGGCCTGGCTGACAACTCCAAAAATAGTCTTTGGGAAAGAGAATACAAACCTGGAAGAGAAAAGGGAAAACACTGAAAATACAATGATGCAAGTTTATCAGGTAGTAACCAGGACATGATAAACTAGAACTCTCACGTAGGAGAGGTGCCATTTGGAGTGAGTGTTGTGAGTGTTTTCCGTTGTCATTGGCAAAGCCTAAAGCTTTCCTTAAGGTCAGATGCACAAGCCTGTTAGCAGTGTATTATGGCTATCCTCAAGAAATAGCTAGGATTCCCTAGTTTTATGTGTAAGTCTCAAGAGCTTTCACAGGCCTGATGCTTTTTCTCTAAAGCTGAACTACAAGGAAAGCTGAGAAATAATATTTTTGACAGAAAGCACAGCAGGCTGACAGTCATTTTCTAGTATTGGGCTCCCCTTTCTTTGTTTTTTAAGTCAACATTTATATATAAAAATATTATTTATAAACATTATCCATAAGTATTATTCTATTAAATAATTTTGCTATTTGTTATCAATAAATATTTATATATTTTTTTCAATACTTATGAAAAAATCCACAAACTGGAATTTTTGTCTTTATTCATTATAAACAAAAAAGTTTTCAGTAGATTTGTAATGATAAGCATGGTTCTTCTGAAACACAAAACCTATTTATAATGTCACTAGCTTTTACTGTTCTGTTAGCATAGCTTGGTGTGCCTAACAAAGTTTAGAAAATGCTGAAACTGTTTTAAAAGGAAAAGTAGTACTGGAATGCATCTTGGCCAATTTTTGGTTGTTAAATGATCTTGAATACTTTGATGAGCAAATAGCATCTTAACATGGGCTATTTTCTATGTGTTGAATGGCAATTTAAAGAAAAATCTAAGTAATAATCTTTGAACTTTAAAATTCTTAAATGAAGATTACTAAGACTTTAATCTAAATGGGTGTGTTGTGCACTTGCCCTTTTTTGTTAAAAATTTTTTACCTGAATTCTGGGTTAGCACGTTATACTACAAAAACTATTAACAGTTTGTGAAGTAATCCCTAAACCACAGTCCCAAAATGCAGAAAAATTCTAAGAATTCGTGCTCAGAACAAGGCGTTATTTTCAGCGTGCATGAACACTGCTATTCAAAATGATCTCAGAAAATTGATCCAGAAGCAATTGAACCATAGATCTCTAAGAGACTGTTCAATACTACTCATCATAGCTCACATATGAACTTGTTTTCCTTTAAAAATGGTTTCTTTCACATAATAGATATTAAATCAGCAGTATTTCTTTGATGGAAAAGCTGCAGGAGATACCATACAAACAAAATACAGTACAAGTTGTGACCATATATTTATTAGAAATGGAAAAAATGTGACACGTACCATGGAGGTATGTTCTGAGATAGCCTGTTCTATTTTTAGATTTGAGAAAATACTAGGTATTACACTGCTTTGTTTTGCTTGATAGGTTTGGCAGTTTTTGACTGCTGATCTGTGATACAAGCAGATTCAATTAAGCACCAAGAATTGCATTAGCTAGACACCCAAGACTTTCTAGAATAAAAGCTTTATTGGTTTTTTTGTTTGTTTGTTTGTTTGTTTGCTTGGTTGGTTGGTTTGGTTAGGTTTATTGTTTGTTTTGTTTGTTTTGTGTTTTTGTTTTTGGGGTTTTGTTTGTTTTTTGAAAAAGAGATTATTAATAAATTGAAATTAATACAACCCAGTGAAATTATAGTGTTTTACATAAAGATGAAGGATAACATGCTTTTATCTACATTTACTACGTTTTTACACCCATTTACCCTTTTAATGTACAAGTGCAAAATATTAAAACTAGGTAACTTTTTTAAACTCTTACCAACTGCCAGATTGTTAAAACTGAAAGAAATCAATGCTGTCAGGAGCTGACTAATTACTGATAATTAGATATTCTTGAATTTGAATCTAACTGTACTTCCACTATTAGCTAGTCCTGAGAAGTCATTGAAATTGAACAACAGAAAAAAGATGAAAGCATTTAAGCAGGAATAGAAAGTATATTAATTTACCAAGGAAAACAAAATTACTATTAGGTCATATGCTGTTTAACAAACTACTAGAGTCACCTTTCTTCATAGATTTACTTTCAATTTTATATTCAGTATCTCAGTGATGACTCTTTCATACCAGTGTGATGGGTTACAAAGAATATTTCATACCACTAAATCCATGCAAAAAGGCTTTAAATGATCCATTCTGGCAGTTCAATATACTTTTCAGCATTTTGAGAACACTTATTTTGCTGAACATAATCTTGCAGCACTAAGAGAGTGGTCTAGCTCATCTGTTACTGTCAGAATTCTGCACTTTTCACAAAACCATGAAGAAGACTGATATAATGTGCTTTTAATTTGTCATCACTAAATAACCTAAAAAAGGCTGTGTCTCTTTCTGAATGTGACAAACTGATCTGTCCTCAACTGTTGTCAAGAATATTGCTAAATTTTGTTCCATTAGCCCATCTGCAATCGTCATTCTTTTGATGGAAATTTTAGCTAAAAATGCGGTGTCCATTTTCTCACACTACCCTGTGGGCATTTTGTTGGAAAAGCATTGTTAATTGCTTTCCTATCATTATAACCATGTTCTTTATTTTGCCTTCTGGTGTGATAGCCAGGAGTCAGAAAATTGTCACTCTGAGAGATAGTGAATTACTATCTGAAAGGGTGATGGTATAAATAGGATGTTCCCTTCCAGAATAACAATGTAAACATCATTATAAGAAGGATATATCATAAAGATTGAAAACAAAACCAAACAAAATGAAAACCACATAGTAAAGGATGGTTGGTTTTTGTTGTTGTGTTTTTGGTTTTGTTTTTTTTTTTTGCTTTAAGGAGACATGATCAGTCTATTCTGAATGCAAAAAATAGTTTGGTGTCAATAAAAAGAGATAAAATTGTTTTTTTCTGCAGAAAGTTTTCATCTACATTTCTACTTATGAATGCTTTTCTTAAGTACAGAAACCAGAGGACATAATTTGCAAGACAAAAAATGAATGCTCTCTCTAAGCAATGTTGAAGGCTGTAGACTTTTCAACTGTGTTCATTAAGATGGTTTCATTGAAAAATTGTAACTTAAAAGCCATTGTGAAGATGATACAACTGCATTTCAAAGAACACAAGAACAGCTTTCAAAGCAAGAACTTTGTTGTCAAGCAAGAGGCAGTCAAACACAGTGGCACTGATTTTCACAGCCATATACAATCATGCCACAAACTTTTTATCAATAGAATGTATTAATACCTATAGGAAAGTACAGTACAAATATACAAATTTATAATAGCACTCCATTGAAGGAATGAGTTTATTTTGCTCTGCTCCCTGGAGCTATACCTCAGATTTACTCCTATCAGGAGTTGGGAGAGGACACAGCCAGGACTGCTGATGCCAACTGACCCAAGGGATATCCCATGTAATATGGCATCATGCTCAGTATTTAGAACTGGGAGAAGGTTGGCCATTGGGGTTGCTGCTGGGGAACTGGGTGGCCATTGGTCATTTGGCTGTGAGCAACTGTTTTCAAATGCATCGTTTGCCTTTCATCTGCTTTTATTTATCTCTCTTTGTTGTTTTCCTTTTCGTTCCATTTATTACATTTTTTCTTTCAATTATTAAACTGTTTTTATCTCAATCCATGATTTTTCTCACTTTTACCCTTCTGATTCTCTCCTCCATCTCACTGTCAGGGTATTGAGGGAGCAGCTGCATGGTGCTTAGTTGCTAGCTGCAGTAAAATGACAACACTTGTCTTCTGGAGAACAGGACTCTCAACCAACATGATTTAGACTGTCTAAGGGTTGAAAACATGAAACTACAATCTTCTGAAGAAACAGAAGTACTCTTAGCAAAAATACTGTTACATGTTTTGAACAAAAATAAAATAGTTAATTGCATTTCTTTAAAAGTCGGTGTATTACCTTTTGGGAAAAAAAAAAATCACTAAAAATGGCCAAATAAATTATATTAACACTTCTGAAATGTTTACTCCATTTCTTAAGCTAAGCTGTCTGACTTCCATTTTACTCTTCTTTGTACCCTGTTCATAAAACCACTGTTATTTTCACTCTGGAAGGTTTAGTTAGGCAGTGGATGGAGACATTATAGTAACTGCAGAGAGATCACAAAATCCTGAAAATGCAATGTAAAATTATCTCTGACCTTTCTTCCTCTCAGAGCTTTCAATACATCTTTCTACAAAAGTATTGTGTGAGTTCTAAGAAACAGTCAAAAGAGAAAACTGATTTTTAGGAATTACTGATAAATACAGAATGTAATATGCTGATCTAATTATGTGGATTCAAAGTGCAGATGTTGCATAGAATCCTGACAAACCTATCTCAAAAAAAGTACCTACTAAAACTGGAAAAACTTTGTAGAAGGGCAGCAAGAATGGCATGGTCAGTTCTCATGGAAGGAATGACTAAACAGACCAGGTTTCATGAGTAGGGAGAGAGACTGCAAGAGACATATAACATGACACCTACGAAATTATGAGTGACAAGGCAAGGGGAAAGAGGGAGTATTTGATTACTGTCTCTTGTTGATATGAACTAGAAGGCATACAAAAAAGCTAACATACATGCAGTTTAAAGAAAACAAGAGGGGCTTCCTCATATATTAGGCAAGTAAACTGTGGATCTCCTTGTTGCAAAAGGCTGTGAATATTAAAACTTTACATTGTTCAGTTGGAAATCAAACAAACTTTTGGAAGAGAAATTTGTTGATGATGTTCAAAAGATTCTAGCTCAGGCAGACTCTCAGGTGCACATTGCTGGAGATTGAAAGAGCATTCCAGATCAGAATCAGTGTATTTATAACCTGTTCTTATAGCCTTTGTTATTCATTCCCTCTTACCCATTGCCAAAGGTGATACTAATCTTGCCTTGGCTCATTATAGCTCATTAGAAGTGTGACCACATCTTATTATCTGTAGTAGCACCTAAATACATGTGGTACAATTCAGCTGAACTTCAGATCATCCTGAAAGTCTAAATGATACTTAGAGAATTAAAATATAAGAGATTGGTGTCAAAGAGTTGTCCTCTGCTCTTTAGCCAACTGTATGACATCCAACACAACTGGTCACAATATCAGCTTACGAGTGAGAAGAGAGGAAAGAGCTTTTGTAAAGTAATAACAGCTAGCAATATGTTCTCTGTAAGCAGTTCTCCTGTGGCAGTCCTTCACCAGAAACATTAAATAGGGACCATGAAGCTGGGGTGGCACTCAGTCCCTGAGGATATTTGCTGTCCACTGTGCCTCAGTGGAGCTAACAAGAATAAAAGTCAAAAATATCCAAAATAGACTGCATATGTCTGATCACAAAAGACAACCCAAATGCATTTCTACACTAAATATTCTATTTCAATAGTCTCGATTGTGTGATATGACCCCTGAGTACAAAGCAAGAATGATGTCAATGCAAACCAAAATTGTTATTAAGGAGGATGGTCTTCCTTACTGCAAGCTGGTCCTGCTATTGCCACTGTAGTGTATGTTTTCTCCTTCAGTGAAATTATTTTTACCATTTATCCAAAATATTAAAGGATGTTTATTAATTTATGTATCAATATTTACATAAATTTCTTACTTTCCATACTTTTTATAAAGTAACTTGCTTAAAAAGTCCTTAGGAAATTGTTAATACTTTTGTACCAAGAACTATCTGCTACTTGTTCCTTTGTTTTTTAACTATTTCCTTTTATATATGTGACATTTTTCAAGGCATTTTAAATTATTACAAGGCATTCTGTTGTTATATTAGATCATCTGAAGCTGCATCAAACATCTATTTTTTACAATCATGGCAACTATGACAATGTCAAGGTTCAGAAGAAAGCAATAGTAATGAACATTGATATAACTGAGACATTCTGTAAGATTAAATTTGCAAACAGACATCCCTATGAGATCAGTTTTACCCTTTGTAATGTTTCACAAAAATCTATGAATCTGACCTCTCATCTGCCAAATAAAAGAGTGCTGTTACTGATACTGCTGGGTAAAACAGGATTTCATATTAGTCATCTACGTGGAAAAGATGTTGACTCATTCAGTCAGTGGCTATCAAACTAAGCTTAACACAAGAATCTCCACTTCCCTCAAGACTTCTTTTTTTCTTTTTCTTTTTTTTTTTTTTTGTGTGTGACAGCTTGTTCATGGTTTCTGTATTTATTCAAATAACAGTGACATTGTAGAATGTCTTTCTTTCAGGTTACATTAGTAGACTTCTTACTGCTAGAAATTTTAAACCGAATTTGAGCTCAATTCCAGTTTCACACAAGTAAATGTGTAAAACAGCCTTTTATCTGTAAATTGATTTTTAAAAAATTAGTAAGAATAACTGTGCAACAGCATTTTAGAGGCACAGTTTGTATGATAACCCAAACCATCACTGTATACTGTATATTTTAAGAAAAAATTAAATCCTAATGGGATTCATAAAGTTGACCTCCAAGACCAAATGTCAAAATCAAAGAGGATTGTATAGCCATCTCATGCTTGAATACACTGACACCCGGAAGAGAGAAAACCATCAGTACAATAATTAAAATTAATTAAGATGAAACCAGTCCAACAGTCTAAACTACAGTATTATCAACCAAGCTTATCCACAAGACTTTTTTGTCTGGTTGGAATAACCAAGTTTCAAAATCACAAGACCTCACTGTAACAGTCAAGTCTAGGAGCCCTGACTGGGTATAAAAATCTGTAAAAAAATAAAATGCATTCTATATCAGTGATGAGTACAATTATAGGCCACAGTTGCTTTCTTTTCATCATAGCACCTCAAAGCTTAGCCAGCTTTAGGGAAAGATGAAACATATCTCATTGCTCAGTATTATTGGTCAATATCTTAGTAGAGAAAAGGAATAAAGCCTGTGTTAAACAAGCATGAATTTTCATGACAATAGACAACTGACAGAGAAGTACTGTATTCAGAATGAAAAAAAAAATCAGGTAGCCTTTATCAACACACAAGACATGCACTCAGAAATCTTTTCTGGGTGTGAAAGTTCTCAGTCTTTCAGCCTATTTAGAGGTACTGGGTGTTTGGAAATTACAGTTCTGAAAAAGAAGTTACTTCCCTTAATGAGAAATAGGCAAAAGAAAAAATATTTTGCTTAACCAGCAAGTAGATAGTGGTATTTCAGCAGTTATTCAGCAGAACAATTCAATACCCTGTGAGGAAAGGTATAATACGTTACCATTTCAAATTATCATCATTAATTATTATCACTAGCAACAACTTGCTGCAGAGAGAATGATTTATTATAGTGGAACTTTATAATTCATGCATTAATATGTACACTCTGTTGACCAAATTTTTTTTTTTCTCCTTAGTGTCCACCTAAGAATTTTTTCCTTCTCAGGGTTAAAATCAGCCCTAGTCCTAAAGCTTCAATAAGTAAGTCAAAAGAAAGAGTTCATTCTCACCTTTGTAAAAGCAAAGGCAGGTTGATTTGAGAGATCGTGAAACTCCTAGATTGCTCCATTCCATTATGACAATTAAAATAATCCAGGCAACAGATCCAATAAACAAAATTGTTATGTTCAGACTAGAAATACATTGGACTGAGACTGTCTCACTCTGATTTTTAAACTCCTTTGGTTTCCTATTTTGCTCAGTCAGCATGTGAGTTAGGACTCCATAATCATAAGACAACTATAGCACAAGGCAGATGGTGTGTGATAAGTCCAGAAATGAGTATCACAGAAATACATTAGTGGAAAAAAAGCTACTTTGGACCAATGTACAAAAGAACTACGTTTAGTGACACAGTGTGATTTTATTTTAGTTGTGAGCACACTTAAAGGGTTCTTAGGTACCTATTTTTATAGATGACAATTTGAAAGGAACTCTGGAAGTGTAGCAGGTTCAGCAGAGCAACTACATGCATGGCAGTGCCATGCCAAGCATGTTCCAGAAAGGGTCATTTGTACATAGTGTAAGAAGTTTCCTTTCCACTAAAGGATATATTTGGGAAAGGGGTTTTATGATCACCATAGGTTTCTAAATTTCATCAATATCTTACACTTTGTGTCTGAACTGAAAATTAAATCTCACATTCCAAATCTCCTTCCTTCTTCCAGGTTCAACATTTCCAAACCTCATGTCAGTTCCAAGCATCAAAGCACAAGGAACATCTACAGACCTACCAAAATATGTCAGGGGATAAATAACAGACTCAGCAATGTGTCAGCAATCATCTTCACAGAAACTATTCTACAGGATAGGATAAATGCATCAAGCTCAGGGTGGTTCACTGCATGCATTTCCACATGGTGCATTATTCCAGAACATTTAAAACAAATATGCAAGTCCTAGGAGATGGAAAGATTAAAAAAACCCAAACAAACAAACCCCCCTCCAAAAAAAAACCAAAACCAAAAAACCAAACAAACCACAAAAAAAACCCACCACCCAAAGCACTCATTCTAGAAATTTGAAAAACAAAAAAATCACAATCCAGATACAATTAAGCTGTAATTTCTTGTTATGCCCACATTACTCATTTCCCCACATAAGTCTCATTAACTTTAATGGTACTTTTTCTTTGGCTTAGGGTACTGTCCATACCGAACTATTTTGTGGCATATTCTGGATAACTGGGTTAATATAGACTCAAAGTCACAAAGGTCCTTAAACAACAAATATTCTAGCAGAAATATTGGTACCTGAATAAGCAACTGTAATTAGTATTTCAATTACATTGTGTTCCCTGATTAATAACACATTTCACAAAAATACTACTTCTCCTGAAATTGAAAGATCAAGGTCTCCTGGGAGAAAGGAGGAGAGAATTGCCCACAGAGAATTCAGCATTAAGTTTTCAGGTGAGTCTTCACATTCTGCCATGCTAAATTTCTCACAAAGCCATGACCATCGTTTCAATAGCTTGCCTAATGCTTTCCTATAACACATCCCCAAAACAACAAGTTCAGATAACACAATTTGTGCCAGAAGCTTAATGGATATTATGTTAAAGGGTGCACGTTATCTCCACATACACTCAAATTTATTAAGTCTATAATCATGAGACAGTTTCATGGAGCCTGTGCTTTATGGCAAGAAAAAAAAAGACATTAGTGCTCTTCTACAAGACTAAAGAGAGATGGAGTCATTAGTATTTTTACAGCAACCTAGTCAATCCAGTGATTTAGTAACAAGTTTGCACACTCTTTAATTATGAAGTTCACAGAAATATTACATTACCTGAAAACCAAAAGACAAATTCCCTCCTAATGTGGGTCTACTGAGAGCTATTTCCATGGATAATTTGACCCTAAATTCTCAGCTCCACTGACTACGACAAGCTGCCTAATTCGCACAGTTATTTAAAATTAATAGCTAACTGTTTCAAAAACAAGAAGAAAGTGTTGCAAGAATTTTCATGAGGACAATTGCCATCTAGAAAAGCCAGAGTAGGCATTTAATCCCACCTCAACCATTTAGATCTTCATGCAATTCCATCAGGCATGCAATAGCTGAGGGGATGCTAAAAGATGTGCAATGCACATCTTTGCTCCAGGACTGAAAAGGAGAGAGATTTGTTGTGTAAGAGAGCTGAAAGAGGAGCTTAGATAATGTCTTCTTACAGCTCAAATGAGACAGAAGAAAGCAAAGGGAAAATTGGAAGAACTCAAGTTCTTGCTAGGCTCGGGGATGAGTCTAAGACTAAGTTATGAATAGGTGACATCTTTTTATTTTGTTCATCTTTGAAAAAAGTTTTTTCTCTTTTAAATGTATCTGTATTAACTTTTTAAAGCCTGTTCTGAACACATGGCCTGCAGATAGATATCAGTTTAGCTTTGACCTGATAGATGAGAAAATCCAAGCTGAGAACACTTCAATCAAGTGCAGAACTGTAGGTCAGATGAATTACTTAAAAAAAGGGAGATACAATTGGATTTTGCAGTATTGATCAGCAAAAAAAATCAGCTTTTTAATTAGATGGGAGTTATCGAACACAGATACATCATTGCACTGCCATAATAACACAGGAGACAATGAGAATTGACTAGTTACTTACGTTTTCCAAACATGAGAAGTATTATTTCCTACAAATAATAAAATGTCCTGTCTACTCTGAACATTTAAGTGGCAAGTAGATAATGGAGCAAACATACATATAATAAAGTACTAACTCCCCCATAAAACTGGAAGAAACGCTTTAAATTCTTGAAAAAGCTGAAGCTCATTCTCCTTCTTTTATTGCTTTTTATTGAAAATGCCTATCTGGGACTCCAGAAACAATCAGCTGTAGTAACTTTGACAACTCTTTCCTAATTTTCAACATTTCCTCATCCTAAGGACTGCAAAATTATATCTGTTCTAAATTAGCAAAGGAATGAATGCAGAATAATATTATATAATAATTAAAAGATTATAAATCCTGAGCTTGAAATGATGCTCAGTGTATTTAATGTGTTGCCTTACCTCTGAACTACAAGTCTCTTTGGTTTAAAACGTATTTACTCTGTCTTTCTATTTCTGTATCAATATGCAAATTCAATTGGTTTTGGGTTTGGGGGGGGGGGGTTGGGTTTTTTTTGTTTGTTTGCACCACAGCTAGCAAAATCTAGTTAAAGAAACCAGAGCTGGGAATTAAGATCTGAGTATGTCATATTGTCCTTAATTCATGCTGGATGCAAAATTAAGGCAAATATTTGTACTGCAACATTCTATTGTTATTTGTAGAGTTCTGCAAATCCACACACAACTACAGAAAGCTGAGATATACGAATGTCAGCACTTGCAAAGGCTTTAGTGTAAAGAATTAGTTTCTCCAACCTTGTTATACCTATACTTAGGAAAGATAGTGTTTCTTTGTCTGTATGACACTGACAAGACTTCTTTCAAGGCTTTTGAAGCATATGTTTGCATGCAAGACGGCATGCCATGTTACAGTACTCTTCCACAGCACAAGAAACAGAAGCAGAAGTGTAGAAGTCCTGGACAGTCCTTTGGCTCCTGTATTGGTGGCCAGGGCCATCTTTGGACACAGACTATGTAGGCATTACCAAGCAATAGCTATTTGCAAGTAGGCTCCACTCTCATTTTGACACTTCATTTCAGACAAAGCCTTAGAAAGTGAGGTTAGAGCCAGATCCTGGGGTGAGTTTGTATAACTACTACTAGATGAGGAGGTCCTGTTTATCTTCAATGGTGAACAACTCTAACTGTTCCTCTAACAGTAGTGGAAATAAGAAACCAAAGTTTCCTGTACTCATCTTAGCTGCTCCTCTGATCTCTTTTATGAGAATTAGCTTCACCATGGCCACCCATCCTTTGCTGATAACACTCAACTCAGCATGTGCCTTTTAAGATTCTGAGCGGGTTTTAACTGTAACACTCAGAATATGGTTGTGCAAGTTGAAGTCAATTTATTCCTGGAAATGAAGTCAATTAAGTGCTACAAGTGGGGGGCTGCAGACACTAGGACTTTCTTAAGGGCAGAACCAGCATAGGCAGGCTGCTGTGACAGACGTGTTTTTCATGCAGTATTTTAAGGAAGATAAGAGGGCATTTAGCTCACTATTCCTAACAAAAGTTAAAATTGAGTGTGATGCTATTAAGTTTCAGCACTTATTCACAGCTTCAAGATGTGGTATTGGAGAATTATTATTGGCTATATAGATTATTGGCTATTTTTAAACAAGACAATCCATACAGTCTGCAGAAGTGTTGACAAATTTTCACAGAATCACTGAACCATGGAATATGCTGAGTTGGAAGGGATGCACAAGGATCATCGAGTCCAAATCCTGGCCCTACACAGGAACATCACCAAGAGTCACACCACATACCTGAGGGTATCACTGGATATGCTTCTTGACCTCTGTTGGGCTTCGTGCTGTGACCACTTCCCTAGGGAACCTGTTCCAGTACCCAACCACCCTCTGGCTGAAGAACCTTTTTCTAATATCCAACCTAAACCTCCCCTGACACAATTTCAGGACAGTCCCTCGGGTTCTGTCACTGGTCACCACAGACAAGAGATCAGTGCCTGTCCCTCTTCTTTGTCTCATGACAAAGTTGTGACTGCATTGAGGTGTCCCCTCAGTCTCCTCTTCTCCAGGCTGAACAGACCGAGTGATGCCACTCCTCATACAGCTTCTCCTCAAGGTCTTCGTTGCCCTCCTTTGGACACTCTCTAAGAGCTTAATATCCTTCTTACATTGTGGTGCCCAAAACTGCACACAATTTCAAGGTGAGGCTGCCCCAGTGCAGAGCGGAGTGGGACAATCCCCTCCCTCGACTGGCTGGTGAAGCTTTACCTGATGCCCCCCAGGACACAGTTGGCCCTCCTGGCTGCCAGGGCACTGCTGACTCATATGCAACTTGATATCAACCAGTATGTCAAGGTTCCTTTCCACGGCACTGCTTTCCAGCATCTCATTCCCCAGTCTGTATGTACATCCAGGGTCGCCCCATCCCAGATGAAGAACCTGGCACTTCCCCTTGTTGAATTTCATATGGTTGGTGATTGCCCAGTCCTCTCATTCGTCGAGGTCCCTCTGCAGAGCCTCCCTGCCTTCCAGGGAGTCAACAGCTCCTCCTAGTTTTGTATCATCTGCAAACTTGCTTAGTATATCCCTTCCAGTCCTGTGTCCAAGTCATTTATGAAGATGGTGAAGAGCACAGGGCACAAGATGGAGCCCTGTGAAACCCCACTAGTGACAGGGCACAAGTTTGACGTTACCCCATTCACTGTTACCCTCTGTAGTCAACGCGTGAGCCAATTGCTCACCTACCACATGATGTGTTTCTCCAGCTGTGCTGGACAGTTTGTCCAGGAGGATCCTGTGAGAGACAGTATCAAAAGCTTTACTGAAATCCAAAAAGGTTACATCAACTGGCTTCTCTTGATCAACTAGGTGGGTTACTCTGTTATAAAAGGAAATCAGGTTGGATAAGCAGGACTTTCCTCTCATGAAGCTGTGATGGCTGTGACCAATGACTGTGTTGTCTTTCAGGCGTTTTTCAATACCTTCCAGAATAATCTTCTTCATAACTTTACCAGGCCCGTAGTTTCCAGGGTCTTCCTTCTTGTCTTTCTTGAAAATTGGGACAATGCTCACTACCTTCCAGTCAGCTGGGACCTGTCTGGGTTCCCAATTCTGCACAGAAATAATCAAGAGAGGTTTTGCAATGACATCAGCCAGCTCTTTGAGAATTCTGGGGTGAACCCCATCTAGCCCCAAAGATTTGTAGGGATCCAGCTGGAGCAGTAGATTCTGCAGAATTTCTGGCTTGATGGGGATTTGATCATTCTCGTAGTCATGGTCCTCCGTCTCAGCTCACTGAGACCCATTTGGTCTGTCATCTGTGTTGAAGACAGAGGCAAAGAAAGCATTAAACACCTCTGACTTGTCTCTGTCCATGTTTGTGAGGTGACCATCCTCATACTGTAATGAGCTGACGATATACTGCCTATTGCCATTAATATATTTGAAAAAAACTCTTTGTAGTGTCCCCTCATTTCTGGACATCTTCAACCACAGGTGAGTTTTGGCTGCACAAATTTTCTCCCTGCAGTACCAAGCAGCACCTTTGAATTCTTCCTGTCACTAGATCTTGCTTTCACTGGGCATACACTTTCTTTTTTTTCCTTATTTCCAAGAGAAGATTTCTGTTCAGGCAAGCTGTCCTTCTGTCTTGTCAGCTTGACTTCCAGCATTTGGGAATTTCCTGCTACTGTGCCCTTAGGAGGTGATGTTTGAAAAGTGACCAGCACTGATGGATGCCAGCACCTGCAAAAACATTTTTCCAGGAGACCACACTTATTAGTTCCCTGAGCAGCCTGAAGTCTGCTCTCCTCGTGACCAGAGTTAAGATTCTACTGGCACTTTTTCTCCTACCAACAGGCATTTTGAACTTGATCACTTTTTGATTGCTGTGGCCAAGAGGCCACCAATCTCCAGTTCATTCACGAGATCCTCTCTGTTGACAAGCAACAGATCAAGGAGGGCATCCTTCTGAGTCAGGTGCCTTAGGACCTGTTCCATGAAGTTGTCACCCTGGTGACAACCAGGAATCTTCTGGTCTGGGTTGTACCAGCTGTTGTTCCCAGTTAATTTCTGGCAAGTTGAAGTCCCTCATAAGGACAAGGGCAGTTGACTTGGAAGTGTCCTTAAGTTTCTCAAAGAATTCATCAGCAGCAGCATCCTGGCCAGGAGGTCTTCAGTAGACTCCCATGATGACATCTGGGTTATTTGTTTGTCCCTTGATTTTTACCCAGAGACTCTCAACTGTGCCATTACCAACTCTGAGCTTCATACATTCTAACCCTTCTATTACAGACAGTGCCACCCCTCTGCCTCATCTGCCCTGCCTGTCCCTCCTGAAAAGCCTGTAAGCATCCAACAGGTCACTCCAGGCGTAGGATTCATCCTACCAGGTTTCACTTACGCCAGTGAGGTCAAATTTCTGGGACTGGGCCAAAGCTTTGAGCTCCTCATTTGCTGCTCATGCTGTGTGCATTGGTATAGAAGCATTTCAGGTATGGTACATTGTAGCCAACATCTCGTGAAGCAGATTGAGGGATGCCATTAATTCTGGTTTCTTCAACTTTTGGCACACGATCCCATTGTTCATCACTGGTGAGTCTGGTTTTGATTTTTTTTTATGCTGTACCATGGTCATGGAAAGTTTTCTGGCATTGATAACTATAAGACTGCTGACTTTCCTCCGCACGGTATGGATTTGTGTACTTATAATGTAACAAAAAAAGTAGGAAATGAGCACTGTCATAACATTATCAATGAAGACAAAATCTAATTTCCTATACTTCTTTTTCAAATGAAAACACGCAGTCAGATATACACCACAGTGAATCCACCTAGCATGAGGGATGTTCAAAGACTTTCTAACCACTAAAAGAATCCTTTTACATGGCAAATTTTGTTTAAACCTAAATTTTCTTGAAAAAAGGCTGTTCCTACTTCCTGCCAACTTCTTTCCAAGGACCTTGCTAGGATCTGATTGATAAGAGAAAACATTATAAGTTCTATATTAAACCTACTGTATAGCTGTTCATGTATATATAAAAATACTTGTGTGCATGTTTAATGGTGTCACGTCTTTCAATTCACTATGTCATACTTACATCTCTCAGCGTATGAGAGCATTTTTCTAGTTCAGTAAAGTAAACAAGACTTAAATTATTTGCAGATGAACAGACTCTGAGATGAGCCGAGGGAAGGATCCATGCCTATGGGATTTCTGAAGGAGTCTCTCGTATCCTCCAGTGTTGGAGTTATGTGATAAAATAGAATTTTTTTGTGAAGTGTTTCTGCTATCTAAGTTGAACTATACTGACACTTCAAGGCACTTTTAATACCTGAAATTATAGATACACTCTTTCATTGATTATATGTTTGTTCTGCAGTATTTGCAATATATAAATAAGGGTTGTTCAAAATCTCTGTCTGAATTATTGGATGTAAAATTGATTTCAACTAAGGAATTCTTTTCCTTTTGTTCTGTCAAGGTTGCTATTTTTTTTGTGTGAGAATTTTTTCTTTTGAAGCTGAAGCGTCAGCACAAAGACCAAATATTTCCACTATGTTTGAATTCCATAGTGCTTCATCATAACTGTTTTTTTCTGCCATCATTAACACCCCTTGCTATGAATGACCTTCCCCACTGGTTTGCTTCTCCTCAGAGCATTGTACGATCGCTGTGATTCAGCTGCTCTCTTCTGCTCTCTTCTGCTCTCACTGGAGTGGTTGTGATAGACTGAAATGTTAATGTCTTAAACACTGTCAAAATCATAGAAAGACTTTTTGTCAAACTACAAAGAAGCAACTGCCTGTCTGGGACCACCAAAGCACCCCCCACCCCGGAATATGCTTCCCGATTGTGAAGGAGAACTTGAGATAAGACTATTGTCCAATTATCTTAGGTATGATGAGATTCTTCAGGGCAGAAGAATGTATCTGTGATAAGACTCAGCCCTAGCTGGGCTTGGCAAGTGGAGAGTGGCGGGGAAGGGTTTGGGGTGTGTGATGGTGAAATCTCTCCACACCAAACAGAAGGAGTAAACCCAACCCCGCTCCAGGAAGACCACAGACACATGGGACATTCACACTGGAGGCAGCTGAGAAGGGGTCATAAACCATCAGAGATACACAAAGTGCCCCCCCCAACTCATTCCTGAGGCCTTCTACCACCAGAGGACTGCACATGATCTAAGTGATGCAACAAATCCAGAGCCTGTTGCACAGAGCTTTTCACAAGAGACTGCAAAGCTCCCCAGGGGAGGTACCTGAGCATCTCCTAAACTCCATTGAACTCTATGTTTTGTGGGACCCTCACCACTGAGAAGACCAGAAGAAGAGGACCCACAGGATGCTGCCCGGTTCCACAGTGTGGAACATTTTCTATTTAATGTCTCTCTGTCACTCTCTCCCCCCACCTCCCTCTCCTTTTTCCTATTTCTTTCTCTCTCTCTCTGCCTCATATTTAATGTTAAATAAAATTCTCACAATTGACTTTGTCATATGGTCTTGTTTTCACCTTAATTCAGGCAAAGGCATTTCTAGTAATTTTAATAACCCGATCATAACAGTGGTGACTACAGCACACCAACTGAACCACTTTTGGAACCTATCACAAGCAAAAAGAGGGAACAGACAGTCATCCCAAACCTCACATTTCATGTGTTTGCCTGTGCATTTTTTTTCTTTCAAACTTTTACACAAACATAAAAGTTTTCTTGTGGACATTTGCATGTCAAACCAGCTCCCAAACCCAGGTTATTAGAAAAATACAGATTTCAAGCCTCTGTAATGCAGGGGCGAATGCTACTGGAGTACTCCTACATTCATCATATATGGGTGCTGCCTGCTGAGTTGGCTGCTTTCCTTCTCAGGGGAAAACTAGGTTATGGAATATGAACCCTCTTTTATTTCTTAAAAAAACCACAAAACAAAAAAACCCAAAAACAACACCCCCCCCCCAAAACAAACAAACAAACAAAAAAACCCCAAGTGGTATGCAACAACACTGCAAAATTATACAAATTACCTTGTTGCACATATCAGACTGACAGTTTTATATATATATATATATATATATATCCAGCTCTAAAGGGAACTGTAAATTGCCAAAAGATTTCTACCTCCAGGCAGACAACACCATTACAATATGACTTAGATCCATAAGACCCTGCTAAGAATTCACTTTACTTAGACCACCACTTGCACTGTTTTTTCGAATATGCGTGTTTAGCTTTAAGGGCTTTTTTGGTTTTTGCTTTGTTTTTTAATATTTTATTCTACATATGGTATGCAGTGTTTAGAATGTAGGCAATGGCATGAAAAACAGTCTAAATTAACTAGAAGTGACGTACCATTAAAATTGTTAGTCTGGGCTGCAGGTCATGGCACAGATGGGCTGCCAAGTATTCGTCACAACATGTGGCCAATCACCACAGTGTATTCCAGGCAGAATTAGTGAATCAAAATAACAAGACAAGTTATTTCAGAATGCTGAATTAAATAATATTAACTCATTGCAAGTGGAGGATGTAAGCTCAGGCTAACCTCATTCTTATGGTGTCTACAAAAAACATCCTGTTATTCAACTTAAACTGATCCCCTCTATTTTCTATGTTTTAGGAGTGTTCTCTAAAGAACTGTGACGTGTATTTCAGAGCTCTAAGGAAAATGAGACACATTGAAATATTAGATAATATAATCAATCACATCATAGTTACAATTCTACTCAGACTTTCGATTATTGACAATTTTAGTTTGACTTCCCTTTGCTGTGGAGGAAAGACAGGACTGTAAGTGAACAAAAGAACATACCAGCAGCTCTCAGTTGTGTGTTGGGCAGAGGTAGAAAACAACAAAGTCTTCCCACGTGGAAAAAAGTTTTCTGTGTAATATGCTCAGGTGATATTTCACAGCAGCAAAATATATGGAAAAGGATGCTGCAAAATTTGTGCTCATAACTAAATTTATGAAGACATGAATATTTGATAAGTTGTCATGCAATCCCAGGTTGTAAGTTTGTGAGGGTTAAATATATCTACATATATATATATATGATCTAGAGCTATATCTATATCATCTATATCTATCTATATCTGTATAAATGTAAGCTAATCACTCTGATATACCAATGAAAGCTTTAGCATCTTAGGTAAGATTTAGCATTCAGGATGGATTGATGGGCCGAGGCCAATTTTATGAGGTTCAATAAGGCAAAGTCCCGGGTCCTGCACTTGGGTCACAACAAGCCCATGTAGCGCTACAGGCTGGAGGAAGAGTGACTGGAAAGCTGCTCAGCAGTGAAGGACCTTGTGGTCCTTGTCAACAGCCAGCTGAACCTAAGCCAGCAGTGTGCCCAGATGGCCAAGAAGGTCAGTCGCATCCTGGACTGTATCAAAACCAGTGTTGCCAGCAGGATCAGGGCGGTGATCCTGTACTCAGCACTGGTGAGGCCACACCTTGAGTACTCTGGCCAGTTCTGGGCCCCTCAGTACAAGAAAGACATTGAGGTGCTGAAGCGAGTCTAGAGAAGGGCAGTGGAGCTGTGAAGAGTCCAGAGAAGTCTTACAAGGAGCAGCTGGGAGAGCTAGGCTGTTTATCCTGGAGAAGAGACTCATGGGAGACCTTATCAGTCTCTACAACTGCCTGAAAGGAGGATGTAATAAGATGGGAGTTGGTCTCTTCGCCCAGGCGACTACTGACAGGATGAGAGGACATAGCCTCAAGATGTGCCAGGGGAGGTTCAGATTGAACATCAAGAATTTCTTCATAGAAAGAGTTGGTAAGCATTGGAACAGTCTGCCTAGTGAAATGGTGGAGTCACCATCCCTGAAGGTGTTCAAGAAATGACTGGGCATGGCATTTAGTGCCATGGTCTAGTTCACAAGGTTGTGATCAGTCGAAACTTGGACTGGATGATCTTGGAGGTCTTTTGCAACCTAAATGATTCTGTGATTCTGTAAATTAGACTTCTGTTCAATATGACAAAATGAAGTAAAACAAAACAAACCAAAACTGATGATTTCATTAAGGCTTGCGGCAGGATAGTTAACTTACTGTATGAAAGAATGCAGAAAACTCATTTGTCAATTTGAAAGCACCAGTATTACACTGCACACACAAAAATGCCTGAGTGAAAATCTAAGCTGTAAGCTATAGGTAGAAGTAATGAAAAGAAAGCAAAATAAGGAAGCAACTGAACCTGAAAATCTGATTCACATTTTCATCATGCTGAAATGTTATTTTCTTCACTGAAACATTTATGTCTGTATTGATGATTGAGACAGAGTTTTGCAGAAGCTACATTTTTAGATTATTTTCTGCTGATAGTGCTCTATTACTGCTATCATCTTTGTTTAATCATTAGGTAGAGTAAAAAAATGTTAGTTTCAGTAAGAGATAATGCATGGGTTCTTTCGCTGACAAAGCTGAAATGTTTCTGGTTTTCAGCTGTGTCTTGCTGTGACAGGCAGTTTTAAGGCAAGGTGACTTGCTCTGCTGGCTCTGTCTTTTATATTTTATTTCTTTTACAACAAAAAAAGAAGCTCACCTGGGTAGCCTGACTTAAGTATTCCCAAGAGTATCTTCAGCTAGAGAACTGATAAACAGCTGGGAAAATAAATTCGTTATTTAAGTTTTTATTTTAAAGAGCAAATCCTAACTGAACTTGTGTTTACTTGTACAAAACTTTCATAAGCTCAGTTTCCACCACAATAACAATTTTTACAGCTGCTGGTGGGACACTACTTGCGATCAGCAAAGGGCTGCAGGCCCATCCTGTGAGAAGGGTTAAGGTACAGCACCTGCTGACAGACTGAGTGTCTCTCTGATCCCACAAGGGAGTGACACCTGGCAGCTACACCGGGCTGAAGAAGACTTCATTCACCTATTGAATCCAAACATTTTTTCATAAGCTTTTCCTTTTCCCTACCTCATTTATTTAAATGCTTTCTTCCTCCACCTCCCCCCACCCTTTAGGGAGTGACCCCATGAGTTCCTATAGGTGGTGGAAAGAGGAACACGAAAGGAGCCTCAAGGAAAAGGAAACAGAAGAAGAGAGTATTTATGTTGAAATGGAACTGAAGAAGTGAACTACGTTTGTCGTTTGGGGATGCTTTTAATAATATTGCTAATGCATGTTCTGATATTGATTGTACCCCAGTTATTTTACTGTTCTCCATATACCTCTATGTTCCTATACATTCCTATTATCCCATTATCTCCTATGTAACCCCACATGCCCAGGCATGTCCCTGCCAGTTCCCGCCAAGCCTTTCCCCATTGGTTAAGGTCTGCCGCAGTGCGACACACCACCTCATTGGTTTCCCCCTGTTACTACCCTTTTCCTATTCATTCCCTAAATGATTACCTCACCCTTAGAATGTTTATTGGTCGTCTCCTTGCTTGCTCCACCCAGTCTCCTCCCAAGTTCTGGTACCTTCAGCCCAGAACCCTATAAAAGCCGGTGCTTCCCTTCAA
>JAWWLV010000144.1:48440462-48476639 GCA_035041135.1 Platyrinchus mystaceus
ATGATAAATGAGTCAGCTCTTAGCATCTATTGAGAAGGCAGAGGCTTAGGGAAAAAAAAGAACAGAGAGATTGAGCCGTGATGCAGGAGGACACAGAATGGCTGTGGGAACAGAAATAACATATGGAAACAACAAAATAAAACACGATTTTCTTTTCCAGGAAAGGAAATTTGTGGGTTTAAGGTTTTTTGTGCAGAAATGTGACCATGACAGGAAAGGAGAGGGTTTTATTTTGTTTTGTTTGTTGTTTTGTTTGTGGGTTGTTGTTGTTAGTTTTAATTTTCAAAAGAAATTCACATATTTTAGCAATAATTAAACTTATTTTCTCATTTGTTTCTGGAACTCTAGCATACATATTTACTTATGTGACTGCTCAAGCAGGGGTGGATGCTCTTTCAGGATGACCTAAAGGGCAAAGTTTGAACAAAAATGCCAGTTTTTTGCAGATGATGATCTCCCCTGTGAGCTATAAGTTTTTGGGACAAGAGCTATCTCAAATGACAGCTCCAACTCTGTCATTTGAAATAATGAGTCATTTTAAAGCTTTCAACATAAAACAGTATGAAAGAAAAGTTAATCCTAGAAATCACTAATGGAATATGTGGTTGTAAAAGAAAAAATCCTTGTGTTCAAACACTTGATGAATAAGGATGTCAACATTGAAATTCTCTGTTTGGATTACAAGTTCTTCTTGTTCTCAATATGACAGAGCAGTGTATAATCTGTGAAGCAGCATTAAAATTATTGTCTTTATCAAACAATTAAAAAGCTGTACCTTATCATAAAGCAAGTCCAGAATTTCTAAAAGTAATTTCTAGAGAAAACATTAATATTTCCTATTTTCTGAACGTACAGAAACAGCCCCCAGACATATGTTGTTCTCTGACACTAATTTGAGTTATGTGCATAACTATTAAATATAATTATTGCATTAATTTTTATGCCATCTTGCAACCTCAGAGATATTATTGAATATTCTTTCCCACCACACCTTGAACGTAACAAAACCAGTTAAAAACAAAGAAACTTAGAATACTTTTGCAAAGGTGGAGGTTATACAGATGTGGCAGGTTTAAGGGAGAAAACACCAAGCTGCTTAGAAGAGGGGAAGAAGTACAAGGAATCTGGTGGTAAGGCTGCTACCAAAGATTGTTACCCTCTGTTCATGAAAACGACCAACATTTTAGCCTGTACTTTTTCTTAGCCTTCTCTGGCAGTCAGAAGAGTGATGGAGTCCTCTTGTCTGCATAGTCCATGCTTTCTTTTATGTCCCACTCCAATCTCACCCTGATCTAATTTCTAATCTATCAATGAAGTACTGAGATCTGGGAAGATTTTAAACTACAGTTTTCAAAGTGTCTGAAACTATATCTTTATAAAAGCTTTCGCTGTTTTACCAATACTTGCTACTATGACTCATTACTACTTTGGCAACTAAAGCACCAAAATATTGTTCTAGCTTTTTCAGACTTTTAAAGAATGCACATAAATAATCAGAAGGATATCAACAAACATATCAGAATAATTTCAGACAGAAATTAGACACTTTGAGATATACCTGATATCGATGCTGACATTTTTTGCTGTCAATTCACCCACCTTTTGGATTCTATCCAATCGGGAGGAGAGAATAACTTTTGCAAAGTAAAGACCTAAATTCCTTTCAAGGACAAGAGTAAGAGTTGAGAATCTCTCAAGGGAGATTAGGACAAGCTATGGGACTCTTCTCACCTGTGTCTGGATTGGGACTGATAGGGAATTTCAAACAGCTACATCCATAGGAACTAGGAAATCCAGAGCTCCAAACCACCCTCAGAGGGCAAGTACTTCAAAAATATACAAGGCTCAAAAAAAAAAAATAGAGAGACACAGAAGCCCTTTCCTTGAAAAAGGTCCAAAAGTTTAAAGTCATGGGAAATATCAAGTGCAAACTGTTATATGTGTATAAATTTTAAGCAACTGTAAGAGTAATTCGCACTGTGAAGTGAAAGGACTGAGTCACCCAAGGATTTAGAAGAACTACCAGGCATCATAACTTCAATATAACTAGACAGGTATGTTTTCATAAGCATTCCTGAGTATTTGCAGCTCACAATTATGAACTGAATACCACATGGGTGTTCAGAGGACCATGTTGCATTTTGCAGAGTCTGTCATTACTTGCATCTCTTCTGCTCTGAAATACAATATTTATTTTCCTATCCCATACACCTATGGAAGAGATGTTAATAGAATAATTATCTTTGGGATTTGATTTACTTGAATAATTTCATAGCTTTGCATTTCTAAAAACATTTGATTATAAAGAAATTTTCTTGTCACAATACTGTCTGGTATGTCATACCTCTGATCCTTCTGTACAGGGGATAAAAAAGCAGTGGAAGATGGAAAAAATTGCCCATGCTGCATTATTAAGACTTCTCTGAAACCAAGCAAGTCAGAATACTTTGAAAGAGCTTGTATTTTGTAGAATATGTCATAGAAGTGTTGGACACATGAGCAACAAGTGGCTTTTGGAATTCTAACATGATTTTGAATGTTAAATGTTCATATTTGCCTAAACTGTGCCAGAGCAGAAATTCAAAAGCTTCAGAGTGTTTTGACACCTTTGAAGAAGTTTAATTCCCTGCCAGAAGAAATAGCCATGCTGTTCATGTTTGAAAATATCTTACTCAAAAAGATAAAAGCACTTCTAAACTGTTATTTGTATATATAGGCAAAGGGATATCCAACAATTAAAAGACTTAGTTTGGGCTTTGATAAATTTAGCTCCCTTTGTGAAGGAACTTGGCAACATTGAGTCCATTATTTCAGTAGAAAGAAGAATTTAACAAAAATTATATTTCTAGAAAAGCTTAATAGGTTTTGAAGGCTTTAGTTTATTTAACACATTAATGACATTCTAGATATCTTTAAAGAAAGATCAACAAATTGTAAAGTAACCTTTTGTCAATCTAAAGGTAAAGCAACAAACAAAACAGATTAGATGCTGGTCTGATATGTAATAAGACAGACATATCATCCTTTTGGAGTATAAAAACCCAATAGTTTAAACAGAGATCCCCAAAAGTAAACTCCTCTTACCTCATGGATGAATCCGTTAATTAATGAAATATGCTTTCTATTGAAAGATGTTCCTTGATTATGTCTCATACTATTTCTTCTGCTCAATTTAGCATGAAGAGAAGCATAATTCAGCAGGGAATCTGGCCAAAGCATGCAAAAAGGCATGAGAAATAGTTTTGCAGCATTCCATTATCTTGCTCTAAGGAGAAATAAGGTTTTGCAATTAAATTCTAAGAATTTTATTTTGTGTTTGAGAGTCCTGTTGCAGGCAGGAGGGGTATAGCAAGAAAAGACAGTGAATAAGGAATTTTCTGCCTCTGTCAAGGCAGAAAATCGTCTGCATAGTTCTTGAAAGATCACTATTTTACAGTGCAAAAATATGAGAATTAAAGACCTAAGGTCACCATATTTTCATTGCAGATGCCATACTACAGACCTCTTTAAAACAATTAATTACATCAGTACACTGTTGGCCATTCCTACCTCACTAAGAAATTCTCTCTGTGGTACATGTCACTAAAAACATCATGATCCATTGATAGTCCCAAGACAGAAAATACACTAGAAGATGCTGCAGCTCCCTTTTCCTGCTGGTTTGTGCATTATGCCCCCATCCCAGAGTGGACTGCAGAGATGGCTGATGTACCTCTGTAACCAGTTATTCACCACAGAAACAATTCAGCTTTCCACAGCAGGTTACACTGTCAGTGGTTGGCCTTTCTAACAAAGCCAACAACTTGATAACTAATTGAGTCTAGTGGGGTCAGACAGCACAGTCATCAAGGAGCAACACAGGTCTGATGACTGCAAACAGTTACAGTTTCTGATTAATAAAATACTTAGAGTCAGACAAATATATTCATTCCCTCCTGCTTCAAGAAATGCTTTATTATTTTGAAAACTATCCTGAGTATAGGCTGTGCTTTGCTGGTACTTCTATACTGAGTATAATCTTTTTTATCAATTACAGAAGTGCACCAATTGCTTTGCACATACACACAACAGCTCATATATACACATTCTTATTATTAATAGCAGCATTGTTTAGAGCCAGCCAGATATTATGCATGCAAACATTTTTTTTGTTCATCAGAAATAGACAGTTGTTCAAATTCACAGTTTTAGGGAAATAATTTTCTGTACAATTTCTTTTAAAAGTAAATTTTGTAACATTTTTTTTGAATTTTGCAAACCAACAAAACCCCTCTCTTTGTCTTTCTATGCTTTTTACTGATTACTACATAATAAGAAAATAGAGAAATGAAAATAATTTCACAGAATTTTAGATATCAATCTAAATACAGTTATTTGTAAAGGTTGAGTTCATAAATGGTTGTCCCTGAGCTCTGATTTTCAGGTTCAGGCATGACTAACCAAGCAGAGGATTTGTATGTACAACCAAGCATTTCTGCTAGCTATGTCAGCAAGAGTGACATGGAATGAATTTTTGCATAACACTGTTGCTTCTTAATGTGCATTTTCCAATTGTGTTGGTTATATGATTTTATGAAATTAATTAAAAATACATCCTTCTCATTGCTTTGCTTAGGCTTTTATGAAGACTTTTCAGTCTTTTCTACATGAAGAAAAGTTTTGAAGAAAAAAAATAAGACAATAATACCATAAAATCAAATATTGCCAATTCTACAGAGAACATATTTTCTCTTGACAATTCATTTTGATTGAAAATTTATTATTTAATTCTGCTATTTTACATGAGACAGAAACTAATGTAATTTTTAAATGTTTTCTTTCCATAATTTATATAGATTTGAAGATGTCAAATCTGTTTCCAAGCAGAGTTAGCCATGGTTTATCATCTTGAGTGTACTGGGAAGAATTTCTCACTAACTTACCCCTCCTTAAATTTTCACTGTGAGGAATTACAGTGCACTATTAACCTAGTGTTTTTGACATTAGCATTGGTATATAAGTCATTTTGTGACTTAAAATGAAATCCAGAACATTAATACTAATAATTTTTTTGCAAACTGTGTTTTCCATTGAAAAATCCCCAATGGCAGTATCAAAGAAACCATTTTAAGAGGCATCCATAAAAACTCATACCAGTGACAAAAGTGAAAGACTTAACAAGACTTTTCTCCATGTAATCTCTATTGAGTTCTCGCCTCCAGCCCCACACACTATTCATTTCAACTAAGTGCTCAGTGCTCTAGGGCAGACCCAGCAGAGGAACAAGGACAGTGGTACAGGTAAAGAATCAGCAGGTAAGTGGAAACCAGTTGGGGAAACTCACCACATCTGTCTGAATTAGTCTTGCCGACATCTAGAGACACATTTGGGTTGTGCAGAATGATCATTAATATATATAATTATAAAATATAGGTAAAAAAACCCCAAACAAACCAAAATTCTTTCGATTTCCCTGGTTTATCCCTCCTACACTACTACCAGGTCAACAAAACTCAATTTAAGCTTTGATTTTTTATTGCAGAATTAAATAAGGACTTTGAGGCATTTCTTCCTTGTTTGCTAGCTGTCAGAATACTGAAATTTGCTGCACAATACTAAAAAGTTGTATTCGTGACTTTTTTCCCTCCTTGGTACTTATGTCTGACAAATCACAATGGCAATCTGAGCAGAGGCAAGGAATCTGAAGAACTCAGTTTACTAGAAGGCAGTACCAAGACAAGGTGGTAGTGGGAGCATGGTGGATGCTTTCCTGGTACCTAAGGCTGCTGCTCAAGTGCAGATAAAGGAACAAACTCTACAAAATATTTCTTTAGCAAATGAGGACCAAAAGAGAAAAGGCTAGAGCCCACATGACTGTGGGTCAAATTCCACTTGGCTTTCATCATGAGCTCCCTGAAGACAATGTACAAGAACAAGGGCTTTTGTGGAAACTATGTTAAGGTGCCCCTTCCCTCCAACTGCTCAAAAGCCTTCTTCTGTAGACTTCCTCAGCAAAAGGCAGCTGTAAAACCACCACAACTGTTTTCTTGCTGCCTGTCCTAAGAAAGAGCCTTCCTCTCCTCTTTTTACTCTGTAAAGGCTGTTGGCTCTCTTTTGAGCCAGACATTTAATCTGAGAAGTATCATTAGCATAGTCATTATCAACATGTTCTGAGAGCAAGAGTACTGGTGACCAATCTGGTGGCATGAGATGACATTCCCATTTTAGACCAGTTAGAGCCTTAATGAATTACTTTTACTCCTTCTGGATGAATGGAAGAGGCACTGAGGCAAACAGAAGGAGCCATACCCTATCTGCAAGAAATTTCATATAAAATTTGCACCTAAATCATCTTGTATTTCCTAAATAAAACCTAAAATTTCTCCAAAGACATTCAAGCATCTCATGCAACATTTCATTGAGCCCACTGTTAGTGCTACAATAATTAATGCTCAACCCAGCAAGAAGGTGAAAGAATCAGAGAATGATGTGTGTTGGCAGAGATATTAAAAATCATCTATATTCAACCCCCTGCCATAGAGAAGGACACCTTCCACTAGACCAGGTTGCTCAAAGCCCCATCCAGTCTGGCCTTGAGTGTCCCCAGTTCTTAAAGGAAAATAGCTCAGAGCAGAAAGCTGGCAATTAGGATAACCAGAACTGAGAGCTAATTTTTTCAGCAGAAAACTCTCCCCAGCAGAGTTTCACTGCCTGCAATAGGTACTTTGCTTTTTACATACACTGGGGGTTCTCTCTCTCTCTGTCTCTCTGAGCTGCATTTTGAAGGGAGTTTTCTGCAAACACTTTTCTCCTGATTAGTCCATAAAGGTAAATTTGGCTTCAGTGCAAGTGTTTTGAAAACCAGCATGGGGCATGCACGAGTGATCTATTTTTCATCCGATTAGGAAAAACAAGATGTGTCTGAGACTTCCTACTGTGCCTAGAAACTACCTCCCACTTGTACTTGCATTCTTTATTAGTTCAGCTATGCTCCCTCCATTAACTCCATCCTTTTTGCAGTTCCATGTAATTTGGTGTCATTCACAGCACACTGACTAAATGACAAGTATGGAAAAATCTGTTTTCTGTTCAAAACCCTAACATTATAAAGAATCATGAAATCTGTGTGGAGATTTGCAATAGCTCCTTGCCAGCCAAGTCAGGGTGGCATAGCATTCTACTTTGTCTTTAAGTTTCTCTTAGAGTTTTGAGACTTCGCTTTTTTTCTTGAGATTCCTTTTTAAATTTGAAGGGTGATGAGAGAAATGTATGATAGTATTAGTAGTATGTTCTCATGCTCCCAAGCTCCTATGCTGATACACGTATGATGAGAGGGAAGTTTACATAGGATAAAATTTATATACCTGCAGACTCTGTTTTCCCCATCAGACACAGTTCTGTCACTCTGGGCTGTTCCATAGCACTGACTAAAAGAAGCTTTGTTGATTTTTCCATAGTAAAATCCTTTGAGTAGGCTGCAGAAGCTGAGAACTTCACAGTGTTTCTTTTTATTTCCTGTAGTAAGTGTGTCTGAACCCCATGTCACTGAAACCCATGTCAGCAATAGGACTTTTCACTATCACCTTCCCTCTCTTGTAACACCAAACTTCATTAACTTCTTCTGTTTGGTTTGCATTGTTTTCAGCTTGTATCTCAATCTTTTCATATGTCGTCCTGAAAAAACATGAACACGCAGCTTGCTATCAAAGATCATTCTTGAGTCTTCACCAAACACATGTATTTCCAACACATGTGTTTCCAACAGATTTTACATCCTGCCTTTTACATGCAGTGTAATATAACCAACACTGTGTAATCTATAATGGCAAATACCAAAGGTAAATACACATGATTTCAAAATTTACGTGAGATCTAAAGTTAGGAAAAAACAACTTTTTTTTTTTTTTTTTTTTTGGCTATTCTTCCCCTTAATTTCACTGTAGATGCTGTAGTTTTTTCCTAAAACTAAATAAATCAATCTTTTGTATTATATTTGTGGAGATAAAAAAATTATCATTGTGTTTAACATTGCTTTTCTACTGTTTTGCCAAAACTAACAAAGAAAATTGCAAGATGTTTTTTGCATTGTCTTTGTTCAAAGAAGTTTTTTCTAGCTTTACCTGAACTGTACATGATACTTTGTGAAATTAAAAATGATATGCTCTATTTTCCCTGGTTTCATACAGTTTTTCATTCCTATTGCAATAAAAAACTGATTTGCATCCATTCCATCTGGTTTGATTCCATAAAATACTATAAACACAGTGGGAATCCATCAGAAAGCAAGAAAAAATCAACAGAGAAAAAATTACAATATATCAATTACCAGTTTATTTCTGAAACATTTCTTCTCTTCTCTCTGATAATCCTGGGGTGATGATAATATTTGACAATAAAGAAACAGGTAAAAAGCAAGTTCAATCATTTTCAGATGTTATGGATGTTTACACAAACAAAATTGCTCCCAAAAGAAAAGTAGACATTCCAGAATTGTACAGTATGTTCGGAGGAATTAGTCCAATTTCTTAGGCTACATAAGGCTCTAACAAAACTCACACTACTTTTATTTTACACACATAAAAGAATTCTTCAGAGTTTAATGGAATTTCAGGTAGTAGAATCCAAACATCTTTTGAGAGGATTGAAGTGTTCCAAAGAAACTCCTTCAGGTCTAGTCATTGGCTGAAAGACTCTCAGAACTGCATTTCACAGCTTATTTCAATAGCAAGGGATAATATGGTTAGTCTTGTTTGTAATTAAGATTTGGCCAAGCTCCAAGCATTATTTGTTTTATCAAAAGACTTAAACCAGCAGTTTGGTATAAGTACAAAAAGTGTAAGTGAAAGAAGCTGCATAATTGTTTCTAAACTGGTATGTCTTACAAGAAAACAACTACAAAACAATTTTCTGAACATAAGGAAAAAGATGAGGAGATTTTAGGTCTTTAGAGTTAAAACACATCAAAGTGTACCAAAGCCAAGTAAGTTACTGCTTCCTCATTTGTACCTTGGTCCATACTGCAAACTTCCCACATTCCACTTCTTTTTGCTGTAACTATCAAGTGTTTCAGGTTTCCTAGTTTTATGTGATGCTTGTTTTCAGGATCTGGTCTGCAGGCATCCTGATCCTCTCTGTGTCATGTAAGCATCACAGGTAGAAAGTTGATTACAGAGGGACTGGATGCCAAGTCCAGTTGGACTTGGAGACAAGAGAGAAAAGCTGATGTGGTTTAAGCCTGGCTGGCAACCAAGTACCATGCAGACACTGGCTCACTCTCCCCTGGTCGGAGGAGAATTAGAAAGTATAGGTAAATCTCATGGGTTGAGATAAGGACAATCTAACAGTTGAAACAAAATATAATAATAATTCTGATAATAAGGAGAGGGAGAGAGAGTAACAGACCCCAAGAAAAACAAGTGATGTTTCTCATCACTCCCTGTCCCAGAACTCTGATAGGCCCCTCTCCCAGGTAGTTCCTCCAGCTTATATACTTGGCATGGCATACTGTGTTATGGAATATCTTTTGGCTATTTTGGGTCACTTGTCCCAGCTATGGTCCCTCCCAGTTTTATGTGCAGTTCCTCTCTAAGAGAGCATGAGACATTGAAAATTCCTTGACTTAATGTAAGCACTACTCAGCAACATTAAAAACATCAGTGTGCTATCAATATGATTTTCATACTAAATCCCAAACACAGCCCTCTACCAGCTACTAAGAAGAAAATAAACTCTGTCTCAGCCATAACCAGGACAAAAATAGTGGGTATATCTTATTTTCTTATTTCGAAGCAAAGGTTTCAGAAATAGGCTGAGCTGGAAGTCAACCTGGTATTTTTTAGGTATATGACAGCAAGTGAAGTTTTGAGGACTGCCTTAAGTTTACCCAAGCTCTCTGTGTAAACAGAACTTTAAGTCATTGATATCTGAATGCATGAGGAGAGTGCTAACTCACTCCAAGAAATCACTGTGTTGCAAGTTCTTTAAACATTTTAAATCATTAAAGTTCAAAGCTAAACTAGCTTAAATTTTTAAGCACCATGAACTTCAAATGCTGTGTAGTCAGAGCATGAGGAAAATCAAGAAAGGTTTGCCACAAGAACTACTCCCCTGGCATTTCTGCCAAATTTTAATGGGTCTGATATAATGGAAAGGGATGCCAAACACTCTTCACCTCATACTTGTTTTGATGTACAGAAAACTGAGAATCAAGTTAAAAGGTGAGTTGTGTCATGCCTGGGGATCTGTCAGCATCACCCAGTATTCTGAAACAGGACACAGAACCTATGCTTGCCTTCTGCCATATGACATTCGCTACCTAACCAGCTTTGGCCTTGAAATGAAGAAACTAGAAAGAGGATTTAGGTCTCACACAGCAATTCAGTTTTTAAGCTCTATTGAGCTGAGCAAAGTCCAGTCAAATGCATCTTATCTCTTCTTTGAGATACTAATTTAGTCATTGCATGGCATTTCAGTGCTCTTGCTCATGAGTTACACAGCATGAATGAAGAATCACCCTTCCTTTGTGGTCAGCAAGGAAAAAATGCAAATGCCACAGTGTAACCATTAACATAGAATACAGAGGCACCACTTGGAACTATACAGCAAATGCAAGATTTTTTGCCTCTTTCAGGAGATTTGGTTTTCACAACTCAGGTTTTTTGACTTTTCAAAAGTATCAGTCATTGCATTTCTCCTCACCATGAAATTGTCTGTTTCTCTTCTCTGATTCAAGTGGTTTATGACTCATTCGCTTATTGTTATATGATATACTGTAATTGTTATTTCTATTATCTGGTACATGAATCATTTTCTTTACAGCTATTTGCTACGAGGTATGATTCTCACTTCTCTAAACATCTGTTTGAGATCCTTGTGCATTGATGATGATCGTATTTCATATCCATTGAATACAACTTATGTCCATCTCAAGCATTTAACTGCACTGTTGTTTACTATATATTGATACCTACAAGCACCATCTGTAAATCATAAGTCTTCCTTGAAATTTTATTCTGCATAGTCCTTATCTATCCACTTTCTTGGGCCATTTTGTCTGATTTGGAACTTTGGAATTGCCTGATTTTCGTGGCATGATGTCTAAAGGTCACAGTTTTCTTTCAGTCAACCTCCTCTCTTTTGCATTTAACAAATTATATACCAAAACACTGAGAGAAATTCTTGCCTATACTTAATCCAGGGGGTGTCTAATACTGACAGTGGGGAAAATCACCTGAAGTCCAAATATCTTTATTTCACTGTCAACTGCATCTAGGGGTAAACTACAAGCAGGATAATTGTATTCCCTGAATTTATCAATTACTCATGAATCTGTGCTATGCCATGCTACCATACTGTGCTAAATTTCATATCAACATTGGAAGATATGATGAGTAAAAGCCAGGCTGTGGAAAAAGGCCAAGAAAAGGTCTATGTTCAATTACAGTCCCTTTTAACTATTCAGAATAGTAAGATAGAAGTATTGTGGAAGTTCTATCAAGATTTTGTCCGCATGGAATAAGTTTACCTTCACTGATGGGTGTTTCAGGGTGCTCATAAGAAATGATTATGCAGACCACCATCATAATCCAGCTCAGCAAATTAAATAAACTTCATGTTTAGCTGACCTTTAGTCGTTCATTAATAGACTTTTTTTTCCCCTAATTTCATGTATTTATATACTGATTTCCATCTGAACAGTATACTTCTTGTCCCTTTTTTATGATTGATGGTTGATTCAGACTCTCTCCTTCCAAAGTAAGGGAAAACTGCCTGAACCTAAATTTGCTCCTTCTCCCACCCTGAAGGCAGTACCTTCTTGCCCTGCACTGCTGCTTTCACTGAACACTTACTGAGGAGAGGAAAAAGGGATGCACTCAGAATATTCACATGTGAAGATAAAGAAACTCAATTTCTATTCTCCCAAAGGCAAAATCGCTTAGTGCAAAAGTTCACTAAATATTACAAGTTATGTTTTATATTTCAGGAAGAGAGGAAGGATAAAAATAGACATGAACTGGAAGCAGGTGTCTATAGATTTTACTCCTGTATGGCATGCACTGGGAGTTAAAATTTCATCCGTTGCATTCCCTAATGAAGAGATCAGATACAAGGATAGTGAGGGGTACACAATTTCATCGAAAGAACAGCTTTCCTTTTAACGTATAAGAGAATATGGAATGCCAGAAGTATCTTTAGATTCCTCACATAGAAAAAAATTGTATAATGATAAGTACATTGTCTATATTTCTTTTAACATGTGTTTTTGAAGTGTAAAACTGTAATTACCAGATTAGAATTATAGGTATATTGCTTTTAAATGCTTCAATTTTAGAACTATAAAACATTCCCATCATATAGATAGTCTGCATATATTCTCCAGCTTTAGATTATAAGGTGTTTTAGAGTCAAGCTTTTACAGCAAGTAACAGTATCCAGTGATTCTTTAATATTATTTTCACATGCTAGAAAGGCGATGTCCAGTAATTCACCATGTCCAACAGAATTAAAATTATATTTGACCCACTGATATCTCCTTTTCCTCCAGTACTTTCCACTTTTTCTTGTCTTCTGTTTTACTGCTTAAGCAAAAATGGATGCTATATCTGAACTCAGCTACTTCTTGAGCTGTATTAGTTCAGTCAAATGTAAATGGAAATACTTTTCATACCTAAACAAAAGGTCTACAAAGTGAATTAAAGATCATGCTTCCTCAGTGAAAGTGAATCTACAAGCATTTGCCAAAAAGTATGCTATAAAACATGAACAAAGTAGTTAATAATAAATTTTTTTAAATTATCTGGTATCTGAAAGAAATTCTTCATGTCCTGAGGCAATACCATACTATAGATATCTGAGAGTAGCACTGTCTTGTATTTTCCCACTTCTTTCTGGTTTTACATTTAAAACCAAAATGATCCCAAAAGATATTACACTCTGCTAGCTAGTTCATTCATGTTACTACAGCTTTTATGAAAATACTATGTCCAATGGTTATAGACAGAAAGAAACACATTCAGTCCAAATGCATTTTAAAGGCTCTTTTGCAGAACATAACTCTTAACAACATAGGTATTTGGTATGTGTTGCTTGTAGGACTGCATAGATCCCAGATTTTTTTACTGTGCTATGGATTGCACATATATTTTCTACTTTCCCCACATTGAACAAGTTGGACATTTTGAAGGGAAGAGAACTAATTGCATTTCACAGTCAAAGGTCATTTAAAAACACAAGCACAATTTTAATTTTGCAAAACATATTTATATTGTGGACTGCTTCTTTTTATTTTCCTGATTTTTGATTCTGCTAGTAATTTATTTATAGCTACCTGCCTATTTCTCTTTTCTAATGGTTCATTGGGCATTCACACAGTGAGAAACTTTGCATGTTTTATGGTCTTCAAAGATATGTTGGTAAAAGTTTAAGTTCTGTCAATACCTCTCATACCAGATCTTATATAAACCTTTCCAAGAAAGAACTCAAAGGGAGGGACAGAGACTGAAGGTCTGGTATGAACTAGAAGTTTGCTACTGACCCTGACTTGAATAAACAAGAAGGTTACAGACTTTGCTTGTACAAGACCATGTAAAGTGGGAGACAACAGAAAAGCCACTCTGTTTTCAATGGAGGAAAAAAAACATTTCAAAGAAGCAAGGGATATATTTCCTGAATACATTGCTATACAGATGTAAAAAAAAAGGTTCATTTTGAACCTTCACTAAATGCCTGTTTATTATTATTTTTCCATATAAACTTGTGGTTTTGTAAAGAAGAAAAACACGGAACCAGCTTACAGAACTATTCCAAAAGAATTTCTTCACCTACTAGTTGAAGACATTTGACTTGCAAAGAGCAGCACATGTCATGTGGCCAATGTGTTCAAATGAAACCCTTGAAATGGAAAAACACACAAGTTCAAACTAAATTAAACATATCCCTGAAGAGGATCATGAGATCTGATCTGGCTTACCTAAACATGATTAGTCATCTTAAAAGGGAGTGATGGAGAATTTCAGTCCTTTCTCCACTAAGGAAAGAAAGCATCTTTTCCAATAATATATATTTGTATTATCGGAATTTTTTTCCAATTCTACTTTTTTTTTTTGACAGGACAAGGTAGTGCATTTAAAGAAGTGAAAAATATAAGGAAATAGAAGGTGACAACATTTAATATCTAGATAGTAATCTAGATTTTTCTATACTAATGCTAATGTGTGCGTTATATTTAAATCCAATACATAATATTGACGTAACAAATAAATTTTGCATCATGTTAATTGTAGATGGCAGACTGTAAATAAATCTCCTGAATGACTTGAAAAGACTACAATGAAAGTAATAGTTTAGTTGCCACATACGCTGTACCACAAAATTTAGGTGGTAAATTTTTAGACTTACCAAGGGACAGAACAGAAATCCATATCAGAGCAAAACAAAAACAACCACTCATTCTCTAGATGGTCCATAGGACATCAAGGTTCAACTCTGTCCCTCCCTTTCAATTTACACAACCAATTTTCCTTTTTGCGCCCCATATATTTTGCCACTTTGAGTAAGGAAAGTACTGCAAAAGGGTACTATGTTTAGATGCCTCTGAAAAAATACATAGAGAATGCTACAGTAAAGGAAATTATAAACCTATGCCAATATACTATGGAGCCACATGTCACTTTCTGTTTATAAAGGAACAGTAGTAGTAATGTTTACTTTTCACCTGTGTGACAGCTAGTCCATTCCCCGTGAACTCTGATACGAATTGCTCTGTGTGTTTTTCATGTGAGGTTGAGCCACAAAGTACTTTCTCAGCATCACAGAACCACACTTATTGTGAAAAGCAGTCTGTAAAACTACGAAAATCTAGACATAAAATGGCTGTATTTAACAAGGCTTTCTGGTAGCACCCACCAAGTTCAATTATACATTGAAATAAAAGGAGGACTCTTAGGCATAAAAAGCTCACAGCCTAAGTAGAAAACTAAACAGAGTTGACAAGAAAAGGATCAAACCTGTATTTTAAATCAAACATTAGCTGCCTCTGTCTTCCAGCATCATCATTATTGAACTCAAGTCTTGAGCAGAGGAGGTATAAAAGAGAAGCAAGTATGACTACAGATACCTTGAACTTCTCAAATGAAGCAGCTCTGAAGGTCCTTCAGAAGACCTCAGGTTTGTATTAGTTCTAAGTAATACAGTTCAGGTTCCAGATGAGTTATTACTTGATTCTTGCTGGACTGCAATAGAAATACAAATACTGAACAGCCTTTACTCTGACTAGGGTTTGAGACAAACAGGAAACCCAGAGGACCCCGAGGTTATTCAGCAAAAATGGTCTTGTTCTGAAATGAATCTTCCATCTTTTCCTTTGGAAAAAAAAAAAAAAAGGATGACTTATGTAAGTGAACCACAGTTCAACAGTTCAAGAAAGTTAACAGTGTTTCATTTCCCCCTGCCCTGCCCAAGTCAAAACATTTGCTTGAATCAAAATGAAATATTTCCACTTTCTCACTTTGTTAAATGCTGTTGTGGTTCAAGCTGAACCAGATTCATTCGCCGTGCAAACTAATACACAGCTGATGAAGGGCTGCAATACAGCTGATACCAGAGGAAGAGAAACAGTGGAACATTGTCAGGAATTATTTGGATGAAATAAGAGGGATCAGAGAGAGAAGAAATTTGTGAGGAAAATCACAGTTGCTTCTGGATCATTAACTTCCATTAGTAACATGTATTGCTTAAAACCTTTTTCTCCTTTGTTTGCAAATGCCATATAGTTTTATTGCTCCATATTTCTTTCTTTTTACTTCACCTTCTCTCCTCCAAGAGTTTATAGCTTTCTAGAACTTGGAATCAATTTTTGCTAAAATGAAACTTCTTTTAAATTTATTAAAACCTTCAGAGCTACAATATGAGGAGAGTGAGCGAAAGCTCAACAGTGGAGAAATAGAATTAGTCTACAGGGGAAAACCTATCACAAGTACTACCACAATTTTGTAAAATCAAAGTGGGAGGTTTTCCATTTCCAGGTGGTCTTTATCCTCATATTTCACAGCTTAAAAGAGACTTGGAAATGTTTTAGAGAGATCCAAACCCCTTTGCACAAGTAATAATTGAATTACAAAAGGAAGAGAGAGCACAAAGAGAAAGCTGACTGAGGATATATCAATAAGAAACCAAATTTCAACTATCTTCTTGTTTTACACTAATAGGTTTCTTGGGCTGCTTATTTCATAAAAGATAATGAAATAGGATTTCCCTCTTATTCCCTCTTTCCCTGTTACCAATAAATAAATCAGTAAATAACTAAAAACATGCACATATATATATAACTATATATAACTATATAACACGCTCTCTCTCTCTCTCTCTCTCTCTATATATATATATATGTATATATATATATATATAACTATATATCTCATCCATCAGAGAGGCAAAAAACTCCAGCCATATTACTTACTATATCTGCCTTCGGAAAACCTTGTGAAGTGAGGAACATGTAGGACCATTAAGATCAAGTTCTTTCTCTTCCAATAGGCAGCAATATAGAACAGACTTAGTAGAGAGCCTTTCATAATGCAGCCACACCTTTGGTGTTTGAGTCATGTGTTCTTTTTTTTTGGTTGCTTGTTTTGCATATGTTTGAGGCAGGTTTGGAGCATTTCTGCCTGAGGAAAAAAATGATAGGCCTGTTTTTCTCACTGTTCATGCTGAACACTAGCAAGTCCAACCTGGAAAAATGTACATAACTCCTTTTGGAGAGGAAATCTTTTTCTAGTGCTCAGTGTCCAGGAATATCAAATTTATTCTGTTGAGGCCCAAAAGACAAAACATCTTTTCTTCGTGATAACAACATATAAAATGAATTTTTAATAACTGAAAGCCCAATAAATTTCTGGGTAACATAGGGCTGCTTGGGAAATGCCTACTTAATGCAGACTTTAGGGAAGACTCCTCTGGAAAAGACTGAACATGTAAGTGTGGTTAATCAATTGATTGCTTTTTCATACACATATGACCAGTCATGGGTATAAAACTAAGTATTTACCTCTTTATCTTTTGCTTTTCTGTATTTGTCTATTATTTTTAACTGAAAACAAACTAAACACAAGGACCCTGTGTAAGGATACGTGGGGAGCTAGATCTCCTCGTAAGGGAAGCATAAAGAGAGATTTTAAGGATTTATGAGATCTAAATTAAGGAACACACTCAAACAGGAAGGAAAGGTGCCCTCTGCAATTGACTTTTATGTCATATTCTGAAAGGCCTTGCTAGTTACTGGCCATGTCTTTGTTTGCACCGATTCTTGTTTAGTGTGAAACTGAGATTAGACCATTCTCAAAAATAGACATTATTCTGTAATATCAAATTCCTCAAAAGTTACCCAAGTTGTAAACAAACTATAAATAAAACTATAAATCAATTCATACCAAGAATGGAAAATTTTAGGTCCCAAATATTTTTGTTTCATAAGCTAGGAGTAACCAAAATCAGAATTCTATTATAAATAACAAACTGTGTTCTGAAATATAAACCACATAAAAGCTTCTCCACTCTAATTTAACTATTTTAATTCAGAGCAAAAACCTACCTTAACTCTGACCACTTAAAGGATTGTGATGCTTTTCAAAAGAGTACACATGGGCAAACAACAGAATATTCACATTGACCAAATTCTACAGTCAAGGCAGGTTCTTAACCATGCATGTGTTCAACAACAGCCTTATTGAACAACAGCTTCTTGTGGAAATCCAAGCTGCTGTTACAGTAAATTCGAAGTTATTTAGGAGTCTGATTGAATATAATTGACTCATTTTTAAGTCTGGAAAGCAATTGATTTTCTTCCTGTAGCAGAATATCTGGGATATCTCGAAGGACTACAGCATTCTTGAGCACCAAGCAGTATCTTCCCATTAATCAAACCACACCTAACTGGAGATTTTCTCACAGCCATTCTCAAAATTCTGGGTTGCTGCTATGGCCTGTTACCACAAATCCCATAGACCTCATGATTCACTACAGTCACCACTGTCCTCCTGACTATAACATGAATATCATGCATATGCCTACCTTAGGTCTCCAGAATCTTCATTAAGAGAATAAATGGCACTCACAGATACCATTAAAAGTTGGAAACAATCACAGTTTGATCCAGAATTCTATCTTTATTCTGTAACCTCTTTCACCCGACAGTTACTAACCGTCCTTTCCGAAACCATGTACTTAGTCACTGAAGATTGATATCTTGTTCTGAAATCACACCCAAGAAATTTAATTCATGTACTCTGCTGAGTTCACTGTGCCTGCTTATATGAGTATAGTTATTCAAGTGTATACATTCCTAAATCAGCAGATATTTATGTCTGAACAGAAAAAAACTTGTGGGCTTTTTCAAGGGTTTGGGGCTGGTGAGGTTTTGGGTTATAACCATGAATATTCCTCTGACTTTTTAAAAAGTTTCAGAATAAGCATATCAGGGAACAGCTCATGCACAACTACTGCATACAAAAGTGAGTTCATTGTCATTGTATATGCTGGGATTCTTGAGAAAATCAAGCCAGCTGCAGCTGCTGACAACTCCTGAATATTCATGTTCTTCAGTGGGTGGTTTGGAGCCTGGCAAAAGCAAACAATGGATCTGTCACAAACAAAACAAAATAAATAACAGCTAATTCTTGCACATAGTTCTCTGCTGTGCATCTTTGATTCAGACAGAGGAGAATAATATAGTCCTTTAAATATGGTGGGGTTTCTTTAAATCAAAAACGTAAGTCACAATGAAACAGCAGGTGTGCCTTGAAATTTATATGTGACTGAGTTATATATGAATTATATATGTCTTGCTTTTCCTAGATAGGCAATGAAACATGTTTTGCACAGACTGATGGTGGTATAAAAGAATAGTAATAACTGCAGTGAGATTTTTTGGTTCTATAGAAAGCACTCTATCTGGGAAGACTGGTAAGTTTAGGAAGCCTCTTGGAGCTGGAGGTATTTGTCCTGTGTTTGTATTGCACAGTAGAATCCCAGTTCCTGACCACTTTGAGGCACTACCATACGTGCTCACAAATCACAGCAGCCATTATTAAATGAGGGACTATGAGTTAGCCATATTTCTGCTTCAGAAGATCTATACGATGTGACAACAAGGTATAAATCATTTTCCTTTCAGTACTCTCGACTATTTTACAGGAACAAAACAAGGAATGCGCTATATCTTTACAAAAACCCCAAACAAACAAACAAACAAAAAACCCCAAACCAACCAACCCCCCAAAAAACCCACCAAAATGTTTTGACTTACCCAGTCTGAACTGATTGGTGTGACTGGCATCATACCACTTTGTCCTGGATACTTTTATTATGCAGGACCTTTTTATTCATAACTGGTGTTACTCTGGCAGTTTTCTCAGCCCATCTAATTAAAAATAACTAGCTTTTCTTCATGAGCTACTGCTCTTCATGAATTCTTGCTAAGCTGACTGAATTCATACTCTCTCTCAAGACTTGAAAAAATGGATAATCTAACACAGACTTACATGAGAACTATTGGGTCCTATCCAGCAAATCATACATAAATGTCTGTAGAAAGATGCCTTCCTTTTCTCCACGTATAAACCTCTATTAACATCTGTTAATAGAGTAAAGTTGTCTACCCTGACTATTTACTCTGGGGACACAGACACAGACTTTGAATCTAAAGCCCAGCTGTGACAGGGAATGTTTGCAGTCCCTGGGGAGCTGTGGCAGCAACTATGTGTGTGTATCTAACCACAGCATGGCTGCATGAGAGCATCTGTGGACATGAAAAGTTGTCAGCTGTAGACACCTCTTGGGGGATGTGTGATATTCCCACAATACTTGACTGGATAGGCAGCAAGTGTGGCACAGGGAACACAGAATCCAGAGCCTGAATATTCCATTTGTTGGTGTCCTTTGCACAGGTGAAACATACTTGGGATTTAGGGACACATCTGGTGTCCAGGCAGCATGTGGGGAGTAGCTGGACTGAATCATCATTAAAAATGAGGTTACGTAAAACAGCACTGCACATCTGTATGTGCGAAACAGGGCAGAGATCCAAGTAGTAATGAGATGGTGCAGGAATTTCCCTTCTCTGTGACACCTCATTTGCATTTTCTTATGGTGCACTTAATTAATAAAATAACCCAAGTTAAAAACAGCCTTCACACGAAGGCTTCCTAGAGTAATTTGGACCACCTATTAAATGACCATATAGACATCAGGAATATGAAATAAACATGTAGCAAAATTCCTGCAAGAACAGCCACAATACATCTACCATTGAAGCAAACATGAGGAAGAATATTTACTTTAATTTGCTTTTTAAAAAAAATAAAATTATCTCTTCCCCTTTCACTTAGTCCTCACAGTTAAATTTACCAACAAATATTTGCACTGTTTTTCATTAATTCTCTATTCAGTCTAGTTCATTGTGTTAGTTTGTTTTCAAACTGTCCATATTTATTTTTGTCTGAATAATTTAGTACAAAAGCTGACAATGTACAAGTCAAGCATTCATTATAACAATATTTGCTTGAACAGTTTGGATTTCTTATTAAGGCTACAGTAAATTAAATAAAGGAAAGGAACTGCTTGAAAGATAGGGAAATCTTGAAAAAAAGAAGAAAAGGGAAAAAAAGGCCTACCCTTTAAGAGATTCTTATATATTCTTATATATTCTTATATATTCTGCATACAAAATAGCAAGTGGATTCCGGAGGTGAAACTGGATCTTGCCACAGTGAAATGTAAAGCTTCTCTTGATTCCAGTGCAGAGAAAACATTTTAAGATAGCAAATTTAGTATCAGGTTCTGTGTAGTGAACACTGAATACTTTGAATATAATCAGAAAAGGAATTTCAACTTCCAGTCTATATGGATGTCAGTTACAACTCAGAAGTGGCATGGAATTTGAGTTGAATAGGTCAGCCAGGAGTAAAATCCCTCTTTTGTTACACTTAAGTGATTTGAGTTTATAATTCATAATGTTAGACTAACTATCCATAAAGCAAACAAAAGATTTTTTTAACTACCCAGCTGTTTTTTGTTGGTTTGGGTATTTTTTTAAGTTTACTAACTTTTACAAATTATTCTTTTACTTTGCCCCAGATATCCCCTTTTTCTCACTTCCCAATAATAAGTGCATAGGCATTCACCCAAACCTAAAAACTGAGCAATAGATGCTTACAGGAGCCATTAAGGTCTATTTGTTCTGCACTGCAACTGTAAGCTCCTGTATTCTGAAGCTTATGGGACTTTGGAGTTCACTCCTCCTTTCCTGTTATGGTACCTTCATAGCACCTATTTGTAAGAGAAATCATCAAAAGACTGAAAATGTTTCTAATGTTTCTAATAAGCCTGATCTAATTTAATACGTGAGTTAGTTACTGACTGTTAGTACAGGTGTCTCCCTGACCTCAGGCACACTGGCCACATGTAGCAAAATGCTCTGCCTAAGTAGTAAAATACCTTGAATTCTAACCTATTTGTAAAAGTTATCAGTTGTGGATGGAGAGGGAGGCCACTCTACTTTTGGTGTTGAAGAACACCAAGACCAGTCTGAGTCATCAATCCCAAAATTAAACATGTTGACGATGTGAAGAAGAATTCCTGACAGAATCTGGCACCGGTGAGAATGTTGCAGACAAAATTCCTGATAAAGGAACTAACAAGTAAAAGTACTGATAACTCATCTAAAGATGCTGAGCTGAAGGCTGTGTGACTAGCCTAGAAAAATGACTGACAACCACTTTACTGTTAAAGGCCACTCCCACTTTCTAAAAGTCAAGTCTTTTAATACACCGCATCTTGGAGCACGTGTGGAACTTCCTCGCTTTAGCTGGGACACTCCTTTTACTCCTTAAGGCTGAGTGGAAGGGATTTGCCTAGTCATTGGTATGGGTGAGTAACATCAATCTCTATTTAATAATTATTTTGTTAAGTTTAATATCATTGTTTCAATAAAGAGTGCACTATATTAGTAGTTTAACAATCTATGCTGTGCAGTAAATAATTCTCATTAAAATCTTTTGTCGTAGTCATTATCATCATACATTTAAATAATAATTTATTTTGTTAACATAAATACATTTGGTTTGCCATCCTTAACCCTGTGGGACAAAGTTGTATAAAGGCTCAATTACACTTATATAACTCTCTAGACACAAACTGTTGACCAAATCTAAGATTAGAACTGGATCCAGCCACACCTAGCCTCCTCTCTGATAAGGAGTTTAGAAATCAAGAGGGTTCTTTCTGAACCTCATGACTCAACAGGAGGGTCTCCCTAATAATCTTTGTCCAAAAGTTTCCGTTCTGCCTGGGGCACTGTGTAAACCATCCACGTGCAGGCAACTAGGGCAGTAGCTTAAATGTCTTCCAGGATCACACCCAGAATGGCTTTCCTGGCTCCCCAGATACCTCCCCACCACTCACAAAGAGTCAGGGTGGCAAGACTTCACAGGGAAATGGCTATTCTCTATGCTGTGAGTTTCCAGAAAATGCTAGACTGAACACAATATATGTAACTTCCTGGGGTTTGATTTTGCTGGAGAAAAAAACATTTGACCTACTGCTCACAGCAAGCCAAAAACAAGTTTTCTGTGTAAGCTTACATAGACCCTTCAGAAACAGAACAGGGATGGAAGAAGGGCTGCATGCTTTAGAATGGAAGGCATGACACATTTTTCTATGAAGTATGGTGCTGATGTAATCTGCACTCCTAACCATTACAGTGTGCTACTTGTGTTGGTACAACCATGATAGAACCATTCCATAGTTCCTTGAAACTGCTGAAAAAAGAGGAGAAAAAAAAAAACCCTAGGGTATGTTTTGTTTATCTATACAGGGATTTTTTTCATCATGGCTGTCTTGCATTATAGATATATATATCTCAGTTTCTAATAAATGAAATAGACTGGTAATTAGAAGCAAGAATCCCACATTCCTATAAATGCCAAGCTGACACTGCGGTTAAACAATTAACTGATGAGGTTTTATTTGTAAAAGATGAAGGAAAAAAACTCCCACCACTCTATAACATCAAAGAAAACCACTTAATGCCTTAAGTGAACCAGAATCTGCATTGCATAGCAATTTGACAAAGTTTTGCAATTTAAAGGTAATGGCATTTAAAAGGTTTAAAAAAACCCAAGACAATGATATGGTAAAACATAGAATTAAAACTCTGGTGGAAGTTCATATCCTTACATTCAGTTTGAAATAAGTATATTAAAAATCACACACTATATAATACTCTTTAGAGCAGCATTTTGAAAAATTTAACTTACATAAATTGAGAAGCAAATCAGCATCTCTCCTAGGGTTAATTCTTTCCATTCCTTATCACTTCCTGCAAATCTTAGTTCTATTCAGAATACCAATTTTATTGTTTTCAGCTCTAGCTTATATTTTAATGTGTAAATACAAGCTCCTTAATGTCAGATATCAACACAAGAAAGTCCAGATCCTGGCTACTGGATCAAGCTCTGAATTCAAGCTACACGCAGAAAATAAATGGGAAAGTAAAAAGGAAATTTAAGGCGGGGTTTATGTAAAGCATCCTATGCAGACACACATACCACTGCTAAAGCTGGAAATAACACCAGATCTTTTTACTGGTTGATTCTCTGCTGTCTAAATCCTATTATGGCAAGAAAAGAATCCCATGGGTTTAAATGCACAGTGTCCACACTTCCTCTTCACCACTGGCCGAACCTATACCTAGAGTGAGTTGCCACAGTGGATCCATGCCACTTTGTGATTTTAACTTGTCAAAAAAAGTCAAGTCTGGCAACACAAAGCAACTATACTACAGCAAGAATTTACTCAAAAGTTGTCCAATTTTTAGTGCACCAGGATTCACAAAAATTCTGCACATGTGCAAAACTGATTAAAAACAGTCCTTTGCATTGGAATTTCAGCTACAGTGAATGTTACAGTTTTTTGGTGTACATGGGTGCTCAGTGTTTCAATCAGTTATTGCTTTCTTTTTTTTTTTTTTTTTAAAGCATGTTCTGTCAGACAAATTTCATCACAATTTCCACTTGGATTTGCCTTTGACATTGTCACAAGTTTCCCTTTCACTTCTGGGTAGTGATAAGACTACTGTAAAGCTGTAATAGACACTGTTGTTGCCATAAAGGTTTTATGTAGCTTTCAGATTAGAACTGAAAAAATTCCCCTTCATTTGAAAAATGAATTCTTCTCACACATATAAATCAGAGTAATGCAACTAGTCCTCAAATAAACAAACAAAACCAACTAAACTAAACAAACAAACCAATAAAACCAGTAAGATATTATTATGATGGCAGAAACCTGGAGCTCACTCTGCATGGTTTTATCTGTATCTGACATGCCCATATTTTGAAAATGAAACATAAAAATCCTACCTATATTTACAGGTGGTGACGCTGGGGCAGGCTGAAAAATTCTTGAGTTTACGGTGTGCATTTTTTGGGGCTTCTATCACCACCTGCCAATACCTTCACTTGCTTGCTTTGGGATGAGAGTGAGTATGGAGAAACATTACCTGAACATTGCAAGGTCAGCATCCTGGGGAGTGATAAACTAATGTTGCATAACAGGGTTTTGAATTCTTAAGCTATTCTATTATTTTTGGTAAGATTCCCAAGAAGTTTCTCTAGTGAACACGTCAGAAATTCCTCTGATAAGCATCACTTTAGCAGAGGGCTTTATACTTTTAGTCTGGTAGGCTTTTATAGCTGGTCAAAAAGTCTTCAGCTTATTTAAAATCATATTTTTTTCCTCCAGTCTTCTGAAACTTGCAAAACAGATATCCAGTATAAAATTCACCCTATATTTACCCTGAGGCATACTTTCTTCTTAATATTTTGATTAATTTAGGTTTTGCATATCACTGCAATTTCAGAAAAATATTTAGGGCACATACAGTGGAGGAAGGAAACAACTGTTGTTTGGATATACTGTGAAGGAAAAGTTGAAATTCAAAAAATTTGTGCAAGTTTTTATGTCTTCTCAGTTCCTTGATTTGTATGTCCTGTTCCCATAAGGACCAGATGAAACAGATGAAAAATCTAAGCATCACCTCTGACTTCTTTTGCATATCTACTACTCTTAGGCAACAGTGACTCCAAGTCTCTCCCTGTTCATATCTCTTGTTGTATTCAAGTATAGATGCCAACAAATTCTACAGTTATCATGTAGACATACAACTGAGGTAGAAAGAATGTGAGAGTGAGGTAAAGAGGGAGTTAGAGATATGGAGAGGATTGAAAAACAAGAAAATCTTTTATCAATTATGGTTTTTGAAAGAAAAAAAAAAAAAAAAGGTTATTTTTCACCAGGTCTGACCAAAGAGCGTAACAAAGGGATAGTAACATAGAAACATACTTGTTTCTATTCTGCCTTGTAGTCTTTGTAGATTTACATTGGTCAAGGGCAGCAGAGATAAACTAACAAAAGTACAAGACTACATTGAGTCTCACAAGAGAGACTTTTCTCCCTTATTTTTTCCTTTTTTCCCCTGCTCATTCCTTACTCCCACCTTTAACTGTACTGCAATAGCATTTATCAAGTAACCTAGAAACAGAATATTGCCTGATTTACCATGCTTAGTTGTTCTATTTCTTATTTTACAGAAACCAATATTCTAAAGCATGTTGCCATAGAATTGAATCAAGACAGTGACTTTTGAATATTGGTTTTTCTTGACTGATGTTGGAGAACAACTGCGTACTATATCTTTGATACAGTTCATACTAGAGTAAAATAGCTATTGATTTTCAAGGATAGTTAGATACTTCCTTTTTGTAGCAAGGTAGCCAGTGTGTGAACTACCAAAACCTCTACATATGGTGTTTCTCTATATGCAATAATTATAGTATCTTCCTGTCATTGTTCCCCTTAAATAAGAATAAATCTTCCTGTAGTCAGTTCCTATCAATTTGAAATGAGGCAATACAGAGATTTACAACTAAATAAAACCAGTCCACACTGTAAATGTTAAGAGTGTGCTAAAGTAGCTGCAGTCACTCACAATGCATCTTGAGACCAAATGGCTTCTCTGTAAATCCCAGAGAAAAGTTTGAAGTCTTTAATGGGTATTTTCGATAAATCTGATTTAGTAACGGGTGGGTGTTTCCATGCCTTGGAAGGTCTCTGATGAAAAGACATCTAATATGCTAGTACTCTGAAACAAAATATCACACAGGTTGTGTAAGAAAAGATTCTTATACTTACTACAGAGAGAATCTCCTTCCCAAAAAAGTCAAAAGGGGAACATTGAAAATATATAGATGTAGAGGCAGTTTGGTTTTGGAAGAATTTGTAATGGGAAAGTTAGAAATTCTTGATTTTGTTTAGGAAGCCTGCAAAGTGCTTTCTCAAGAGGGTTGGATGTTTTTTTCCCCTTCTGCAGTCCAAAAGGGGTTAAGGAGAGAGCTATGTTATCTCTCTCTTTCCATGCCGGAGAGAAATAGCCCTAACAGACATATACAGATGTCTTAGGAAGGAGGAGGAGAAACAGAGAGGATAAAGATACCCCACTGAGAGGGCAGGAACTTGCCTTTTTCTCCCTGGAGCCCAGTGCATTAACCACACTGTTAGGTATTTTCTAAGTTTCTTGTGTTCTGGCCTTCTAAATAAACTTTTTGAATTCTTTCCACTGCCTTGGCATTTCTGGGGATACCTGCATATCTTACTTTGCAATAGAGAAACTGTGCTTGGGAAGTTAATGACATGAGATGATGAGTTCTATCAGGTTTCTAAGGTTCCATAACTTCATAATGCTTTATAAGATGTTACATCCGTCATTAATGAAGGTTTGGGGTTTTTTTAATAATTTTATGGAAAAATCAAACCTTTGCTATTTTTCCTCACAAGATGAATGCTTCTTAATTAAAGTAGCATGTGATGAAGCTGGGATGGAGCTAACATTCTAATAGAAAAAGCAATGTTCTTATTAGAACAGGATGTACTACAAAACACATGTCAAAAATCACTACTAAAACAGTTGTAGGAGCATATGAAAATTTAAATTTAACTATTCATTTGTAATTCAGTCATTAAAATGAAGCCTGAATGTTATTACTGCCCTCTCAAGAGTTAAATGCCAACTGTGGAAGGTCCTCATCTTTCAGCAGCATCTGGTTGCTTGGCAAGGGCTGTAGGCAGCCGTGTTGGCAGTATGAGAGTGGATCTTGGGACTGTCACATGGTTCGACCGCTGAGGGCTGTGCTGCCTCATTGACCTGGATGTCATTTTCATTTGATTCATTTCTGTTTGTGCAATTGTATTTGTCTATGAATAGGTTTTCAGATAGGATTAGAGTGATAATGTTAAAAATTCTCATCTCACATAATTGCTATACTTTTGTTCATTCTGCACATTTTTCTTCATAATTTTTTGCTTTTGTTTCACTACCAATGAACTCTGAATGTCAGTATTTCTTGCATTGCCTCTTCTATTCATGCATGGCAATTCCTCTTTCATCTTCTTTAAGACTTTCTCAGTACATGTCTCTCCACTCTCTTTCCTGTGGTTCAGCTTTAGTAAATAAATATGAAGAGTTTGTCAGAAAAAGAAACCAACTTTTTTTTAAAATTTACATCATAAACAGATCCTTTTGTGATCTCAGGTCAATCCAGGGCCAAATAATTCAAATATGTATATCTGAATATATTTAAATATTTCTTTTTAAATATTTCCATTAAGTTAGGCATGAGTTTTCCCACTGAAGACTGTCAGAAATTTCCATATGTGGCATACTTTTAAATATGCTGAGATGAAGGCATCTATTCTCCTACCCACGCAGATATTCTCTTTCTGGCATATGTTAGTAAAGATTTATCGTATCCATTTACTACATGGATTCCAGGAGTGTTCTATGGTACCCTCAAAGGCCATGCCCCTTACATAATAGGGCTTTTTATAAAACTCAAAACCTCAAAGAAACTTATACATCATTTAGTTACTTCATCACTACCAAAGTCCAAAGTTTAGATCATGCTTGGTTTTCTGAGGACACACAGTTTCCTAGGTGCCTACATTTTTTATTTGATGTTAAGATAAATACCTCTGACTCTAAAGTAGAGGTGAAAGAATTCTGTCTTATTTGGGACCAAGTTTAACAGCATAAACTTAATTTATTCCTAACAACTGTCAGGATCCTTACCCTTAGCTCTTCATATCTAAATTGCAAAGACACATTAGCTCTGGGACAGCCTTCCACAGAGGTATGCAGCCAGAAGATGCAGGAAGCTCTGCTCCCCAGCTTCCAGGACATTGGGACAACTCAGGATAGTTTCAGCTACCCACTGTAAGAGCAAAGGAAGTAGGATGACCTTCTCTTCCCACTGCTGTCTGCCATGGTGTGAAAAAAAATCAAACCTTAAGAAAAAGAATGTCATAAAAAGAGAGAAACAAGAAAACAAAATCCCTAAATAACACAGTGCATTTTGTATGTGGAAGTCTTGCTTCTCCTTTCCAATATCTTTCCCCTTCACCTCAGAACCCATTATGTTAACAAACTGATTCCTCAGTGGCATATGCGATGCAAGGCTGAGATTTTCAATACTGCCTAAAGGATTAGTTAACAGAAATTGAACGTGTCATTCCCCTTTGAAAATTCTATCTTACACTTTGCCCTCTAAGAGTTTACAAATCCCAAGAAGTTAACATTTAAGATTCAGAATCACTTCATTATGAAAACTATGCTATTTCATTACAAAGCCCTGATGATTTGTGAGCAAACTTTAAGACTTCTACCTGATTTAAAGGCATTACTTCATTAAATTCATCCATTCTGTGGAATCTTTGCTTCTACAGAGAGATGTGATTTTTGCATACTTGATGAAAACGAAGCTTTCACCAGTCCAGAAGACAGAGCAGCATATTAATGTGTTAGGCAGCCATTCAGAATGCCACTCTCTTGGCAAAGTTTGAAAGTACTGAAACTGAAATAATGAATCACTTCATCAGACTAGTCCATCACTGCTGACAATATTTAGCTTTCCAATATTTTGATTTTCTTTGGAGCAACCTGAAAATGTTTTAAAATAAGCAGCTTATATGAAGAGTGTTTTTATAAGAAGGAAGCAATATACAGGTATAATAAACTTACTAGTAAACAAATTCATAGCACATGCGTTTCAGAACATACATTTTGCTGAAACATGAAAGAAATGTTGCCTTAAATCTTAACATTAGAATGAGGTCTAAAATCTAAACATTGTTCACACTATCATTCTTATTCCCAATAGACTTGCTTACATAAAAAATGTATTTGTAAAAGAAAGCAAAACTAAGAATCTCCAAGAAATTATGAATATATCATTGTGGTATTTACCCTTTTGAAGACTGGGTGACATTTGATTTCTTCCAGTCCTCAGCTACCTCTTCTGACTGCTGTGACCTTTTAAAGATGATTGATAATAGTCTAGAAATTATGTTCATCAGTTCCCTCAACACTTGTGGGTGCATCCCATCAGGTCCCATGGACTTGTCAATGTCAGGTTGGATTAAATAGTCTCTAACCCAATCCTCCCCAACCAAGGGAAAAGAAACCAATTAGATTTTTGGACAGTATTAATTCAAGTATTTTTTTACTGTTGATTGATCATTTAAGACCCCCTATATTCATAAAAATATGCCATACAACCCAGAGATTAGCTCAGTTGGAGCATGGTGCTAATAATGCCAAGGTCATGGGTTTGATCCCTGTACAAGCCATTCACTTAAGAGCTGGATTTCTTTAGGTGGGTCCCTTACAATCCAGAATATTCTATGATTCTGTGATATGACAGTGTATTTAATTTAATTTAAATATTTACATTTTCTCCTGAAAATTTGATAGAGAAAAAGATTGTTTGCAAAAAGCCTGAAGTATGAGCAGCCTATGGATCATTTCTAGGAGCTGCATTTCCTCATACTGAATGTTTCATACCTTTATAATTTGAAATAACCTGAAGGTCTTCCAAAGATGTAAAAACAGCTTCCCCAACAAGAGTCAGGATACCAACCCACATCACTAAAGTCTATTTTTTAACTCTGAGCTTAATTTAAAGCTTAGCCCTAATGTTTTAAACTTTAATTGCAAGATTATGTGAGTTTTCTGGTTTTATTATAGATTTCTTAAAGGAATATTGTGTTAATAAACAAAACATTGACAGCTGTAAGATTTTAAGATAAAACAAATTATATCTTGGCTTTGGGGTCATACTGAACTGCTGAGACAATACAGCAAATTCCATATTGTGGGGTAAAAAGCCAGAAAGCATGGCTTAAAAACTAATGCAAGATCATTAAAATCTTTTAAAAAGTTCTTCACTCAAAGCCTTGTTATTTTCATACAGAGAGCTAGGCCAATATAACATAAATATCAAGTTTATTTTGTAAGCTGACTAACAAAGTCTGCATCTAAATTAATGAGAGAGTCAGTGATCTAGCCTATTTCTGTGCTTCTGAGCACTGATAACATGCAGTAAGACAGCTCAAGAAATAAGCCTTCTTGCCCTGTTTCCATGACCCCCAAGGCTTTCAGGAGTGAAAAACTGATCATATCCTCCTTGAGAGCCTCTGCAGCACACATATGCACATGCTTGCTGTGACTTTTATTAAAAGAACCACACAAATTTTGTAAGATTTAGAATTTGAATGTTTTTTCTAGAAAGTCTCAATCCAACTCTATGCAACAGTATTTCAGGAAAGAACCCTTTGATTTAGTTGGCAAAGTCTCATTTGCTATTCACTCCTTAGGAGACAGCTATCCTCCTCATCACATTAGTCATCCTAATCCAAGTCAAAACACTGTGAGCACATTTCTCTTACGCTATTGAACATGACCTATAAAACACAATAAAAAAAAAATAATATAGATCACACAGAAGTCAAACTAATCATATATTCAAGTTTGAAAAACAAGCAAGCAAACATGCCTAGTCCAAGTTCTGATCTCTGACGTAGGAGGTGGTATAAATGCTCTTTAGTCCCACTACAACAGATGCTGAAACAGTATACTAAGAAGTCCTGAGGACAATGAGAACAATCCATAAGTGAGCTCTGTTTTATCCTGATCCAAACCTCCTCTTAACCAACACACGGAAGAACTAAGGTGATCCTCATTTGTTACTTGTTGCATATATTTATAGAAAAGCTCCTCATAATGCCATAATTGCATGTTAATTAAACAAGAGAAAAAAAGACAAAAAAACTAATCAAGAAATATTCACTTGCAATAACCCTCAAACGTTTGTAAGTGCCAAACATTAGGCAATTTCTTTCCAGATGACATTTTAAACTAATGAGTATCAAAATGTCATGCTGTCCTCAGAACTGTAAGGTATTCTCAGTTAGCCGGTCAGAAAATTACTATGTCAGTTTGGATGACCAGTTTCTGTGGAGAATGAAAGAATTGTCCATGAAGCAGAAACAGCAAATCATCAACGAGTAGATTTCACACCTTTTTGGTTTAACATCTCATATTCTTTTTACTAGAATATCTGTCTTACTAGGAAATAAAGATTTTATGTGAAAGCTTAAAAAACCCAAAGTTTTTAATAAATACAATATTAACAGAATAAAGTAAGTACTATACCTATGTGAAATAAAATGTGAAAACTAGCTATTACTGTATAGAATTATCTTTACAAAACACTTCTCTGACTCTACAGCACCAATTCTAGAAAGAACTTATTTCCCATGAGGACAGAATTTGACTATTGGTAAGTAGAGTTTAATATTGGTCTCCTCTACCTTCAGATAATCATTAATGAAAGCTTCAGGACAGAAAAGGGCAGATACAGTGAAAAGGTGAATATTATGGCCCTTAAAAACTACCATTGCTAGTGGCTACATTTTTTTTTCATAAAGACCTCTGCAAATGTGAAATTCAGTGTTTCCAATGGCTGTATTCTTTTCCACCTCTAGATATAAAGTTGTTAAGGCAGTATTCTAAACAAGCAAGATTGCAAATATCTTTTTCTATGCTCGAATGAATAATTAATCTGAAGCTTCTTCTACTAACTTTAACAAAATCTTTACAAAACTGCTTTCATAGTGCAGTGCCTACTATTAGCTTATTAAATTCTTGCCAGTGCTTCTAATCACCAAGATACAATATTACCATTTAACATTCGTGGATATAAATGTGTAGATTCAGCTTTTCATGACTCCACCAAGTAGTTCTGAAAGTTCATTTTTTGGATTGCTTTCCAGCTGCTAGCATTGAAATTTTTGAAGACAGTAACTGGTGTTGACCAAGGGAATAAACCCTTAATTTTCAACACCAGTAAATTCTAGGGGAAAAAGTAGCTTTGCTTAATGATTCACTGACTCACTGGGAATCCACCACCCATGTGGCTCCCCCGGGAACAAAGGGGAAAGGCAAATGATGGCAGAGGGTTTTCCCTGACAACTGCCTCAGTCAGCACATACTGCGCTCTTGACTTGGCTGGGGTTGGGCTCTGTGCAGCTCAGCTGGGCTTGGGCTCCACATGGCTCAGCTGAGGCTTGTTCCTGCGTGGCTGCCTTGGGCACCAGGGCTGCTCCACTTGGCTCTGCAGGGGTTCCAGGCTCCAAGTGGCTTGGCTGTGGTTCCAGTGGCTCCAGCAGCTGAGGCCGTGACCTCCGGCACTGAGGCAGAGGTGACCCCTGAGCTGCTACGACTGCAGCACAATGCACTGAGTTGGCGGCTCCCATCTTGGCTTCTGTCCCAGAGAGGCAGGGACTGTTTCTGGCCATGGCAAAGACCTCAGAACAACTTTTATGCGTGGCAACCCCCCCCTTCAGATGATGTAGCAGTATGTATATTCTTTGCTGTAGCTCCCTCCCTTGCCTTGTAACCATAAAGGAAGGTAATATCTATTCCTTATAGGTTTTGGTTATGAGAGATACCTGATTTGAAATGAGACAAATCTCAGGCATTTCTGTAAACTGTGGGTCACAGCTCGAAGACAAGCATATATACAATTATGCTTGCAGAGCTCATATTTACTAAGTACACCATATTTCTGTTGTCATAGATTTATGATTCTATGTTGCATAATCAGACTGAGAATGGTCTCAGGGGTTCATTGAGATTCTCAATCTGCCCCAATGTAAAATGAGTGGCTCCATTCCTGACAGATGCCTCCCTCCTTCAAGTGATGGCAAATTCATAGCTTTCCCAGGCAGTGACTTTTTCCCTGACTGGAAACACTTCTACTACCTAATCTGAATTCTTCTTACTGGAATTTAAGCCTAGTGCATCTTGTCATACCATCAGGAATTGAGAAACAGATGATCCTTTCTTTCTTCTTTCTAACAGCTTTTCTTCTATTTAAAAATTAATGTCTTTTTCTATTCTATAGTTTAAAAATATCATAAATGTGTTCAACCTGTCTTCCTACAGTAAGAGTGTTTTTTTGTTTAAAGGTTTTGTTCAGGTTTTTGATGGGGTTTTGTGTTTTGGTTTGGTTTGGTGTTAAATAAAAAAAAATCAAATAAAATAAAAATAAGAGAAAAAAAATAAAAGAAGAAAAAATCACTTTGGGCCTTTCTTGATTCTCTCCTGTAGACTGTTTCCAACTGATTCAACCCTTTGTTGAAGTGAGGTGACCAAATGGTCTGGAGTAGATTTTTATATTGCTATACACTGTGTAACACTTCTGTGTCATACACACATAAACCACAACTCAGGATTTATATAAAGAATAATGCACCTATCTAATTAGAATAGTTATTCGCAATGGGACATTAAAAAAATGCATCACAACTGTTCTTCTCAATAAAAAGAAGAAGAATTAAAAGAAAAGCATTATTTAATGGCTCCTCAGAGAATACTCAGTTTAGTTCCCAAACTTCACAGAAACAGAAAAGTGTGCTGCAGACTTCTGAATGGTTTCATCACTACAGCTCCTAACACATTTAACTACTGCTTCTGCAAGTTGTCATCACTCTGAGGATAAATATCGATATTCTTGACTTGAGAAAATAGTTCATCAAAGGTAGAAGGTATGCATCTCTTTTGTTCATATCAGGAAAATTACCAGAATCCTATTTGAAATATTCTTTTCCTCAGGAAATTCCAACATTTAATGCAGTTAAAGTACATAGATGAAGAGCATTGCCTGTCCAAGTCCCTTCACATGAGACTAAATATGTATACAGTGCCACACAATAAAGGTAGACCTCTACTTCTTCACATCATCTACACACATGGTGATTTCCTTCACTTTGCTAATGGTGAAAGACTGGAACAGTCCTACCATTACATCAGATCATCTTGCAACCTATATTAGTGACAGGTTTTACAATCTTATGATGAACCTTCCATATGGATCATGAGCTGGAATGAGCCCTAAAAATAAGGGAACTTTTAAAAAAAGTTTCTTCATGGCAGCCACCCCCACCGTGTGCCGAGTACATCTCTTCACCTACACAAAAAGGAATCACGTACAGAATATTCTGAGTTGGACCCAGAAGGATCATCAAGTCCAAGTCCTAAGTGAATGGCCTGTACAGGGATTGAACACACAAGAACACCAAATACAACACATTATAAGGATGCACTCTGCTTGTTGATGTTGTTTTTTACCATATTTTTTTGCTCAAACACATCAATTTTGCCTGGAAAGCTCAAGATTCTGGCTCAGTAGAGACAGGAAACAAATAACTATCTGTACATACCCTTTATAGGAGGCTTTCTACAGGATGAAGACAAGATTTATGAAGCATAAGTATCATATTTGCTTAAAAGTTGCATGAAACCCCATTGTCACAGCATTTCACAAGCAGAGCCACATCCTAGTGATAAGTGTCACAAGAAATCATAGTAAAAAAATTTAGTTCACAATTCAAGGTCAAATTCACGCCCCTGCTGAAGCCTCCAGTCTGTTTCAGAAAAGGTCATCCCTGACTCACAGCTGTAAAGATCTCTCAAAGCAGTGAGTTGTTGATAGTTCAGTCCCCAGAGGACACAAGGAAATAGCACACTTCTGTCACAAATTCAGTCCTATCCTCCAGGGTAAGCAGAGGATAAATATGAAGGAGGAAAAATTGGTTTGGGTACTCAGGCACTGAAACTACTTTGAGTTGGGAAATGAAAACTAACTCAGAATATTTTGCTATAGAATGTGCACTCATGAGAACTAGAATGCTCTTTCAATAGGTAATATTCTTATGCTTTTTGGAAGAATTCAAGAGGGAATACTGGCAGTTTGTAAGCAACAGAAATTACTAATTATTGTAAGGGATGGGTTTTACTTTCACTTTGTTATCTTCAATCTGCTGTGGTCCTGATTAAGAAAATTAACCTTCTAATAACCATGGTAAGATTCCAAACAAGAAACAATTTAGCAATTACTCTTTAAAATTTTTGGTAGGTTTACTGCAATCAGGAAAATTAAGCCCATTCAGCAAATGTGAAATTCTCATTGGTCTAAATTAAAAGTGCTTGCCTGCATCTCTCTGTATTTAAGTCTCTCCATCTGTGAAATTAGGAAGCAACTCTCTACCTACTTCATAAAAACTGTATGCAGTTAGAAGGAACCAAAATTGCTATAGCTGGAGTTCCATCTAACACTATCATTTTTCACTAACACCATTACTTGCACAATAATATTAAGTTCAAACTTAATATTAAGTAATTGTCATGGTTTCGTTTGTTCTGGGAAAGTAAGCAGGAATTTTTCCTTCCCCCTGCCCACGGTGTGAAAGGGATGTTGAACAGGCAAATTGACTGTGGCTTGAGCCATTGACTAACACAAAAGATGTGGCTGGTAAGATCACATTCCTAGTTGATGGCCTTCAGGATCTTGTCCCTGGGGAGGGATAAGAAGTTATCTTCTACTTTTTTTCCTCTCATCTCCTGGGAAACAGGGGGAGGAGTTTTTGGCTGAGGCTGGAGCTGGGAGAAGGTCAGGGTAGGAGCAGGAAAGTGGCATTTGTTCTCAGCCTGGTTGCCAGCTGTGGATTCTGCTTGGATTTCCATCAGAGAGGAACTGTTTCTGGAGGTTTTTCTTTTTTTTTTTTTTTCCTCCTCTGTTCCCATTTTTCTTTCTTGGCAGCAGCTCTTGTGCACATCAAAGGAGAGAAGAAGCTGTGCTACACAACTCAGCCAGAAGGACCGAGTTCTTGTTGGGAAGGACTTCCCCCCAGTGGGGAGGGAAGGAAGGCCTCCATTTTTCAGCTTCTCCAGCACACCCGGGGAGACCCCCA
>JAWWLV010000144.1:48476739-48503053 GCA_035041135.1 Platyrinchus mystaceus
GCTTAGAGGGAGGAGTTTGGGTCTTCCTCATAACTCATCCTCAGCAAAACACTTGTGTCTCACAAAACTGAGACAGTAATATTATTCACATTTTATTTATGTAGAGTATAAGGGTTGTGACTGCACAACACTAGCCTCTTTGGCTCAGGGCCTCCCTTAGAAACACCTAGATAGATAGAGTCTAAGACATTAATTCTAAGCAAAAATGTAGGCAAGAATTTTATAATGTACAGCTAAATGAAGAACTCTCCCTGCTTTTCTTCAACCAATCTCTTGAAGGGAAGATGTGAACTTAACACATCCTTATCATTCACGGACTAATTCCTTTGGGAGGAATCATCCAGCCCTGTATTAGTGTATACTACTTTCTCAGTTATCTATTCTTGCTCTTAGTCTCAAAATCTCTTAATACTGAGCATTCCTTTTAAAGTCTCACTCAAAAAAATACACCAGTTTCACCTCTACATCTCTACAAATTTGTACAAATTAGTTGTTAACCATCATTTGTGCTATAGCTTTGCTTCCACCAAGCTTAACTCCATCTAGATGCCTCCACTGCTCCTCCAAACTGAGAGTCTAAAACCAGCTGATGGTATTCCCACCCCTGTAATGAAAAATCTCTGAGCATACCTATTAAGGCATGGGTGAATTCACACCTGCTCGTCCTAAAGGCCGCAGGTCTTGAAGAGCAGCAGGGCAACTAATCAGGTAGTTCTGATGGTGCATTGTATTATCTAGAACATGCTTAGTTCCAGATTAAAGAAATCTGTAAAATATACATACACATACCCTACTACTGTTCTACTCTAGTGTAAGTTGTCTTTTCTCAAGAAAATCAAGAAAAGTGCATGTGTTTTAAGAAGATTCTGGCCACAGATCCCTTCCTTTTGTTTAAATATTTGAATAAGTGCTACCAAAGAAAAAGCTGAAGCTGTAAGCATCCTGCAGCCAGTGAGGCACGTACTAAAGCTGAAATTACACAACATTACAAAAAGCTAATGAAGCAGGATGAGAAATGCAGGAAGGTCTCAGAACAAGCATTTGTTAAGTGCTGCAATATAGCATGTGTTAGACAAAGTTGAGACAAAGTTGCTACAGAAAATAAGCTGTTTCTTAAAATTTATTGCTGTGGCATGGTAGCAGAGTGTCATTACATTTGGTACAGTACTGGAGGCCTGGTTTTGACTGCCTCATAGTGAGTGCTCCCACCAGTGGCTGCACAACAGTACAACCCTCTTCAGTCCCCTGCTCCAAGGAAGAGAAAGCAACCGATCCAAGGACAGCCATGTGTCTCTGTGCACTTCCTTGGTGAAGACAGCAGTGAGCTCTCTGCAAATAATCCCCGTCTGCTACCTTGCTTAAGAAAGCCTCTGGCCCATATTTTTAAATTGAAGTCCCACACAGAATTAGTAGGTATTTAGCACTCAGAACATTGGGAAGAGCATGAATTTTCCTGCAGTCATTGTTAGTAACAGCGAACACCAGTAGCCCAGTGTATGCATTTAGATGGTCCACAGCTCCTAAGATTTATCTGCATGATCTGCATCTTTTTTCTTTCTTCTCTCTATAGTTTTTTCAGTTGATTTGTGTCTTGGATTGAGACTGTAATCCCATTTTCTTAAAGGGATGGAAAAAAGGATGAGGGTATCTGTTCTCTGTATAGCAATGGAAAGGCCCTGAGCCAAAGCTGAGCAAGCTGCATAGCACGTTTCATCTGAGGCAGGAGCAACATGCCCCAGGGTAACACAGCACTAAACTAAGAAATAATAAAAAATAAATAGAAAGTAAAGCATCTATGAGCAAGTGCTGGAAAGTGTAGGGAAGCTGTCATTTCTGTTTCTTGGATTTACCTTTCTGTGCCATTCTGTGGAGTCCTGACTAATCTAAAATTGCAAATACCCAGAGTCTGGGATCCCCAGGCTCCTCGTTCAGTTTAATACTCAATAAAAATGGTCACCAGTGAAGCTATTAGTAAGAGTAAGTAACATGTTGCCTGTGGATTTTTCCAATTGCTCTCTGGTAACTGTTAGAGCTATTAATGTGTTCAGTGCCAGGGATGCTTCCCCTGAAGAATTTTTTCAAGGAACAAGTTTTCTGTACCACCAGAACAACTTTCCTTGTTTTACCCTTATAGTTTGAGCTAGAGTTTAGCCAAAAATGTCTGGTGCAAAAAAAAAAAAAAACAAAATCAAGAGACTCCAACATTCAGTGGAGGTCAGATATAACCTTCTTCCTATACATGTGTTTTAAACTTAGATTAAGGAATATGTGCTTTAAGTATTCTTATAATGATTGTTAATATCACCAGCAAAAAAATAATATTGCAGTTATAAATTCATTATAGCCAGTTTCTTATATTTTCCACTCAGTCATTTTAAGGAGTTTTACAGGATTTTCCCCCAGGTTTCTACAGCAGTTTCATAATAAACCTGTAGGTTGCCGATGCTGAACCTCCAGAACACTAGACTCACTATTCTTTAATTGACACATAGGAAAATGTGCAATGATGCAGGGTCATCAGCTTCTCTCTCAAATCATTCATCTTTCAGGAGAGCAGCAAGAAGTGGATAGAACTCAATATCAAAATTGTACAAACTCCAGGTTTGTAAATATTTCAAAATTTTGAAAATCTTTTCAAAGTGCAACTAAGATAACTGACAGTCATTTGGAGGAAGGGAATAAAGGTAACTGGAAACCCTTTGTATGTGTTAGTTCTAAGGTTAACCTCTTCCCATCTAAACATTCATGTTGAAATTTCAACAGTATATCTTATATGTATTTTTCATGTAGGGCTGCAAGGATTTAAAAAGGATGTTGAAAGCTTTCTCTTAATAACTTAAATTGCTAAAAAACCATACCTCTGCAAAAAATATTTCTAAAGCATGTTCAGAAATCTCACTCTCAATCTGTGGAAGACTACTACTTAGATATAGTGAAGCAACGAAGTGGTAGTTTGATTAGTACATATAATTAGTCACTAAGACCTTTCATCAGTGTCTAAAAATAGGGAGAAATCATAAAGAAAAGAAACTGAGACATGACCCCTACTTTATTTCCTTTTCTCTGGACATTGTTGAGCTTTGTCAAGTCTCCTTGCACACAGGAAAACTGAAGGACTGTTTTGTTCTGGCACATGCATCCCAACAAGAACCAGGAGGTGATGCTGCTACACAGATTAATGAATATTGAGGGGCATGTGTTTAAATCTTAGGAAGCCAGGTGCTATTCTCAGCTCTTCCATTAAGCTGCTTTATGGTCCTGGGCAAGTGATTTAACTTCTTTTTGTTTCCATTTCCCCTTTGACTGTCTTGTTGATTTAGGTAAAACATCCTTGTTTCAGGGATAGATTTTTACTATTCTCTATAGATTTCTTTATTAAGGCTACTTTTATTTCCAGGATATGTCTCTAGGCATTACTTGAATACTAACTTTGAGAAGCAGATGCCCACTACAGATCTGGAGGATGACCACTGGTCCAAGAATACGCGAGCCCACTACCTGTAAACTCACGCATCCTCACTTTGAGTATTGTGTGCAGTTTTGGGCACCACAGTATAAGAAAGATATTAAACCACTAGAGAGCATCCAGAGGAGGGTAACAAAGATGGTGAAAAGCCTTGAAGGGAAGCCATATGAGGAGTGGCTGAGGTCATTTGGTGTGTTCAGCCTGGAGAAGAGGAAACTGAAGGAAGACTTCATTGTAGTCTACAACTTCTTTGTGAGGGGAAGAGGAGGGGCAGATGCTCTCTGGTGATCAGTGACACAACTCAAGGGAATGGCCTCAAGTTGTGTCAGGAAAGGTTTGGGCTGGATATTAGAAAAAGGTTCTTCACCCACAGGGTGGTTAGGTACTGGAACAGGCTCCCCAGGAAAGTGGTCACATTACGAAGCCTGACAGAGGTCAGGAAGCATTTGTATGGTACTCTCAGGCACATGGTTTGACTCTTGGGGATGGTCCTGTGCAGGGCTAAGGGTTGGACTCGATGACCCTTAGGAGTCCCTTCCAACTCAGCATATTCTGTGATTCTGTGAAATAACATGTGTTTCCTTGCATTCTGTGTGACTAATGTAGGACCCAGATAGGAGCTTCCCACCTAATGATGTCTATCTTGGTGGCAACATATCTCTTGTATTTCAAGGGCTGCCTACTACATAAAAAGTGTCAGTCCCTATGCTGACACCGCATTTACTATGCTTTCTCAACCAATTACCAACACAAATGTGAGTATCCCTGTTAAAGACATGTATTCAGCCAAAGATAACTTCCTCAGCCATTATCTACTTGTGTTTTTTGGGAAGGAAAAGACACGTGGTTACAAATAGGGACTCTTTCACCCTTTTTCTCAGCTTTTTCGATGTCATGAACACTGAGGTAGATGCACATACAGCTCTAGATTGCAGGGATCTATTATGGAAACCAGGGCCAGATTGCAGTGTTTGACAGCAGACAAATCTGTATCACAGCCTTCCTCCCTTCCTCCCAAAACTTCTTATGCTTCTTAGACCAGTAGGTCATTTGTAAGTAAGTGCTAATTTCTGTCTCTAACATAGGGGCACAGTACCTAATATATGACAGCTATGAAGCTATACAGGCATAAACACTGCCTGAGGACAAAACTTAATTGTTCCAGGAAGAGCTGTGTCCTAAAATGGAACTTAGGTGTAAACTATTGGGGGGTGTGGTAGAGAAGTGGAGGACCCCAGTAAAAAAAAACAATGAAGACCACCTCTAACATGTCAGTTAAAATGTTCAGAGAAGAAAAAAAAAGTTGTTTGGACTTCTTTTGAACCTGGAAAATTGTATGGTTCCAAGTAAGATCACTTGTAAAAGAATGGAAAGAAATATAGTTCCCATGTAGCAGAGTGTTGGTACCTGAGGTAGTTAATGAAATCTTAATCACCATTTCATGGCTTGGAAAAATGGAATTTCTGTGAGAACATGTTCTTTAAAAAGTATGAATTCTTGTTAAATATGTGAAGACAATATCAGAGCTAGGGATTTTTGTTCCCTATAAATTAAGGTAATACTTAAATTAACAATTTAATACATTTTCTGAGAAAACACACTAAATGTTGATGGAGGTTGTTGTTAAATAGTTATAGAAATAGGTAAGAGCACAAAATAAATAGTTGATGTGCTAATAAATACCAAACTATTCATTATAAATTAAATGGTGCCTTTTTTGTTACCATAATAGAATCATAGAACCACAGAATCATTTAGATTGGAAAAGTCCTTTAAGGTTATTGAGTCCAACCATTAGCCCAGCACTGCCAAGTCCACCACTAAACCATGTTCCTCAACCCCCCACACCTACACATCTTCTAACTACCTCCATGGATGATGATTCCACCACTTCCCTGGGCAGCCTGTTCCAGCAACTTGACACCATGTCGCCTTGTCCCACCTTGCACACACTCACACAAACATTGCATTGTCCCTAAACTTTAAAGGTCAGTTAATATATTTTAAAAACATCAAATTGCTACAGAATAAAGCAGATGTTCTGTGTCTGTTTGGATATGGTTCTAGAATGGCAAACAAAAAAGCTGAGCTAAAACCCCTTTTGTTTCTATCATGCAATCTTCCTCACAGAAGTCCTCAATGGCGAGGCAAAAGAGGGAAAGATCTAGTTCTAAAACATGCAGAGGATATGTGAAACAGATACAAAACCTTGCTTAGGAAGAGAAGTTCTGACTCTGCACTGTTTTGCCTATGGTGTACATATTTGCATCCACAGAGCAAAAGTGTGAGCAGTGTTATTTTACTTTTCTGCTGGTCATTCAACTTTGTAACCAGTCTGCACACGTTCAAGCTAGGAAAGAATTGCTTCCATAAAGAACATGGCAATGTGCTAAATGAAAGACAAAGAAATGCAGTCTTGGCAGAGTTCATAGATTGACAGGCTGAAACCCTTGCTTGCCTCAGTGACAGCACTTTCACCACTTTGATTTGAGAAGCAGTTTCTTTTACAGATGTTAGGGCCAGAATTGTTATTATCTCTGATGTAAAGCAAAAGAAGTGATAGACTGTCATCCTGCAACTCCTGAGCTGTAATTCAACTGGAGTAGACCATTTGAAAGAAAACTCATTTTAAATTATTCAGATGACTGATTTATTGCTCTTTTAAATAAATACCAGAGGGGAAAAAAATCTCATTTTGTCAAAAAAATTGCTGCTGTTTGAAGACAATGGATAAATTTTCAGGAGTGTTTAAGAGTTGAGGGATCGAAATTTTTATTTATTTAGGCATGGAAGTCACACAGAAACATTTGGAATTATAATTTAATAGCCAATTAGAACATAATATGGAATGTTTTTCCCCTGCTGCTGACTAGAGGCTGTTGATGTTGTCATGTGCATAATCCAATACATAGAATCAATTCAAGTAAGATTGGTGTATTCCTTAGGGTTTTCAACTTGTTTATGTGTCCTTTGACACTTACAAAACCAATATAGGCACGTAAAATGAATAGTTACAATCTTCTGGAACTATGCCAGTCTGTTTTCTAATTACTTATGTGACTCATTAGAGTGTGGTGACAGTGTCAAGTTCTATCAAAGAATGTCAAATTGCTTGAATCATGCCTGATTCATGCAGTCTTAAGCAGCCTGGGTGAGGTAATACAACATGACATGAAACCTGATGCAGTATCAGAAAGGTCATTATTTTTATCTACATATTACTTGATGAATCCACGGAAGATTTCTTTTTTAAAATGATGGTATGTTGAAGTTCTCACTGGTGAAAACAAAAAAGATATTTGCAACTTCATTATTGTTTATTGTGAATCTAATATAAACCAGTGAAAAACTTAAGGTGTCTGGATTTACTCTAGCACAAATGAGGTAACTGATCCTTGACAGAAAATTCCTACAGTTAGTTGCACATTGTTAAAACCTTTTAAAGTCCTTATAAGTGAGGAAAACACCACATAATTCTCCTTTCTATTTCTGATATATTTTTAACAGCTTAAATTACAGCAATAAAAGCTATGGTCAAAACTAAAACATTTGTTTCCTTGGTTTTAACACCCAAGATTTTTATGACAATAAAATCATCAAAATGTAGTCATTTGCAGTAATGGCTTGATTGAAGAAACTAAAAGATAGCTTAAATACCTACATGAAAAGTTTTTGCAAAAGGTTTTGGAAGCCACTTGTCAGATCAGGTCTGAATTCTAATTACAACATACAAATTAGAACATTCTGGGTTATGATTTGTAACTTGTAGAATTAAAAATCCCAAATTTTCTTTTTTACAGCACACTGTGCATCTCATTTCTTTTAAAATAGTAACACTGGCAATGTTCAGCATAGTACTGAAAAGTAAAAGAGAGTTTTATATCTTTTCCCAGTTTCTACAGAACCACATGTCTGTTACACATCCCACCCTTATAATTTTTATCTTCATTAGCAATTCCCTTGTCAGTATTCTATAAAAAAGTACAACATGAATATTTTTAAGAAACATAAACTCAGCTGTCTCAGCTGTGTCTGTCAAACTGATATGTGCCATCCTTATTTAGAAAACCAAGTCATGTTGTTGTTCCATTGGTGAATATAAATATTGATATTTTATGTAAATAAGTACATAATAGATTGGAAAAGTCCCTGCAATTTTTACTCCTAGGCTATATAGTTGAATTATAGGTTAAAGATCTTTAGCTCAGTATTCTAATGTCCATATGCCTGATACCATCAAAATAATTTAGACCACAGTCTAATTTTTGCCTTAGAAAAACTCTTTTCTTCCTAGTATCAAGGGATAGAGATACTTCATTCTTAATCATAACTAATTCTATTTCAGATATGCATACTTTATATTTTCTTTATACCGTGAGTGTCAAGATTATGCTCATTCAATCTCCTTTGGTAGTTTCATGAAGATTAAAACAGTGGATCACCTAGAGAAGGACCTCCATCTAGAAAGTGGTTAGCTTCCAGATTGTTGAGATGCAATATTAGAACATTCTTTTATGATCTTAGGTACAAGTTTTCAAGCTAATGCTAACATATTCTTCAAAGGAAGCTAATCCAGGAAATGACTAGAGGAATATAGGAATTTTGTAAATATATATCAATATGTGACAAATGTGTAAGTCTACATATACCTTCAAAAGAGTATTCAGTTTGAACTTCGGAGAGAAATCAGCAGGATGCAACAGGTTTTCTTGAGGAACAATACTTTGCAGATTCCTTTGAAGTTGTTTGAAGTACAAAAATTTTACACAGCTCATTAACAGCAAACATTTAAGTTTCTGACTCATGTAGACCAGATTCTGTTAACCCTCCCAGTCTGAAAAGCAACTTATTCCACTCAGGAGTTGTTTTGGGGATTTCATATCTAAAAAAGTAGATAAGCCTATGCTAGGTTTGAAAAGGTTGGGGTTATTGAAGAGTGAGATGCCTCTCATATTCCATGAAATAATTCAAAAAACATCTGTTCCATTCCCATATTTCACAAAATCAAATACCTGGAAAACATTTTGCAAAATGAGATTATTACTTTCTAATTAGTCATTGTTTCTGTTATTTTAACTATGCTTTGAATAGGAGGCTGACTGCTAACTTCTGCTTATAATAATTTTTAATACTATGCTTTAGCTAAGAAGAGATGAAAAATATGATGTTTTCATCTCCTTACTGAAAAATTAATTATCCATTTCCTGGTTTGTAATGTCTCATAAGTGCCTCATATGACCATGTAAGAACCATCCTACTGCATTTCATATGGATTCATGTTTGTATTTTCTCTTTCAGACAAGGTCACATTTCTCTCTGTAGCTTTCTACTTGTAATCATGAATATCTTAGAGATATTTATTTTCAACTAAATCTGTCTTAACATTGCTTATAATGTAGCATAATATCCAGAAAAATTTCTCTTTGGTGTTCTAAAAAGGAGCTGATGTATCACAGCACCAGAGGTCTCTGACTTAAATCTGCAAAGTAAATCTGAAAACCATTATGTTTGTCATTTCTCTCAGGGCTTTTCAAGGGTTAGCTTTTGCAAAATCTCGTGCCAATGGAAGTGAACTTGACAATACAGGATATATGAAGCCTCTTCCCATTACAGCTTCTGATACAGCTCCCAGTGCCTTCAGAGGATAGGAGTAGATCCTAGATAGAGCTCACCACATGAAAACTTTTATTAGTACATGTTTAAAAGCATTTTCCTTCTCTCCCTGCCCAGGTCTCCAAGGATGAATTTAGCAATGAAAATGAGAGGAAGCACTAAAAATCTTAAAGCAAACCAGAGAGTAATTTTGTGTTTGAAACTTTCACGGTATTCTCTTCTAAAGTGCTGGAAGTGTTAAGGGGCTATTGCTGGAGTGGGTTTGATGCAGCACTTTTTGAAAGCAGTGGATCATTAATATTAATACAAGGTTTAATATTAATGATAGCATTTACAATATGGTATTAAAATTTAAACAAATGGAGTACTGTGCAAATACTGGTTGTGCACATGAATATAAAATGGAGTATCTCACATGGGAAACAGTTTATTCTCCATCCCTGTCCAATTTTGTCAGCATATACCTTGGTTAACAATCTGGTAAGGAAAGATCTAATCAACAAATTGAGTCAGGTGGCTCAAGCCCATTCCCAAATTCTTAGTTTAAATATTATTTTCTAGAGCTGAAACCTTGGAAGTGCTTTGGTTTTACAGTTCACCCCTTCAGAGCCATAGTATAAAGTCTTTACAAAGGCTCTGAAGATAACTCTTTTGTATTGGAAAACATTTTTAAAAAAGACTGAAAATAACACCCATGTGCACTTTTCTAAATGTGGTTTTTTGGTCTGCAAAGTTTTTCCAGGGTAAGTATTCCCAAAGGATATCACATAGACTTTGTCTTAGCAGATGCCACAAAATGGTTCGTGACTACTGTCCAAGAATGTGTAATTCCTCCCTGTATATGCACAGAGTAAGGAACAGCTATTTGTCCAGCAGTTGCCACTGCAACAACCAACAAGATACCCAGGCTCTGAAGTTTATGACCCTTTCTTAAAAAGCAGCATGTGGCCATCCTACAGCTGTGTATATGTCTTCACCACAAGAGCACAGCTTCTGTGTGTAATCAGTTTCCTTCTCCCTACACTGCTCCCACAATTAAATATTTATTGTACTATGAAAATATACCCCTGCCTGACCTTTCTCTACTTCTGTGAACCTTCTGGGTCTGTCCAGCTGCTACCTCCAGAAATAGAAGGTTAGGTGAAGGAATCCCAGCATTTTGAACTTCCTTCCTTGTGAACTGTTCTCCAACATCTTCGTCTCCCTAACTCAGGAAGTCCATGCCTGACACCTTAGTGTTGGCTTCATCTCTGGAATATTCCAGGATGCAGAAAATTTTAAAACTTATTAATAACCTATTAATATTACAGAATTTCCATAATTGCCTCAGTTACAAAGTCAAAAAGTTATATTTTGGAACTGGAACACTGGATTTGAAACACTTTTTTGTGTTGGTTACACATCCCAACACATCCCACACATCCCAAACTACAGTCCTAAGAGTTGTGCTGGTAATTAATATTGAGATAGACAACTGCAGTATTCTTAGTAGTTGACACAGACAGTAGTGCTGCAGAATAAACCCTTAGTGTGATAAGAAATTTCCTTTTGTTGGGTAAATTTGAGTCTACGTTTAGAGACAAGTATCAGTTTCGAGTACCAGACTGTTTCCTGCAGGAATGGTTTAGTCTGAAGATTAAGCCTTTCTCTACCTATGCCAAATGGGAGCATAGATGCATCAAAATGCCCTTTTCTACAAAGTATGTCCAGGATCATACAAATTGTGTTTCACAAACAGATGAGCACAATTTCCTTTTCAATCTGCACTCGTTTTCCTTGAATACAAGCTATCCTTCTCTACTCTTAATATAGAATGCTTTCCTGATCTGCAATTTGGAAGCAAAAGCTTGCACAAATGAATTTGGGAAAGTCAGTGAAATATCGCACATGAAGTTCCTCTTTTTTGCTTTCCTTTTTTTTTTTTTTTTTCCATTTTAGCTCTTAATCTATGTAGCTAAATTCAATGTGTCCTTATAGTGTAAACTATATATATATACATATGTGTATGAATATATAAGTATGTATGTATGTACATATCAAAACCTACTAAATAGAAGTTGTGACTTGAATTGTAAGAATACTTATTACAGTTTCCTATTCTTCAAAGAATATTTTTCTCCTTGTTTCTATATTCTTTCTCATAAAAAGGCAAAATATGACAATCATGTAATTAAAGTATAAAGACTTCATAGATAAGAAAAAGCTTTAATGAAAAGTGTTCTGTGGAATGACTATATTCGTTCAATATCATGTCCTGAATTGCTGAGGTTGGAATAGGTGGTTGCTGTTTCATGACTAAGGTGTATTCTGTCAGGATTTTGCACGTATTGGAATAGGATAAAACTTTAGCTGTCTCTGTGTAGGAAAGAAAGATAATTTTACACAGCAATGAGAGAGGACAGAGCGAGTAGCTTGCAATGGCGAGTGCGAATTCAAGAAGTTCTGATGTCACAAAAGTTTTGTGCCCTACAGACATTTCATAGAGGATGCAGAGAACTACAAGTTTTTAACTCTCCATTCATCAATACTCTACTTAGATCCTGCCTTTCCCTTTTATATGCAATTTGTGATCTGTAACTGGGTTCTCTGGCCACCAGTACAATATAAATATTAGCAATTGAAGCTATTGAGCTCAGCTAAATTTCAGCCTTATATAAATGCTATTACACATAGCGGTGGGTTGACCTTAGCTGGATGCCAGACACCCACCAAGCCACTCTATCACTCCCTTTCCAAGCTAGACAGGGTAGAGAAAATAAGATGAAAACCAGCTTGTAGATTGAGATAAGGTAATTAACTAAAGCAAAAGCAAAAGGCTTATTTTCTACTTTCCATCAACAAAACATGTTCAGCTACTTCCTGGGAAGCAGGGCTCCAGCAGGCATAGCAGTTGCTCTGGAAGGCAAACATTGTAAACAATGAATGTCCCCCACTTCCTCCTGCTTTCCTTAGCCTTTATATCTGAGCTCATGTCATACAGTATGGAATATCCCTTTGGTTAGTTTGGGTCAGCTGGCCTAGTTGTGTCCCCTCTCAGGATCTTGCCCACCCTTGATTGGGCATGGGGGAATGTTGATAGACACAGCTGATGCTGTGCCACCACCACTCAGCAGCAGCCAAAACACTGGTGTGGTATCAATACCTTTCTAGCTACCAATGCAAAGCACAGCACTGAGGGCTGCTATGGGAAAATGAACTCCATCTCAGCCAGACCCAACACAGAGCTGTATTCAGGATTGATTCTAAGTTCCTTCTTGGACCAAGTGAATTGTGGAGCCATCAGACAGGAGTTCATTTCTCTTGTCTAAATGTCTCCTGAAAGGTCATTTACTCCAAGAAGAATCCTTTCATTAACTATCTTTCACTTAAGCGTGGTTAACCAGTAGCAGTACTTACTTCTAGGTAAATATTATACAGCTTTGCAGTTTCTGTCAGTGAGTTAATATTCTTTATCTTCTTTAATGGATAAAATCACTTTTGTTCCAGATTTTGTTGAACTTCCTGTATTTTCACTGGGTGAAAAATGCTTATGTACAAAATGATTTCGTTTCTGACTATGTCAGACCAGAAGTAAAGCCTCTGCAATGGAAACGTATAAGACATGTCGTCAGTTCTGTATGAGCATTTACAAATCCAGAGACAAGGATGTGTCCATCCCTCCCTAAGTGTGAAATTTATGACATTTTACCTACCTTTTTTTTTTTTTACAGCAATAGCAAGCAGAAACAGTAGAAGTGTGAAACTCTCAAGATCCTGACTCAATGGTGACAAAAACTGACATCCTTACACAGCAAGTTGTATTTCAAAATACCGAAGTACTTTAAAAAAAACAACATAGAGGTCATTCCCTAGGGTAGTGGGCTCTAACTATCTCTGGAAAAGAACACAGAAGCCCTTTATTCCATATAGTATAGCTTAAAAATGCTATTTCAAGAAGAAAATGAAAAATGTCAGTTTTCACAGATAAAGGAAAGCTTACAATTTCAACCTCACCACTAGGCAGTATTGAAATCCCATCAGACTCAATCCTACTGAGAGAACAAATGGAAGTTTGACTGAGTCATGTTATAGTCACTGGTCCTATTTTGTCTGAGCACTAATTGAAATTTCCATTACATTTCATTCTTTTTTTTCTTTTTTTTTTTTGCCTATTCAGATAGTCTTTCCTTTACACAAGAAACTGTAATCTCTTTAGCAAGTTAATAAACAAGCAGATCAGTTTTTAGTTTGCAAATCCTATCCATCCTTTCAAAAAGAAAAAGTCTCACCCCCCTCCCAAAAAAAAAAAAAAAAAAAAAAAAAAAAAAAAAAAGAGAGAGAAGACATTGAAATTGTTTAAGGTCTTAAACAACCAAAAATTAATCCTAAATATTCTTTCCAGATGACAATGTCACATGTCTAATAGTGCCAAGGCTTAAATATTAGTTTGATAATATTTTTGTGGCTACAAATGTCAGAAGTGTAACCCCATCTTATAATAATAACATCTTTCCCATCTTTTCAGCTCTTCAATTCAAACACCAATGCATTCTTCTCCAAGTCACAAGGGTTTTTGCTCTGGCACAAGGAAAATGCTCATTACTCCTTGCTTTGCTCAGGAATATCCCCTTTTCAGCAGTTCTTGCCATTTCAAATATCTGCAAAGGGTAAGAATAGCCTGGACCAGGTATTCTCACAAAGACCTGAAGAGAAGAGAAACATCCAGGGAAGGAAGAGGTCCCCAGCTGAGATCTGTACCAGACCATGATTATCCCCTGGCTCCTGTCAATTGTGTTGACACCTTCTAGGCACAGGCTGTAGCTCACATTGACTTCCCACCAGGATTTCTACATCTTCCTACAAATGCCTCTAAACTTCTGTTTTGACATTAACTACAGTCATAATGAGTAATGAGAAATAACTATTACACATTTTATAGAATTCGCAGAACATGTATTTTCTTTTGGCAAGCAGTCCAGCAGAGAACTGCAAGATTAAGTAGTTACATCTTGCAAGCTGAGAGGCAAATTTGCTGTATCGTTAATAAACATCATGGCTTTGAGTGTATTTAAATTAATATAATTTGTTAAACCTTTCTGTACAGAAAATCAATTTTACTAAGATAGAGACAAAAAGTTAATAAAGTTTAGTCAGAAGAAAATTGTCCTTTTCAATTTTGCTTACAGAAAAATAACCCCATAAACTTTTAGCAAAATGACAAATCATCAGCTGAGATTGTGAGGTAAAACCTTACTGAGTTGAATAAAAGATTTCTTAAAAATCAGGAAGGTGACAGGTTGTTTACAGTTCTTACTGAAGTTTCTCGAATTATACAGGGAGTTACAAGCACAGCTTCTGTTGGCACTAATGGAATGTCAGTGAAAACACAACCCTTCAAGTGCTCTGTGCTCTGAAGAGTTTGTGCTGTAAAAGTATCCCTCCCAAATAATTTTGGATTATGTCATCTGCCCAAGGCCAAACATTAGTTTTCTCTGATCACTACCAAAGTACTGATGCAAAAACACAGATATAAAACAGTCATCTACCGGGCAGAACTCCCTCTGAAAAAGCAACCATTTGTCCTGACCTGTCTCTCAGCACTTTTAGCTGAACGGCCATTATGGAAGAGAAGTATCAAGGTTTTTAACTGCCTTCATTTTGCCTTTTGAAGAATTTATGAACCAGAAATAGGTACTGGCAGGGACCAAATCAGAAAGAAAGAAGAAACCAGGAATAGACTTTCTGACTATCTGTTGTAGGTGGCCGTGACTAATTCACCAGAAGGCATTCCCAGATGGTGGAACACACCCTTATAATTTTTCTTTCAATAGCAAAAATGATTATTTTTATTTGTATGTTTCCACTTTTTGAAGTTTCCCAAGGGACTACATTCATGGTCCATGTCTACCTCAACTCATCCCTGAAATAAAATAGGGCAGTAACAGAGAAGTAGATACGAACAATCTCAGAGTTGCTGCAGAACTGCCTTGTCTCCCTGCAGCAAGCTGCTGCTGCTGCTTCAGGAGGGAGCAGCAAGAATTATGCCTTTCCTTCTTTATTTCTCTCTCTCTCCTAGGATGATACCTTCCTGTTTATGACAGCCATTTTCAGAAGCTACATTAACATAATCTGAACCTGATTACACAATAGACTAGTTGCCAAACTCTTCTTCTGAGATTATATCATGCTATTTCTTGATTAGTTAGAAATAAATAAATAAATACATACATAGCAGCTAGTATGCCTAGGAGGAATGGGGATTTCAAAACTTTTTTAATATATTTATAAGCTTGATGATTTTCTGGTCTGATACTCCTGATTCATAGCAGTGATAAGACAAACTCCTCAGACTACCTGGACTTGCAGTTAACACTAGTTTTCTATTTTGTATATGCAAAGCAGAGGAAGGGGGGGAACTCAGAAAATAATGAGTTTTGTATTCAGCCACTGCCTTTTGTCAACTTGACTTCTCTCATCACTTTGCCTTTAATCAGGATTTTGTCTCTCCTCAGATTACCTTTTTAACTTTTTCAAATCATTAAAATAGAAACTCTAAAATTGAACTTCAGAAGACATACCTCTATATATTTTTCAATATTTTTTCCTTCTTTTAATCAATCACTGAAACTAGACTGCAAAGTCAAAATTAATCCTTGTTGTTCCTTTCCCTTCACATTCAGACTTTCACTTCCATACTCACAAATTTACTTATCTCTTAGGAATCCAGTTCTTGCTTTCCTTTACTTTTCTTTGCATTTTGCAAGCTGGGCATTCTTTTTTTCCTCAGCATTCTCATACATATGTAGACTAGTCTACATATATTTAAGCCTTAATTGACTTTTGTGTTACTTCCATAGCATAAAAATCTTCTCTCTCTCTCTCTGTTTTTTTTTTTTTTGTTTGTTGGTGTGGGGGGTTTTGTTGTTGTTTTTTTGGGGGTTTTTTGTAGTTCCATGCTTTATTCTGAATTAACTTCTGACTCTATGCCCTTGCTTTGGAACTTCTGCAAAAATACCCTTTCCACAACAGTCATGGCTCTCACCTCCATTTCCTGTTCTTATCACTACACTCTGCCACGTTGTCTCCTTTAGTAAGTGCTTGGTTTTTCTTTCCTTTTTCCTTACAAACAAAGGTTTGCATCTTTTTTCCCTTTATTTTTTTTCTTTCCTGTCCAGCAGGCTAAATCACTCATCCCTTTAGAATGCCTCATGATTAATATTTTGGAGCTGCTATTCCACCAGCAGGACTGTACATATGACAACGTCCTTTGAATTAATCTATACTAGTGAATCTGATTTATAAGAATCTAGTTCACTTTTTCACAAGTTGTCCAGGAATAAATAGTACCCATATGCTTAAGGAAACTCTACCAATGCTCAAAGCCTCACTAACAGTGCTCAGTAGTGATGCTGAGAAAAGATGTTCAGCTACAACTACAGAATGAGACCTGTATTGACTTTTTCCTTGAGGCTCCAGCTCCCAGTAGATACCAACAGTGATTCTGTGTACATGACAAGATCATAACCCCAGAAGTAAGATGCAGAATAATCGTAATTATTGCCTCCAGAAACATAATGTATCAGTTTAACCTTCATGATTTCAGTAGTTATATTGAGCTAATTATTGTAATTATGATTCTAGTGACAAAATTTCCATGGATGGGGAAAATAAGATTTTCAGAGTGAATGTTTCACTTCTCTTTCAGAGGTACAATGTCAATGAGTAGTTTGATGTTTGTAACTAGCCTTCTAGACCTTTTAATGTTCCTGTCTTTGAAAGTTCTTAAAGTCTATCCACATGCCCCACCTTGAATCACATTCACCCAGAACAGGGCAGGCCCTCACAACATCATCTCTCTTCAGTAGCATGGCCACTGCTACTCTGTTATATGCCACAAGATATGACTGGAGGATGTGCGGGAGAGGCTGAGGATGTAAGACGTACCGGGACTGCAGTCTGCAGTCTTAGTTGTATCTCTGGTTGTGAGAAATCACAGGACCAAATTATCCCCAGAACTGCAAGTGGATTTTATCTCACAAACTCCAGTTGGCTCACCCCAAAAGAGAACAGGAAAGTAAACAGTATACATACAAGGCAGATGAGCAGGAAACCAGGAACTGGAAATGAGGCAAACTGAAGGTATCTCACAGTAAATACATGCAAAAATTAACCAAATTGCCTTTTTGACTTTTTATCCTAAACTGAAGACAATCCTCTTTCAGTGAAGTTAGTGGATTATAGCTTGTGAACACTTGGATTCCAAACTAAAAGAATACTAGGGGAAAATAGTCTACTTCCCCCATCTTTCTCCCTTTTATAGGAAATATGAATAAGATGACCCAACATGAATGACCTCTTATGAAATAGATCTCCCTGTGCTGTTGTGCATTCCATGGGACTGATGGTGAGACAAGAACTGACTGCCAAAGTTGTGGAGGTGGCTCCTGTCAGTATAAAAAATATTTAGCTGTTCTAAATTGTAAGGTATATAGAAACCTAGTTTTATGTACTGTGACATCCCTATCAGAAGTTCCTGTCACAAACCCCGTGTTATTCTATAAAATTACATATACATTTATAATGTATATTAAAATGCTATTTGATTTATGACCATATTCCAAGTCAGTTCTTGTCCACTTTTAAATTGTATGACCAATTACTGACTGTACTAACACTAGTTCCCAACAGAACAAATTACACGTTATGTACTAGCTAAAGGGTCTAATCTCCTTGGGTAAAATATCTCCCTATTCTTTCTTTATTTCATTATGATTTTGAGTAGTGGAAAAATAAAATCAGCAGGCAGATTTCATTAAAGTATTGTGCTTCAGAAATAGTACTTTTTAAAATAAATTTTGCATTTTATTTATTATTTAAGAACCTTAAAGAAAGGAAAAGTTTAAAGGTCTCTTCCTTTCTCAGAATTATGCTCCTAGGTGCTTGCCAATTTTTAACTACATTTTCAAAGCAACACAGAGTGATTCAGTTAGCCCATCCCCACTGTTTGAGAATCATTTAGCACTCCTTAAAATCATTACATTGTAGTTTAAATAATAATCTCTGGTCCTTCCTCTCATCTACACTCAATGTCATTTCTTCTAGCTTTTTAGTGTGTTTGATGTTGGAGGACAACATCAAAACCAAGGAACTAATATATGTATTTCCAACCCTTTATTAGGAAGATCTGGTTTTGGACCGTTTAAACACATATTTGCTTTTCAGATTTTAGAGCCACCTTCTTTTCCAGAATCCTTGACGTGATTATATTTTCCCCAGATCTTAAACTAAATTTATCTTAAAATTAACCAGAAACAAATTTCTGCAGAATTATCAGCATGCTTGCTGCCCACATATGGGCAAGCATCTCACAGACAGCCATGGCAGAAGTGTGTCCTAGTAACCAAGCAGAGCAGCACTAAGACATGCCTCCGGTTGAAGAGGCCCAATAAATTGTTAACTCCCTGGCACCAGGTTTCTTGATGAAGTACTATCAATATAGTAGAAAAGATGGAAAGTGGGTCCTCTGTGACAAAGGCCTATGTCAGGTATACATCAGGCTTCTGTAGGAATGAGAAATCATCTCCCTGAGATTACACTGCCACTTTGTTGTCATATCTTGTGAAGGAAAGCCAGCCACCCTATTTTTATAAGCCCGTAAACCCCTGAAGTCCCTATGGGGCCTGCCTGCACAGACTGGCCACAGCACATTAAATTCCAGAGGGGAGAGCTTCAGCATCTCTGGCTGATTTCCCAGCAGGTCTGGAACCTTATAGAAAGAACAAGGTGTTCAGACAAGAAGTGAAGAGCATTATGTCCATAATAGCAACTGAATACATAATGACCAACAATAAGGGAAGAATATATAAAGCTACGTGCAAGATATGCAGCAAGTCCTAACTTGGCTTGCAGACCTCTTAGAGCTAAATTCAGTGCCCACTCTGACTGTAACACAATTAGTGGTCCAAATGCTGTAGCCATGGATATAGAGTCTGTAGTTATTATCTACACACCGCATGCCAAGATCATTCACTTCAGTGAGAACAGAATCACAGTAGCTAAGTAGCCCTACTGAGCCCTTCCAGTATCCAGGCACACTGCAAAGTAGGCCGCTCTCAGCATGACTATGCTATTTTCTTTTGTATACACTATCCATATGGTAAAAATAAGACCCAGATATTGCAAAGAGCTCTGTTCAGCTAGACTTGCTTTTCAAACTAAACCAGGTCACTGGTTTGGTGATGCAGTTTCATACTTACAAAAAATAAATCCTTGCACTGAATTGAAGGCACTAACTGTAATGTCAGACACATTATTACATGATTTTCTAGAAGCAGTCATCTGCATATCCTTGCAGCACATCATTATAGATGAAAAATTATGCCTGCAGATACAGAAAAAGACTAAATTAAGACAGGCACTAAAGGTCCCAGTTGCTGGTATCATTTGTCACTACACGAAAATCAATGATTATACTTAAAAAAGACATCTTAGCTATGTGCAATGAGAAGTAAAAGTTCAAAATATAACTCAGTAAATTTCTATATGAATCTATTGACATCTTAACATTTTTTCAGGAGTGAAAACCCTATTCACATTATCTTTGAAGCCTACTGCTCCCTAGCTGGGATCATCTGGGAAAGGCATAAAAGGTCATACCCATTGATATTCTATGTAATAATTTGAGTCTGAAAATGGCCATCCCTGAAAATCAGATCAGTAATACAAAAACAAATCTTCAAATACACATTATAAGCATGAGATGATGAAACCACATGCATAGGGTATCAGTATTATGTCAATCTACATGTTTATCAACAGTCATGACAGTTCATTACTTTTTTTCCCTGTTCCTGACCATCCTAGCAGCAATCTAGTGAACGCTCTCCTGTTTCCTCAACATCCTTCTTGAAATGTGGGCCCAAAAGTGGATGAATTCAGGTGTGAACTCACCAGTGACAAACCAAAGGAAATAACAACTACAAAAATTTTCTTTGATCCACTGGCCATGCTCCTTTTAATGTTCCTCTGTGTTTCACCTAATCTGGTTTGTGAGGTTTGTCTTATATGAAACGAGAGCAAAATATTGGTTAATGCTCAAATTGGTGTCCAGTCTGACTGCTCAGGTCCTCTTCAACAGTTTGGCTACACAGCCAGTCGGTCCCCAACCTGTGAAGATTTACATGGTTATTTGTCTCTGGGTTGAGACATTTATACTTTTCATACTGAACACCATGAGGCTTCAGCTGGTCCATTTTTGAATTTTACTCTGGTCCTTCTGGATCAAAATTCTGCCATTTGGCATGTCAGTCAATTTTCTCCTTGATGTAGCATCATCCATAAATTTGCTGAGAGTGTATTCTGTCACATCATCCAGGCTGCTGATGAAGATATTGAATATTATCAGCTCCAGTATTGACCCTCGGGTAGCTCTGTTACCTCTGCCAAATGAACATCAAGCTATTGATTACTGCACAATGAGCTTGGCAGGTTGGCAGTACAGCTGCTTTTCAACCAGTGTAACAGTCCATTTGCACAGCCCATGGTTTCTCTGTTTCCAAGTGAGAATGCCTGGAAGCCAGGGTCAAAGGCATTGCTAGACTCAAAGTGCATTAACTCACTCTCTTTCAGCTACATATCTGGTTTTTTCTTCAGAGAAATGGAAAGCAGCTGGGTCAAGTAAGATTTGTCCTGGTAAACCTGTGGTGACTAATTTGATTTCTTTCTTGGAAATTAATTCCAAGAGGATATGTTTCCTGATGAGGTATTGAGGTGAAGACTATGCTTCCCTGGTTCCTTCTGGCTGTTCTTTAGATGGACATAACATTTGCTTTTTTCCAGTTGTTTGGGACTTTGAGTAACACAACTTTTCGTTAGATCATAGACACTTTTAGTTCTATGTGGTGGGTTGACTTTGGCTGGATGCCAGGTGCCCACCAAGCTGCTCTATCACTCCCCTTCCCAGCTGGACAGGAGAGAGAATAAGATCGAAAACGATTCATGTTGAGATAAGGCAGTTTACTAAAGCAAAAGTGAGAGTTTGCACGCACACAAGTAAAGTGGAAAATAACAAGAGTTATTCTCTACTTCCCATCAGCAGTGATGTCCAGTCACTTCCTGGAAAGCAGAGTTCAGCAGGCATAACCATTGCTCAGAAGGTAAACATCGTAAAGAACAAATGCTCCCCCTTCCTCCTCTTTCTCTTAGCTTTTATATCTGAGCTGACATCATATGGTATGGAATATCCCTTTGGATAGTTTAGGTCAGCTGCCCTAATTGTGTCCCCTCCCAGGATCTTGCCCTGGACTGGGGGAGGAGGAAGATGCTGTGCCAGCGCTGTTCAGTAGTAGCTAAAACACCGGTGTGTTATCAACACCTTTCTAGCTACCAATGCAAAGCACAGCACTGAGAGAGCTGTTATGGTGAAATGAACTCCAGCTCAGCCAGACCCAATACTCTTTGAACATCCAGGGGTGACCCTCTCTGGTGGGACTGTATTTGCATATCTACAGCTTCTGCCTAGCCCCTAACCTGTTGATCCCCTCCCATGGATCTCCTTCTCTCATCCCTTTGGATCTCTTCTCCTTCCTAACACACTTCAAAATAAATTTTCCAAGTGTAGTAGCCTTATAAGTACTATTGATGTAACTTCAAAATGTTTTCTCAGCCAGTTGGAAATATCTTATACTTTCCACTATACAGAGACATTTTAATATTGGCCATGAAAACTAATGCAACTGTGCTGCTTTTGTTACATAGGAAATCTGAACATAAGTTAGGAAAAATCCAGTGAGGTATCACTATTCACAGAAACTGCAGCAAGGCCATGACCTAATCTTATCAAGTGAACGTAAGAACAGACATCCAAAACCCTTGGAGGAAGCAGGATTTCATTCCACTCCTAGCAGAAGAGGTTGCTCTTTCCTTGATGTTGTTGCCACTGATATAGTTGTTGGAGTTTGAGTACTGCTCCTATTTCAATTGCTGGAGTTATAGCAATCTGTCAGTTCAACCTCTGCACTCAACCTACCACAAATAATAGGTTAAATCATTGATTCTGAATTGATGTTATGATAGAAATATTAAAACATAAACTTTTTGAGGAATTTCAGCTGAAATATGCAACTTCTTGTGGCAGTCTTTGTCCAAAACACGCATTCCAAGATAAAAGGATCTGATGAATCTACAGAAGAATCTCATACATATTGTAGGTTGAATGAAATAAGCCTTGACATATGTTGCATAAAGCACTCCTATTTTTCATTTGCTCTGCAAATAACCTAAGTTGGACACAATTGTCTAACAATAGAGTAAAAAAACCCCAAAACACTACCTTTTCCACACAGAAATAAATAAGTAAAACATCATTAAATGTTAGGAAGGATTCCAACAGGCAGCTACATTTTGATTTTTATTGGTGTATATTTGAAATTCCTTGCCGTAATCTCAGTAGTTATATGTTTGTCACTAGCTGTGCCATCATCTTCCATGTTCTCTTCCTTACACGTAAATCCCAAAACATAGTCATCATCTCAAGAGAGGTGACAGGAGATCCATGCAACCTCAGTACACCCCCTATTGCGCTTTATGTATGCCATGATATGAAGTAAAGAAAGTTATTTATGAACACAACCCTATCTACAGGACTACTTGTTGCCTTTGCAAAAGTCAGGCCCAAGATGTCATCTGTTTAAATCAGATCAGATATAATCACATGAGAACTAAATCTAAGACATATTTGGGCAGTAGACTTCACACTTTAACTCCCAAATCTTCAAGCATAAGATGCATCCTAGTATAAAACTTGAGAAGAATTGATGATAACTAATGGATAAGGTTGTTTATTAATTGTATGTCAATAGCTTCCAGAATCACTGTGAAAAGGTTTTTTCAGCCTCATGGAGGTCTCATAAAAAGAAGCAAATACTGTTTCCACCTTTTTCAGGATGAGAATAACAGACCAGAATTTCTCCTCATGAAAGGACCTTAGAATTTTGTTTTAAGATGTTTCTCAAATTTCTAGTCTCACAAAAGAAAATATTAATTTCATTTTCTGCTAACAGCTGGCAATATGTTTTTCTCTAGGACCTGTGGTCCTCCCAAGAGTAATCATATGTAGGAGAACGTACATAGAAGTGAGCATCACAGCGTTGAGATGAATGAATTGTTAAACCTGGAAGAGGAACCGCAGGGAAAAATGTTTCAAAACTAATATATATTAAATATATGTGTGTATAAACACGTTTTAGTATAAATCTGTGGGGTAGTGTGGAATCAGACCTGTCAGTGACAAAATGCATTCTCTCCTGATACATAATCCACAATAGCTCCTTTCTGAGTCTACCTCACACTGTAGGTACCTGAATTGAAGTTTCTATCTACATCATTGAAACTTTCCTTGTTGTTCCCTTCAACTGAGCATAGCCTCAGAAATGTTTGCTTTTAGAGTACATGAATTAATTTTTAAATTTTGTAAGTTTTAAGTCAAATGTCCCAAAAACATTCCTATTAAAAAAAAAATAAAAAGAAAAAGGATGGTGACTTCGTTCATTTAGGTGAAGTCCTCAAAAGAGGTCAAAACTGGATCCCATGTAACTTCAGGAACTTCATGTTCCAACGAAAAAAACAGGTTGAGTAAATCCTACCTGATGTTAAATCAGCACCTGCAGGTGCATTCTATGGTTGAACTTAGAACTGAAGGGGATTGGATGAATTCTGGAACAGTAAAGACTGCATACCCAGCTTGTCTTATATCAATATCAATCACCTCATTACCTAGCTAGCAAATAGCAGCCATGAATGATCAAAATAAAACTGTGTTACTTGGTCTTTAATGTATCTTGATAACATCAAAAAACCCCACACTGATCTAATAAATAATCATTTCTGCCACGGCATTTGGAGTCTCTGATTTTTTAGAATATTTGAGATTTTTCTATATATTGAATTTGAATACAATTAGAATCTAGATCAAGATCATCTTTGAAAAGACAGACTTAATCGTATTTTTCTCACTGTAATAAAAGAAGGGAGTTCTTTCAAAACATATTGTTCGGAGGTATTGAGTATTCAGCTTCAAAAGAGGCTGCTGTGCTAATTAAGGATAACTAATGATAAATAGCACAAAGTTATTCTAAAAAATTAACCCAGTATCAGTAGCTGAATTTATTAATGCATCAAAAAAGTTAAATTTTTGAGCAAGAATTGATATGAATTTTGATCATTAAGACTGACCATAAGTCATGAGTGATTTGCAAACAATATAGCAGTTTCAAAAAGTTGTCCTAAAATTATAATTCCCACAAAAAATAGGTTGCACAAAACACACTACTACCATTTAACCTGTGGATTTAATGAAATGAGTTGAGTTATAATTTCTGGAAAAGCCATCAGAAACAATTTACCTGGAATATGAAAATCATTAAAAATTTAATAAAGTAGATTCTAGAATGGACACTTGCTCAGGTGACCACAGGGGCCTTTGATGTTCCATTTCAATAATGAAAGCCCAAAAGAGTTTTTTGGAACATGCTAGAAAACTGGTAGTAAGCCAGAAGGTTTTTTAATTAAGTAATTCTATTATTACTTTGCAACTAGGAAGTACCATGGGAGTTTTATGCTAAGTGTAAACTAGAAAAAAAGAAGGAAGTAACAATGATTAACCAAAATGAAGAATCAATACCTGTAGTATTGGTAATATTCTAGGGCAAATTTTTACAGAATCACAGAATATGCTGAGTTGGAAGGGACGCACATGGATCATCGTGTCCAACCCTTAGCCCTGCACAGGACCATCCCCAAGAGTCACACCATGTGTTTGAGAGTATCATCCAAGTGCTTCTTGACCTCTGTCAGGCTTGGTGCTGTGATCACTTCCCTGGGGAGCCTGTTCCAGTACCCAACAACCCCCTGGGTGAAGAATCTTTTTCTAACATCCAGCCTAAACGTCCCTTGACACAACTTCAGGCCGTTCCCTCAGACCTTGTCACTGGTCACCACAGAAAAGAGATCAGTGTCTGTTCCTCTTCTTTCCCTCACAAGGAAGTTGTAAACTGCAGTGATTTGCATAAAAAGCTAAGGAAATTGGGGAAGAGAGAGAAGTACACCTCTGAAGCTGTACCTACACTGCTAACATGCATGCCCTGCTAGAAGGTCCTTCAGCTCTCAGACAGGCTGTTACAGAACAATTATACCTGTACTGTTGAAGGCTATGTCTAGAGCTGAACAATTGCAGCCTCACTGTAGCACCCCTGCCTTGGGACTCCTCTGGGACTTTTCTGTCTGTGACAGACATGTTGGTTAACTCTTCAGTGTTTCTTTCTCTTCAACTGCTTCAGAATGGTAGTTTGAAACACTGAGACTGGAGGGGGTTTTTGAAGAGTTGCATCCTTAGGATGTAGTAAGCGTGCAGATGTTAAACACTACAAAATCTGTGCACAGACAGGGAGGCCAAACCTGGTGCAGGTTTATCTGCACATCTGTACCATACATAAACCCACCCAATTTTTATTGAAGTTAACAATCTCCACAGCCTTAGGTGAGTGGGTTTGTCTTAGAAGGAAATAGCTGACTCACTTTAAGAGAAAATTGCAGAGTCAATTAGCTGTTACACTAATACTGGCGGATCAGGATGTTGGAGAGCTTGCTCATCTAACAGCATTAAAATACTCTGTTGACAGGTCAAGATTCGGAAAAATAAAGAAGTATGCAACTGAAAGAAATATCTAGAAAGCATGTGAATTTCATCCAAGATGGAAATGTTTGGTTTAACGACTCAACATATTTTTATAAGCTTTTCTTCATCTGTATCTAGTTAGTCTTTCACAATTAATTTTTTTGTCTTAGAGAGTATTTTAGTCAAATAAAACTATGATTTCAGGCATATGACTGATCATCTCAGCAGGCTTAAAATGTTATATTTTGAAAGTACTAAGTGAAACACATAGGGGTTTGTGATACTCTAGGCCTTGAAAATCAAGAAATTCAAAAAGAAGGTTGTCATGCCTAAATGCTTTTCCTGTGTTGACTGGACAAACTGACCTGGACAAATTGACAAATTTCAAAATCAGCCAGTCTAACCTCAAACTCATTAAATTGGGAGACAATGAAAGGATGAAATTTTTCATATTTTAAACTGTGTCATTTTAAACGGAGGAAGGAAGCATTGTGGACTGAGCATCTCTTTCTGTAATGGAAGGCAAAGTACAAATTAGAACTTGTATGGAATAATTTGGGCCTTGCAGATGCAGTGTGACTTTT
>JAWWLV010000144.1:48512286-48528332 GCA_035041135.1 Platyrinchus mystaceus
ACTAGATGATCTTTAAGGTCCTTTCTAACCTAAACCACTCTATGATCCTATGAACCTATGAGTAATATTAAGATGCAGAATATGGCAAAAATGTCTTTAATATTTCTGTATTTGAGATATTAATTAATTTCATATTATAGGAATTCATTCTGAACAATTATCCAATACGTAACAGAAATAAAATTCCGGGCCTAGTCAATTTACTGGAACTACACAGAGATTATCATAGAATCACAGAATGGTTTGGGTTGAGAAGAATGCTATAACTCATATTTAAATTGAAATGTCCTACTTGTGAGGCACAATGGCAACACTTACAAAATTAACCTGCAGCACCATAATTTCTGGTGTGGTAGCAAAAATAACCCACTCTCCCCTATGTGGATCAGAAAGCAAAGACATTTGCCCAGCAGCTGGCTTTCCTGCTTTCTGTCTTTACTGCCAGAGAAAGATGGCACAACTAACAGCTTCTGGGTTCTGTTCCAGCTTTTACAAGACACTATTCTCTAATGTTCTTTAAAACTGGTAAAACAACATATTTTGCCTAATCTCATTCTCTGAAATAGATGAACTATTTTGCCTGAGTGTTTTGAATAAAATTCTGTCTGATGCATAAACCTACTGTGGAAAATTTTGGTCCAAGCATTTTGGTTTTGGCCAAGTCTTTAACTTTATAAGGGAAGTTGTCAGCTTAAATGCTGCAGTCACACCCACCTCCCACATACACAGACATGTATATATACACAGACATATACCCAGCCATACAGGAAAAAGAACTTGCTTGGGTCCTGTGCTGCATTTTTTTCCCTAAATCATTTAAAACTGATAATTGTTAAAATTGCCAACTGTGAGCTTCACTGTTTTGCAAAGCCTTGATGGTGATGGAAGAAGGTATGAAAAATAAAAAGGCAGATTTTCAGTCAAAAAAGATCTCTCTTATAATAGAGAATGAAAGGGAGCTTTATCAAATATTTTCTATTAATCATACAAGTTTATAAAGTTCTCTAAAAATGTTTACTTCTTTTATTGTCAGATAGCATACTTACAGCTATAATCTATCTTCATTCTGAGCTCAAAGAAGAATGATTTTTTTTGTATAGCAATTTTTTCAGAAGTTGTCTTCATATTTCAGTACTACAGTACTATACCCAGATAAAAGAAAAAAAGTATTTGAATAAACCTTTACAGGTATTTTACTATCTCAAAATTTGAAAATACATTATAAGAAATAAGAAGTTTGAACATTCATCTCGGAAGAAGCCTGTGAGTGTTTTACTAAACAGATAGAGAAAATAAAATGTTTACTAATAATTTCTATTTAATATTAATCTTTAATGACATGCTTCACTGAGATTTTCTTTTCCTAAACAGGAATGTGTATAGGATTTGCTGTACTAAGATATTTTTTTTACATAACTATGCATTAATCAAAAACCCCCATTAAAATATATGCTTTTTCCATTTCCCACCTCTTAGATTTCATCTTTTGAATTGAACATATAAGTAAACCTTTTCTGAGATCAGGAAAAAAATCCTACCTTGAATGCATTATGATACTTGGCTGCAAGGGACTTTCTACATCCCTGTGCTCAGGCTCTCATTACAAAAGACATCATGTCACATCATCCCCTTTATTGTTACCCAATATCTACCATAAATGCCAATATGTATTCATTTTGATATTCCAATCAAGGACAATAACAAGGAGATCAAACATGGTGTGAATTTGAGTTTTCCACAAAATGTCGCTCTAAAGACTCTTCAATTCAGTGTATTCCTTCCTGCAAAATATTATTGAGTCAAATTTATTATCTCTAGAACCTACACAGGAATCTCAGTCAATGAAAATGAGCTCTTGGTGTTTACTCTTTTTAGGTGGTATTCCTGGGCATGCTACTCTGCTATTTCCTTTTTATTTATGATATTGTAGTTAGCACTTCTAGACAGACAGCTGTATAATAAAGTCTGCTACTGGCCTAGAACAAGTTCATAATGTGATGTAGATTTTACCATCTGTTGCCTTGCAGTATAAAAAATGGTCAGGATTTCATTTTGAACTAGTGTCCTCTTTCTTTCTTAGGTATACTTGGTAGCTTCAAATTCAGAGCCTGGGAAATTTGAACTGTAGCTTCATTATTCGGGGGAAAGGAAAAGAATATGCTCAAATTCTTTATAGGCTTATGTTAAACCCTACTTTGTAATTGTATTGTAGAGTATGTCATTGACATTTTCCTCATCTGCCTTTATAATTTGCATATTCCTTAAGTTTATCAGATGTAGCCTTCTTTTTTTACAAAACATTAATATGCTGTCAGAACTTCAGTAAATTTATAATTCTCTAAGGCTGAACAAATGTCTTGCTGACAGGGATTTTATGAATTTCAGCTTACTAATATCCCTGGATCATATTCATTTTCCGGAAAATGTTCATATTTCACCCAATAGTCTATGTGAAACTTTTACTCTATAATATTAGAGATTTGAAAGTCTGACTATAGAGAATGGCTTTTAAAAATTCTTGTCAGATAATGACCATTACAAATTTTTTGACTTAGAAAAAAACCCAAGATTTTAATAAAGCAAAACCAAAAAACCAAAACCAAACCGAACCAACAAACAAAAAAATGACACAAAAAGAGAAACATTTGTATTTTGAAGAATTAAGCTTTCCATTTTAGGATTGCTTCCCTCTCTCCATAGCTTTTAGTACTGTTCAAAAGACTTGTTTGTGAGCCTGAAAATAGTAACTCTCTTTTTAGGTAGCAAAGAAAACCAAAAAGCTAAAATCAGCTGAAATATCTGTGCTTTCTCCTATCATCAGAGTTGACAACAACCCACAAGAACATTCCATACAAACAAAAGCATTGCAAAGAGGAAACAGTTTATTTTTCTAAAGTTGAGGCACTTGCAACCTCAGTTCTGGAAAATGCAAACCCAACACAATAGCCGTGTACTGCAGGGAGGTATCGGTAGAGTTTCCTGCATTAATTTTACTGCAGCAAGGTTTCCACAGATGAGGGAGTTGGGGACAGACTGTTTGTAGTTGCAGTTTCTACCTCCTGTGCTCCATTATGAGGCTCTGCTGTACTGTGCTGTACTGTTCTGCATCTGCGTTAACTTGAAGGCATCATCTTTCTACATAACAGAATTTGTCAGTTGTGGCCTGTACTAGCCATGAACTATTTTAAACTTTATTTTTTTTAGTGTCTTCAGTCGCTGGAGTGTGCAAAAGATAATGACTTGCTTTGATAAGCATGACTTTTACAAAATTGAAGGTGAAAGAAGGAAAAAAAAGGAAAGCAAAAAAATGGTGAAAGGAAAGGAGATGTAAGGAAGATCTGAGTGAAGTAACACAAGCTTCATGTTCCAAGTGCTGTTCAAGACTACAAAGAAGCAGGTAGCACTGATGTTTCTGTTGATCTTTCTCACCCAACCTTATCATAAGGCTTTTTACTTTCCCAATACTACCAAAGCTCCAGGACAGATCTCAGTGCAAAAGCTGGGGTATGAATTCTGGGTCTGAAAGCAAGGCACGGTGCCTCTAATCATAATAAACCTTTCTAAATCTTGTTTCTTATCCCTCCTGCAATGGTATCTAAAAGTAACAGCAGACAGAACGGTCATTTCTTCCCCTAGATTTATTGCTAGTTAGGCCCATTTTCTAACATAAGCCTGATCTACTGTTTACTGATGTCTTACTATTTTTTTTTTTAATGACATAGACTGTGGATCACACAAAGAAGCAGGGGTTTTTTACAATATTTTATTTTTCTGCCTGTCAGATATTTCTGATTAGTCCATGCTATTATTATGTAATAAGCTAGGCTGGATGTCTCTGTTTCTGAGGGCGGAACTGGAAATTCAGGTTTCAGTCCAGAAGCCACAGCTATTGGTTGTGGGAATGTAGCACCGGCATAAACATGTGATGAATCTCAGGTTTTTCAGCAAAGAAAGGCTATTTAGTGGGCAATCAATAACTGCTATTACTCCTAAACTACTCATTGACATGGCAGCACAAGTTTCAGAGGAGTCACCTGTGATGATCTCTGTTCTTCTGTCATCCTGGAAGAACTCACAGGGGCTCTCAGTAGATACTGTGAGCCTCCAAACCAGCTACTGGAAATTTCCAGAGTCTTGATTCTGGACAAAAACGATTATGGGGAGTAATTCCCCCTTTCCTAAGTGATACTGGGGAACAATGGCTCTGCTTTACCCCATCTGTGGGTAATTTTGCACTGATCTACAGAAAGGGCAATATTGTGAAATGGAGGATCTCCTCCTCCCATCTCTGTCCTCCCAACAGTATGCTTTCTGATAGAGAATTCTACTTTTCTTATTGAATAAATAGTAGAGCAGAATACAGATAATAATAAAGAGTTGAAGCTTTCAAAGAAAGATTCTAGCTATGTTTTTATGTCTTTTTATTCCTTTTTCTTTTTTCTTTTTCTTTTTTTTTTTTTAAATTGATGCAGAGCTCCTGGGCATTCACTAAACAACTTCTATCTAACAGGAAGAGTATTGTATTTTGCAACAAATGAGCTGGCAAATAGAACATTATGCCAAGAAATTGAAACACAATAGTCTCTAAGGACAGTAAAGATGGACACTGAAATAATGCAAGTCCGTTCTTTCAGTGAAAGTTACATGGTTTCTGGGTACTCTTACCCCAGTCTTCTGGGGTTTCACATGGTTAATTTTAGCCACTCTTAGTTGCATAACTGTTCCTTTTAGCCTGTGACTCTGGAGTCAACCTCAGGTCAAGCTGCATCTTGCTGGAGGCTGATATGTAAACATGAGACAGTGTTTCCTAATCCAGATTCTTCAGAAGATCAGAAGCAATGTTACATACATTCTCTTCTATCCTTCACTTCACAGTACATCATTTAATATGCAATTCATTTTTTGAAAATATCTTTGATGTTCCTTGAATACACAGTTATTTCTCACATTGCTGATGCAATGAAAAATGTTCCAGTTCACTGAATCACCAATGGTGCTGCATACCTTGAATATACTGCTGACATTTAGCACATTAAGATACTCATTACCCACACACTAAAATAATTTTATCCATTAAAAGAAAAAAATCAAAATTATTTTTTTAGAATATGATGTATGGCAATGACAATAAGAATCCCCAATGTGTTTACTATGAGTAAACAACAGAATTTAACAATATAGCAAAGTGCTGATAAGATATGTTTATCCCTAAAAACCTTTAGTTAAGTAGGTTTTTTGAACTGAAAAAGCAAAAGAAATTGTGCTACAGGCACATCTTCAAAACTACAGGGAAAACCCAATTCTCTAATGTGGAAATTACATAACAAAATATAATTGTCAAGATGAGGAACATGTCAAAACAAGAAAACATCTTCTGCACATGGTTAAATCATAAAGAAATCAATTTTTTTTTTTAACACGAAGCCTTTCTGTTAATTACAAACTTAGCAAGCAGAAATTTCCCTTTCAGTATGCAAGCACAAATACCACCTTCATTTTTCTCTCTGAATGTTACATAAACAATGAAATTATTGTTTCTAATTTGGTAAAAAAAGCAGACAGCACTTGCTGTTGGGTATGAGGGCAAAATCATACACAGGCCTCAGTCCTCTGAGGTTTTCCTGAGATGACAAAACCTGAACACTTCTTCCTTCTGTGCAGTGCTTTTTGCCTGTTTCTGAGTCATATTCTTAATACTTCAGGATATTCAGTGATTGCTAAGTGGCAGAAGATGAACTTTTAGAAGGTGTGGCCTATGGTTCTATTCAATGCAATAAGGTATATAATACTTCATCTTGCTAAGAACTGACTTCTTGTTACAACGGACAGCATTTTGCAGTTATTGAAGTATAAAATCCTGAAAATCAATGAGTGTACATCAGAGGTGAATGTCTGGCTTATTTCTATTCTTTTACACAATTTATGACAGGTAAGACTAATTCTGCTTTCACCCTTTATTCAGATAGAACTATAAGAGAAGAATCCCTCTAGCTTTCAAAGGGATTCCTTTCTCATCCAAGGAATTCAGTTGAAACTATTTAGCTTTGTTTTGTAGTTTTTCCTCTCCATCTTTTTGACTCACTCTGATTTCCTTAGACATAACTGCACTTGTGCAAGTGTGCCCATATTTAGATGTGCAGAACTTGCAGGGCAGTTCCTCAAATGCTTAAATAAATCTGACTTTAAAAACATTTCCATCTAATGTGATGATGTGGAACAAAAGTTAGGAACTCAATTTTTAATTTAAGGAAATACTTCAATTTTTCATCCACCTGTGTTACTTTGAAGTACATGAGAACTTTTCTTCCTTAATCCCATAGTGACAGGTGAAGGACAGAGCCTTCAACTTCACTATCTTTAGATTGTCAGGTCCTTCAAGGAAAGTCTTAACTACCAGCTGTCATAGTGCCCATCTGTGTTGCTGAGACTTAGAGCAATGTACAGTTTCTGAAAATTGGATAGTTAATAATACTGATGTTTTCTCCCAGTGTTGCAAAATACGTATAATCAAATAAAGTATGATGAGAAGAGGCAGCATTTCAAAACCATGGATGGGTGCAGCATGTCACAAAGCATCTGTGACAGAGACTTGGGGGATAAATGCCAGAAGCATTGCTATTAGCACTTAGATCTCAAGACTGATTTTGTTCCTAGCGTCTTCTAGGACCATCTTCTAAGGACACTTGAGTATACCACTATGCCGCTTTCTCATCCCTCTCAACGTTCACTTTTCTCCTTTCTCCCATGTGTTTGTACATCTCAACAATGCACGCTCCTCTGCATTGTTCTGAGTCCTTTCTACATAGGTGTTAAGAGAACGCAGAACTGTAACAAAACATCTTCAAATGCTGTGGATTGGTAATACTAAGGATAAAGGAAGACCTAGTCCATCCTTGTAATGAAGCTCAATGTTCATATCAACATAATGAAGCTGACTGTGTTGTTTCCCTGGGAAGATTACTGGATTTAGCTGAGAATGGATATAGGATATATAAGGAAATCTGTCAGACCTACATTATCCAATATATACCTAGACAATTTACTAGTGCTTCTCTGTATGTTCTTATAAAGTAATTAACAAATTTCAAATTTCAATTAACAAATTGGAATAACACTCATTTTAATAAGATTATCAGGTACTTGCTATCTTGCATTTATGAATAAGGCATGTACAATGTTTGTAGTTGCAATTACTGTTAGAGCTTAGACTTTAAAAAGATTCTAAACTTAATTAGCTTTGAACAATCTGTAGTTGTTGACTTTAATGATCACATATGTAAAATAGCACACCTTAGTCCGACAAGATGTTATTTGTCTTTATGGCTGAAAAATGCTTTTAGCCAACCAGACTATATATTGGGGTCTCAATATATTGATATTTTGTGAGAGTCTGTGATTTTTAATTTTTTTCTGGAGGCAGGAAGTGAAAATATATTTTAACAGAAATTTGTGAATATACACACTGACAAAAAATTATTTTGTTTTAGAGATTATGTGTTGCTTGACATTTTAAAGTATTAAACTGCAAAATTATTGCTTGCAGCAACTATAAATATTTCTTGCCCACTATGTTTCCATGGCAACTGTGCTAATTTATTCAGAGACCTTTGCATTATTTTAATTTAAGAGACACAATAGTATCTGTACTAAAACTGTTCCTAGATTTGACATTCTGATCCTTTCTGAAAATAAAATGTGACATGAAGTATTTTTAGACATAAGCTACATTATTATACAAAGGGCAGGGAAGATGTTTCAGATGTCTTCTGGTAGATTGATATTACATAGGTTTTTTATGTGTAGATATAGATCCATACACAATTAGTCCCAGAATAATGGCTCAGAATTTAAGGTACTTCTATTCTCAGTCAGTCATAGTGTTTGAACAGAAATAACTCACATCTAGTGTCATCACAGAGATAATACTTTTTGAACATTTTCAGTTGTTCTATTGTCTTGCTTTACAAGAAAAAAACCCAACACTTTGACTTTTTTAAAATTTTCAGAGCAATCTAGTCACTGTATTGCTCTTTGCCTTTGTTTCCAAGTCTCTGATATTCTCGATATGTGAGATTCTTCAGAGACTAGCATTTATATAACGTGTCTACAAATTTTAAAACACTTTAGCAAAACATAACAGGAAATAGTTTTACATGTTCTTAAGATCTGATCAACACCTGATACAGACAGCAAAAAGAGCAAAGGTGTAGCACAAAGTTATTTACTTCTCTCCTCCTTCCTTGGAATCATTTGCAGCCTCAAAGACTGTCAGACGCAGTATTTCACATCCAAAATGGAACATAGGACCAGACTGCCTTTCAGATACCTCTATCTTATAGAAAATGCCTTCTGATCATGGCATTCATCAAATGCACTTTGAAAAGAGTTTTCCCCTTTGTCAGATGAGTGCCACATCGGTAGGGCAGTACTGCAAGTTTTATGCAGCTTATTAACATGTACTTTGTGGCTATGTAAAGCAGTTCAGCCTCCAAAGCTGCCATTAAAAGCTTTGTGTGAGCAGCAAATTCCCTTTAAAATCTAGGCATTTTTCCTCTGCACACAAATAAGAGTAAATTGATAGGTGAAAAGCAAATAACTTCTATTAATACCACCTTTTTATCCTGAGCTCAGAATCAAATTAAAGGATTCAAAATTTCATTACCTTTTTTATCACCATTTGTATAATGCTGTTTATTTCAGCTATACCAAAAGATGAATTTGATATTGAAAATCACTGACTGTTGAGAAACCTTTGTAACCATAGGTTTTGACTGCAGACAACGATGTTTTTGAAAGACAGTCTAATTTTAATTGAAAATTCAGTCTGCATGTCTAATCCCTGGTTGCTGGTGGCAAATAACTAATCAAAAAAAAATGTACTGGAGTATTCAAAACCTTTTCTCTAAGAAACTATAATAAACCAAGTCAACAACTTCTATCTTCATACTGCAAGAGAATGATATATGTTGAAATATTCATCTACTGAGTTTATATGCTCTTCACATGTGCATAGGTAGCTGAAATTTAAAATCTTCATCAATTTACATAGGAAATAATCTTATTATTCAAACTGTGCAACAGAAATATCTTCTTTCTCTTTAATTACTGTAACTATCCAAAAGTAGTTTCATTCAGCTAGCAAGTGAGAAGATTGCTCAATGTGTAATTTCTCATGACTGCAGCAGTTTTAAAGATTGAACCTCCAAACATACTCCCAGTGGGCTGCATGTCTATGTGATATTCAACAATTATGAGAAATAAGCCCAGCTGCAGAATTAGATGGTAGCGTTCAACTCAGATGTTACTTAATTACTTGCATTGATGATCACAGGAGCATCTAGCAATCCAGCAATAGCATTTTGTCAAATATCTAGTACATGTATATGTGTAAGGGTGCTTTGTTATTTAGAGGATAAACCTCTCAGACCAAAGACTGGATATACAGGAAAGCAGATACTGCTAAGGCCCTCAATTTACAGCCAGATAATTGAAACACAAAGATATTAAACCATGAGTTTGACTTCAGTTCCTCTAAATCTTACTTTCCTCAAACAAATTAATTTCCTTGCTGTCTAATACTTTATCTAGTATTTGTGAGGTTTTTTATTGTTTAGGCTGAACACTGCCTGTGAATGCAGCATGTGGGAAAAAATGACAACTGCAGCCAACTGAATTAACCTAGACACACATTTGTGGTGACGATTTCTAAATCCAGACTTCAGTAGCTTTATATGGACAACTATAAAGAAATTACTGGAGAGCAAATAACATGAACCTTTTCATCTGTGCAAGAAAAAGTTCCAGAGGCATAAGTCCTCAATTTGTGGCCTGTAACTTTTTAACATTTTTCAAAGAGACATGGTTTAAAGTGTGGATCTATCCTGGAGACTAAAGTATGTCAAAAAAAAAAAAAAAAAAAAATTTGAAAGCCCTCTTCACTTTTCCTCTTAGACATTCAGTTTATCTTAGAAGGAGGTAGCTGGTTTTCATGCTCTAGGATCAGCTTCATGCTTCCAGATTAAAGAACTGGGAGATCCTTCAGATAGACTATCTGCCACGAACCATACACTCATACAAAATGCTACAAATACTAACAGTATCCAGTTCAGAAATTAATATATTTGCTTCAAGGTCAGCTTGCAGACCAAAGCTCTGTTTTAAACTTCTGGGTATGACATATTTAGTTCCAAGTTATCTTTATATCCCTTTTAGGTGTACAAACTATTTTCAGCTTTGTTTACATTCAGTGATCAGAGTTATGTATCTGTACATGTATCTGTCAAACTCCTAGGAAGTCTTACAGTATCACTTTTCATGGAGGATCTCAGAGAGCTTCCACTATGATGAACACAGTGTCTTTCCAGCTCCCAAGATCCAAGAGATTTCCATTTAAACAAAATCAACAGGTGAGCTGAAAAAACCCATCCAGTTCTGTGAATCAAGTAAACAGAAGAGGGATCATAGGGGGCGTCTTGAACAGCCTCCTCCCCAAGGCAGGAACAGCTTTCATGTCAGGTCAAGTGGCTCAGAACTTGATCTAGTTGGGTCTTGCTGATCCCCAAGCATGAAGATTGCTTAACCTCCCTGGACATCATGGTCCTCTGCTGGACTGTCCTCATGGAGTAAAAGCTTTTCTTAAATTCATCCTGGACATTTTCCCTTTCAGTTTATGACCCTTGTTTCACTCTCTGCTGTGCACCACTGCAAGAAGTCTGGCTCTGTCATTTTGATCACATCACTGTAGTTATGGGAGGATGTCATTGGGAGTCCTCAAAGCCATCTCTTCAACAAACTTCTGTCCCTCACTTATCCTCGTAAGTGATGTTTTCCCATGAGCCTCTGCTGCATTTGCTCCAGTTTAGCTATGCCTTTCTTGCATTGTGGAACCCAGTACTGATGCAGTATCTTTCTATGATCTAATCATCATTTCCCTCAACCTATTGCCTCTTGAGCTCAGCCTGTTCAAGCAGTCAAGGAGATAGTTTGCTTTTGTTTCCTTCTAGGGCACACAGCTCTCATTCAGCATATGGAGGGTTAAGTTTTCATAAACTGGTTTCAGGAAAACTTTAAAACCAGCAGAAATATTAGCAGTGTCTTTGACTGAATTAGTTTACTCAACTATTTTTCATTTCGATTCTCACTGCTGGGTTCCTTTAGCTCTGAGCTGTTTCTTGGAAACCAGCTAGAAGCAAGGTGGCCAGCAGGACCTTAGTTCACAGGGGCAGCAAAAGGTTTGTCTTCAGTTGCTTCAGAGTTACAGCCTTTTGTGAGTAACAGCAGCACCACCAGAGACTAAAATTTTCTGCGTGGAAATCTGCCAAAAAGTGTTGTAATATCCTATTTCAAATGTCAGTCTATGCTTAGCTCTGCAGAAAATAATAATGCCTGTTAAAAATTGCAGAGTTTTATAAATATACATATATATATATATTTGCTGTGCATTGTCCCCTCATGATAATTCTCTCATTTTTTTCTGTTTTCTGTCTTTTCTTTCTGCCTGTTTTTTTCCCTTTTCAATCCAAACTGGACATTTGTCTGCCAGGAAGTGAACTGAGGGCTAAGATATTACATACGGCACCAAAATATCCTTGCACAATAGGATTTTTTTAACTAATTTGAGTTGGATTAGATTCAGTGCTGAAAAACTCTACAGTCCTGGACTATTTGATATTTTGTTTCACTCACTTATATTTTGTTTGTAGAAATTTAATTACATGGACATATTTTTCAACAAATAATTTTACCTCTGGCCAGTTTATATGTCAACTGAGTTCAACTGCACTGATGAATTAATTTTAGCTACATTCTGTATTGTGACATAGAAATGTCCTGAAGATATAGTTATCAAATATGTCTCAGATAAATCTCTCTTTCTCAGGTCTGTTCTTACTAGAAGACCCCGAAAAGGATGATGTCTTTTTCTTGGGCCAATTGATGTTGGAAGTGCAATAATGTTGCCACTGACAACCTTAGTAGAAATTCTTTATAAAGCTACTCATATAAACATATTCAAGATTTATTAAAAAATTAAGACACCAAAGAGGCGTACTGAGGCCCACAGCTATTTTTCAAGTATTTTACAGTATCAAAAATTGTTACTCTGTCTTATAATTGATTTTCAGGGATTCATCAGCATTTATATAAATCATTACGGAGTGAGTGTTGTGATTCTTTCCTTTAAAACACCTTATTTACACCACTATACTGTCACTCATTCAAGAAGGTGCTGTTAAACCAGTGTAAGTGGATATTACTCAGGCTCCATCAGTGTAACAGAATAAGGCAAAGATCTTAATTTGGGTGGTTTTTAATGCTTCATTGCTGAGCAAAATGTGTAACAACTCAACTAAAATAACAATCCTCTTCTTTAGTGATCAATTCTAAGTCATGAAACATACTAAAAAACACTGAAAGAGGCACAGATGCTGCTCTCAGTCCTGTCAGGGTTACCATCGCTCCCTGCAGCACAGAAGAGATGCTCCCTTGGGATGGTGATGCTGGCTGGCAGCTGTCTTTCAGATGACCAACAGAGATGTCAGTCAGATGCTGCTTTGAACAGGAGGTGGTCTGGTCTATTTAAGAAGATAGTTCATAAATGCAAAGGCCTTTAAGTCACTCTTGACATGGTAGACTACACAAGTCAGTAATATAGCAGGTAACAGCTGTAAAAAGGAAACATTGAGGAACATTTCATGTTTTACCAGATCAAATTTTAAGATATTTGCAATCACTAATATTTTCTTTTTTTCCCGACTTTCCAGACAAATTTAATTGCAACATGAGGGGGACAAATATTTCTAATCACACACCAGAGGCTCAGAAAAAAAAGCACAAAAAATAGCAGTCTCTTTTAACACAAACTTTGTAAGAGAGCATTGCTATAAACAAAGCATACACACCTGCACTAAACCCACCCTATAGTCTGAACTATATTGCACCTTTACTGATCAGCTTTAGACTTACAGAATCTCACTACAAAGGCTTGAGGGATGGTAGAGTAGAAATTCTCCCTTTTATATTCATTAGCATGTATTGGCTTTTTAGCACATATATAAAAAGCTATTTTAGAGAAGAGAGAAAGAATTCAAAAATTTCCAGAATCATTGACTTTTATGGTCAAAAATAATGGAAAAAGCTCATAAAAAGAGAAATTACAAAAAAAAAATGGCAAATGAAACACATGTAGCATGCGTTCTTTGGGTTCATGCCATTCTACTACATGGTGCATTTAGTGACCATACTTCAGTATTTAGAGATTCCTGGTTCTCTACAAGTATGCTGCTGGGGGCCAGGGAACATCCAGGGAAGGTACAGGGAGTCAGATTTGCATTCTCTTGCTGTAGACCTTCACCTGATGCCAGAGCACTGCAGAATGCTGCAGGAGTGTTGAGGAACTCATGCAGTGCTTCAAGATAGACAAGTACAAAAATATGGCACTTGTAAATCTGACTGATAGGCAGCTTATTGTGATTAGCTTTATATGATGCAAGAGTAAGGTATAGTTTGATTGCTATTAAATATGCATTTTCTTTTTGCTCTTTATACAGAAAGATATTATATATGTGTGCAATAAATGTGCATAAAATTTTTTCAGAAGCAGAAAAGGCAACTGAAAACATCAGTGACAAATATGTGTGGCATGTTTTCTCTCCAAAAACCTCCCACAAAAATGTTTTCTCATCCTCTCTATCAAGCCAAATTGTGATGTTTTATGAAAGAAGTCACAATAAAACTGTGGAAAGGGAGTTTTCCTTGTAGTATGGCCAGTCTTTACCTGTGCTAAAAGCACTAGAGAAAATTCAGATAAAGATGTTTTGGAGCATCACCTTTGAGTGTCTCTTACCTTTATTCTTCCAAAAGATTATAAAATCTCCATTACTCTGTTATCTCCAACCCCAAATACTGTCCTAATAAAACCATTACATTTCTAACAGTTTCATATAGCCACAGTTACAATACAGTACATGACCTACAAAATAATTTTTAAGATCTCTCTGCTTGTGTTCTGCTCAACTTATTGCTGCCCCAGATATATGCTGCAGGCCAGAAAATTGTTTGTCACAACAGAAAGCAAGCAGTTTCTTATAAATGCTACTATGAACAGACATTTACCAAGCTGTAGGTAACCCTTGGTCTCTAAGTGTCAAACTGCAAGTGCATCTGACTTGAACTCTTGATTAATCCACTCAAAACAAGAGAAAAAATAGATTTCCTAATGAAATTATTCCAAACTAGGAAGAAGTAGAGCTATACAGGCTCTTGTGAACAAGGATCTACATTATTTTTTTTCTCTCTCTACTTATATACGTTGCTCTGTGCACAAAGGGAGAGTGAAAAGTCACACAATAGGATTATCAGTTATTTCCAAATACTTGTAAAGCAAGGAGAATGAAGGGAAGGAAGGAAAGGAGAGGAAAAGGAGGGAAGCATGGAGTGAAGAAGGAAATGGTGGAGAGAAAAAGAAAACAGTTTGTACCTTGGACAATAGAATGCTGAACTCAGAACAGAAAGAACAATAATATAATGCCTTCTCTATAATGCAGAACTGTGACTTTTGCTGGGGGTAGACAGATGTGAATGAATCAAGGAGAAGAGTAGGATGTAAGGAAAGAACAGTATTTGCCATGGGTTTGTATAAGCCTAAAATAATGGAAATCTCAGTGTACTAAGAGACATCAATGTCAAGGGAAGCATTACATTGCATGAAGGTAAAACTTTACAAGCAATGTGACAAATTTGAAATTGCTCTGCAAGTCCCAGTGCCTAAATGAAATCCCAAAATGAGTTCACATGCTTATATCCCATATATATAATATATGCCATGGAAAGTCAGTGTACCTTTTTGAGATTTAACAAAAGGAAGGGGAAACCACAGTGAAATAAGTCATAATACAGCCCTTGGCAGGGAACAAAAGGAGATCCACTTTTAAAGGCCATGAATGTTATTTTTCTAAATTCCCATGTGGGCTAATGAGGAGATTTTAGAAGCAAAAAACCCAAAGGAGTTTCATGGTGTACCACTGAGAAGGTGCACTACATTTCTTAATGCGTTGTCCAAACCCTGTTGTCACACATCACAGATCCAAGCTAGTTTCTGTAGTGTATAAGCATGATATAAGCCTTTAAATACTAAAACAAAGTAAATAATGAACAATCCAAATATGTTAAGCAGATAAAGTGCTTCCTATATAATATCTTGGGCTATCAACCACTAGTACCTAACATTTTCCAGTGGAGTAAGGACACTGAAGTCTTGAGATTTTCCTATATATCTAGAAGGTTATTGGTAGTGACTCCATGTAATTATTGTGTCAAATTTTCTTTTTAGTTCAAGACAAGAACATTAGTTGAATTACAATATAAATACCTGTACTAATACTCCCTTTACTATACGCTGTTTATTAGAGGCATTCTTCTAAATTGTCCATTTCAATGCACCACCACCTGTGTGACTTGGGTGAGATTAACTCAGGCGGTATCAGTAAAATATTCAAAGGGGGTTGAAATCACTCCTAACATACCAAGCTGATTTAGAGGATTGTGGATTTAGAGGATTCCCGAATCAATAATCACTAACAAAAAAAAAAAAAAAAGGATGTGCAATAGAGTTTCCACTTTGAAAGACAAAGTAAATCCTCCAGCCTTTTCCATGTATGCTTCTGACCCCTGGCCATGTCCAACTTATTAAGGGTTTATATATTACTCACATGCCTTGGTTTTCCCAGAAAAGAAATAATCACATGACCAAGACTGACAGTACAGCTATATTTTAACAAGGTTTTCTCTCTAGATTCACATGGAAATAGAAACATACTTTCCAATATATGCTTAAAATCAGGTTAGACATATATTATATAATGACATATATTATGAAGGAATTGTTTTCTTTTTCTAATTATAAAGTAAGCTGAATGATACATTATGGTATCCTTTTTTTTAGTTCTGCTCTAGTGTGTGAGATTTTTTTATTACCATCAAGTATTTAAGTAGCTGCACCTTGAGAGGGTTTTGGGGTGAGGGTCTCTCCCCCCCCCCCCCCCCCCCCC
>JAWWLV010000144.1:48530252-48593543 GCA_035041135.1 Platyrinchus mystaceus
ACAAAACTGTAACTCTTCTTTTCCGGTTTTGGGTGATATGTTTATATTTCGACAGAGCGCTCATTGGATTAATTCTAGAGATCACCACCCCCTGGGGATTTACCATTTTCTCACCTTCGGGGGGGGGAAAACTGTTTTCCCCCACCACACTAACAAACATTATGTTTAAGAAATTAATTAATTTGCAGTAAAACAAAAAGAAGCAGAAATCTCCAGTGAAGATCTGGAAAGAAGCAGTTTTTAAGAAGTTTGTAGGATAATATGGGTGCAATTCAGAAATTTAAAAAAAAAAAAAAATCAACAGTGTAGATGTCAGAAGTATCAACAGAAAACAGAAATCATCTTTGCAGAGTCAGAAGGTGAGACATAACAGGTGAGCATACACTCAGAAAACTATAGAAACACAGGGCTTTTCTGGACTTGGGCACACTAAACTACCTGACTGAAAATCCATAATTGCTGTTTCGCTCACCCTCTCTGTAGACCTGCACTCTGCAAGAATACCCACACTCCAGACAGTTGATTCTACTTTTCAGCTGCATAAGTTCTTTGTGAGTCATTTTTGAAATGCATGGCTAGAAGTATTAAATTACACTTTGAAAAAAATATATATTTCCCATTCCCATGTAGCTCTAAAGTGCTGAAGATACAGAGCTCTCAGTGAAAGTCTCACTTGAAAAATGTACACGTTTTTCTCGGAAAGAACTTTTCCTCTGTTTCAGTCTCTCTAAAATGGTGGATGTACTAGAGGAACATAAGAATCGTTCACTGACCTGCAGAGGTTTATCCTATTTGTTTAGCTCTTCTCCTATTATTATAAATGGTGCTGTCAAAAGCCTTCCTGTGAAAATATAAGTAGAACATAGGCAAAAAAGAATGTTTTTGGCACTGTAGGACAAACACCAAACTGAAAACAGAACTCTAAAACAAAACACAACATCTTATTCTTTCTAATAACACACATTTATTTACTCAGGACAGATTTTTCAAGGGAATAAAAGAACTCTAATTGAAAAAAACCTATTTTGAAAAATTACATCACATAGCTGAACTGCTAGCATACTGGCATGTCTGTCAAAACTGTATCTGGAGGCTCATGTGACTGAAATGGAGCAAAAAAAAAAAAGAAAGTAGATATAAAAATCTGGGCAAACATTGCAAGTAAAAAATAAATTTAGGAATATTTTAGAAGACATCAAATGTCAACTACTTAACATTATTTTGTTTCAGATCTCTGTAACCTGCATGCATTTAAAAATCAAGATAAATGTGTTAATCAGGTCTTGATTATCAAGCAGAAGGACTTTTTTTTATAAGTCACCAGATGGGAAAACATGCAATGTCTCATATTCTGTACCTCTGCATGAAGAAATCTGCTTTATTTTGTTTGAAGGACTGAACTGCTAAATTTGCTTACTCTCCACAGCTGTTTTTTTCCAAAAGGAGAGGCTGTTAAGTAATGGTAGAAATGAGATGAAAAGCACAGAATGAGAATAGTTAGTCAGCCTAGTATGGCTGATTATGTGAGAGGGAGAAAGAAAAAATAAGAATGGATGTCTTTGTATTTTTTTGTTATAAGAAACAAAGTAAAGCATGATTTGTATTAGGACTTTTGTACTTAATTTGACTGCCATTTAAAAGTGATTCTGAGATCATGGCAATCTAAATATAGAGATATTTACTATAGATGAAAAAGATTTATTTTTAATCTGAAGCAAAACATAAGAGCATGGAAAAAGATTTAATTTACAGCATTCATAGACCCAAGCTGCAGTGCATGTGGTAAAGATTAAGTACTTGAATAAAAACTGTTAAATTAATATCTTTGATAACACCCTTAAAATTACTATGAATCAAAAATATTTGCACTAACTCCTTGATATTTGAGATATCATTAAGACACAAAATACCTTTTCTCATGGGTGAATTCCAAGTATAAGGTGGTTCTTGAGTTTACTGATGGAAAATACAACTTTCATTTACTCAAATGGATAATAGATATGTATCAGTGTTGTGATACATATCACAACATCCCAGCATCCAAGCCCCACCCAGCTGCCCACCCACTCCCTGACCATCAGGATCCAGGAGAGAATCAGAAGCCAGAAACTCATGGGTTTGTCTTGTAAGGACAGTTTAATAGGCAGAGCAAAAGTTGTGCTCACATGCAAAGCAAAACAAGGAATTAATTCACTGCTTCCTGTGGGCAGGCAGGTGTTCAGCCATCTCCAGGAAAGCAGGGTCCCATCTCACATAACAGTTACTTGGGAAGACAAACACCATCACTCCAAACATCTCCCCTTCTTCCCCTCCTGCTTTATATATTTAGCATGATGTCATAAGATATGGAATGTTCCTTTGGTCATCTGGGGTTGCCTGTCCCAGATATGTCTCCTCCCAGTTTCCCAAGCACACCTGGCCTCCTTGCCAGCCTGGCAGTACAAAAAGCAGGAAAGGCCTTGGCTTTGTGCTAGCACTGCAATAACAAAACCTTCCCAATATTATCAACCCTATGTTCAGCACAAATCCAAAACACAGCCCCATACCAGCCACTGGGAAGAAATTTAACTGTACCCCAACCAAAACCAGCACAATCTGTTCTTCTGGAAATGTCTTATTTAGAGAGAGATCTACATTTATGTGGATTTTCCAGAAAGCCCCCGTAGTTCCAGTACATTCCAGACTGCTACAGAGGAAACAGTGGGTAGCCCCGAAATAGAACACCTCCCAATTAACTTCTAGCACAACAGGGTAAGATGGGAATAATACAAGAAGTTTGGATTCCATTTAAAACAGCCTGGACTTCATTGCATTGCTTGGATTCCTACTAAATGCAAACTTAAGAGTCTAGAAACATAGTTCATCTTACCAAGAAGGAAATTAAACCCCTGGTAGGATGAATCACACTTTTAATTTCATTGACTCTCTTGCATATATCCCCACTGATTGCATATATTCCCACTGATTACAAATGGAGCCTTGAATAGCTGATTCAGCCTTAAGTTTAAATTATAAACGGCTGATTATAGGTAAGACTTAATGACAGATCTTGTAAGTCCATCCAAAACACTAATTTCTGGCAACAATAGTTTCTGGAAAAACATTGTCACAATTTCTTCTATTTAGATAAGCCTGGTATCATTATCACTATGGTCTTAGGTTTGATAGATGGTAAATGAGTTTAGTGCAGTCCTTGTGTTTTAGTTTCTCAAACGATCATTTTGGGCTGTACCAAGTAGAGGCATTGTTTGACTGCTTAAAAACAGTGAGTTTAATCAAACAATACATGAACATTCCCAACAGCTTACCACAGTTAGGAATATAACTTAGTAAAACTAGGAAAACTTTTACGGATGGAGAAAAGATGCATTGATAGAACTCCTGACCCACTAGGGAGGTGAGATCATCAGCTATCTCCTCCAAAGGATCTCAGGAGGGGGTGGATGCTTAAGAAGTTCCCAAAGAGCTTTGTAAAGGTTGTGTAAGGACTGTGGGCTATCAGATCCCTGAACAAGCATGTAGGGTTTCAGGGAGAAGCTTAGTAAGTCTCCTGAGTTTTGCATGATTGAGGAGAGCTCCAACATACTGCTAGGGAGATTTTATAGCCTTGAGTGACTGTTAAATCTAGAAAAAAAGGAGTACATCAACTTTCATTTCTTTTCCCCAAAAAATTAGCAAGATGCAAAATATATGGGTTTCCAAAAATTTTACTTTTTGACCTTTAGAAACAACTGGTTTTGCTAATGGTAGTCCTATCGCCCTGAATTCACTGCTATGTGTGGCTAACCTTAACTTTGAGATGATTAAAGACTTATTTTCTCCTTGTCCTTTGGTCAGGGATTTAACAAGTGACTGTTCCAGCTACTTACAGAGCAGTAAATGCTATCAAAGGAGATAAGCATCACCTTTTTTTCATGTCATGATTATATGCAAACTTCAGGCAGCAAAACCCTTACACTATTTAAAGTTAAATTTTGTGTGTGCTTGTAGTTGGAAAGGGAATGTTTCTAAAGTGAGAAATGCCTCTCATTATTTCTGAAGACAGACAAGTCTTTGAAGAAATAGTTTTTGAAGTCAGTGTTTAATAATCTGAAAAATCATGAAAATGCTGTGAATTCAGCACAGGAATAATGTACATAAAAGCTACTTCAAGTTTTTTTTTAAAACATCTCTCTTAGGTTCAAAAGTTCACTTCAGTGACATTGTGTAATTAAAGACCTAAAAGTCTGGATGATTGAAATACTCTGGGGTGCAAAATTGCAGAGAAATACTGGAAGGCAACCTTCACTGAGATATTTTAAAGGCTGATTTTTTGCTCCTCTATATGAAGTCGAGAATAACATAAGAACACACAATGAAACAAGGAACGAGATTTCTTCATACAGTTTTTGATGCTCCAGAAATATCTGGTTCAGGTCACCTCAAGTTTCAGTGAAGCATTTCTCTAAGAACATTCATATTATCACAGTTTTAGAAGACCCAGTGTTTTGGCACTATAAAGGCCCTGGGAAAAAAAAAAAATAAACGGCATTCCCTCCCCAGAGCTGTTTTCAATCCAGTCCTGAAAAGAGAGAAACAGTGGCTTGAAATGACTCACTAGGGTCACTCCATTAGTCATCAGCAGTGCCAAGAATAGAAAACAGGTTTTCTCATTCCATGCCTCAGACCTAATTTGTTAGACTATATTGCTTTCCAGTCAGAATGGTGTCTGTGACAGTGTGTAATAATATAATGTGGTTTTCTCCTTTCAGCCCCTTTGTCCTTCTCCAGACTAAGGCTTGCATACTTCACTTCAGGTTTTCAATACTTAAAACGTAATTATTTCACTTTAAAGATATCATCACAGCACTACTCTTGTATTCAAAATGTCGCATGAAGCTGCAAGTGTCCCTTTTCAGTGACTCCTGGGTTAAATAGGAAGAAAATTACTATCCTCTTCACTTCAAGTCATATTTTCCTTTGATTTACTAATCCGTTTTGTTTTATCAGCTACCTGAGTACCCATTTGAAACCATTTTTATAAAGTAATTGTTTTCAGTGAGAGAAATGTATTTTACAAATTCTAAGCCTTTCACAGAAATAGGAAAAAATTAAATTGGATGGGGTAGTCATGATTTTTGTCTAGAAAAAATAAAGGCTGTTGCTGCTCAGTGGATCAGAGATCACAAACAAAAATGAAATCCTATTTTGAAGAAAGCTATATTCTACTTTCAGAGCACCAATAAAAAATCAAGGACCAAAATTAACTTCTGAAAAAATTAACCATCCCTAGCCACTTACTGTAAACAATAAAATGGGAGCCATAATTTCTTACACTGCTGCTGTTTTGTAATGAACTGTTGTACTTTTCTATATTAAAAAAGGTTATGCTCATAGGAAAGACAATTGCTCTGCTGTTTGAATGCAAATAATGTAATATTGCTCCTTACTTTGAAAGCAACTTTCCTAACCAAATAAACTGGCCTTTATCTGATGAGAATTTCAACATGCAAAGTGATTTTTTAAATAAGGCCAGACACTAATAATGTTTTATTAGCATTATCTTACCCTTTCTCACTGAACAGTTAAGTCAGAGATTTTCTCTACTGGTGTTTATATTGATTGAATTAAATTCTTTGGTGTACTTTATTATGTACACAAGTCCTCGTGCTTTATCTGTATGTGCAGTTTGTCCTTCTTACAGAATTACTACATGGAAGTCCTACAAGGAGGATAAACAGCAATAATGAAGCTTGTTTTTTCCTGTACATATTTAATGAACTACATCCAAAATTGTGATGAGAATCAGCAATCAGGCACAAAGCCACCTTTTCACAGCCTGCACGAGGGTCAATAGCATTGACCCTATTTAAAGAGCAATTCAAAGAGACTGGGCAACTGAAGATACCAGACAGAAGGAAGTGTTTCTGAAGGCCTTTTCCTCTGACAGGGTTGAAATACCAAAATTCTGATGGCAAAGAAATTCAGAGTGGCCGTGTACTGACCAGTTGAGTCGATACCTACAAAGTTTTGGGTGGCCAAAACCGCTTTATTGAGTTGTATATAATGCAGGGTTAAGTTCTCCATAGGATTTGTAGAAACAGCTAAAGAGATTGCATTTTGTAATATGAATATGTATTACAAGCAAAGTAAGTATAGTCTTTGAAATAGTACTGGTCAAAATATCAATTTCACTTGTTACGGGGCAAATCACTGAGGGCATAAATCCTGTGAAGGGGCATATCAAACAACTTTGCAGCAAGTTTGTATTTTTTCTTCTCTGACTTTTCAGTGCTGACAAACACCCATTAAAACTTGCTCAGTCTCATTCTGCCCATATGTGCCTACTACAGTATAATTAACTTTCATCTGAGAGTATATATCAGAAGTAAATCAGTGGTAGATTACATCCATGAGCAAATATTTGCTCCATTAACTCTAGTAAGGATTGGAGGTGTTTGGGCATCAGAAGTCTTTCTATTTTTTAGAGACAGGACTTTTTCAGTCCTTTAAAGGTCAAAGTTGGTCTCATAGTTGAGAACACAAATTCCAAAGTTTGCAGAGAATGCTCCCAATTTTCTGACCTTTGAAACTGTGAGCTGTTCAAGGACCACAGCTTATCTCAGTTTTATTTGCAGCCTTTAAGGACAGGTGTGGGTTTCACCTAATCTTTCAAGCAGAGCATATTGTGCTTGAACCCATCCCACTTACAGAATAAGATGCACTCACCAATTTTGAACCAAAAATTCACAAGTAAGTTGACCAGTTACCTACCCATTGTAATACCACTGCATACATTGTGATAACTTTGGTATTTGCAAATGGAATTATAAAACAGTTCATCAGAATTTAAATCCCTTTCTTCTTGTGTGTTTATTGGGGAAAAAAAATAAAATTGCAATATCTGCAGACTGAAAAACTGACTATATTTGTCTATTAGACTTTCATTGTGTATTGCATTAATTGCCTTGGCCACAGGGATATGTGACTGCTAAACCAATTGGCACATTCAGTTTGCTGGGCAGATTGATTCCCCTTTTCAGAAAATGTATAGTGAATTATGCTCACAATGTAGCATAATTTTATTGTTGCTTTGGTGAGGCAGTTAAACATTTTTTTAACACCTATTCACGCCAAAATGGTATGGAATAGCTTGTAAAAGACTGTAAAATACATAATACAATTTAGGAGTCAAATTGTATCTTTCATTTTCTATTCATGTGCACATTATGTTGAATTCTTCTTTTGGTCTTTCAATACTTAAATGGAGCTCTAAGAAAGATGTGGACAGACTTTTTAACAGGTTCTGTTGGGATAGGACAGTTGGTAATTGTTTAAATTAAAAGAGGGTAGATTTAAATTAGATGTAAAAAGGATTTTTTTTACAATGAGGGTGATGAAACACTGGACCAGATTTCCCAGAGAAGAGGTAGATGCCCCATGCCTGGAAAGAGTCATGGTCAGGTTGGATGGAGCTCTGAGCAACCTGACCTAGTTGATGGCCCTGCTCATTGCAGGGATGTTGGACTAGATGACCTTTAAAAGTTCCAACCCAAACTATTCTATGATTCTATGACTCCAGCAGAGAAGACAATAATGTTTTCTTCTTTCTTAATTTCCTGTTCTAATGAATCAGATCCATGTCATTTTCTATACAGAGCCAAAGATTTGTGTTTCTTTGAAAGTGATCAGGTCAAAAAGCTCTGGAGAGGTTTTATAACATATTAAAGGTAATTTTCACAATATAAAACTGGAGAATAGGTTGTCATTTTTACAGGTTTCATTCACCTAAACTCCTTTCTAACATTATGGGTTATGAAAATGAACTTACTGCAGATCATGCACTAATATGCATCTTTATATTCGCTTATAACATCCTGAAAAAGTAGAGGTGAAAGTTACACCTTTGATTATTCTCTTCTTCAGCAGTATTCAAGGACAGGTGGTACAAATGGGAACACATATTTATGTTAAAACTGCAATATGTGAGGATAAAATAATTCCATTCATCTGTGAACTTACAATAAAGAGGAATCATGTATAGAAGTGCCTCATACAGAAAAGTGAATAAATTAAAAGCTATAATGGGAATACTGTGAACTTATATGGCTCTACTGTAAAATATTTATGATAAAGTTATACTTCTAAATTTTATTGTACTTCTAAGACCAATTTAACATTTTTCTCAAATTTTCTTTCCATATTCTAAGACATGAGCTCTGCATAGAGAAGATACAATCTCAACTGTGTTGGAATAAAATTAGTTCCTATGCTAAAGATCCATCTTTATTAAACTGCAGACCTACCTATTCACTTAAAATTACAAAATGAAAACAAGATATTATACCATATATATATATATTTGCATGTCTGTATGTGTATATGCACTTATATGCACACATATGGCTATTAGATCTTTTGAATAATGAAGTATGGAATGCTGGTACTGTTGGTATGGAAAGAGCATATAAATAGTAGAATACACAGAAACACACACTGGGGGACAGGATGCCTCAGTGCATGAAACACGGGACCACTTCCCACAGAGCAACCCCCCCAGTTACTTCTCACCTTCTGTGAGAAATAACTTTACCTCAAAATGATGTTGAAGAGACAATGAGTCACATCAGCAATAAAGACAGATTATTGTTGTAACTTCTGTAATTCACTGGCTTTTCCCCTTCTTTTCCCTCTTTCCTTTTTTCTTTTCTTTCTTTTCCTCTCTCTATCACACACACAGGTGTACATGTAGAGATCCTTCAGGGCTCTGCAGCTTTACATGACTAATTGTGACAAGCTGTGAAAAGCTCAATCAGTTGCTCAGTAATGGCTTGTAAAGAGGCCCTGGCCCAACCTGTGCTGTAATAAACGTTTATCTTATCAATGCAAGGCTCAGTCCTCCCAAAGACTTTGGAGAAAGAAACCAAAGACTTGTAGTGAAAAAGAACCAGTAGAGATGTGTGAGAAAGAATGTGTTCCTCTCCTTCTGTCCTAATGAAGGTGGAAGAGCCCAGCCATGAGTGGTGCAAGGCAGGAAACATTGGTCACCCCAAACATCACACACAGGTACCTCCGACTGCTCCCCTTTCCAATACCCCTCAGCCCACACCTCTCCCCTACAGCTGACTATGAGTTGTAAGAGGGAATCTTATAATAAAAATGACATAGTGTGTCATCTACACCAGCCCATGATCAGAAGATAAATTTACTGGAGATAGAAGGCGTTCTGTAACTAACTGTGCCATAAGTTTGTATCTAAACACATTGATTCACCTCTCTTTAAAGCAAGTCAAAGCCCTGTGACATGTCACATACAGGTAGGCACTCTAGTATATGGACCATAATCGCAGTGGTTCTCCAAAGACCCTTTTTAAGGAAGTGGTCCACAAGCTGTGATTGTGCTTCAGCTGCTGTAGAAGCATGCCTGCACTTGGGAACATCCACTGTGGTGTAAGTAAGGTTGCACTCTGTACAGCTCAGCCCAAGAAACTGCTGCAGCTCTAGGGCACAGTTTAACTGATTTTCAACCAGAAATGTGGTGGTAGGCAAGTCCTGCCCATGTCTGCTGCAAAAGCAGTTGATTTATTGTAAGCATTCTCCTGGCTGTGGTTTGCATAAATAAAACATAAAGAATATTCATTACCATGAACATCCACTAGCTTTCAAATGTTGTTTCCAAATGAAATAGAGGTGAAACAATTTTTAGGAACTAAATAAAAAATATAAGGGCACTGTAAAAGTTACAGGATGGGACACTTAGTACTTTTGTGCTTTAAAGTATATGGATCAAAGAGGAATCCACCAAAAATACCAAAAGAAGTTGCCCTGGAGAATGAAAGTCCTTTAAGGGTGACTCTGCCTGTTTCAGATGGGATCTGCAGTGACTTTTCACTCTGTGAAATTTTTAATTTGCTAAGAAGTTCTCTGTCATCAATTATTCTCCAGGCACAGGTACCTGATGGCATGACATTGACCCAGTACTGTATGCTCAAGATATTTAGATTTTTTTTCTTCATCTTTTTTTTTTTCTCTTTCCCCCTAAAACCCAGCTGCCTCTTCAGCAGCTGCAGACCTATTATCTCTACTGACATTGCAAGGTGTTTATTAGGCCTCAGGTCTGACAGTCTCTGAGGTACCTGATTAGTTGTTCCAGTTAATCTCATTTACTTCACAGCTTCTCTAAGCAGGAGCATCCAAATGTAAAACTTCTCAGGGCATAATAAGTAGTAGGTGTTGATTTTTTCAGAAAAAAAAAATCAACTATTGGAACAGCATCTGATTCCCAAATGCTTTTAATGATAACAGCTAGATGGCTCAACCTCCTTTTCAAAGTATTAAAAAAAAAAAAAAAAAAAAGTTTCATTGCCTACTTGCAGAGTTGCAATTATTTTGGTGTATGCAAAGGTACAAGATCCTGCTGAAGCTTTTCCAGCAGTGGAGACACTTATATCTCTCACTTCTGTATGTTTGCCAGTGCCTCATTAGCCACACGCTCACAGTTGTCATTCCCTTCATCCAGGCACTCACAAATTCTCCCTCCTCTTCTCAGCTGCATGTTTCTACAAAGCTTTTAAGAACTTAATTATTTTTGAAAGTTTTGTCCACCTGTCAAAATTGGATTGCAATTAGTCAGTGAATTTAAATGCTATCAAAGGGGGGAAAAAGAGGCTGACAATGTAATCAAACAACTCTTGTTTTTGTTGGCAATCAGGTTAAAAACCTTAAAGAAAAATCATGGAACTGGGAAAATACATGTTAGTAAAAGTGGAATAAATGCTTAATAGTCAACTGGCATGCAAAGATAAATTTGTTATCAGAAGCCAAATACTACAAAGCTCTAACTACATTTTTAGACTTTGAAATTCCCATTTCTTTGGAGTACTGCAAGACAGCTGAGGATGTTTCAAACTCCCTCTTGAGTTATGCAAATTATATGATTAATGCTCCAATAGTTTCTATCACAGATAAAAAAGGATTCCAGTAATAATGACCGATACCTGTCTCCATGTAGGTATCATCTTGCTATTTAACAGTAATTTGGCTCTAACAGGTCACATTCTTAGGTTGTTGATTGCTTTGACTATTTGATCAGGAAAAAATGCACAACTCTTCCAGATATTTTAAACAAAACTTCCAGTTGACTCATAAATAGCTAATGATCAGAACTTCTACTGGCTTTTTAAGGGAAGAATAAAATGGTACCTTTAATGATACTGTATATACATATACATAAAAGATATATAATGGTAATATATGTAAAGATATAATATACATCTATATATAGTTTGTGTGCATGCATACATATATATAAATCTTTTTGCAATTCTTATTACTCACAGGGAATGATAGAAAGCACAATAAAGTACAATAAATATTGCAACAGTAGTCCTGGATCAAAGTGATGCACACAACCTTATGCATCATATGGGGGCTGAAATCTGCATTATTTATGGATCTAAGACACATTACGTGATATATGGAAGAGATATAGACTCAGATGCTCTAGGTGTTGAGGAACCAGAACTGCTTATTTACTACTGCTCAGATACATTATATGACTATGGTTGATTGTTGGGGGGGCTCTTTACAAAAAAGCTTGTACTGACTGCTAAATTAACATTGTCTATAAACATTTTTTCTAAGTGTTTTGCTATGATATAAGATAGACTGTAGATCGTGTTCAGCTATAGATATATCTGAAATGCTAGTAATGGCTTACACCCAGAACAGTAAGTTACAAACATTTTGTAAAATCCAATTTAATTTCTAATATCTTTGAATAAGATGTCATGCAAACCACTTAATACATTATCTAAGCAAACATTTTTCTATCTCCCCTGAAAAGAATGTAACATAGCCTGTTTTTCCCCTTTCCTGAAATAGTACATTGTGCTTTCCAAAGTTTCAAAGTCTGAAGAAAGATGAGCTTAGACAGGGTTCAGCTCTGATTTTCTGCAAAAAGATAGTTCACCTTTTACAAAATGTGAATTATGGGTTTGAAAAATTCAATTTGCAACTGTCTTCAGCAAATAATGGGAACCATCTGGACTGATTGGTATGGAAATCAAAACTAATTGATCCTTCCATTTTAGAGCCTTTTACAGAACATGAAAATAGACAAGATAATATTATGCTTTCTATGCTTAATAAAAACTGTACTTCAAATTACTCAGTGGTAGGTTATTAAAAATGTTGGTATTCTATTTTCACGGTTAAAAGATCTAGATTTACAAAGCCCAAAGAAATTATGTTTCTCAACTAATGTAGTCTGCTGCCACAGCACGAACAAATAACTCTAAAAGCAGGTAAAAATAAAATTACTATACTTTTTTTTTTCTCTCCATGTACTTTCTCTCCAGGTTTTTTAACTCTCTCTCTCCCTCTCTGCCTAGATCTCTTCCATATTTTCCCCAGTCAACAGCTCTTCACTGAGATAGAGAAGAGTGTTGCTGTCCTTACACGGAAATTTTCTGATGATGAGAAATCGCATCCAAAGGCAGTAGGAGGCCTGTAAAGATCACATTGTAGTTTTAGGGCTGCAGATTGCTATCTCCTTGGGGAAATGACCACCTGTATATCTTAGTCCAGGAAAGGACACCACAGCATGTCTCTGCTCTGACTGAGCTTCGTCATATCAACACAACACTCAAAATTAATCAAATAGTACAAGTTCTAGAAAATAAATAAATTTAGGTTGGAATAATAAGAACAGAAAGAGAAAAAGCTTTATGGTTGAGTAAAAGTTTCCATATCCTTTTAGGGAGTACTGACAAATAAATCTGCAAACATCTTAACCCCCTGAAAAACAGAATCATAGAATGGTTTGTGTTGGGAGGGACCTTAGAGATGATCTAGTTCCAGCTTCCAATGGTCACTCTTTTCAAACACTTGATCTTTGTCTAGCAATAGCTCATAGACTCTCATTTTTTGTAATTCAAACACCTCAATTTGTACTACTGAATGATATTAAGGGGGCAAGGGTTTGTCCAATTACAAAAATAGGATTTTATGTTCCTCTACTGGATGATCATGTATGTGAGAAAATGTGGGTTTTTTCCTGTGTAGTAGCATTTTCCGGGAGGTAAGTCGTATCAGAAACGGGCAACTATCTTTCTCAAGAGAAACTGGGAAATCACTGCTTTGAGATTGTTTTCTACACATAATTTCACTGTTTGATATTTAAGCAGGCAGTTGTGCTAATCCAAAAACCTTCATACATATACTCAAGATGAAAAATCAAAAATCTAACATTTCATCATGCCTCTTCACCTGCTGTAGAATGACATTTAGATAAAGGACTTGGGACAGAAGGAACCAAATTATTATGTATTTATGATTGTCAGCACATTGCTGCAAGGTGTATCTGAAATCCAGGCAGGATATTGTCATCTGTTCCTGAAACCATTTTTTCTCATTCTAACCAGTTAGTAATTTCAAATATATCTCAACACACAAACCTGGCTCCAGCCAAACTGCTGAAGTTATTTTCTAATGTTATTCATGTGAGTATGTGACTTGCATTTTACCTTTGGCCTTGCTTATAACAACTCCTAGTTATTTTAATAAGCTTGCTATGACACTACAAAAGTCCATTTATCAGTAATCTGCAGAACTGGGGAAAAACACTGCATTTTAGTATTGTATATAAATGGAAAAATATATAACCATGAAAAGATAATTGTTCTCAAAAGCTGAGAAAGCAATCTTGATTTTTAAAAGCAGAAATGTATGAAGTTCTAAAACTCTTTCATGCAGTCCAGATAAAGAATCCAGATTGTTGACATTTCTGTTAGTGAAGAAATACTTTAAAAAAATACAATTTCAAATACCTAATGTGCTCTTGAAGAATTTACGTGGAACCTATGACTTTAAAAAAAAGATTTAGTCATTTGTAGTCAATCAAGAAGACAAAGATATATATATTTAACAGAGGAAGCACTGAAAAGCCTTCAGTTAAAGATTTTTATTTTCTGTATCTCCAATAACAGACATCTGTAAGGAGAAATATACCTCAAACATTTAAGCAAAACTTGCCCAAGATTTTCAGCTCACATAAGAATACTCACTGAAGGTAGTCTGATTTCATGTTTGAATGACAGGTCGAGGGAACTGACCCCAAAAACTGTACAGTTTTAAAATAAAATGCAAGAAAGCATAATTCCTGAAACCTAAGGTACATCTGAGGGAAAAAAATTTGACTACTCAGATACAATGCAATGTTTGCTGCTCTAACATGGCAATAAAAACAAGATATATTTATACAAAATTTTAAAAGACATTATTTAGCCAAAATCAGCACCTTTGTAAAATTCATAACAGATTTCCAACTAAAAGTATGAAGATTTGTTTATCCAGCTCTGATTACTCAGCACGTTTACCGGATGGCATGTCAGGTTTTCCTAAATGGCTGAAGTAACAGTGGAGTGCCTCACAGCTACAGCTATGTCTAAATTGCTATGAATGATTGACAGAAAATCTTAGGATAATGTGTACCAAAGAATAAGGAATAGAGAAAATACCTCAGTGAGAAGCTAGTCTTGAATTATTAAGTCAAACTTGGCTCAAAATATCCACCAAATAACATATTCTTTTTCCCAGCAAGTGAAGGCAAAAGCTGTGCATGTAAAAACCTAATCTGAACCAAGCTAAAATAATTCTTAAAATACTTCTATGGTAGAAAAGTCTACGAGTAATTTCCCTTTAGTGTCTCTTCTGGATATCTGCATCATTCAAATCAGAAATTTCTTCTTCTGATAGTTCTCAAGTTTAGACAACACTCAAATAATTTCAGTTCTTTCTCTTTGAGTTCAACAGAAGATCAGACTAATGATTTAAGTTCCTCTCTGGCTTGAGGAAAAAGGAATGATTTGAAATAAATATGCACCTGGGTTTTGGCCAGTTTTCTGATTGAATGTCTTTGGATGTCTCTAATCCCATGCAGAGTATCTCTGTGCTCTCCAAGAAAAATCTTCTCATGTTGTCCAATTAAACTCCCCATTTCTAAGTTATGCCATCATTTAAATGACCAATTGGCTGATTAGAAAGATATGTCAACATGGAGATAAGACTATGCTGTTATAGAAAGAAAAACACAGGAAACTCAGGAGATTCAGGAGTCCTATGATTCCAGCGCTGATCTTCATCTGCATTTCAGTGATGTTCATTTAATGCATATTCTTGCAAAAGGATGGGTATAAGAACAATTGAGAGAATACACTGAAAAAAACCTGATGGTTTGGACAGCAATTAACTGTTGCTTGATATTTATCTAAATAACAAAATAGAAGTGAATGTCTAAAATGTAGATCATGATCAAATGACTCATTTACAAAATAATAATAATGAGAGAAAGAGGTTTGGTAATGTGATTTTAGCTTTTTTCCCCTCCCTAATTAGGGTGATGTTAAAATTATACAATGACTGTCAAATATAATGCATTATAATAAATATGATTAAACTATCTCCAAGCTAAATTATTCAGAAATCTTTTACCCCTTTCCCTCCAGCACAAGTACTTATTAAAATTCAGAAGTTTCTCTTGTGTAGTCTTCTGAAGAGAAAGAAGGTAAATGGTGCTGCTCTATATTAATTAGTGACCTAGAACTCTCCTGACTGGGGAAACTGTCCTCATTTGTGAAAAGTATAAGGTCATTTACATGGTATTATTAGTTTCTAGTGTCATTTGTGTCCATCTCTGTCAGTGAAGCTGGATTTTTGATGGAACTTAAAAAATAAAACAACTAAGCCAAAACTTATTGTCTCTTCCAGAAACCTGTCAACTTAGATAATGCATAACCAATTTCTGTCACCTAGCACAACTCACTTTTTTCACTCTTTTACAGATTTATGATGCTTTAGATTCCTCTGTGTTTGGGGAAACAAGCAAAGCTTAGACGCCCCTGATTTGATAAGGGGTTTTGAACAATATTTTGTTAACTTTTGACAAGATAGCTCAGGGCTAGATCCAATAAAACTACATTATGCTTCTTCATTGTGAAGCTATGAAAAATTGATTTTTATATTGGATTGGACCATTGGCTTGTTAAAGAAACTTAACTTGATAACAACACCCTTTATCCCCTTAGGAGCTATCATTTCATGTTAGGAGGACTGAAACAGTACAGCATATATAAGGAATATTATCTAGCCTTGTGGGGTCAAGGAGTTATCTTGCAGCACAGCCTGAGTCACAGGGCTGTTCACTGGAATAAGAAAGCAGGGCAGAGGGTTCCTCAGGGAAAAGAAGAGCAGGAAAGAAATCTTCTTCACTCTAGGATGTAAAGTTATAACAGAGCTCTTTGGCAGCCAGTTAGCAAGGCTAATATTCTTGTTTCCTTATTTATAAAGCCACATTTCTTTCATTATTTTCAATTGCCGGGGATACATAAAATAAATATAGACAGGGATGAACCTGTCTAATGTAGCTCACTACATTCCTCTCTTCAGTTTGGTAGTCAATATTTGTTATAGCTCTCTGCTCAGACCACTTGAGTACTCTTAATCCACTTGAAAAGGCTTGTTTGCTTTATGTTATGCTGAGATCACAATTTCATAGAACACTATTCCTGGCCCAAACCTCCACATAAATAATACAGTTTTAAATCCATAAATATGTTCTCATCAAGGCTACTCCACTTCTCATCCAGATTGATTTGTTTTAATATAATTCTTCAACATCTAGTTTCTTGAAATCTGATTCCCTTGAAATGCACATTGCAAGAGAAGTGTAATGGTAAGGTACAGTGGGAAGATCGATGTATTTGGTGCAGTAAACTCAAAAGTAAGACGAGGATGAATGATTCATTTTTACCTTATAAGTAGTTTTGAGATCAACCTTCTAATACCATGTTCAATGTATTTATTATCCACTAGGTATTTCTACCATTAAAAATCACTTAGGAGTGTGGTAGCCCCTTGTTTAAAGTATTCATGACCCAGCTTTAGAAAACATGGTGTGTTTGAGCTTTCCTGGGGAGGCAGGGTATAGACCATGAAGACTTTCCCTAGGCATGAACTGCATTTACATTCTTGATTTTTAGAACATGCATTTAAGGTTATATATGAGGAAGCAACTCCCTTAATTGCATATGGAAAGGTTTTTAATTATTTCCATAGTATAGCTAACAAACATACTACAACACAAGAAATTCTACTTCTCCATTTTAAATATGGCTTACCATGAAGTTTCAAACCACTAAGTGTGGAAAATTTCTTTGTCTCAGGACTAGAGCAACATAGCAGGCTAAATGGCAGAACATGGGAATATCACACTTTGGCAAAGTGTCTCCGACCTCTATGACTTTTTCCTATAATACAGAAAGAGAAGGAAATTACCCCAGCTTGCCTGACTGCCAGGGATGCTGCAGCTTTTCCTGGCTGGATGGCCTATTATATATGGTTCTTAATGCAAAGACTGTCAGGCAGGATAGGTCCAAGAAGGGAAGAAAGGGCACAGATCTACCTCTTTTTCAAACACCTGTTACCACTGACAAGAGTATGGACATGGCCATGATTTGCCTTGCAGGGATGAGGAGAGCAACAAGAGTTGAATGCCTAATGAAAGTGAATATGGCTGCTGCTGCCCCTGTACAGTTGTTCTGCTGGGGCCTAAAAGCAAGGCACTTAATGGGGAGGGGAAAAAAAAGGAAAGCAAGTCTTCGACACAAAGATGCAAAAACTTGCATATTTAAATGATTGAAGTCAGTGGAACAATATCTGTTGTTCCGATTTTATTCTAATCTTACCTGCTGTGCATGCACTCCATATTTTGAGTATGCAGGGAATGATTTACGATGTATGTAAACTCACACAGATCATGTAAGGCAGGAGTATAATGTTGTCTTTAAAGAAATTAGACTGCCATTAGAGTTAATGTTAAACTCATATGCTAAAATGAGTTTATATTTTATGGTAAATTAAGAGAAAGAGATTCTATTCCTTTTGAGACTAGTGGTGATCTTTCTCAAATTCAGTTGCTGCAGAAACATTATTTCACATTCAGCATAATTCCATCAGATATACTATACTTGGGTGTAATAGCTGGCAGGCTGTGAGGAAACAACTCATGAATCTTTAGTAAATTGCATTTATTCTCTCTCTCAGAGCTACATGGATCTTGCCTGCCCTCAGCTGGATTTATGGAGGGTTCATTGAAAAGTGGTGTTGAGAAATATATTTGAAAACCAACAATATATCATGTTGCATAAGAAATAATCTTTTCAGTTTTGCCTAATACATTATGTCATAACTGAGAACTGAATTCCTTCAGGGAATTTCTGAAGCTAAAAAAAAAAAAACAGGAGGAGAGGGAACAAAAATGAAGAAGGGTCAATCAAAATGTTTGATTAATCAACCCAGTAAAAAAATGGGCTTTGTGGACCTAACTGTGCATAGGACAAAAAATACCTTTATTTCAACAGAGTCAAACACCATCTATTTTGCTGTCTGCTGTGGATATATGAGGTTTCCTTCAGCCTCTGAAAAGTAAAAGGAAAATCTCTATAGAAATAACAAAGCACTTTGTGAAGCAGCAATGGTCAGAGCCACTCTGCTGAAAAGTACATTCACTAGGCAGCATCCGGAAAAGCATCAAAGACTCTATACTCTTCTTTGTTAAATATGTTTCTAAAAAGATCTGAAAATAAAAAGACAAAAAGGCCAGCTAAACTGTAGTGATAATTGCCCATCTTGTTAATGAAAAATACCAGTTGCTGAGATGGTCAAACTGATACCTAAAAATTAAAAAGTCAACCTTGTAGTCCTTATATTTTCTCTCCTTCCCACATCTCCTTTCCTTGTTATCCTATGAAAAAGTCATGTGTTGATGAAGAGTGGTATTAGGAGAGGAAAACAACAAATAAATCCAAACCCAATTATAGGTTTCATCAAATCCTTCTGGATTACTCACTCTCCCCTTCCGTTACTGGATATACTTCTGACATCACTCTCCAAATGATTTAAAAGATGATGTACTGCTATTCCTCTTATAAAGTCTCCCCCTGATATTTTCTGTTAGAATAAAGTACTTCATGAAAAAGAGAACTGAACTCAGATTTTTTTAGATCCTTTCTGCAACTTGTCTTAGACATCAATACCTGCTCAACTGCAAAATGCTCATGGTGTTTCATCATTACAGCTCCTCACAGTTTGCCAAAGCATGAATGGTGGATTGACTGCGTGTCACATAAGCAAGAACACCACCTAAGAACGCTCTAGGTCTATCAGAAAGGCACCAAGTTGGATGAAGTAAAAAGAAAGAAAATCACATGCTATTAAAGTCTTGGTCATATCAAATCTCAAACATCTTAACTTATCTCTTAATATAGTCTTAATATAAACAAGGAGCAAAAGGACCAGTGGAATATAATGAAGAACAGCCATATAAGAGATGCCAGCATGCTTCCATATTTCATCATTAGATGTGTTGGGGTCATTAGGAATGTTTTTATCCTGTTAAGTTACATCTAAATAATCTCTTCTCCTTCCAGAGTTTATGCTGTCATCAGGATTCCAACAGAACCATGGATGAACAGAACCATGCTTTTAATTTCTCTGCCTTCCTGCAAAGGCAAGATGAAGATCTTTTTCTTTCTGCTTGTGTAAATTCCAAGATATCTACACTATCAATATTATTACCTACTTTTCTGACATTCAGTTAAGATGTTCAGGAAAAGGTTACAAATTAGATTCCAAATATGAGAACAGCAATTGAAATACACTAAGGAAACCCTTTCACAGAATCACAGAAACACAGAATGGGTAAGGTTGGAAGTGGGGCAAATGGTCCAACCTCCCTGCTCAAGCAGGGCCATCTTAGAGCACATTGCACAAAATTACACCCAGGCAGACTGATTTAAGCAAGGAAATAGCAAATATTTCCTCAGCAAGTGCTTTTTCTTACCACTCACACTCAAAAGGAGGACAATCTAGACTACCCGAGAGTCTTCTTACAATAGTGGAGTAAGAAGACAAAGTCAAGAAACCATCAGACCCCGGTCTGGTTGATTCCTCTGATGTCAGCCATAAAATTTTGAAGATAAAGAAATGGTCTTTGAAGACCATGAGGACTTAACTAGTACAAAATCACAGATGCTTGTTCCCAAGAAAAAAGCTGCATCATTGCTGCCACACAAAGAAGTGCAAGTGCAACTTTGCCAAAGTGGTGTTTAGTTGTTTACAATAAGTATGTGGCATTATTTAAAAGTTCACGCTGCTGTCTACATATGAACGTTTTCAGTATCTCTCAAGCCAAGAGGCATGCTCAAGGACAAAATGTGAGAACAAGGACAGTGTTGTGCCCAACTTTTTTCTCTAAGGTGTTCAGCTTTTACTGTCCTTTGGGCAGCCAATAGGGACAAATGCAAAACCAATGTAGATGAGTCATTTGATGCAAGATCCTAGAAACAGTCTGGCTTTGATCACCAGGACCTGCCCCTAAATTTTCCTCAAATCCTTGCTTTTGTTCATGCCTTTCTCTTGTAACAAGTGTCCAACTTCAGTCATTAAGCCTCAGCATTGCTTGATACTATGCCTCCTGGCCTGAAGTCATCATCTTTTCTGCAGCCTTCATTCTGCAAATTCCTCTGGCCACCAAACTATCCTTCTCTAGACTATCTTATGTAGTGCTCTTCAGTACCTGCAGCTCAGCAGAGACAGTTTCAAGTCAAATACCCTCCTTAGGGTTATTAATCTTACAGAGTTCGTAACCTCATCACAAACAACACAGGTGTTGTTACAGCTTTATCAGATTTTAGTAGGGGTTTTTATGTGGTTACAGTCATTATGCTGTATGCTTGTTCAACATATAAAATCCTACATTACATATCCCAAAAAGAAACATTTCTCAGGTTGAGCATCAGATGAACACAAATTCATGGTTCCTTATATATAAAATAACACTTTAATATTTTATTTAAACAGATACTAGTATGTTTAAACCTTCAAATAAATTTAAGAAATGCAAACCTACTCTAGCAAATGAAGGTTACTTCATATTTGAAAAGTCTTAGCAAATTAATCAGAGCAAGAGCATAAACGATGAGGAAGTACTATGTTTATATTCAGATATAAATTTGATTTTTTTTAAGTTATTGACCAAAAATTATATTTTACTGCAGTTATATACTCATAAAATACAATCACATTTGACTGATATGAAAATATTCCTTCATAGCAAGAGAGTCATAACTAATGGATGTCATGATCACCTCCAGTACTGGTTACTGTGGCTAGGTCAAGGCTCATTAAAAGTCTGATATAATTTTCCAATCTTTTGCATTAATCATGCAGAATTAATTTTCTTTTTTTCTTTTTTTTTCTCTTGGCATTCATATAATTCTGTTCTGTCACATTTGCTCCAGATGCATCATAATTTGATGAGTAGTCCCAATGGCATCAGTGGGATGAATACCCACTAGGAAACAGACTTTAGTCCATGGAAAAATTTTTTTTAGGCTATGGTTACTATGAAGCATTTCAGTAAATTAAATGTTGACCAAAAATCCACCAAAGAATAAACTATCTTGTAAATGTTGCCTCCATTCATACTGACACAATAGTATTTTGGTTGTACAATGTATACCAAGCCTACAGGACTTCCAAAGTACAAATCTCCTTTCCTCATCTGTTGTGTTGTGTTTTTTTTTCAAATCTGAATTTTAATCTTAGATTACAGAAGACATGAGGTTTTTTTAAACATTTTCTAGTTTATTTGCTCACTGAATATTGATTTGGAATAGTGAGGCATAATATATCAACACCATAATAACACTACGCTTTCCAATAAATGACATATCAACTGCTACCAAAATTATTGGTACTGATGTTACCACTGCATCATGGTGTTTACACTTATTTTGTGCCCTACTAGACTGTCTTTTTGCCCATCTTTCCAGTTCCTGTCCTTTATATTATGAGGAAAGAGGAGTTTCAGTCCTTGTCTTGCCTCATCTCTCCTTATCCAAGAGTTTAGACCTGAACCTAGGAGATATCAGTTCAATGTAGATGGATCAGCAAGACGGAAGGGAGCAGAGCCCAAACATTCCTATGTGCATTCACAGTCTATTATCATCGCACAACCCTTTGCCTGAATATATTAGTAGTATCTCAATACTTGATTATAAAATTATAGTTTGACACTAATTTGAAACAACACTTTATTTTATGCTTCTAAGGGAACCATTCTCCATTGCATTAAAAAAAAAAAAATACAGAAAATGGCACAAGCTTCAATAGAGAAAAATGAGTGCTGAGTATTAGACAAGGATCAGAAGATCTAGACGGGCTTTCCAGAAGGGAAAAATGTTGCCTTTTCAAGTGTACACTTAATCGATAAATAATGAAAACCACTCTGGCAAATCAATCTTAAAGTACATAATATGCCTCAACTGATGGAAATTGATTATTAGAACTTAGTTCAGCCTGGCATATTTTTTTATCTGCCTCAGGATGAACATGCACAGTTGTCTTTATTTGGCTGTGTCTTTGTTTCCTTGGAAGAAAGAGCAGTTCTGTCTTACAGGATGTATTCATGGTGAAATTCACAGAGCAACAATGAAAAAAGGAGAGCTTTTTTCATCACAGAATATCCAAGTGAACTAAACATTAATTCGAGTTCTCCATATCTGTGTCCTTTCTTTAGAGTCCACATGATGAGAAGAACAGAAGGAAGATATATAATGTGGCCTCTCAAGGTCTCTTCCAGCTCTCATTTCCCATGATTTCTGTGTGCTGTTTCTGAGAAATGGAAAAGGAGAGAAGAATAAGATCAAGAAGCAGTAGCAATGGCATAATCTGAAATATAAAACAAGGGGCAGTCAAGAGAGGAGTGAGATAGAACAGAGTTTCAGTATAAAGCTGTCTCTTAAGCTGAACCACATCAGATTTATTTAGCAAAAACAGTTGTTATAATAGCTATTGGGAAAACAGTTAATGTTTTAATAACTGCAGGACTAACCCATTAAATGATAAAGTCAATATGCCCACTGAGAGCAAATATGCATCAACAGTAAATTTACGTTATCTGCTCAAGTTCTATAATTACAGATATTTAAAATTGTTCTGTCTTTAAAAGTTGTGGAGAAAGGAAACAGTTTAACATTAGCCTTACATAAAACAAAGAATTCTTAAATAAAATAAAATAATAAAATAAAATAAAAAATAAAATAAATTAAATAAAATAAATAAATTAACCTTATGATATTACAAAAAAACAGAGCAGTGAAAAAAATCACTATGCACTTGAGCAAACAGACATTACATGCTTGTGGAGATATTCAGAATAATGAGTATATGCTGACTTGAATGAGAGACCTGCATACTTCAACTTGAATATACTTCACGATAGCTAATGCAAATGAAGAAAAGCTTTCATATTTAGGGAAAAAGGGGAAAAAAAACACTGAACACAATATTCTAATTCATTATGTTAATAAGAGACCTGATTTCCCCCTACAGCAGTGCCATCACAAATTCTATCTAAGAAAATTTTGACTTCTAATGGCCTGAAATGAGAATCAGCCCCAGATGATCCTTGTAGGAGGCAATACCACCTTCTTTGTTATACAAATACAGTCTGAAATATGGACTCTGCTAGGCAACTGTTCAGGAAATGCACTTAGGAGCAACTGCTAAGCGAAGTTCTGTGGTGAACTTCAGGTTCTGTGACAGTTTTTCTCTACTGATGCCCTTTAAATACCATAAAGAGGTTAAAGAGGTTTCTGTATGCTAAGTATTTCTTGACATAGTAATGCTGATATCTGTATGGTTTCTGTTTAAAGCTGCTCTTTACTTGTATTTTTAATGTTTCCTCCATAACTTGTACATTTTTATTTTCTCTTTAATGCTTGCTACTCCATCCTACTGAAGATATCTTCTTCCCTGGCCTCCTCATGCACTATATATTTCAGCTGCTAAAGACACTAGACAACTCAGATATTGCTGTAATGATATTTTAAGATTTAGCTGTATAAAAGGAAGATATTTTGGTGTTCCTGACTGCTAAAGTCCCTGTTTTGGCAGACTTCCATTACATACACAAAAAAAAGTAGATTAAACTAGACAGAAGAATGAAGCAAATGTGGGTACAACCTAAACCAGGCTGAAGAAAAAGGGTTTATTTCAGGGACCTTCAGTAATCACTAGTGTTCATCTCTTCCTGAGTAGTCACACTGAGACTAATGGACCTGTGAAGCATCATCAGCAAATGCAAAATTCATATACATTTACTACTTTACCGTGAATGCTTTGATGGAGATATCCATACAACACTAATATGAAGTTACCTGTACATCTATCTATTGATTTCTACAGCATTTATTTATAGATAGGGTGCCAGACAAGGTTTTTAAAATTGTGTGAGTTTCTTTCTTTACCAGTATTTCTTTAAAATGTAGACCTTCAAAATAATGTAGCTTGCATCCACTGACAACAAAAAAAGTGCCAAACATGAATTCAAAATTACCTTGGAAATGTCACAAAAGTAAAAGGGAAATAAGAAATTTCTAAAAGCTATGTGTGGAAGACAGGCCCAACAACTCAATGACAGCTAAATCAAGTGAATAAATTTTTTGTCTTTTCCTTTACTCAGTGTTTTTCAGACTGATGTCTGACAAAAATGTAGAGTACATAACACAGCATAAGAGGAAGGGCAGAGCTTTGCAGGAGAAAATCTTCCCAGGATATTTGAAACAAATGGGAAAAAACCCAACTTAAAAATTTGAACTTACAGTCGAGGCCATATAGACTACTCATTTCAGCCAATTCTAGAATCTTGAATGTAATCATTTGCTGTAATGATTCTAGTTAACAATACAGGAATTTAAAGCTCTTAATCATATTCTAGTTTGTGGGGATTTTTTTCCATCAGTCAATAATATAAATTAAATTTGGAATACTAATCTATTTTCTACCCAGCATCTTCCCCTGCCAATATCCTGGCTAATATCCAGGCATCTCTGCTTTTATAAAATTATCTGATCCTTAATGTTACCTTTCTAGCTAAGTTTGTCTAGTGAAGACAAGCTTTATTCCTTGTATTGAGATGGGCTGCACTCCTTAGCCACTGATGCTTTGTTGCTATCCAGCACTGATGGTTTATAGTGCCTCAACTAATTCAGATTCAACTACTTACTGACTAGGAAGGCCTTAGGCCTTCATGCATCTTGCAAAGGGTTTTGATCCTATTTGAAGCTCTAGATACCCTGGGTGATTAGGTTCTTAATATAGACCTCTTCTTCACTGCCCTGTTTCGCTCAGGTGAAAAATGTTTTATAAGCATATTTTTTTCCAAATGGAGAATACCTAATGCAAATAGGCATGAGTTGGCTGCAGCGAGGCCAGTAGATAGAGGTTCAACCAGGATATAAGAGCTGCAAGTTCACATCACTCTTTCAATTCTTGATTAATTATTTATATAAAGTGGAAGAGTTCCAAAGAGAGAAATCAGGTGCTCAAGCTAAAACACTCAGTCATTTAATGATGAGTATTCCTGGAGGATATAGATTGCAATTCATGAACTGAATTCAGCAGAATGGGGATTTGAATTCAGGCCAATGTTCTAATTACTAACATAATGCCTTTCTAGGATAAGTGAAGTTTTAGCTTTTTTTTAATTTTAATTCACATAGAAAAATTAAACATATAATTGTATAAGAACTTTCTTTTCACAGGACCACAAGCTAAGAAAGATTCTTATAGAATCATGGAATCATAGAATCATTTAGGTTGGAAAAAAACTTCTAAGGTCATCAAATCCAACTTTTGACTGATCACCACTTTGTCAACTAGACCAGAGCACTAAATGCCATGACCAGTTGTTTCTTGAACACCACCAGGGACAGTGACCCCATCATCCCCTTGCAAGTCCATTTCAATGCCTGACAACCTTTTCCATAAAGAAATTCTGCCTGATGTCCAACCTAAATCTCTGCTGGTGCAGCTTGAGGCTATGTCCTCTTATCCTGTCAATAGTTGCCTGGGAGAAGTGACTGACCCTCATCTTCCTCAACTGTACAGGTAATTGTAGAGAGTGATAAGGTCTCCCTCAAGATCTCTTCTTATTTAGGCTAAACAAACCCAGCTCCCTCAGCTGCTCCTCATGTCACTTACTCTCTAGACTCTTCTCTAGCTTTGTTGTGCTTCTCTGGACATGCTCCAGCATCTCAATGTCTGTCTTGAACTGACTGAGGAGCCCAAATCTGGACACAGTACTTGCGGTGAAGCCTTACCACTGCTGAATACAGGGGGGCAATTACTTCCCTGATCCTGCTGGCCACACAATTTTTGATACAGGTCAGGATGTCAGTGACCTTCTGGGGCACCTGGGCACACCACTGGCACACCACTCAGCCAGCTATAGACGAGCACCCCCAGGTCCTTTTCCATTGGGTCATTCTGCATATCTTTATCAGTGGGCTACTTTGTTTGAACATTTCAGATTTTTTTTTTCTTTTTCAAAACCATTAGCAGCTTATCTGAGAACCATCAGCACAAAGTTCCTATTCAATCATTTTGATAGCCCCTTAATCATGTGAGTGATTCTGCCTGTATAATTTATGTGAAGACAACTGACCAAAGACTGGAGACATCCTAAAGCGCTTTGTGGTGTTTGAATGGCACCTAAGGAGCATAGCATAGCATAGCATAGCATAGCATAGCATAGCATAGCATAGCATAGCATAGCATAGCATAGCATAGCACAGCACAGAACAGAATATTTCAGTTGGAGGGGACCTACAACTGACTGACCACTTCAGGGATGACCAAGAGTTCAATCACGTTATTAAGGGCATTGTCCAAATGACAAATGCTGAAAGGCTTAGGGCTTCAACCAACTCTCTAGGAAGCTTATTCCAGTGTTTGATCACCCTGTCAGTAAACAAACGCTTCCTAATGTCTGGTCTGAACCTCCCCTGGTGCAGCTTTGAACCATTCCCACATGTCCTCTGACTGGATCCGAGGGAGAAGAGATTAGTAATTATGTTCAGACCAAGGTGGCTCCTGCAGTCTCTTAATTTAAAAATGAGATAAAGGAGGGAGATCCTGGCATCTTAGGCCATTGGGGTATTTGCACAATCCTGTGGGGATGACCTTGCTTTATTTCTTTGCAAATAGCTGGGACTTGAGTCTTTAACAAGGTTTCCATTATTTTCAAGGGTCTCATATACATATAGGAACAGACAAATGCACACAACACAGTCCAGTAAATTTCAGTAGACTTTATATCCCAGTTAATTTCACAGCCAAGCTTAGAAGGAACAAGGATTACCTTGATTTCTCTGCTTGCAAATAACATTTCTTTGATAACAGGCTGTAATTGATGTAATGTTCACTTGGTAAAAGTTATATACTAAATGAATGAACAATATTATTTTAATCAGCAGCATTATTTAAAGATTCCTACATTTACACAATGTAATTTTGAAATTTCAAAAAATCTTCGTGAATGCTATATTTGCTCCTGAAATCTTGGTTGACAGTGCCACCATCAACATGTAACACTTTCTGTCAGGGAAAACTAAATCTAGCTAGCTAGATATGAATTTGTCAAAAGGAAAACAATGTCAATGACATCAATATGTTTTGACAAGAATTTAGACAACTATATGAATATCTCAGAAGAAATGTCAGTCATATCAGGAAAAAGTCAAGAAATTAAAACTACTATGTCTGGCTTTATGCATTTCTTAAATAATTGCTAATATTCTATAAGCATACTTTAAAAGTAATTAAAGCATTCACTCCCCTTCCCCAATTAAAACAAATAAATTGGATTCCTTAGATTCAGGAGACAAAACACATGGACCAGAAAAAGCATCTCTGACAGCTCTTCCAGAGATGACAGTTACTGATGGTTCAAGTCATATACATTCACAATAGCATCTCCTAAGGGAATTTAAGTACTCCTTCTATTTTTATATTTATGGTTATATGAATACATATATTTTTTGAATGCCAGGATTAGTAACAGTAAGAGAATAAGAAGTATCTGTATTTCTTCATTTTCAAGTTCAGTGTGTTATGATAGATAAGGCCCAAGGTAAGATTCTGAAGAGCTGGGGCACCATTAAATACTTGATCACTGTTGGGTGACAAGTTATTTTTTGTAATTCGTGGTACTCTTTCATCATATTAAAATAAGTAAAAGAATATTTACTTTCTAACCTTATTTGTAAAATATCTGTATTGAAATATTACATGTAACAATAAAGTAGTTTAAGACAGAAAAATGCATTCAAGTGGTTGTCCAGGCATCCAGGCATCCCTGACTCCGGCTGTGAACAATTCAGTGAAGCAACAAGCACTATCATTTATTTTATATAGTGGTTAGAATAACTCTGTATTGACATGCAATTCTGAGACAAACATAAGGAATATGCAGACACCATGAGGATGCACTCACTGAGATGTTCTTAGCAGAACTTTTTTCAAAAGCAGAACTCTTCTAAGGTAAAAAAATCAGAAGTAAGCAGAGTTTGTACTGATTTGACAATGCTCTGATGTTAAAGAAGATTTAATTTAAAAATAAAGTATTACTTGCAACACTAGGTGGCTTATACAGTCCTCAGTGTTTGAGAGACAGAAACACAGAAAGAGAATGTAATACTCATTTAAATAAATGACAGATTTTACACCACTGGGGAAGGATCTTAGGTACTTATGACCTGTGGAGAGTTATTGAATGATCCTAATCAGTTTGGCATTCTGACAACATACAGACTTGGTACATTTTCATCTGAATGTCCTTTCTGTTTCAAAATAGTTCTTCTTTGGCAAGAGCTCTTCTGCTTCCCTGAGCCACCTGCAGATCTGAGACTCCCTTGGGCAGACACCTGAATCATTGCAGTGGTAAGCATCACACTCAGTCTCTTAACAGATCTTACCTTATGAATACCATACATTATGGTAGTAGCAAGGATGGAACTGTAGAGAAATCACTGTCTTCCATTTCTACTATGATCTCAGTATGATCCTTTTCCTCCTTAAAGGCCCCTTTGGTCTGACACTGTTGAATTCAGCAAACACTTTGGGGACAAAACACTTGAAGGAGATACTCCTTCTTTGGTGTCCAGTTCTGACTGCATAAGAGAGTGCAAAAATCTGCAGCTGCAGCTCAGACTTTCTCTGTGTAAAGCTCAGTCACCAAAAAATATACTCCTATTACCATGTCTTCCATCATCACAATTGATACTACATACACAATAACAAACATCAAGAACCAAGATATATGCAGCTATTCTCAGTCATCTTCGAGAATGTTTCCGACTGGGCTTGCAGAGTTATGAAGTATCAGTGCTCGGTAGGCTGGTGTGAATATCCATTGCCATACTGTTGTATCTCAGAATTTTTTAGGTTCCTCAATGAGATAAAGCTTAAGGAAAACATCAAAATATTTTATACATCATCCCCTCTAGAAACTAAAGAAAAGATTGCCTGTTGTCCCTCAGTGGATGCACACCCAGCATAACAAACTTCTGTGACTACAATGCACTTTAATTTATCATCATTCATATTTGTAATTACTGATTTTCATCACAAATGCATACTGTGTCTGTTCTTGACCTGGTCACAGCTCCCAGGACCCCAATGCACATTTTTTAAGCTTTATCTGTTTCAGTCTACTCCACAACACTGCAGGACTATCATGTTTCTAAAACAAAAGAGATCCTGCTTCTCAGATAATATTTGAGCTATTAGTATTGTGCAGACTACAAAATTGCTGTCTTTTGAAAGGGATGCCAGGATGGGCTAAAAACTAGTTATAAATTAACAACTGAGTTTGTGAATATGCCACAGCGAAACCAAGTGTTTTAATTTACATGACACTTCTTTGGAGGTTGTTAATACTCTCATGATTTATGTTCTATGTGCTTTTAGACTTTTTTTCTTTGTCTTTCACATTTCATTAAGGACTTCAAACCCTTATGCTTTTGACAAATGCTCTAAACATTCTATCCAATACTAAGGCTGGTTTGCAAAGCACCTTTTTTTTTGGTAGACATATTGCAGAATTGCAGAATCACAGAATATGCTGAGTTAGAGGGGACTCACAAGGATCATGGAGTCCAGGGCCTGGCCCTGCACAGGACCATCACCGAGAGTCAAAACATGTGCCCAAGAGTATTGTCCAAACACTTCTTGAACTCTATCAGGCTTGGTGCTGTGATCACTTCCCTGGGGAGCCTGTTCCAGCACCCAACAGCCCCCTCGGTGAAGAACCTTTTTCTAATATCCAACCTAAACCTCCCCTGACACAACTTCAGGCCATTCCCTCGGGTCCTGTCACTGGTCATAACAGAGAAGAGATCAGTGCCTGCAATGAGGTCTCCCCTCAGTCTCCTCCAAAAATTAATCATATTTTCAAATGAAATCCACCTCCAATCTGTTAAAATCCAATTAGTGAGAGATAGATCTGATCAAACTAAGGTGCAAATGAGACCATATGCCAAAGTGAATAATACGGATTTTATTTAACAATAAATGTGAGGTACGGAAATGGAAAGAAAGAGAAAATAGGGAAGAGAGGGAGAGGAAGGGAGAGAGAGAGAGAGAGAGAAAGAGAGAGAGATCAAGCAGAAGATATGCACCACCCATGGATCCACTGGCATCTTGTTGGTCCTTCTTCACCCTGGATTTCTTGGTGATGGGTGTCCCAAGGTCATTTAAATCTTTTTATTATTCGTACATCTTAACAAACGAAGGTATAATTCTCTTTGGCTACATAGTTCTCTTATTCTATTGGTTAATTGATTCCCTCACTTCTAAGGTAATTAGTCCACGTGCTCAGTCTTTCTCTTCCTTTGAGTCAGTGGGTTTCTTGGGTCTGTGGGCCTTGAATTGGTGGTCATGATCTCCCCCTGCAAGAATTACCTTTTAACCAGTTGGAGCTGATTTCAGCACAGTTGCTGAGTTGGCTTTCCATATGGCCTGTAAGTTCCACATTCTTTGCATCCATTATCAGTGACACATTATTCTCCCTCAGCTTTCTTAACCTCCCCTAGGTCTGAGATAACACCCAGACAATAGTAACACTTTTATCTCAAGGTCCTGCAGTGGGAGTTTATCTTACTGTCCAAATTCCAGGTATCCATAAAGGCATATTCAGGAAAGGGTTTCAGTGGTTGTAGATGCCATCTGTCCCATAACTTGGAGTGACCTTTGTTTGAGTGGTGATATACATACGAGCAGTTGTTTCTTTAAACAGTTTGCCACAGAGGGAAATTTGTCTGGATGCGTTACCCAGGATATGCTCACCAGATCTCATCTTTACCAGGCCTGAAAGTCTTCCTGTGGCCTTGCAAGTGTTTGAGAAAGGCAAACTGATTTTTAACTCCTTATACAACCCATGAGAATAAGATTGATGTCAAAGCATCTCAAGGCTCGGAGCAACAAGAACATCAGACACCAGGAAGCTAGTCCTCTCTAACTAATATACAAAGATGGAGGTGATTCAGAAGACCTTAATTAGACCTTTTCCTTCTCTGAAATTAAGGACGGGCATGGAAAAGAATTCTTCTTTCAAGTGCAGAGACAGATGATAAATCAAGCCATTCCCTACGGTGTTGGTTGTAATCACTGCCTCTTGGATCAAGGTGGTCATTATTATCCATGTGCATTGACAAAAAAATATCCCTCATATGAAACCAAGGAGGGAAAGCCCCCAGACTGGTATATTTTTATGCCTCTTGAAGACATTAACTCCACCAAGTTCACATCCTAAAAAATTCAGAAAAGTGATTTTTTCCTGAGCAGGCTAAAGTTTTTATTCCCACAGTACTATGGCAGGTTAATAATATTCTCACGCTCTCTATATCAGTCCTTTTAAAAAAATATGCAAAGAAAAAATGCATTTGAATGTATCCAAATAATATTGGTTCTGGGAAACAAATTTTCCTACAAGTCTTTACATGAATCTTCTAATAAAAGCATTACAGAAATGTACTTTTCATTTCTCCACTACTAAAAATCACTCTGAACACAAAACTCTCTAAGGTAACTCATTTAAGAAGAAAATACATTTTAGACCAAAAATTTTGATGAGTCTAGCCCATTCCACTTAAGAACTCCAGCATTTATTAGGATAAAGCTAAACCTCGATTACATATAAATTAAAATTAGAATATTAACTTTGGAATTCAAGCTCATTTTAATTCTCACATTCAATAAATATTCTCAAATGACTTTAAAGTATAGTACACATAGGCTTGATAAAATGTGTGAAGTCATAAGGTCTACTTGATATTTTTCTGTTAAAAGAACTATTAAATATCAAGACTTGTTACACTGCCTTAGATAGACAAAAGTTTACAATAAGGAGGGTAATGTTCTCTTGTATCAGTGTTGTGAGGATAAACTAAATAATTTCTTCATGTGTGTAATATTTGTTCAGTTATGTAATATATACCTCAACATTACTATTACAGCTGTCACAGAATTTGGTAAATATCTATACTTCTATAGTACTTTCCTACTTTCTTTCACCCACCTCTTCACATAGGTGACAAATTCTGAGGAACTGTGGGGTAGTTTAAAGGGTTTATCACATTTGGGTTTTGATCATGATCAAAGTGAACACTTCAAATCCACATTCCATAAAGTCACAAAGATTATCCATTGCTCTAAACCTTTTAAAAGGAATCACAACTTCCCATCAATAAAACAGCATCAAATAGATCCTGACTAATCTTTATGACTATTATTCATTACTATCCAGTGGTACCAAGAAGAATATTTTTAGACTTGTTATATTAAAATATTTCAAAACTTAGGAATGGGTCACTCTCAAAAAATAAAGTTTATCTAAATGATATCTTGAATTGAGTACAAACCTGCTATTTTGTATCACCTTTGAGAATGATGCTTGTATAATCATGTCATGAAGTAACCTTACTATAGTCTGCTGAATTGCTTTTGTCCTGTTACTGCCAGTAATACATGTGCCTCAAAGAGGAAGAAAACTGCTTTCTCTGCATCTCCTCCTGAGCTGTAGCTGCTGTCTTGCATCCGGCAGGATCAAGTCTTGACTACACTTTCTTTAGCTGACTCTTTCCACTCACACATTCAAAATGTAACTGGGGAACGCACACAAAGAAAACCCCCAAACAAAAACAAAACAAAACAATAAAAACACCCAAAACACAAAAAAACCCAAAAGTTTTGTTCTATTTCTGTTACTAAAGATCCCACAGATTCAAAGGGAAGGTGATGAGCTATGCTGTTGCTCGTCTCATCATCAAAATCACATGTGGTCTAATCAGGAGCTAACTAGAAAACAAAGCAGTTGCTGTCTTGAGGATAGTTCTGTATTCAGTTGAAACCTGCTTTAGCTCATCAGAAGACGTGCATTTACCCCACTTCGCAGATTTTTGTGAAAGCTGTTCAGAGGCAAGAAAGTATCCTGTAAGACAGTTGCAGTGTCCCCCAGAGTCCCTTTGCCTGGGTATAAGGACAATTTCACGGCTTACTGAGTGTGCAAAGTGCAGTTTAATTCATAGTTTTTACCATCAACATATGAGTCACTATTAAAGGTAAACCAATATCAAAAACAAAATTAACTTTGAATGAAAATTAGGTTGTTTTACATTCCTCCTGCCTGTGGCTTGTACAAAATCTGCCAAATCTTTGAAAAATTCCAGGCACACCAGTGACTCTGTTAACAACAGATGTTCTGCAAAGTATATCATGTTTTCTGACTTACAAGGACATTTTTTAAATGAGAAAGGGCAAAGAGTAAAGCTCAATCATCCTTCTTGCCATAAGACAATGCCATGGGAAGCATGTCTCTGCTCTTGGCAATGGTACACGTGTGTTTTAACATTCACGGTCAATGCTTGCAGTCAGACATTTGGGACTTAACATACTTGTAACAAAATAACAACAACATATACCATCTGCTGCAGGTGAAGGTGAGTCCCATTTTCATTTCTACCTTGCACAGCAAACTACTTATTTTACTTAAGTTTGACATTTTTTGTTATTTCAAAGACACAGCAAAAGGCCTTTAGGGATAATTATTCGATAACTCTTAGTTACACAGGGAAATATCTGTTTTCTGTTGAAACAGCATGCAGAGCTACTTGTGTTATTCTGGTAACTCGCTGTGTTTCACTGAGCACAGAGAAGCTGTGGATGCCCCACCCCTGGAAATTTCCAAGGCCAGGTTGTATGGGGCTCTGAGCAACCTGGTCTAGTGAATGGCATTCCTGCCCATGCCAGAGAAGTTGGAATTAGATGATCTGTAAGGTCCCTTCCAACCCAAACCTTTCTATAACCCTATGATCTAAATGCACTGGATAAGATCACTGAACAGATGATTACAGTATGGATTTACTCTTAAATGTGTAATTATTGTTTGTAGCATTAACTTCAGCATTTCCTTAGAAATTGTTACAATTCAGAAGCACTGGGGTTGACTACTAGGTGACAGCAGCTGCAAAAATTGATCTCATATATTACAGGAACTCTCAAGTGCCAGGACAGCCATGTGGTGAATTCTGTTAGGTTTATTATTACAGATAGTCACAAGTGTTTTAAGGTTACTTCTAGTATTACATTGCCTTTTTCATTTTTTTAAGCCATATGAATGACTTTTTGCACTAACCGAAAGAAATATCCTAGAAATTGAAGTAGATAGTGAGTTTGTTTCCTGAAGCACTGATTTTTCTGTTATGCTCAAATGCAAGGTATTGATTTGTAGAGTTTCCTCTCAATATTCAAATACATCTATATGTTCTGATGGAATGTTTTGTCTGTGTTTCACATTGGTCAGTATGCTTTCCCATGCATTCAGGTTTATCATCTTGCAGTTGTTTTCTTCTGGTTTTTTGTGACTATTGCAGTTGCTAACAGAAGGAATCTTTCTTTAGAAATGCTCTGTTTGTGATAAATGTGGTATTATCTTGTTTTGAGTAAAGGCATTTTGCCCTAATCTATTCTCAGAAGTGATTCTGCTTTCATTCTGTTTGAATACCTCCATGACGTATTTGGATAAGCAATTATACTGACTGCAGAAATGTGGTGCTCACTGGCTTGTGGTTATTAGGAGAGATGCAAATAATTTTTACAGTAGCTTTGTCTTTGCAAAGAATTGTAGAATCATAGAATTGTTAAAGTTGCAAAAGACCTCTAAGATCATGGGATCTAACTGCTAATGTTGCAGTGTGAAGCTCTAAATCACTAAACCACCACCCAAGTACCACAATCAAACATTTTTTGAATACTTCCAGGGATGGTGACCCTACCAGTACTCTGGGAAGCCTGTTCCAATGCCTGACCACTCTTTCAGTGAAGGACATTTTTCTAATATCAAGTCTATACCTCCCTTGGTGCTACTTGAGGCCATTTCCTCTTGTCCTATCACTTGTTACTTAGGAGACACCCTCCTCAGCCCCCTTTAAGGTAGAGACTGAGCCTGTTTTTCTCCAGGCTAAACAATCCTCGTTCTCTCAGGTTTTCCAGACCTCTCACGAGCTTGATTGCCCTTTCTGGATAAGCTCCAGCACCTCAATGTCTTTCTTATAGTGAGGAGCCCAAAACTGAACACAGGACTTGTGGTGCAGCCTCACCATTGCCAACTACAATGGGAAAACATTCATGTAATTGTAAAACATTAATGACGAGACCATGACTTCTCCCTTTCCAAATTGCTTTCAGTAGCATCCATACTACTGAGTGTATGCTCTGGGGTATTCTAATATAGACACCTGATTTTCCTATTGTGAACAGAATTAATTTCTCAAACTGTTTCAATACAGTGTAATATATATTATAGTACTTATTGTGATTAAGTCTTCCAGAATTTACATAACAGTCAGTGTCACATTGCACATTCTGTCAGATCCCCTGTGAATCAATTCAGTTAATGCTTTTGCAAAGAAATTGGTTAATTGGTGAGCTGAAAAAAAACCCTGAGAACAAAAGATCTTAATAATGCACAGACACTTCAGAAGGCTTGCAACACCAAACTTTTAAAAACTCAGATAAAAGCATTTCCTCATAACAAAGAGTATGTGGGAGTCCGCGAAGTACAATTAGTCAACTAAACTGGTACATAATCGATTTTTCCTTTTCATTGTTAAATAATAATGTCAAAATTATACTGAAAATTTTAATTTTATTTGATTTGTCAGAGGGACAGTTTTTTTGTGTTTATGAGTAGAACTAATCACAATTAGAAAATACTGATATTTTCAGAGAAGAAAACTGAGGTTCAGTAGGATTTAGATTTATCTTTCTAATGCTATTTGAAAATCCATAGGAAGTGTTTAAGTAATAATATATGGAGTTTTTAATATTTGGTGTCTTACTTTAAAATGTTATACAAAAAATCCTGCAAAGCAATAAAATACGACTGAAAAATGAAAGTTAAAATTCCAGCTTTAAGACTGAGTTGAACATTTTGAAGAATGATCCTTCCTTGACACCGACACATAAATTTTTTTGTGTACCAGCTGGATTTCATTGCCATAGGAAAACTGTCTACCTCAAAGGCAAATACAAGGATGAGTCATTCAGATCTTTAACAAGAAACACAGATGGAAAAATGCCACAGCTGCACAAAGCTGGAAGCAGAGAAGTGCATGACCTTAATGAATATGCTTTTACATTTGACAGATTCCATCAGAGAACTTGCAGTAGCTTCAGAATCCCATGGCACCATACAAACCTTTCTGTGTTTTATCCCACTGTTGCAAGAAAAAATGTAAGATTATAAATATAACATGGAAACCTCTTTTTATCCCTGTTGCCTAGATCTGCTATGCTCCTGGAGTGACAATGCAATATAGAAGTGCAACAGCCATAAAAATGCATGTTTGATTTTTTAATTTCCTTTTCATCATTATTTTTATCTTCCATGACTTTTACCTTCCAAATATTTCTTTTTCTCTCTTTGTTTTCTTTCCTCACCTCTGATTTTGCATATTTTTTCTTATTTTCCAATGAGTGTCCTGTCTTTCTTTGACACTTCTGCTGAAATTCAATAAGACAAAATACAAGGTTACACATCTGGGCAATTCATGCCAGAGGATTATTCGAAAGAAAGATGCTTTTGAGGAAAAGATCTAATGTGTGCAGGATTCATGGCCAGGCAAAAATCTCTAGCCCTTGTGTATCTCAGAGCAGGAAAAATGTTTGAGTGCCTCATCCTCAGCAAGGAGAACTCTTGCATCAACATCCTGGATGTGCATCTTAAGAGGTGGGCTGGCAGCAAGCAGGGAAAAGCTGTTATTTCAGTAAAGGCCATGATATAGTCTGTTCAGATTCCTCCTTGTTAGTTGTATTCAGAAATGCTCATAGCCTACAACTAAAGAAAGCATTTCATGCTCTAATCACTCCCCACTGTTAAACCAAAAACAGTAACACTCCCTTCCCTCTGTTTATAATGTATTACAACGAGCAGAATCAGGAAAGAATAGTGGATGCAGATGTTTTTTTCCAACCACACAAAATATAGAATTTCCTGTGCATAGACAGGAGTGTAGAATAAGTCAATATTTGATTAGGCAATGCATGAGAATTATCTGAAAATGAGAGAAGGCCAAAAAACATACTGTACCCCCTCTGAGTAGTCTAAAATTCAGGGACTGAAACCTTAAATATGGCTACATAGAAAAGACCCTAATTTTCAAGTCTAACCTTTTCTTCCCAACATCAGCCGTTCTGTATTCCATTAGGCAGTAGCATTCTAAAGAATCATTTGTCCTGTTCAATAATACAGATGTTTTATATCCAGAAGAAATATTAGCCGCAAGCATCAATATACCTCCTTCATTCTGGAGCATGTAGCCACATATCACTTACTGGAATATCAGAGCTGGTGATACTGATAAGACAAGCCAAATGCTGAAAGCTCTGCTGTTTGAATAGATTGATAGATACTGTGGGTCAGTTTTCCCCTTCTATTTCCCTCACCAAATACTTTTATTTTATACTCCCCAGTCAGTCATTAAAATATTTTCAATCCCTGACTTGTTTCTTGGATTTTCTGCTGTTTAAACAGCCTTGATTTTGTATAGCTTCTCATGCTAAATCAATGTTTAAAACTGTTTGATCCCTATTTCTGATTATACCCAGCAAGGAACATCCAGAAGCTGTTTCTGCCAAAATGTAACTAACACAGCTTAGAGATAATATTGAAACTATTACTTAAAGTTGCTATTTGTTTATGACCTGACCTAAGTAAAGTTTCTCTCATAAAAATTGCTAAGATAGGAGGATACTGTGGAGGAATATGGAAAAGATATAGAGCCACAGTGTAAAAAATATTTGCGTAAGATCAAATGTACCTCTAATGCAACAGCACTGAAATCAGTAGTTTACACCATACTGTGAAGTCTGTCCTGACATAGTCTATTAATGGGGAAAGTTTCATGGCAATATAACTTAAAGATAAAATTCTATAGTCTACAAGTTAATTCTAATCACTAGAAAGCCTGGGATGACATAGGTCTCCTGTAAGGGAAGATAAAATATGGATTTCCAGGTCACAGCCAGGATTCTAAGTATTTTTGAAAATCAAATAATAGCATAAGAGTTTTTTCAGTCTTCAAACTCTATGTATGGTCCCAGGAAGGCAGTGATGTTGACCCAGTGAAAGTCTTTTCTGAGAATAGACCTTGATCCAGTGATTCCAGAGGGTCTCCAGCACGCTGCACATCCAGCGGCCCTCCCCTCAGGCTGACTTTGTCACCTACGTGATGCAGAGTATCTAACATTTTCTGGTCTGAAGCATGAGAGTTAAAATCAACTCCTGAATCTGCTGCAGGTCTCCATGGTTACAGTACTGTCAGTTGCTGCTTTGTACACAGGAATAGATGGGATTTTTAAAAACTCAGGCTGCATTTGCAGAATGACATTTTGAGTTGTGACTTTTCCCCACAACACAGAGAACATATAAATCAATTTTCATAAGAGAGGGTAAATGTGAACACAATGCCCATTATCCCAACTCAGACTGACAAACTGCTCAGAAGCAGAACTGTTCAGACTAAAAAGTTTGGAGTATGGGAGTTACAACAGGAGAGACCTGCTTAAAGGTTTTGAGAAAGAAGCCTCATAAAGGCTAAGTGACAATCATTTGTTTTTCTTCCCAAAGCATTTTCTTTGCATTCTATGCCTTTGATTACTTAGATCTCAATAAAATTTCTGATTCATATGAATTGATTTTTCTCCACTAGCCTAAGGATATAAAACCAATATTAATGTTAATTAAGTACAGATTAATTAACATTAGTGCACAGATCACTGAAAAGGGTAAAGAGTAAAGGTCTTTAGGAGCATATGTTCACCTCATTTACATTAAGTAAAAATGAAGAAAATCACATGTATATTTCCCTATTATTATTCATCTTTGTAAAAATATCCCTGCCTTTTATCTCAACAACTACAAGGGACCAAGACGTCAGCTTTACATTTTGAAACACCAACATCAAAATGCCCTCTAGCAATACTGACTTAGCAGAGAAGATGCCACCTACTAAAATATTAACATCATTTGCTTCAGGACACTTTCCTTCATCACTAATTATCAAAGCAAAATTGACAGTGTTACCTAGAGAGCTGCTAAGTTTAAATTGTATCACTACTGTTCTCCAAAGAGATGAGGGACATCTTCTTCACATCTCTCCTTATGATGAGGGGTCATAAGGAGGGGAAGAATACAAGTTATTTCTAGACAGAAAAAAATAAATAAAAAATAAAACAAACACACAAACAAACAAAACAACAAAAACACCACCACCACCACAACAAAATATTCATAATAATAAAAAAAACCCAGTATAATGTAAACCTTTGACTTCTTTTCATTTTCTCTTGAGTTTTTTTTTTCTCCTTCACAACTGGAGGAAAAGTTCCTTTCATTTCTCATTGCAGCTTTTTTTCTACCTTAGGAAAGGCCAGATCAACATAATTGTTATTCACTGCAGAATATTAATAACTACCGTTTCCTCTCTGGGACTAGCACTGGAAAAAGATAGTGGGTCATACAGAAAAAAAAGACCACTGAACACACATATGCTGTTAGCAGAAACTACCTCCTAAAATCAGATTTTTAAAAATGTTTCTTGCACTGTCAAAAGAGCTTGTTTCAAAAGCCTTAACTATTAAAATAGGATGAGAGCTGCTTTATGTAACAGTATTTAAAAGACACTGACTGCATAAAGGTAGCTCAGAGAACTGAGTAAAGTTTTAGCTATGTCAGGATTTTTGCTCTATTTTAAATAAGCCATTCTACAAAACACCAGTCAGCAGCATAATCCTTCAATTCTTCATCATGAGAGGAGTCCCCAGAAAGCTTTTTAAACCATTTTTTCCTCTCTAATTGATCAATATTTTTCCATGAAAACAGAAAATGAATGTTGTTTAGCCAGAAAAAAAACAGACATACACAAAGACTTAATGCCTGGCATTTTGAAACATGACAACACAAAGAGACTGTGCTTTCCTTTCCCTTTTGTAAACTAGTCTGTTGTCCTATTGAAGCAAAAAAAATAGTTTAGGCATGTGTAGTCCTGTATGATGTGACAGTGTCCAGTTTGATTTAAAATGTTAGTTCACGTCCACCTTAGAAAGAATAACATACAGACAGAACAGTGCATGTTAGGTTTCAGGTTAGGGTTATTCAGAGCATTATTTCTTCTTGCTGCTCCATCTTATAAATGATGCACAATAAAGATGAATGATAGATGGTAACTGGCTCTCTGTCTGCCTGTGACTGATGTGATCAGTATTGCAAAAGTACAAAAGAATCAAAAGTGAATTCTTTCTCTGCTGAGCAAGAACATGAAAGGCCATTCACAACAGTTATTCTGTGGTTTGAAATTCACTTGCACTTTTATTTTGCTTTTTAAATAGTTAAATCAAACATTAAAGCAACACACAAAAATTGTTCTCATTTTTCTTAAATTTTTGTGCTGTCAAAAAATTTTTGTGCTATTCACTTAAATGAATAAACTGAAATGCAAATGTTATATACAAAATTGCTCATGTGCACAAACTTCTGAACGCTATTTTCTGAATGAGCATTTTTTCTTCTCCTTGTGCTTTTAAATGAGCTCATTATTGCAAGCCATTGGGGTTGCAGATGGCCACCATGATCTGATAAAAATTCTGAGCATTTATTTTTTTCTACGTAACGTATTTATACTGAAATAATTTATCCAAACTGAAGTCAGTCTTTTTACACAAGCAGTCAGAAGGGATCAAATAAAGAGTACAATACACAGATTTGTATCAAACAGCTAAAAGCATGATAAATGTGCATGATATATATGCATGATATGTATGCATACTTATACATATGTAATGTAGAGATTCAGTTCAAAGATTGGAATTGTTTTTCAGAGCTGTATTTGTCTGGTTTTTAATTTAAATTTCATTTTAAAAGGCAGGGTTATTTCTCTATCCCTTTACTTTTGCTTGCTTCTTTTATGCAGTGCTATATAAATGAAGCCTCTTTAAAATGAGGCAGTGTTTTGTTGCTGATGGCATTGATAAATAAAGAACAAGATACTATAAATATTTTATGTAGTTCCTGAAGGCTACATTCACTTTCAGATCCTTCTGCATCAGAAGCAGATTGACTCCGAGCACGTTAGTTCATTCTAGACTTGGACTTTGTTTCATTATATTCACATAAAATGGCAGTAGCTGATTTTTTTTTTCCATAGTGCTGTTACAAAAGACCCTGCAGAGCAACTGCAATCGTGATTATAGCAGAGCAAGATGATGTTGCTGCACTCACAGACAGAAGCAAAGAACAGTTTCAATGACAGCTGGTGTGTTTGTTCAAGAATAGGTTGCTACGTTACGTTATCTTATGTTGTACGTTTGTTAAGTTATGTCATGTTATGTTGCTGAATAAAGTATAGCCATGTAAACAGCAGGTGGTTCTGTGTATGGCTTTCAGTGCTAAAGGCTGCTGGTTCCTGCAATAGAGTTCCTTATCCAGATGGATATGCCCCAGAGTTGTGGATGCACACATTGACCACAGCAGAATGAGCTTTAACCAGTCTGACACTGCCTTTAGAGCTCAGAATTCATACAAGTCACATATGCTGCCAACAGAATGGTGATTTTATTTGGTATGTTGCTTTGCTACTCAGGTTAAGTATCATTTTACTAAATTATGATTACAGTTGTTGACATGAAAACCATTAAGAAGATAATGAAGGACCTGTCCAGATATCCACTGCTTGGCATTCCCATGGTTTTACCAAGAAGGGTTTGAGATGCCTTTAAGGAATCTAGAATTCTTTAGATTTTGCCTTCAACAATATAACAGAAATATAACAGAAAACACTCATTTATCCATATATACAAAGAAATGATTGGTCCAACTGAGATCAGGTAAAAGCATTTTCATAAAGTAGGACCAAGATTTTGTTTTGTTTTGTTGTTGTTGTTGGGTTATTTTGTGTGGCTTTTTAACTAATATTATTTGTTTTCAGACTGCAAAGTGTCACTTAATCAAAAAAGCAGTTACTTTAATAAAATCAAAAATTTTAGTGAAATTTTGGGTTTATTAGCAGAATTTTTAGTCCTTGAGTTGAAGACTGTAAACCTTTGCAGATTGTAAACAATGAACCTTACAGGGTGGACAGAAAACTAGAATTATGCTATTTTCAAACTTCAGTGATTTATTTTGTAACACAGTCTTGCTAAGCAGATTTCACTCACACTTTTAAAGGGCCTATTGAATCTGTAATAGGTTTCCATCTACTGTTGACCTCAGGGTTAACCATGGACTTTCTGCTTCGCTTGTCTCCAGTTTCTGAGCAAAGTTTCTGCTTTGAAAATTTAATACATACTGACACTTTCCTTATACAGTCCTCCCAAACATGATGCAAATTTTCGTGAGGGGCATTCATTAAATGAACCAGCTAAAAGCTCTCAAACATGAAGGTGCATTTAGATGTAACATTCCTTTCCGGCATTAAAAAAAACCAAAAAACAAACAAACAAACAAACAAAACAAAAACCAAACAAACAAAAACCCAAACAAACAAACAAAAAAATTAAATATATCCTAGTTGACTGCTTACAGTCAGGTTTTTCTAGCTATATATTTTCAAATGTAACAGGATTCAAAGTCCTAACGTAACCTTTAAAAAAACCCCAAAATTAGGAACTTAACTGTGGTAGTCCATTTGTGAAGTTTTTATTTTTCTTCTGGGTTTGGGAACTTTGGGGAAGGAGCAGAACGAAGAGCAAAAGCAAGAGAGCAGAATGGGGAGCAAAAGTGAGCAGGCAGAAAGAAGAACAAAATAAAAGGTCCAGTGGCACTGCCCATGGTGTAATCCTAGGAGGGGTGAAAGCATGCAAAAGCAGTTCTCTGTGCACCCTACTATTGCACCATGTATCCTACTCCTTTGTAATTAGTCATATCTCCTTCAGACATCCAACCAGTATCAGAGCAATCAAGGTTTGAATTTCTTTTCCACATCAACAAGGAGCAAAACATGTAGCAACTTAATCTCATTAATACTGAGGGAAAAAATAAATCCGCCCTCCTTCAAACAAAACAGCAAGAACTTCTGTTGCACCAAGGGTAAACATGTCACTCACTCAACACACCTTTTCCCCTTAGAAATGTCTTAAGCCTGTATCTGCTGCTCTGGGTAATTCATCAGCTAACTTGTGCTTGTATTGGTTCCAGTTCTGCATGCATCATAGAGTAAAAAGGTACAGTAACTTTATTTAAAAGTACAGTAATTTAATCTCTTCATTTATTTATAAAATCAAACCCCAGTCCTCCCTGCAACCTCTCTTACAACCCCTTCAAGTTAAAAGAAGTTATGCATGGCACAATATGTTGCAGAGGTTATAGTTAAACAAGAACTAAAATCCATAGAAGGCTAAAAGGATAACATTGGTCATCAGCAATCAACTTCTGCTAGTTCTAAATGATATGCAGCTTCATAAATATTTTAAAAAAATATATAAAAACACCTGTTGTCTGGAAATTATCTTTTATAAAACTGACAACAATATTTTAAGGATTCATAGGTTTTTAGATTTGGGAATTTTTTTTACCTGTTTCACACTGCAGATGAGGCTCACCATCTGGTCTGAGCTGAGATTACAGAGTGCAGCCGAACTGGTCAGAATCATGATGTTTTGCCAACACTCCAAGCAGTATAAAAGGCTTGGGGAATACTAAAAACAAATGTGGACATCATGTATCACAACTGTGAAAAAAAAGTGAGGACCTGAAAACAGGACAAGAATCATTTAAAGGAATTAAGATATTGTTTCTATTGCCATTATTCCTTTGAGAGAATTACTGAGTAACCAAAATACTGTTGATTATACTTCGTATTCTGCTGGGCCAATTTATAAAATAACTAGACATTTGTTTCATCAGTTTCAACAGTTGAAGCATAAGCCTCTATAAGCCTTTATCTATGTCAATTATCTTTTTTTCTCAAAAACATATTTCAAGCTAGCCATATCTCAAGAAAGTGCTTTAAAAAGCCATCAAAAACAAAGTTAAAAGAATAATCTGATGCCTGTTTTCTTTAACAGTGATATTTCTTTCTGATCACAGAGATGACCTGTATGGAGTTCCTACTTGACTGACTTCTTGATGCTCACAAGTGTTCTCCTTGAGTTCAGTGTTAACTCTCTCGCTTTTTTTCTGATTCCTGCTGAGATGCAAGTGATTACATATTCATTTAAATCTCAATGTCTGAAGACCAAATATTTTATTAAATAGAAAAGTATAACTACATAAACTATACATACACGGATATATATCCACAGGGAAGAAATATAACACACCAAGTTTTTTTTCATAGGAAAATAAGCTAGAACATTTAATGGGCAAATATGTTTAGCCCCCCCAAATGTCCATTTTAGTCATGTTGTGATGTGCTTACATGTGGCAACATGCTTAAGCAATTATTACTGTATACTTCTCTGCTTAGCTTACACTTATTTTTAAAACTTAGTGCTCTTTTCTAAATTTAATTCTAATAAATTTGTTTCAAGACCTTCAGGAAAAGACATATTTTCTCCACAAAATACCCCGATACAATGAAACATAAACAATTTGCTAGCTGCAAACATGACCTGTATCAATAGCAATATGAACAATGCTTTTACACATGGGACTTGTGAACTGCCCTGAAGTTATGTAGTGTTTTGATCCATCAAAGTTTCTATTTGAAAATCTGAAATATACTCTGAGTGAATTATGCTGAAAGTTGCACATTGTTTGAACATTTCTGTCACTTATAATAATTCTAAATACTTGATGTCTTGTGGATAGTTTGCACTCAAATGCATTATTGAGTTACTTCACTAATAGAGCAGGTTTTACTTCAGAAAATCATAGATTGAACAAAATATTGAACAAAATATTGAAACAAAGGCATACATCCAGACTCTACAACAGAGAAGACTGACTCCCTACATTAGTATGGAAGATACACGAGTCCCACAATGAACAAGACAAAAATTAATCTTTGAAAATGTAGCATACATTCATTTAGAAGGAACATACAGAAAATATTTCTGTTGTTCAGATTTATGGGCTCTGTCTTGGGATCAGTGCTCTTCAATATCTTCATTAAGAACATAGACAGTGAGACTGAGTACACCTTTAGATGACACGAAGCTAAGTGGTGCAGTTGATACAACAGAAAGACAGGATGCCTTCCAGAGAGACCTCGATAAACATGAGAAGTGACCCATGAGAACCTTATGAAATTCAACAAGCACAAGGGCACTGTCCTGCTCCTGGGTTGGGGCAATCCCAGACACAAGTCCAGACTGAGATAAGAAGTCATTGAGCTCAGCTTTGCAGAGAAGGACCTGGGAATTCTCATGGATGAAAATCTGGACATGAGACAGCAATGTGCGCACACAACCCAGAAGGTCAGTGGCATCCTGAGCTGCATCAAAAGAGGAGGGCCCAGTAGGTTGGGTGAGGTGATTCTGCTCCTCTACTCTGCTCTGGTGAGACCCCACCTGGAGTGCTGTGTCCAGCTCAGCATAAGAATGATGTTGACCTGTTAGACCAGGTCCAGAGGATGTCATGAAGATGATCAGATGGATGGATCATGTCTCCTACAAAGATAGGCTGAGAGAGCTGGGGTTATTCAGCCCAGAGAATAAAAGGCTTCGAGGAGTCCTTGTTGCAGCCTTTCAGCACTTAAAGGGGACTTAACAAAGAAAGATGGTGACAAACTTTATCACTTCCTTGTGGCCTTCTGGTACCATACGGGGGCTTATAAAAAGGAGGGAAAGGAACTTCTTGCATGAGCAGATAGTGTCAGGACAAGGTTTTAACCTGAACAAGGTTAGGTTTATCTTAGATGCTAAGAAATTATTTACTCAGAGGGTGGTGAGGCACTGGAAAAGGTTGCCCAGAAAAGTTGTGGATGTCCCATCACAGGAAGTGTTCAAGGTCAGTTTGGATGGGGCTTTGATCAACCTGGCCTAGTGAAAGGTGCCCCTGTTGGTGGCCAGGCAGTTGGAACCAGACAATCTTTAAGGTCCATTCCAACCCTAATTATTCAATGGATTCATTCTATGATTCTATGATCTAAGACAACATTGTTTTCAGAAAAATACTCCTGGAAAAAAAGAAACAATTATTTTTATCTCATTCTAAGCCAGGGCTTAGGTGTGAAGAGATATCTTATTTGATCCTAAGAAAAGAGGTTTCATATGTTGTGAAAGATTCATTATCCTTCAGGAAGGAGAGTTTGTGATCCACACAGCACAAACAACTACACAGTACAGAACAGTTTTGTCAATGATAAGGCCTATTTATGCTCACACACCTCTCTGCTGCCTTTTTAACCACATATAGTTTTGACACTTCAGGCAATATTTTAGCTGTACTCTGTCAGATAGATGTCTCTCTGAGAGCATAATAAACAAAGACAGATCACTCCATCAGTTCCATAGTGTCCAACAAGACATTTTAATGATGTTGATCCTAAACCTTTTTTGGTTTATCATATTATTTCTTAGTCCATTACATATTGGTGTTCTGACTTACTCTTTTTGTGTTCTTACAGAATAGTATATTACTTGGTCCAATCTACAGATTTCTTGAATTTTAGCAAGGACTGCGGAACTGAGGTTTGAAGATGTATTTATGTTCACTATCATCAAAGCTGGAAAAAAAAGCTTCTTTTCTCCTTTAGGTTTTTTTTTTTCATAGACATTGACTACATATGTGAATATTACGGCTCTTTGATTATACCTGGAAAAAAAAATGTTGATTGGACTGTAACTGAATCTTTTTTACTCAATATTTATGTTTATGGCATATTTATACTCCAATGTTTATTAAGCCACCTTTATGAGTCTTTTGAACAGAAGAAACTCTATGTGCAGGTCAACACATGGCTATAGGTGTGATACAGAAAACCCTGACCTGACACTCCAGAAGGAGGGGCAGCACGGCAAATTTAACAACTTGTGGCACACATAAATAGAATTAAATATCTGGGTACAATCTAGAGCCTTTTTTCACACTTCTTTTTCCTAACCCATAAGCAATAATAAGCATAAGAACTGCAGCAAACAACTTTCTCAGTCCAGTTGTCTGTTTTTCTGTTGTGGTTTTTTTACTATGTTAGTGTTTCAGTTTCCTCACTAAAGTATGAGGGCAAAAGGCACAGTCCTGACCAATTTGTGCACAGCCCCTATGCCCCCTAAGCACAACCTCTCAAATCCTAAGGCACAACACTTGGATATGTCAGAAACCTCACGGCTGTTCCTCATGATCCTGCCATAAAATACTGCCAAAGAAAAACGTCACTAGCAATCAAAAACGCTTGAGAAGACATAGCAATTACATTGCCATGGCTGAAAGGTAGCATAGCAGGTCTGGAGAAAGTATTTTTATTGATAGCTAACGTCTGGGGAGAGACACAGATAAGTCAGTACCCTAAGAAAGATTAAATTACAGTGACTCCTGCTTGAGAAAAGATGGAGAAAAAATAAAATGCTTTAGGACTTCGTTTTGCCTCCAGAAATTATGCCAATATAGAATACACCTGTATTTGTAATACAGTTTGAAGATAGTTACTGTTTTAACTTTTACATTTTGTGGTGTCTCAGACTGCAGTTATTTCAGAAATGTCAGGGAAACTGCTTCCCAGTTGCAGATGGAGTCCCTAAAATCTAGCTGGTAAAAAAAAAAAAAAAGAAGGAAAGGATCAGTTCTGGCTATGTATATGTACTTTTGATGTCTCCATAAAGGTTTTGTTTGTTTTAGGGTTGCCAGCTGATCCTATAGAAAAACTGTTCTAGAGTCTGCTCTCTGTAAATCTGTGATGTCTGGCTGGATAGCATGCTTTTGCTCTGTTCTGGGAACTGTAGGACTCTCTTCAAAGGAGTAATTTTCCTTTTCTATTGCATTCCCATTGGATGCCATATCAAGTTCCTACTATTCATTCACAGGTCAGAAAATTCACTGGCTCTTGGTCAATTGTTTCATTTGCATCAGACATTTAATGGCACTGGCAGACAGACATGAGGTAAGTGTTTAGATCAGTGGGGAAGCAACACAAAAGAAACCACAAGTGTCTACAACCTGCTGTCAAAACAACCTCTATAGAATTAAGCAAGTCAGAAACTATTTTGAATGAGGGGGTAGGAAGATTACAATTAGTTTCTTTTTTGAGTGTCATATGCTGCATAAAGACAGATGAGGTTAGTCTCAGTCTGCACACATATTAAAGCTAAAACTCTCCTCAGCAGGTTTAAAAGAACAGCTTTGGTTATTGTATCTGACAACATTTTAATGGATAACTGCCTTGATTGTGCTGATAAAAGACACTTAAAGGCAAAAGCACAAGGCAAAAGCAAACAAACAGTCCCTTTAGGTTAGAAAGAGAAGCTTTACCGCTATGCAGAATGAACACCTAAGTAACAACACATTGAACACTCAGATGTGTGACAGAACAGTTCCAGTGCATTCATTTCAGTTTGTATATCTTATGGGTAATAATGCATTATTATGCAATTAATATGCAATACTGATGTAATAATGAAGGTAATAAGTAATTCACATAGTGTCACTACGTCTCACACCCACTCTGGATCATGACTCTGCCTATGTAACATAAAAAATTTAATAGACTGAGTACACATTGTGGTTCGATTTCCAAATTGCGGGACTCTAAATGGTTATTTTAAAGTGCTATGGCTCTTCCATCCTCATAACTTCCTCTAGTTTCATGCTATTCTGATTCAAAACTAAAACTGAGTCCCTGTCTGCAATTGATAATTACTGCCCTGGTGATAATATCTGCCTGAATTCCAGAGTATCCTGCTGTGGCCTTCCACAGTTTTGAATAGTCATAGTGCATTCAAAGCCAAAGGGTGAGGAAGACAGCTTCCTTTCACATCCTTAGGCTTTCTAATAAATCCACACATGAAAACAGGGTTTCACAAGTTCCCTTTCTCCACCTGCACAAGATATAACCTTCAACATATACTATCATACTTCAAACTACTGCCCAACATGCCTACTCAGTTTAGAACACCCAAAAATGATCTTTTCACCTTAACAGAGGCACTACAATCTGCCAACAGGGAAAGTGCACAAATGTTTCAGGTATGGGCCTTCGGGATAGTGAGCAACTGTGGAAAAATGCATTCAGTTCTTGAGGTCCACAGGAAATAGGAACATAAGGTTGGCTATGAGATAACATGAAATGTGTCTGGAAACAACTTTCGTCTATAGGAAAAGCACAGTGCTACTGGCTCACTATATTTGACAGTTTCTAGGTTCACTTTTTGTCTGCTCAGTTGATAAGAGAACTGTGATTCCTTCATTAAATTTCTTTGAATCAATATCTGAGCAGGTTAAGATAATTTTAAGGAAAAAAAACAAAACAAAACAAAACAACAAACAAACCAGAACAAAATAATGGTTGTCTTTGTTTTACTGAATAATTTAGCTGTGTTTTTTCTTTCATTTGTATGTACCTCTTAAATGTAACTAAATAGTAACTGTTTCTCAGGAAGTGGGTGAGAGACTGAACATAAAAAGAGAGTTCTCCCAGACATATTCCATAGAAATAGCAAATAACAAGATTTTTATTCAGTATCTGAGTTGTATGCGAACCTCTCCACAAAATATATTTGCAAATTAAGAACAGCCTAGTTTGACTTGGGGATACTAATTCAATTAAACACACATACATAGATTAATTTTCAAATTCCTGAATAAGATTTTTTCAAAAATTTCTTATAACTTTTGTTTACATTATTAGAGAGAAATTCTGTAAGTGTAAAATCTTATTGCCAATTATTTAATTATGCTTAGCTAAATTAGTGAATTAATGCATTATCTTGATTTATGAAACTACTCTTCCAGATCTTCTAAGATCTTAAAATGAAAAAACCATCTGTATTAGGTCAGACCAAAGGTCTGTCATCCAATATGTGCCTCCAAAGCACTTCCCTAGGGAATAGCACATGAAGGACATGACAAAAGTTTCTTATACTGTTTTCCACTAGTAAGTGACTCAGGGACTTCTCAAGATTGTATAATTGCATACATTTTTAATAGATTTTCTTCTATGAACTTAAATAGTCACCTTTAATTTATACATCCTGCAGCAAGAAGCTCCACAACTTATTTATATGCTGTATCAAAAGCAACTTCCTTTTGTTTGTCTTGATCTTCCTTCCTCCTAATTTAATTAAATGACACTTCAAATGAAAAGCGTACCTGCATACTTTATTATGTGTTTAGTCAATGAACTTCTCTTCCAAAGAAGAGAATATGATTGTATTTGACTCAAAAGTGAGTGTGGTGCTGCATACACTTCCTTTTTTCTTAAAATTACCCTGCCTTTGAGGATCCTGCTGATTACATGGGGGAGCCTATTCCAGCACCCAACCACCCTCTGGGTGAAGAACGTTTTCCTAATATCCAACCTAAATGTACCCTGACAAAACTTCAGGCCATTCCCTCCGGTCCTATCATTGGTAACCACAGAAGAGAGATCAGTGCCTGCCCCTCCTCTTCCCCTCACGAGGCAGTTGTAGACTGCAATGAGGTCTCCCCTCAGTTTCCTCTTCTCCAGGCTGAACAGACCAAGTGACCTCAGCAAACTTCCCTGTGAATTGGGTCTGGTCTGCATATCAAGCCCTCCATTCCCCTTAGAAAGGAGTCTCCTATTCCAACTGCCCTTCTTTTCCTGTTAACAGAGAAGGTCTTGATGCAGAGTACAGATGGTGTTGTTTTGGGAGGCCCCACTACCCCAGAAGGACCTTCACCTTCCTCATTAGTTGCCTGGCCTTCTAATTCCAGAGCCTCATACCTGTTGTAGAAGGTGTCAGTCTTACATGTCAAATTCTGAGAAGGAGGAGGAACTTTCCTCCTGGTACATGCAGTGTAGGAATATGCACAGCAGGAGTGGGCCAAGGTGCCAACTCTGTCTATGTCAGGAAAACTAAGGAGTGGTAGTAATTATGCAGCTAGTGACTTCAGCTGGAAATATTCAATATTAGGTAAGGCATCCTGACTGTGTTGGAGTCTTATTTAAATCTCACATGCAGACCCTGGGGGATGTTTCCTTCTTGAACTACATGCTTGGGTGGGGGAAATGGGGAGGAATATCAAACATAGTAACATACTTCAGGAGACTAATGAATGCATCTGTTAGAGTTTCAGCTCCAACACTGAGGTTAGCACTTTGCCCTTTGTGCTGAGCAATGTTTCTCGATCCTGGCCCTATATGAATTGTATTTACATTTGGCAGAGGAGAACCAAAAAGCCTTTGTGATTTTTAATGGACTGATTAAAATTTATATGCAAGTAACTGTGATTAGCTGTGGAACAGTGTATGGTTTCTTTGCTCAGCTCTTGATGGTTTATTTGCTCATCTTTGCTCATATGAGGACATATGCTGCAACTTATGTGGGCACTTTGTGGACAATTTACAAAATAATCGGGAACAAAAAACTAAAGAGTGTATGAGGAAATCACAGCACAACCACCTTTCTGGAAAGTATTTAATATTTTCATTAAATTTTTTCATAGAGATTCCCCATCCTTTCATCCAAGATTGTCAACAAGTATGCTTTACTGTTTAACAAAGCTATATACATGCAAAAAAACTGTAGTAGAAAGTCTGAAATTTTGTTTTAAACATAGAGAAACAGAGTGAAGAAATCTTTACTTACCACACTGTAAAGAGAAAGAGGTGACATATAGAATCAGCACAAGAAGGGAATCAAACTTACAACATTTTCATCCACTCCTAAAGGTATTTGAAAATATCTTATGTTCTGATCAGAGTAGGTGTGTTTGTCAGAATGAAACAAATTGAAGATCCAGCAGAGGACAACAAAGATGATTAAGGGACTGGAGCACCTCTCTTATGAGGAAAGGGTGAGGGAGTTGGGTCTATTCAGCCTTGAGAAGAGATGACTGAGAGGGGACCTAAACAATGTACAGAAGTATCTGAAAAGTGGATGTCAAGTGGAAGGAACCAGGCTCTTCTTGGTGGTGCCAAGCAATAGGACAAGAGGCAGTGGGCACAAACTGATGTACAGGAAATTACGCTCTATGATGGCCCTGCTTCAGCAGGAAGGTTGGACCAGATGACCCACTGTGATCTCTCCCAACCTTACCCATTCTGTGATTCAGTGATTCTGTGATTCTGTGATTCTGTGATTCTGTGAACTTGAAGAAATCAAAGTACTTCACAGCATTCTTATCTAAGCTCCATAAAATTATTCATCGCAATTCACATTCCTCCATCACAGTAAAAACACAAAACAAATCCTATATAAAAGTGGACATTGTGAGTTTTAAAATTAAAATTATTCAGGATATTTTTGTGGTTATTTGAGTCAATAAGCCAACCCTTGGCTATTAGAGAAAAGATTATATTGTACTCATTTTTTTGTGTGTTGCTAATAGGTGACCATGAAGGTGCTCCTTGTCACCCGCTGTGATCACAGAATGGTGGTGAATCACCTCTTACACAGCTCAACATCCTCATTAAGCATCCTCTACCTGCAACCTTCACAACATGTACCTAGTCAGTAGCTAGCAGACATGAAAATTCTGTCCTAATGTACTTCCTTTGGAAGGCAATATAACCAGCATACTTTATTCAGTTAAGTGAAACCAACAATCAGTTATATTCAAATCTGAGAGCACAGATTTGCAGCACTTGCCTCACTTTACTTGATCCTGTAAAGAATTCATTTGTGATACAATCAAGCAGCAAAGGAAGGCTTGAAATATAATTACCAGTCCATCATAGAGCTGATGTACAAGAAGAGAAGACTGAGAGATAGACGTACATAAACTGAAGAAAATGGCAGGGGTGTCAGTAAATTGTGAAATTAACAGAAATAGTAGTCTGTGACTAGAAAGGCTATTCTCTGGACTCCCTAGTATACAACTCTCTTTTCATTTTAAGAAATAGCACTAGGTAAATCAGTTGATTTCACATAGAACATATTTTACAAAGTCATTATTCTCATGGAAATTGGCACTTTTTCTTTTCCTTATCTCCAATATTGCTGTAAAATATTGTGGTTTAGCATTTTTTCGGTTTTTTTTCCTTCATAAGGACTACCTAATTCTTACTTCCATTCAAAATATTCTAGCCCACTCCTTTTCACTCTTGTTACTGAAAAAAGACTAACAGCACATAGTTCATAGTCAATATTTTAAGAATACAATGTGATTTTAGCTGTCAGTATAAAAACTTGCAAAAAGAGGTCCTTGTAGACAAAGAGACACTATCAGTTGGTACAAAATAATCAGTTGTACTGTATTGCTTCTCTTATATTTACCATGTTCCCTTTAATTTTAAAATCAATCTTCATTATTTTTTCTTCATTTTAGAGATATTTTACTCCTACTTAATGCCCCTATTACAGATCATGATGTTGCAAAGGTATCGTCTTGTATCTACAGAGCAAATCTGAAACACAACAAGCTTAATGTTAGTCAATAATGAGCATGTAATGAATCTATACAGAAAGTTTGGTGGTATTTTGATTGCAATACATTTCAAGGCTGATAATAAATGCTGTTTGTCATTAATTTTGTCTTCTTGCATTTTAGAAATATTTTGTTTACTACTTTAAAGGTAACATCAAGGTTGTTCTCTTAAAGTTGTGAGGATCTTGTACAAGCCCAGAAGGTCCATCACTTAATGGATGCCCATCAATTAGACAGTGATTCATACAGAACATACAAAGTAGTCCCGATAAATAAACAATTCATGAGCTAGAAATATGTATGTTCCCTATGCTGAGAAATTAACCCCAGCATTCGTGCAACTAACCTATTTAATGATAAATATCATTCTGCCATTCATAGCAAACACACTTTGTTCTACTGCAGTTTTGTCTCCTTATTGCAATTAGTAGATGATTAGGGAAAAAATATAGCAACCACAAAATTTCCAAGTAACTCCAGGACACTTTTAATTTTATGAATAATAACTTATGTAAATTGGTTAAATGAGAGACTATGCTGTCAAGGTTTTTCGTATTACCCATTTCTCTGTTTACATGGCAGATGGTTCAAATTTGCTATTAGCATATTAGTGGAAAGATAGAAAGAAAGAAAATTCAAATATCTGTGAATCCCCAGAAGGGAGCAATAACAGATTTCAAGAGGGTGCATTTTGAGAATTTATAAACTGAACTAAAAATTTATAATGCAAGCATTAATGTTATTTTCATCTGAATAAGGATGATTTTTATCCAACTCCAAATACATGTAATGGATCTTTTAAGTACCAAGTAAAACAGCATTTCTATAGGTTAAACCAGACTTATTATCTTTTCAGTTAATTAAAACCATCTATTCTTAGTCTAACACAGTTTCTTTTTTTTTAATTCACTGATCAAATTGAAAAAAATCAGGAAAATCACATTAAATCCAGCATCTCTTATTTGAAAATATTTTAAAATATTTTAAAAATCAACACTGATATATAACTATGCTCCAGATCTATTTCTTCCAAGAGCTTGTCTGTGTTTCTGACAGTCCAAAGGCACCGGAACACACACACACACCACTCAGAAGCTGACAACCAGTCTATAGTCAAATGCTAATGGTTGGCACTTTATTGCCAATCAAAACTGATTGAGATTTCAGTATATGTGCAGCTTTATATTTCCAAACTCTCCTTACCATACTGTTCAGTGTCAGTCTTTTTCTTGGGGATTTTCCATTGTTCATAAACTTTATCTGTTATCCGGGTATCAATTTGTAACCATTGTCCTGGAGTACCTCTTCACCTGTGACTAATTTTACAAATATTGAAGTCCTTTGGGCATTTTAAAGCAGAATATAATGCTTTTGTAGACAGTAACCAGAATGTGCTAATAACTGCTTTAGTTCTTAACTAAAACCAAACATTTTATGCTTTTTATTAAAGAATTTGCTACTGAAGTAAATGGGCTAAGATTCCAACCACAGTGCATCGCTACTTTGCAAGCTAAAAGTCAGTTGAAGGGGTTTTTTTTTTCCTCATATACTTTTTTCTTCTGCGGTATTCAGTACTTTGTTTAGAAAGCATCATTCTGCCATGGTTGGTTTACTCTAAAAGATTTTGGGCAGGTTCTTAATATTACAGTATATTCATCCATATTATGCCTGCCAAAAGAACAAGAAACTTTAGGAAGTTTAATAGTCTAATTGAAGAAAATATTTTAATGACAAGAATCTTATATGTGAAAGATTTATGCATTTACATTATACCTTCATTTTCAGTGACATAACTTTTTTTAAGTAGGTTTCCATCATATTCTCTGTTGTGGTCTTAAATTTAAAATGTCATAGATGCTTTCTTGGTGCCTACATTAATTTCCAGAAATATTAAAATGACACAAGTTAATGAAGTTATAACAAGAAATATTAACTAGATTTTTTGGTAACTTAAGACAAAGAAAATATTGCTGAGGAATACTCTGAGATAGATAGGATAGAATCCTAAATAAATCCCTAAATAAAAGACGCTGAGGAGTGCTAGCAAAATTGTTGCATACATCAGTGAAGACATAATAATCAAAAAATCCCTTTCTATAAAAAAACCCCTAATTTTTTTTAAGTGCTTCCATGAAAATAATATTAATGGACTTATTAAGACAAAACATATTCTGTAGGCAATTAGTGCAGATCAATTAAATTGTTAATTGCAATTAATAAATGCTAAGCCATTGTCTTTTTTCGTCCCTGTTTTCTTCTGATTTCATTTTAATATCTATTTATTACAAATAGGTATTTAACATCCTCACTTATTTTTAAAGATTTTTTTTTTTAAAGTGAGTAGATACATTGCTACTCTGGTGAAAAAAAAGGAAATCTGGAATTCTGGGAAACAGGCCTGGTCATTAGAAATATGTCATTGACAAATGACAAATCATTAATTTCAAAAGGAGTCAAAATCTATGCAGGCTCTCAACTTTCAGCATGGAAAGATACAAGCAGTGAGATAGCACAGAATACCTTCAACCATTATGGATCTCAATCAATATATGCATGAATCATTCTAAGAGAAATGTCATTCACATTTAGGAAATTGAATTGATTTTATCCTTGTCTTGCATGTGACTAGGTAAGAGCTTTTAACAGACACTGCAGGACTCCATATTTTTGTGAGATATTATTAAACTAGTAGATGGGCACAGCAAAAGGAATTTCACCTTGCCCTTGAGTACTAATAACTATTTCTAATTTCCAAAGTAATTTTTCACAGCTTGTTTCTGGGCTAAAAAAAAAGAAGGGGAGTTCTTTGACTAAGGAGGACTCTGTTAATAAAAGACATCCTTTATATGCCTAAAAAAAGCATCAACATCTGAAATATTTCCCTGATCATTTGGGAATCACAGAGACACTGCCTCAAGTGTTGTCTAGAACTAGTACTAGTACTAGTAAACAAGTTCTCCTTTATGCTTCAGTTATCCTTGGAAAGAAAACAAAACTTGCATAAAATAACAGAAAATATAATACAGATCTTTATAAAATGTTGGTATGCTTTTTATGTCACTACTATCCATATCCAGTTAGTACAAGAAAGGCTTACAGAGATTGTAGTGAAAGATAACATTGACTCTTCAAGTTCTGCTTATTTAAATTAGATTGTAATATTGTGGCCTTTCTTCATGACTGATCAGATAGTTTATGTTCAAAGGTTTTAAACTAAAGTTTAAAGGTTCGATTTTTTCAAGTCCTTTGGCCCTTTTTGGTCCTTCTCAGCGTTCTCCCGTTATCAAGGTTTTGATCAGATTAATTAAAAGTTGCATGTATTCTCTGTACTTGAAAAGGGCTGTGAGTTACCTGAGGTTACTGTACAATTTCTCTAGTAGACAGCCAGTGTCTGAGAGGTGATTGTTGGAGCAGAGATGGCTGGACCTATGTGAGACACTGGATTATTATATTAATTATTGGCTCAAGTGTGTGCGTGGGGGGAAGGTACAGGTTGAATTTCACGAAGGTGAGGTGATGCCCTGTTCCATTCCCTGCTTTAATTTGGTAGAATGCTTAGGAGAGGTGCTGGAAAGTAAATAAAACCAGAAAAATGAAGTAATAGTGTGGTGGACTGGAAGTTTCACTCTGTAAAACATTTTCTAGTGATACTAAACATTTAAAGAAAAAAATAATTTTAACTATTTTTTCTCATTGTACCTCTTCTCTGTGTTTGTTCTAGGAAATGAGCTTGTCAGAAATGCTTCCAGATCAATTGGACTGAAACACATTTGTATGCAAAACTTCATTCTACTAGTTATGCTCATCTGGCTTAGCCTACAATATGCCACCAAGTAAAACAGCATGCATTTGGAACACACACACAAAAAAAGTATAAATAACAAAGACATAACGAACTAGGCATCATTTGTCGGCGTTATGGGCAAATACTTTCAAAAAGCTTAGAAAAATTGCCAGCTTAGAAAAACTGACAAATGGGAAAACATAAAAAAGACACCTCACAGAATTCATTACTTACTGAATTATTCTGCCAGTTATTTCAGTGGCTGGTTCAAACAAAGCAGTGCTCCCAAAACAACTCAGACCTCAATCAAGAGTTAACCACAAATGCTGTATGCTTGCGCCTGAGCAGCTACAAGAACTTACACACATTCAACAACTTTGCAATGCAAGCTGCTGCTGAAGGAATTAATGCTTCTATACTGTGGTGTGTTTTGGCTAAAACATTTTCATTGCTTACAGAGGCAGACAATGGGTAGTCAATTATAGATAAGTTGGGCATTATAACAATTACAGCAATGAAGTTGAAGGCAGCTTGCATGATTCAAACACAGTCTGCCAGGTTCTGGCTCCTTTTATACACCGTCTTGGGAAAGAAGTAGTTTCCATAACTATGTTAGACACTTGGCAGTGGATTAATTGCTTGTGTACAGACTGGCAACACTCAACATGTGCAAACACTTGAGCTCAGGAATATAGGCAATGACTACCTCTGTACAGTCTTTAATAGATTTGATAGGTAGTGGTTTATGATTTCCAGAGCAGCATCCATCCTACCTGCAGTGTGCATATCTGAGGATTTGGTCAAAACCTGAAGAACACCAGGATGTGATTAGAGGCAATCCAAGAGTTTTTCTGTGATATGAAGATTGGGATCTCCTGCAGCAAGACACAATCTTCCTATCATAAAAAAAAATGACTTTTTGAACAACAAAGCAGGTAAATCCTTTCTAGTGAAAAATATTACTACGCTAAATCAACTGTGCTTTTCCATCACTCTTAGCCTTGCTGTTTTTATTCCATCAGGAAAGATATCCTTTTGTATAAATTTCTCACCAGTAAACAGATGACAACAGACTTACCATCTTATCCCTGAATTTTCAGTAACAGTTGTTTCTGAAAAACACCACTTAGTTTGTTACAAGGTTTTGAGTACATTTCTTGGCATTTTTGCCTTTAGAAATTTACAAAAAATGACATGCGCTTCCCTAAAAAAAGAACTTACACCAGGCTAGTTCTGATTTAATGCAAAGAGTCATCCAAAAACCTAGAAACAAAAAAAGCCACAAGTCTTTGTGTTGGGGAATTTGAGATTGCTGTTTCTGCTTTGTGAGCTGCAGACATTTCTGAGTCTTGCTACAGATCAAGTGTATGAATAATTTAAGATTAAAACACAACAGGCTCTCTGAACTACACCCAGACATCAACAGTTATTCTGAGCCATGCTGACAACACCCACAGCTTGATGCTCTATTTAGTCAGCATGACTACTAGGTCACCTGTGTAGGTGGTGGCTGAGTGGTTCAGACAAGGCATCATCTAGGACTGCCAAAAACTGACTCTTCATTGTTGGTACCCGAACATGAACTCAGAACCAAGAGATTTCAAGGACAGCTTCAGAGAAAACAGACTTTGCAGTAGCAGATCAAAAAGTACCTCATGTAAAATTGTAAATGCACGACACATGTAATAAAGAATAATGCATTACAAATAAAGCATAAAGAATTTATATATGAAACAAATACATCTTTTGTTTTTACCTCAAGATAAGTAATCACAAGATAATTCTACATTAGAAATCTCTAACATATGGACAGCCCACAGGGAAGAAGGCCAACCTTGGTTACCTTTTCTGGAGGAAAAAAAGTCAAGATTTAAAAACATATGCAGATAGGAATCTCCAAAGGCACACCAGCTCAGAAAAAAAAAAAAGGATCCCACATCAGAGCAGAACTACTTATTTAGTACCTTACTTGTTGTTATAAACCTATAATTCTGAAAACAGGAAGGCTTACTGTATTACCTGCAGTCAAACTTGCTTTCATAGACTTGCCCCATGGAAGTTCCAGCCAGCTTTTCATTTTGGTATTTCTCACTTTTGCATCTTCTTGTTTTCCTGTTTACTAGTTGTTTCCTTCATTTCCTTAGCCTAAATTAATTAAAGATAAAACCCAGGCAGTTATGGTTTTCTTATATTCTTAGAAGTCTGTATCACTTTCAGCTCTTTCTACTTAGTTTTGCATTATCTTAAACATGGAGGTCAAAGCCAAGGTTACAAACCAATCCACACTACACAGCCAATGAAGAGAGCACCTACTGCTACTGTGGGTATTCAACATCAGCACCTCCTCCAGCAGACCCTCTTTTAGACAGTAAATGATGTTTTATTGCCCAGTGAAGGAGCTTAGGGCTTGACTCCTGTAATAAATCACAACTAATTATGCTCACACATAGAGCATGAAATTAGCTACTCATCTCATGCCTGTGACACCTATTAATCTATATGTTGGTTTATTACTCACATTTTGATATTTATGAAGGCAAGAGAGCTTTTCCCTACAGTAGTACTGAACAGCTGTTCCTTAATTCCCAAAGTGAGATCTTCCAAACTCCTTAATCAAAGGAGACTTTGTAGCCTCTTCACAACTCCATTGGGATCAGTAGATATCCCAGCCCAGGCAAGAGATTTAGTGGTTCAGTGTTTAAACAGCTCCAAATCAGACAGCATAGGTACTGTATAGGTTAAATAACTGTGCCTCAAGACATAGTAAACAACTCACTATCAACTTACAGTGAGCAACTCACTATTGCACTCAAATGAATCTACATTTCTCAATGTTACTCTCCTCATGGGTATATATTACAGTTGTAGAATTCACTTTCACAAGTAACAAAAATTCCATGGTACTCGCTGTCATCAAAAGCAACTGTGAAATGGCACCACCTCTGCCAGGTATCCTATTCAATATTTTTATCAAATTATGTTCCCAGCATACATACTACAGAACAATTATATACCAAATTTATAAGCAGTGGTACAGCTGGTAGCATGTCAGTTTTTAATGCATCTAAATTCTTCAGTAGTTACTGATCCTTTGAATGTCAAAAATTCACATTCATACAATGTCCTGCAAAATATTCAAGCTCCCTGAGTGGACTGTAATAATGGTGGTGGTAAATCAGCTTTTCCTGCACTTCCTGCAGCTATGCCTCTGATTCCTCACTTCTTCATGACAGCTGAAGACTGAGAGAAGACAAGGGGCATGAGCAAAGAAGTTTTGGCCAGACACACTTTGGGATGAAGATGCATGAAGAAAGAGGCAAAAAAGCCTCCTGCTATGAGTCACTGTTAAGAAACCATGAAAACCTTATCTGCATGCAATGTATAATCTACAACACAACAAACTTCAAACGTGTTTTGAGAAAGGGATATCATGATTAATCCCACACATTTTGAGTCAGCAAATGAATCAAGAATTTACTTCTGCAAACCATTTTAGCCTTTTTGTAAAAGCTACTGAGATCCTGACTGCTCTGCTTGTACGTACAATGTCTAGGGCTTATTTCAGGACTACAGCAACAAAATACGGGCTGCAGCTGCAGCTGGGGAGAGGCCAGGGACTGCCCCGTGTTGGACACAGCTGGTTCCAAACAGGGCCACAACTCAGTCCCTCAGCCAAGCTGGTGGCACCTCTGTGAGGATAAGGGGGTGGTCCATGGCACAGCAGATAATCTCTGATGCCTGTGGAGAGCCCACACTGGAGAAAAGGAAAAGCATGAGGAAGGAGTGGCAGAGAGGAACCTCTGCATCCTCTTGGAAACCCTGACATCCCCCTACCCATGGCCTCACTCAAAGCAGTGTGACCTCTAGTGCCAGTAATGGGCAGGGAGAGGGGTCTGGAGTGAAAGAATGGAATTTCACATGAGTTCTCTTGCTCCTGATCTTCCTATTTTTCTCCTCTTCCCATCCCACTCCCAGAGGAGGAGGAGAGTGAACAGCTGCGTATGAGCTTGCCTGCCAGCTGGGGCCACCCCAGCAGCTCTGCTAATAACTGACACTGCTGCTTCCAAATAAGCTTTAGCTGATCCAAGGGCAAGTTGGCATCAGATTACTCACCTACTGTGTATTCCTGTCCCTTTCCTTGGGCTGGGGCTAGGTGTCACTGGGGACAGAGAGGTTCACTTTGGTCCGTCTGGCATAAGCCCTAGAGAAGATCTGATGAGCCTTGTGGCAGATCAGCTGGCTCTGCCTGTGGAGGTGGGCAGGAAGGAAGCAGTTTGACCAGTTTATGCAAGTGGAGGGTGCTGTTGAAGGGTCCCATCCAATCCCCTTCCTTCCTGATTCATCTCCCTTTTTCTAATCAATATTTCAATGCTCTTATTAAATATGTAATCAATATTTAAAACTAACAATTCCCCAAATTTGACAAATATAAGCAAGGAAATTTTCTGTTTTAAAAAGTTTCAAACACATGGAAATTGTGTTTTCTAGTATATGGAGCTGTATTTCACAGGCTTAATTAAGAAGAGTTGAAATTGTAACTTTTTTAAATAATAAATTATATTTAAAATCTGAGATATTGTATCACACAAATCTTTTTCCTGCAATTCCTGTGAATAACAAAAATTCATGTAAAATGAAGATGCAAATAAATATAGCTGAGAAAAACATTAGTGATAAATATGTAATACACATTATCTACAGTTGTCCTCCCACTACTTCAAATAAATGTTACAGCTCTCTTTCTGGTTTCCCCTATTATTCCCTGATCAAAGTAATAGAAATTCTGCTCATTTTGTAATTTCTTTGATGATTTTCTGTAGCCTTAAGCTGTTCACCAGAGAAGATTGCAACATGCAGGCCCAAGTCACTAGAGAATTTCAGAACATGTCTAATTTTATGAATTATCATATCACAACAGAGGAAGCTGCATACATGCTTAAAATTTCAAAAGCACTTTGCTTTTTTGTCTCACCCAAAATGTATCCAGAGAGGGTCACTAAAATTAATGTAGCTTGCTCATTATCTGCAAATTTCAGAAGCTTCCTATTTCTTTAGTAATTAAAACAAAAATAAAATTACAGTGTTTATGAACAACTGGTTTTCCTCAAGGCATCTCTGCCACATGCTAGTAGGAAAAAAAAGCAGTAACTAAAGTCCCATTGCTTGTTATATGGTTATCTATTCCCTTTGATATTAGCCACCAGAAAATAGTCTAATATATTGCAGTAAAATCAATTTAACTATGTAAAATAATTTTTGCAGTTGATCCTGTATGCATTTTACATTTTTCCCTAGCCTTTCAGTTCCATCGAAGAATGGATGTTATTTTGCCTGCATAATTGAGAACTCTTATTCTAAAACAAAGTTCATTGAATTGGTATCCAAGTGTAAATGTAATTAGTAACACAACTATTGTAACGTCAAGAACATCTGTGCATACTGCAAAATGTTTATTGATGGCATTTACTGCATTTTTAGTCTGTACAATCCTAAACATCCACTGGACGGACTATGTGACCAATCCGTCTGTCCTTGAACAGGCAGCAGTCACGAGCATTGAGGCCATGCTGCTGAGAACACAGCTGTG
>JAWWLV010000144.1:48593643-48607074 GCA_035041135.1 Platyrinchus mystaceus
TTTTTTTCTGGTTGTGACTCAGAAAGGAAATCTTTAAATTCTGATAGTTCACTTCGTAGGACATTTTGGGGGTTTGCTTGAGTGTGTTCACTTGGTTGGAATTTTTTGCCTTTTATGTTTTAGACTGTCATGCTTACAGTGTCTTGAGAGGTAGGTCCATGCAAACCTCATGAGATTCAACAAGGCCAAGAGCACAGTCCTATATTTGGGTCAGAACAATTCCAAGCAGAAATATATGATAGGCAGCAAGTGGATTGAGACCAGTCCTGAGAAGAAAGACTTAGGAGTTCTGGTGTATGAGAGGCTGGTCATGAGCAAGCAATGTGCACTTGCAGCCCAGAACGCCAGTCGTGTCCTGGGCTGCATCAAAAGCAGGGTGGCCATGCTAGCAGGTCAAGGGAGGTGATCGCCCCCTCTTCTCCAATCTGGTGAGACCCCACCTGGAGTGTTGTATACAACTCTGGAGTCCCCAACATTAGAAGGACATGGGCCTGTTACAGTCACTCCAGAGGAGTCACTCTGAAAGTATCATCTACAAAGATGATCAGAGGGCTGGAGCACCTCTGCTGTGAAGACAGGCTGAGAGAGCTGATGTTATTCAGCCTGGAGAAGAGAAAGCTCTGGGGAGTCCTTACTGTGGCCTTTCAGTATGTGAAGGGGGCTTATATGAAAGATATAAAAAAACTTTATAACAAGGTCCTGTAGTAACAGGACAAGGGGTAATGGCTTTAAATTGAAAGAGGGTAAGTTTAGACTAGGTATTAGATAAAAATTCCTTACAATGAGGTTGGTTGGGCATAGGTTGCCCAGAGAAGTTGTGGATGCCACATCCCTGGAAGTGTTCAAGGCCAGGTTGGATGGGGCCCTAAACAGCCTGGGTTAATGGAATATGTCCCTGCCCATGGCAGGGGGGTAGGGACTAGACGATCTTTAAGGTCACTTCAAACTCGAACAACTCTATGATTCTGTGGAGGCTTGGCAGCCCTTGAGGAACTACTGAACAATTTAAAAGTGGCCCAGAAACTGAAATCTGGTACAAAAATACCTACAAAACAAATACCTCTAAACATGAAAAAGGGCAGAATTGTTTTAGCAATGCAGTACCATTTGGTCAGGTCGTATTAAAAAATATCCACAGTTCAGTCTTTGACCTTCAAATGCAAAGTCACTTTACTGATATTCTGAGAACCACCAGTAAGAAACATCTTTCCTGTCCTATAATCTGACACAGGAGAGGCCAGCTCATATTGTATATGAGCTCAGAAACAGTTTGCATTCTTCCTGGAAGGTCACCAAAAATAAAAGGCACTAATCTGGTATTGGAAATCCCTGCACTTGTTCTAAAAAAAAATTAACCCAAGTCTTGTCACAGAGGGTGTTTTCTGTGCATGCCAAAGACACTTACCTGGCTTCACTAGCCACAGTATTCATGTCCAATACAGATGAATTCAGTAATTATCATCTTAGATACATAAAAAGTATAGCACACATTTTTCTCTGACATTTACAAGTGGTTCATATCCAGGAAATGATTGGGCAGTCATGACACAGTGTGGGATTTGTATCATAAGAAAACAGTATATTTTAACCTGAAGATATCACTTCAACTTGACCACAGATTTTTAGACATTTAGTAAAAATAGGTGACAATTATGATTGCATTTAAACCTCAATGCATTTTTAAAGTCTGAAATGAGTTCTTCTGTTGAGCAACCCTAGAAAATATTTATCTGGTAAAAATTAGACTTCTGTGTTCACCAGGACACAATAACTAATTCCTATTATTAGAATTTCTATAGAATTTATATATAATATTTATATATAATATATATAATTAGAATTTCTAATAATATTCCTATTATTATTATCCCTGAGGCTGATGATTTACCAAGTTTGTCTATTGTTTAATTCCTTCCTCTTTCAGAGTGGACTTGCACACAGATTTACTAGAAAGAAACTTAGAGATGACATTCAGATACTATGGTAAGGAACAAATCCAGTCCTATCTGGAACAAAGTCCTATTTTACAGTAACTTTTTAAGAACATTGAAAAACAGAGCTTGTTTATAGAATGTGAGAAAGAGAACATTCTGTGATTAGGGCATTTCACCAGTGAGGTGGGACATCTATTCAGCTGCTCTAATTTAGATGATTCATACATAAGAGAACAGTCTCAATATGAAATAAACAACATTTTAGAGAGAAAAAAATTAAATGCAAACTAAAAAGGTTAGTCAACGTAGATGGAATTTAACTTACTTTTGCCATGGCATAAGCTAAAATAACAGTTATTCCCTTATCCATAATTATATTCTTTACAGAGGTGTTATTTCTTTCTCCCTTACTGCTTAAGGATTATTGAGTTTAATGTCTTTAATAGTTCCTAGTGCCAGTCTCTCTCTCTAACTTTTAATTCCTGAGAATCAACAAAAGAAATAAATTAACACATTTAAAATAAATTCATGTCTTTCCATGAGCTGCTTAATGAATAAATGCAAGATTTACAAGTCCATCACCATTAGAATTCTCCTTTGGTTATTCTCAGCATGTTCCTGATAAAAATGATATAACTCCTATACTCCACTGATCACAGCAAAATAGATATATAGCCCTGCTCTGAAATGCTATCTGTGCTTCTGTCACTTGTGCAGGGGATCATAATTATATGCTGCAGAAAATGAATTAATGGAATAAATGAAGGATGCAGATATCTGTCAGCCCTGACAAACAACTTTGCTGTTCAATTAGCATAACTCCATCCTTTATTAAAGAACTGAGATTACTCATCACAGTTAAATGCTTTATTTATTTAAGAGGCTCATTTATAAAACAGGCATAGAGAAGTATCAATTTATTTTCCTGAGCCTCTTAATGACAGAAGTTGGTGTGGTTATGTACAGAAGACAGTTTGTACATGTTTTTAATACTTTGGGCCACATCTCTAATCTATACTATTTTGTGAGCTGCCTCTTCACCCATTTACATGATGTGACATTCCCATGGCAACTACTGTAACTGCCAACATGGAAAAATACTAGTGGCATATTTAATGCATTTTAACTTAGCAGTAAGCACATCATCCCTTTTGTGGGCGAAATGCAGACAAAGCAGCTGGAGCTTGCAGTGAGGAGCCACGGAACGTGTCAGAGTCTGCAAGGAAGGAACAGGCAGAAGCACCCCATGACTGCTCAAAGTCTCCAAACTCACTAACAGGTTTGCTGAGTACTCTGTGCTGCAAAGGTTTGTAAAATGCCACTAGCCGATGGTTCCTAGAAAGAAGGACTTGAGGATAATTATAAGCTTGGTGTGGATATTCACATGGGTTTTGGCCAGGGAGTGCTGCAGTCTGAAAGCATACAGAGTGCAGCTCACAGGAGAGGGCTCCACACATAGAAACTCTCCCCAGCCTGGAAACCTCCTGTCTCTACTGCTTTCCATGGAAGTTGCTTCATGCAAAATGGGTTTGAAGCACCAGTCCTCAAAATAAAGAGCAGATTTAATGAATATCTTACTCTGAAGCCTTGAGGAAAAAAAAAAAAAAAAAAAAAAGTGACGCCTTGGTCCCTCTAGGAAAGATAAGACAGAAAAAAGCATATGAGATAAACATGACCTTCAATAATTTAGGAATCAGAAGCTGAAAAGACTCCAGTGCAACCATGATAATCTTGTCTTATTTGCATATCTCCAGGACTGCATTTTGTGACTCTCACTGTCATTAGCAAACATAGTGGAGGAGAAAAAAAATCAAACCAAAATAAAAGTGCATATTAGGTGATTTAAAATAAATCTACATGGAGGTTTCAAATAGATATCTCAGTAGGGGGGAATTATTCTTGCCCATATTAGAAATCAATTTGGTTGAATAAATTTAAAATAATTTGTAAGCATAAATCAAGTGTATAAGACTATAATGAAAAAAGGGAAAATACAGCCAAGTCTTTAATATCAGAATAGTTCTCAAAGACCATCGCTTCAGAAATGTACTGGACCGTTTCTATTTCTCTTTATCCTCTGCTGCCATCTGGTGGCCGTATAATTCAAAAGTCTGTTAATAACAAACATACCTAAATGCATGAGCTACAGAATCTGAAAAGTCAGAAGCTTTGGGAAAAAGTAGACAAAACAGCCAATCTTAGGGTGAAGCAGCATGTTTTCAGTCAAGGGACACTGACAGTAAATTAACATTCAGCAATTTTTGTAAGTAAAGATCATTTAACGAACCACAGAAGAGTGGAGAATGATAGACCAGCAAGGGAAAGAATCATTCCTTCTGTGTGAAACTTAGGTATTTACGATAAGATATTTGTGGCATTTCCCCTCCGGAGGTAATGGAGAGGCAAAGGACAAATGGAGGCAGCTCCAATGGCATATTCTTCTGTCTTAAAAAGAGATGTCTCAAGTAAATGGGATTAATCAGCATTTGGCTGTGCCTCACTCTGTCCATTGCCTACAAAGGAATCCTCTGGGCAGCTGACATTTAGATAATCTCACCTAGAGAGCTCAATCCCACCATGAGTGACTAGCCAAAACATCAGACCTTTATGGCATTCATTTAGTAGTAAGCAAATATCCAGGAAGAGGAGATTACTCATAATGCAAAATTATTAGTATTATTTTGAGCTGTTAAAAGCATGGCATTTTTTAGCATCTCTCAAACTTCAGATGGAAATATTTCTATCTCACTTTCAAAGGAGGGACAGTCCAAAATACATGTTCAGTTAAATCAAGGCATCAGGTCTCAGAACTCTGATAATGGAAGACAGCAAAAGGAGGTTTTCCCCAGCCTGCACTTGCAGAAAGGGATTCTGCTGTACTCTGCCATATTTATATTCAGGATCACTTCTGCGAGAGAAAGAAGCGTGGCCAATTTTCATAGTTGCCCATATTTTTGGTGAAGTATCATTGCTTTGCTTTTTTGACGTTTCAGATTGTGAAAAGTGGATGAGATCTTAAGAATAACTGGTTTCTTTCTGCCAAAAGAGGATCCTGACCACTTAAATGTATAGTGAAAATACCTATGCGTTTCCAGCTGTCAGCCAAATTTTCTTCTCAAATCAGATACTTGCTTTCTTTGCATATGTTTGTAAACATATGTTTCAAAGACAGCAATGCTCAACAGAAGAACAGCTAAAAGTATTTGTCCTGAAAGGCACAAAAATATTTCTGCACATGGAGTGGAGAGCCTTAGTTTGGATGAAATTATTCTGCTACAGAAAAGCAGCTGTTGCTTCTGTAAATAATGAGTTGAAAGTTCATTCAGCTTCTATCACCACAGATTCAGCAACAAAAATAATTAACCAAAAAAGGGGGAAAGGAGAGTAAATGCTAGAGAAATGAATTAGTATTTTATGACTATAAGAGAAGGAGAAAACTGGATGATTCCTGCAGAGAAAAGAGATTTGTGACACTGTTGGGTCAGGAAACCAGGCCAAAGCTCGATTGGCTTAGACAACACACCATTATTCCCCATTCATGATGGTGGCAGCAGAGGATGAAAAACACAACTGGAACTGCATAAAACCTACACAGTAATAATAATAAGTGCTGTGCATATTCACATCCCCAACCATGCCAGAAAGCAATCAGATTTAGTTTCATTGGGATTCACTGATGAGAATACACTCAGTGAGTAACAGAAAACAAAACTTGTCTGGAGCATAGACAAGTCACAAGTCACTACAGGCTTGGATGAGATGCTAAGGTTGATAGGAAAGGATGTCCTAGCTGAGTATGTTTAATAAGTAATAATGCAGGAAATTTGCTTTCATGATTTACTGGCATTCTAACATATGGATGCGCAAGAATCCTGCTTTGGTAGGAAATGGGAAATGTGTCCTACAGTCTTGGATAGAAATTTGCTTTATTTTGTTTACTCTTTAATTTTGTTGCTAGTCCTCCTTTTCTTCTCCCCTGTGCTAAATGATAATCCTACTTTTGCCTATTCTTTCTTTGACCATTATTTTTCATGTTCAATCTGCAATGGAACCATCTATCTATCAAGGAACCTCCCTTTCTTTCTCATACTGTGTAGGAGCAACTTTTCTAATATCTACCATTTAGGGAAACAAAGATTTAGCTTGGAGTTCCTTCAGAGTGGTGAAGAGTTTTCTCCATCGTCCTCTGAAAAGAAAACCTTCAGTCTTGATGACCTTCTGTTCATCACTTTACTCCTAGTCAGACTTCTTTAGAGTGAATCCTGATAAAGAACAATCTGCCTACATGACTGATACCTGTTTGGGTTAGGCTGAACGGCCATTGTAGGACACATCATCTGAAGTACTTGAAGAGGCTGTGAAGGCTGGTGTGGAAAAAAAATTATCAGATGAAACGGTAAGAAAACTTTGTCTTTGCACACCACTAGCTAAGATTACTTTCTGCATCATATAAAAATACACCAGTTCATACAAAATAAAGAATACTTTTGTAATCTTGTTAGTACAGAAACTCAAATGTTAAACCTAGAAATAAAATGTTTTCTTCTTCTATGTGAGAAACCTATAATTTTAAATATTTTCATTATTAGAACTTGATTCTATTTTTAACACTCTTTTATGTAATTTATCATACCATGTTGTGAATCCTGATTTGAGATCCTGCCGACTGTGCCAATTTGTCACAAATGAATGAGTGATTTAGATAGCTCAAAGAATCACTGTCAAAGGTATGAGCAAAAATGGAATTTTGTGGTGTCTTATGAGAATGTCTCAGCAGGTTAGCTGAATTTATATAACACTGCCACAGATAATTTCTTCCTAGGAGCTTGTCACTTTTATATAAAGCAAGGACTCTGCAGGCACAAAATGAGCATGTGAACAATTTTTTTAAAGTAGAGTAATTCTTCATTAAAAGATTTATATATATATTTATCTCAAAAGCAAATAATACTATAAAAAAATAACATCAAAGAAAAACACTCCCTCTAAATCTTGGCCCAACCTCCCTCCCTAATTTGGTTTTAATTTCTATGTTGCCTTCAAAAATTGTGTGCAATAAAAATGCATTGTTTAATATTCAGGTTATAGGTCTGTGCAATCATTTTCTGCAATAAGATCCTTGTTTTTATGACATCACACAATTTGTTTGTACAGCTTACTTTATTGATAGTCACCATAACCTCTGTGTGTCTCATAACCATTAAATTGTTTGGATGCACAGATGCAAAGTAGGGAAATATTATTTTTCAGGTTTTAGAAATGATGACAGAAGCAAACAGTTATCAAAGTCTTTCTTTTTCTTGTCACTACCCATCCTGTTGAATGTGGTAGTTTTTCTGCTAACAATATATTCCAAAGGGTATAATAATCAGAAAGTCTAGTTTAAATGAAAAATACACCTTAAATAACAAAGAAGTTATTTAAGTATACACACACCAAAAAAATCATTACCATTAGACAGTGAAGAGAGATTGGGAGATTGGGTTAAGTTTCAAATTACTGATGGTTTAATATGCTAATATAATATTTTTGCTCATATGTATTCAGTTTAGGGGTAAGTATGCTATTAAAGCTTCAGGGCACTATAGAGTTATTAAAAAGAGACTAAGTAGGCCATAAGAGAATTTGTAAATGTTTTTGAGCTAATACATAAAAGTTTTAATATAAGTCTAGAAGAATGAAAGCGCAGGGATCTATCTCAGTACAGACGTCATTGATACCAGCACTTTACAAAAATATTAAAAAATCCAAATACTTCTTAAAAATATAAAGGTGACAGCATAGAGTACAAATCAGCTTTTTTAACTTCTGCTGATTTTATCTATGTCCAAGAAAAAATCAGACTCTAAGGACCAGACACAAAATGGAACTGCAGTTGGGAATTTAAAATTAGTCTAGCATGGACTTTGCAGTCTTCCGTGCTCAGCTGCTGTCTGGCCCTAAGGGTCTGTTTCTTCTGTAAGCATTTCAGTCCACTTATCTTGTAGTTCTCCAGAATTATTCCAGTTGCACTTCAGTCTGCATAATGCTGAGCAGTTTCATGACTGCCTAATGCCTACAAAAGATATCCCTCTTCTTGTTACTAGTAGAGGGACTCCTGACTGGCAATCTCAGCACAAACTTGCCCTACAAATGTCTTCATGAAAGACAGCAGCCAGCAAGGCTGGCACCTCTTTTTAGCAGTGAGGTACTGGAACAGGTTGCCCAAAAAACTGGTGGATGTCCCATTCCTGGAAGGGTTCAGGTTGGATGGGGCTCTGAGAAACATGGTCTGGTTAAAGGTGTCCCTGCCTATGGCAGGGGGGTTGGGACTAGGTGATCTTTAAGGTCCCTTCCAACCCTAATCATTATAAAATTCTATGGTTCTATGATGTCCTTCTTTTTAACCATGTCTCAGTCTTTAGAGTATGGTATCGGAGAAATTTTTCTCCGTTGCCTGGAAGCAGTGACAGATAGGTTGCTTCCTGAATAGTCATGTAGCAACTTGGGATTCCACTTCAAGGGACTACTGTCTGTAACAACACTCACACCTGCTGGGGGTTAATCTTTATTTGAAGACTAGATTTCAAACACTGCTTCATCAAATTATTTGAAGCTACTCATAATACAGATATTGCAAAGCACTTCCAAGCAAGCTAAACTTTGTACATGTTTCTCTGGTACATTGTATTTTACAAAGGCAATAGGAGCACTAGCAAAAAAGTTTTCCTATTAGCACCCTTACTGGGAAGAAAGGAACAGGCCTGACAGATGTGTCTGCTCCTATATCATCCTATTAGGCATACAATACAATCTTTGTTTTAAGTCAACTGCTGTTGTAGAGAAGTCCTTTTTTTATGTTTTTAAGGAAGAAAAAGCACTCCCCTTCCCTCCAAAATTAATGACAAGATACTAAAAGTATCATATATTCACCAGTAAGTAATTCATTTCTATAGGAACATCAATTGCTCTGGAGCCTTTCAGAGAAAAAGAGTCTTCTCAGCTGGAATAAGTGCAGCATCCAACTGTCTCATATTGATCTGCATTGTCTCAATATCTAACTAAGTGCCTCTCGGTGATATTTTTCATTCCCTGGGCTTTGGGGCTGTTGCAGTAAAACCACTATTTAAACATACTTAGTGACAACAATGCATTCAGATGGAAGGCAGTTAACTTAAAGAAGTCTATGATCTCCCTTGTAAGATGTGTTTAGTAAATGGTACCTGGACATCATCTTGCTCTAACTGCATTAAATGGAGTCACAGGACACACAGGGTGATACAGAGGACATTTCACCCACCAAAATATGATCAGAATGGGATATACAGGACTTGAATGCGTAAACACATGACAAAATTATAGACATGCACTGAAAAAAATGCCATGAGAGGTCAGGAACTCTCAGAGTATGGCAATAGCTCCACTACAGGTCTGTAGCCTAAATAGGATATAAACTTCTTCCTGCAATAAAACTCCAATTTTTCTGCTTTCAATATCCCCATGTAAAATCTAAGTAGGCTGCATACAACAGTTTTGACTTTAAAACAAGATTCTGATGTTTCTTCACTTGTTAGCTCTCCCAGTAATGTTTGGTTAAACAGGAATGAGTAAAAAAACCCAGAAACTAACAATTTCATTCCAAAGGATACACACGTTATCAGAATGTGATGTGACACAATGCTGTGTTCTGGTGGATGGACTGGCTAGAACATACTTTGCCTTGGGAGTTTCTAAAGTGAACAGAGAACACAGGTGTTTACATCTGAAAAGAATTCATCCATGTGTTAAGTAATTCCTTCAGAAGAAAGGCAGACAGCTCTTCTGAGATGCAAACATCTGTAGAGGAGTGTCAGTCCTCACCCCTTTTTTTTTTTTTTTTTTACTAGGTAACATATACTTTATTCCTCATTTTGTTTAAAGGACAGGGTGTTAAGTTCCTGCAAAGGTCCTGCAAGGACAGTCAGCTATGTTACACACAAATTATAGGTCTTACATGCTTCCAAATCAGATGGCTTTGAGACCGTGTAAACACTGTCTTCTCTTTTGGCCTGTTACTGCATCCCCCCATGCATCATACACAGCCTCTTCTGAAAGACCAATCCTGTGTTTCAGCTGATACCGGTGAACCCAAGCCATTCTGAGAGTCTGCCTTTCTGAGGACTTCATACTTATTGATTCCTATAGCTTTAGGATGATGTGGCAGTAAACACTAGAAATGCAGGATCTGCATAGAACATCCTGAAGGGAGATGTGCACAGAATGTTGAGTCTTCACTGGCAAAAAACGAAATTGAAAAGCTGCAGAAACAGATGTTTGTATGTGGTTTCATCATAGTCCTGAGTGCATCCCTGGAGTTCTGAGTATCTTTTTCTCCTTGCAGTCAATATGGCTAAATATTCATGCATAACAGTGTTTAGTAAATAAGGATTGGCACATCCTCTAACTTTTGTTCTTCCTATAGGAGATTTTTCATGTGTCAGTAGACAAGCAGGAGGCTGGACTAGAGACCTCCTGTGGTCCATTCCAAGCTGAATTATCCCATGAACCTGGTCAAAGACAAGTTGATGGCTTGTTCACAGGTTTTTAGATCTAGTTTGCTGGTCATTGCTACAATACTCACAGTACTGAACAATAAACATCTTCACACAAACAAGTTCTCAGATGTCAAAGAAGGTATCTGTCATAAGCACTCACCTACACAGTATTTTAAAATTCTACTTTCCACTGATGACTGCAAAAGCATACACATAATTGCAAGAAAATTTGACCTATCTCTTAATTTCTTCAATGCAAAATCTTGTGGAAGTATTTGGCACTTTGCCTTCAAAAGTATCAACCCCATAAGAACAAGTCCATTTACATTGAAATCAATGTTTTACCACACATTCAGCTGTGATATGTCAGTGTCACAATTCTACCAAATTTTATGATTTATTTTCTATTTGCTTCAGACTGCAAGATTATTTGTTTTTATTTTAAATACAATACACATCTTATTTGAAACAATCTTTGAATATAAAATATTGTTCTGATCTCTTCAAAATGAGTGGACATGAGCATCCATGAATATGTTCATTTATAAGACAATTTATTGTGAACTTCCATCTACTCTGTTATGTAGACACACTGAAGTTTCAGAGAACCACCAGAACTACACACATCCATACTCTGGACTGGAAGGTCTCTGGCTAAAAGCTGGGTTCTGAATGGAGAAATAGAACAAAACCACAAATCAGTTGTTGCTGGTCAATCATAAACACAAATACTTCAAAATCAAGAGATTCAATATGCCTCCAACTGAAAGGCATCAAAATCTGTTTATAGAAATCAATGACCCCTTAGACTCAGACTTCTTAGTTTTTTCTCATGATTTCCGCTTGAAAAGCTACACATCTTCCTAATTACAGGATGGTGAGATAAGTAGTTACACAAAGTGAAGGGCTGGCTGTGCGTGTGTGAACAAAACAGCATGAAAAATCTAGTTTACATAAGAGGCGTGCACCAGGTTAACTATAAGAGGAAGTGGTGTGGGCCCCCTTGCTATCTTTTTTTTCCTCTCTTTCTCTTTCACTCTTTATCTCCAGACCACCCATGCAGCAGGAACAATGCAGGATCTAAGGACTGGTGATATTTTTTTTTCTCTTCCATTGTTTTGCAAAGCATAGCTATCATATTCTACTCTGTACTCTGTACTGAAGTTTATTGTGGCTGTGGGCAGCTTGTGTGTTGTGGCTTGTGACCCAGCACCTTTTGAGGATGTTGTTGTAGGAGTTGAGAACTTATTGAAGTGCATTGTACAAAATTAAGGGCTTGTTAGCCTCCACTCTTGTGGAAGGTGTGTTGTAATTATTTAAGGGCTTGAAAGCCAACACCTGAATGTAAGCAGTGGACTGGTTGCTGAAGTTATGGCGACAGTATAACAAACATGTCTGGTGTCTTTGTTCAGCCTAAGGAGAATTTATAACAAACATCATGCCCCTATCGGTGGGTTGTGACAAATGCTTCTGCACTTCTGAAAGCAAACTGTACTTAAAATGACTGGCTACCAGATGTAACCGCTGCCATTTCCCAGTTCCAAATCTAAATGACATTACTTCCCTGTGGTCAAGGAACTAACCTTGGACCACATGAAAAGAATACTCATTTTGTATTGTGACAAATACTAACACATTATTTTTCTGTCTACTCTGAATTTCCATGTAAAACCTTTGCTCATGAAAGTACATTATATCAACCATATCACACATTATCCTGATAAATACTAAGGCCATTTCACCAACAATACACAAAGATGGAGGCTATAATTAAAGTGTGTTGGTTATATCCTTGAGTTACTGGGTGATTATAATATACCAGACCCATTTTAAAATTGAGAAAGTAATCATCTATACTACATGAGATAAAAGGTTTTAAAAAAAAAAATTGTGAAAACCAGGAATTTCATATGTGGAAAACTAGAATTCTATTCAACAGAATCTAAATTATTTATTCCTTTATTCCAAGGCAGAGGGATATAAAGTATCCCCCCAGATATGGTTGTCTCCTGCAGGTGAAACACTTCAACTGAATTCCAACTGTCTGTGCATTTTGCTTTCTGGCAGAGCCATTTTAATTTTGCTGGCTAGTAGTGTATTATACAAGAAGTCCAGATCTTTAATGCCATTATTTTGTTCCTATTCTGACAACCCATCCTTTAAATGAACAAATGAAAAATGTCACTGGCTGATATTTTGAAAGCAAAAAGAAAGAGACACATGCAAAACCAAAATTAAATCCATGTTGTCAAAGCCCTTCTGCTTCAATGTCTTGCCCAGTTTCAAATGTTGTGCAGTCACCAGAGAGCAACAGCAGTGGTGGAGGTTGTGGGAACACAAATAACAAAATACTTAGCTAAATACACATAAATACCTATATATATAAAAAAAATTCCAGAGGTAAAAGAGGACAATAAGAAGAAATGCATGGCTAACTCCAAAGCTGAAGTTCCTATTAAGAGCAGGGGATAGTAAAATAGGGGTTGGCAAAATAGAGGGCAAGTTTGTACCACCCAGATGATCACTTGAAGACACGTAACAGGGTAACAACATAAAGCAAAGATTAGATTACTTTCAAGAAATGAGAAACACACTAGTACCACCAGAAGTTAACATCAGGCATCACAACATCTTTATTAGAGGCAAAAAAGTGCAAGACAATAACAATGTCCAAACCTACAAAATGTGAGGTTCGACACTAATCAAAATAGTGATAGTCCACGGTTATAGAACAACTCACAAAATCAAAAGGCTTTCCAGCAAAATAAAGATACTGGAAAAAGAAATAATGGAATAATAACTATGTAACAAAAAACCTGATCAGTTTTTTGTGTAATATAATCTTTCACAAAATAAAGGAAGCATTTGAATTAAAAATAGTTAAACTGGATTTCAAGCAAGAAAATTCTAACTAATGTTTTAACATAGTCATCAAGCTGAAAAGTCTTTCCCTTCTCTTATTGAGCATTGCTGACAACACAAGA
>JAWWLV010000144.1:48614378-48628809 GCA_035041135.1 Platyrinchus mystaceus
GAGGTCCTCAGGACGTAGGTTTGTTAAGAGTGACCTTCTCTTAGATGGATGGCCTTAGGGGCTGACGAGCTCCATCTACCCAGGGGGAGGGTCCCTGAACCCGGTGCGGGAATCGAACCGGGGTCGCAGCGGTGAGAGCACCGCATCTTAACCACTAGACCACCAGGGGTCCCCTATTTGATGCTTTGGAAATATGAATATCATCTGTCACTATTAAAAAAACTGTTATGAAAAGGTGTGCTCTCATCAGACTGCAGGCTCTGAATAAACACAAAAGATTAGAAGTTTTAAAAGAAGTTAAAAAAGACCCAGCATGATTAAAAAATACCTTTTATTGGTAGGATGTTCATAGTGAAGTAAAGTAGGAACACCCATTAAATAATCTCTACCACTGAAGATAAGCAGGATTTAAATCTGTGATTTTCACTAACAGACACATTTCTGCCAATACAGGCAATAAAATTCCATCAATCTATCACAGGATATTACTACACCTTGCAAACTAGTTATGCTTACAAATACGCTTTATATGTTCTAAATATTTTGCAATTGTGTTTACCAGGGATTTGATTCTACATTCTTTCTATACACCAAAATCTTACTACATACAGAAGGGTTTTAAACTTAGTGTCTTATAGAAGTGGACATACTTTGAATATTGATGGAAACAGGTAAATAGTTTCCTATGAATCATTTTGTTTCTCTCATAAATGGCTACATGATTTAGGTAACTATTTTGATTATACTTAGATTACATAATTGCTATATACATATTAGAACATAAATTGATAATTTGCATATTATTTATTTCAATCCATTTTCTCAGCTAAGAAGAAAACAGCCAAGTGTGAAGACAGTGATTATTCTGAATGCAAAAGCATCCTCAAACCACATAAGGTACGGGTTTCAATAACATGTCAGAGCAAGCACTATACATTTGGATGATATGTGGCAATTTTTTTTTCTATACAAGAATTTCAAGAAAGATGGAAAGGAGCAGAGATACTAACAAGTACTTAGTGCTGGCTTAATCCTATTCCCATGAAGGTTGATGTAAGCTTTCAGTTGTATTAAAACACTTAGTGAATACTTTGAATATCTACCCAAAGTGCCTGGTGAGATAAAAGCAAGGAGCACTAGTATTTTCTTTTCAATCTATTTATATCCTGAAGTGAATAACATTTTATTGATATAAGTTTTTATATTCAATATATTGTATAATCTTTTCAGAAGAGTAAATTTTAGTGGCAGTATGTATTTGCTTAGACTTTAATTGTTGCCTGAGAACATACTGCTGAAGTTGAACTGTCAACAGGAAAACATGAACAATTCCCATAAATCATTTCAAACCCAAAGAACAGATGGTACTGAGAAGCAGCACCACAGCCTGCTGTTCCCTGAGGTTTGAGGAAGGCCCCGTAGCTCTCCATGGAAAGCAATTTTATTTTGTTCACTTCATCCATTAGTCATGAGTGATTTAAAAATTAGCAAAAATATCATTTCAACTCCTGAAGAGAATCTAAACACTGACTGCAAAATCATACCTCTTACTTTCTATCCTCAGTTTCTATCTTTCATGATTAAGATACACATCAGTATTTAGGATAGGTATTGCATGTCTTAACAGAATTTTCTAAAAATTAATTCTTAAAATTCCATACTTCCTTGCATTGCTTTACATACAGTTACCATCAACATCTACAGGACGGTAATTGTATCTTTGGGCACAAGATCTCATATAAGAAATTTAAAAGGTATTTCATCTATTTTTTATGAATTTGGGAATTTTTAATGTTTTGTCAGTTATATCAAAAACTTTAAAAAATTCTTTCCTAATCCCATCTTTTAGTGTGATTATTTAAGCATTGTTGCTAACATTTCAGTAATTAAGAAAGGAAACATTTATAGCGATTTGCAGTACAGCCCTTACAGATGAGGGAGTAGAAAAGCTATCTCTTACTGTCACTTCTGTGCTGAGTCTTTAGTTTCATTCAACATTTTCCATGAAATGGGTTTTAGAAATCAGCTGTAATTTCCCTGATGTACTGTATCAGCTACCAGACAGAACTGCAGAGAATTGATTGGATGAAAGTAAATGAAAATTAGGAGAGTCTGAGAACCCAGCTGGGATATATCTATTATTTCCCTTGCACAACAGAATCTGTTCCATGTTACTGTAATGTCAGAAAGAATAGTGCAGATTTTCTCCAAGAACTTCAAAAAAGAAAGAAAAGCCTTTTATATTCATCTTTTATGGAATATGAACAGAATGTACAGATCACAATAGCCAAAAATAGCACATCCTCCTGAAGAAATATGTAATTTTAATCCTACACATATGTCACTTTCAAACCACAGAGAAAATCTTCATGAAAGAACACCAGATTGTTCCAACTGATGTCTCCTCAGAGAGCTGCACTTGAAGGAAAAACCCCAAACAACATTTACTTAGCAGCAACACCCTCAATAGCTAAGAAAACTCGCCTGCACTAAGGAAGAGCAACAAGAAACAGAGTCTGATCGTTATAAAATTACATGAATACAAAACAGTGGGAAAGTAATTTTAAAAGGAGCTGTTGCTTTACATATATTGGCTCTTAAACTGTCACTGAAGACAGAAGGCTTCTCTAACTGGTAGGAGGTGAAGGAAATGGAAGGCATATGGGAAAGTCTTGGATAAGAGCCAAAGTAAAAATTGTAACTTTGATACTACAGAGTTGAAATGCAGTGCATATAGCAATCATTTTATAATGTCCAGCTGACAGCCTGCCTTAGCCTTAATTTCAAGACCTGGAACACTGTAAGCAATAGACCAAACCAGGTATATGTTTGTGATAGGAACAGGGGACATGCACTTTGCAAGTGACATTTTCTTCCTGACTGTAGACTCCAACCCACTGACTTTCACAGCATGGTGAAACAACTTGACTTAGTGCAGAAGACACAACTTCTGGAATACAGTATTCTTGTGAAGGTGTTAAATACTGGTAGTTGTGCTGTACACATAGTTTTCAAAACAGAAACAATGGATAATCACCTGAGGTATTTACAATTTAAATCAACTAATAAGATGACTCACAATTCCAGCTCACTGTGGTTCATTTTTGTTTCTTTCGCATTTAATATTCTGTTTAGAGGTCTAGTGAGTTTAAAAGACACACAATCCAAACAAAACACCCTTACCTAATAGGTTCTTATTTCAAAGATAGCCAGTTCACTGTACATCTATGAAGACATCTCTTTGATACCTCTGAAGTTCACTGTAGCTTATTTGTTGACTGGGTAAAAAGGTCAGAAGGTATGTGTGGGTGGGTTGTACAAATCTGTCACTGGTACTTTATGGCTTAAATAGTCTACACATAAAGTCAGTAAACTCTGAACAAAAAATTAAAATATGAGGTATTCTACAGCAGGTTTTTCAATACTTTATTAGTACTCTTCTGCTTTGCTAAGTGAGTACCACTAAGAAAATAAGACGGCTATTTCTTCATTTGTATGAGTGAATCTGTGGCTCTCCTCTAAATAGCATTTTCTGGCTCTTAAGGAACAGTATTAGTTCAAATGCCCACTTGTCTTCTTCCTCTGGACCAGAAGGATTCTAGGGTTAACAGCAGTCATGCATTTATTCCAGAGGTGGTAAAGAATCAAATCCAGTAAATTGGTTCTTGCTGTTACTATCAGTCACATCTGTGAGGAAAATACATTTATTTCACAAATACATGAATGTCCCATAAAATGAAATGCAACCAATCAAACAATTTTTTCCCAGGTATCAAAAGATGAAATTCAAATAATATTTACAAAATACAGCCCTAATTCTAATCTATAGGCACAATCTTTATCTGAGACAGTTTTACTGTGCCTGCAGAAGACAGATAAAGAGTGCTCTGGGTTGGATACATTTATTAATTTTTTTAGATATTTATCTGAGTTATCATAAAGCAGCACAAACTCTTCAGCCTATTGCAGTTTTCTACAGGGAGACATCACTATGTTTTGACAAAAAGTAGTGGAATGAAGGAGCACTGTGACAGAGAAGGGGAATATTGCTGAGGCATAAATAAATGCAGAAGATGAATGAGAAAGAAAATTGTAGGGGGAAGAAAGTGACGAATCTATAAATATAAAATCAAGGTGAGGCAAAGACTTAATTTTTTATGGTGGGAATTAGAAGGAAGGAAAATGCTGACAGTTTGGAATTATGAGGAGGTTTAATCTGACAGCTCAATTCTCAAATAAAAGACAATCACCACTGTAAAGTACAGTATTGCTTCAATGCACAAAGTATTAAAGACGGAAATACAGATGCTAAGTAGTTTCTGAGGATTTTTCTTAATGAATCAGATGAGAAGCTGGAAGTTTTCAAAATAATTCATCTGTTTTATTTATCACTGATAACTGATTTTCATCTTGAGTTTGATGTGTTTGAGGATACACTTTCAGAAGATTGCTATTACTCAAAAGCAAATACAAGAGGCTGCACTTTAAGATGGAGTTTCCTTCCATAATTTTGCCAGCTGGTAGTGAATTTGCTTACTGTAAAGTGTTTGTTAGTTTCTTCCAAATCTTTCCCATTATGAATACAAGTTATTGACTGCTGGCAAGCTGGAGCATACACAGCACAAAATCCAGAATGAGCCCCTAGGTATACCCTCCGGATTGCAGAATGCAACTCATATAAGTAACATACAAGTAATTAGCCTATTTGGGAGACTCCATTTTAAGAAAAACAAAATATGGAAAATCTGCAGAATTTCAGGAGCATGGCATATGGAAAAGGACTTAGGCTCCCTGCCAGCATCCAGATTTGGATATCCAAGTTTGGATATGGCCACTGTGTCCTGAGGTGACAGGAGTTTATGTCTATGTTTCTAAAATAAATGGAGCAAGGATTGAATCCAAGGATCTTAGCTGTTGTGTGCTGAGTAGCCAGCATCCCCTGGAAGGGAATGCTTACCTCTCAGACCTGCATGCCCTTCTTCTACCCAAGCTTTATTTCTCATAAAGCCCAAGGCAGCAAGGTCACACCCCTCTTACTTTTTTTAGAACTGTCAGAGAGGCAAAGATAGCTTTAGTACATAATTTTCTAAAATTAATTAGAAACAAAGCAACTAAGAGTGCAAATATGGTATCAATCTGTAATAAAGATGGGCAAAGTCTAGAACATTATCAGTTAGTTTGACATCAGTACTGGTGAAAACAATTAACAAACCAGACCAAATGATAAGGGAATTAATCTGGAAACACAAGGCAGACAACTGCTAAATAAATAGCAACAGCATGGGCCTGCAAAGAGCAGATTGTGCCTCATAATCCTGAACGACTTTTTTGTTCACACCTTGGAAAGAGGGACAAAGCAGGGAGGTGATAAAAAACAGTCAGCAGAGAACTGGAATAAACTTCAGGAAGACATAACGAAATTAGGCAAATTGAAAATATACCAGCAGATTACCAGCACGTAAAAATTCACAGAGGTGTGCAGAGAAAGAAGAAATTTCACCTCCACAGAGAAGCTTTTCAGGCACGAGTGGTCTGACCTTGCTGTCAGTGTCACCGTGAAGAGCTCCGTAGCCCAATAGCTAAACTTAAAAAAAAACGCAGACCGCAAACTAAAGAATATTGAACATTCCCTGCTGCTACACACCAAGGGTATATACAGCCTTCCTTGTCATTTTTCATAAATCTACACCCAAACTCAGGTGAATTTCCATCTTGATATAATAAAGAGATTTGTTACAGTGAGAACATTTATTCACTATAACAACCTCCCCAGGGATGTAGTGGAGGCTCCATCAGTGGGGATTTTCAAGAAGCAACTGAACGAGGTGATAAATAATCTCATCTAGGCTCCCTTTCACATGAAAGGTTGGAACAGATGATTCTTCGAGGTCTCTTCCAACCTGGGTTGTTGCATCATTTTAAGATCTTCTCACTCACATGCCTTTAAATAAATTTGACTTTAACTGAATTGCCTCTAGCATAGCTGATAGTATTTTCTCCTTAAAATTGTAATTATACCCCAACTGTTCCTGACCTTTCAAAGTTTATTAGAAGATCAACTTGAGAATATCCCCCTGTTGAAACAGACACCAACTGACTATAACATATTTGACTTCAACACCTGCCTTTTTATTAATTTCTTTCTCTGTCTGATTATAAAGCATTATGGTTTGGAGAAAATCCAGATATTCTCTATTCAGATATGGTTTTCATCTCATTGAAAAGTCATTTCTTCAGATGAATATTGATAATGACTTCTGCTGGCCGTGCAATCCAGCACATTAGAACAGACTGCCCTCAAAAAAAAGAGCAGGACTTGCTTCTGATAACTGGGCAGTTGCTTTTGCCAACAGATCAGAAAGACTACCCTCCCCATCCACTCCCTCTGCCCTCCCCTGTCCTTCATTGTTTACTCCAGAGCTCGGATAGAAGGTTGCCTTACAGTAAGGACAGAAACAGCCTGACACTGCACTGAACACCACAACCCCCAGCATGGATTTGGTTCTCGACCAGCTGCAGCAGTGCCCAGTGGTGGTGGCAGTTTCGTAGCTTCCCAAATCTTTCTTGAATTTGCTGACGTCAGCCTCCCTGACAGATGGTTGTCTGGGCATATGGAGATAAGATGACATATAGGCAATATTTCAAAAGGCAGCGATCAGTCTAACAACGAGCTGGGTGCAACCTCCAAGTTCTGCATAAATGGCATAAATCTTTTTTCCTTCATTGTAATCAGACTGATCATGTGTCAGAGATCAAAGAGGGGGTACATCCAGGTAGTTTCACACTTAACAGTTTCCAGGATAATTCTCAGGTTTTTGTTAGTTTTTGGAACTCATGCCTTATGAAGGAGGAAAGAAGGAGGTTGGCATTTGAGCTAGTTCTCTGATGATGCATTTCCATATGCTGCAATCTCTTGCCATACAGAATGTGTGTCCAGATGATCTTCTCAGAAGCATCAGCATCTTCAGATGAGCATGTTCAAAAGTTTTGTTTCTTCTGGTTAGTGCTAGCAACACTAAGATCAAAGGTGCTCTTCAGACTGAAGCTGCCATTTCTTTCCAGAAAAAAACCCACATTTTTATGAAGTGTCCATTTGGCTCCTCCAGAACATTTTTCATTTCTGAGAACAAGTATGATTGTGCAGTTAATTCTCTAGTCCTAGAAGAAATGTGTCAGCATTGTGAGCTGTCCTGTGCTGCAGAAGACATCTCAAGAAGTTGAAGTACATTATAAATTCTTAAACAAATAAGGTCGTTCTCTCTTTCAGACACTACTTGTCTCTTTCATAATCCAAACTGTGCCTTTGTGTACAGTTTTATGTGCTACCCTCTGAGCTGGTTGAGTGATGATTGCTTAGTTTTTCTTTAACCTTTTCTGTAGAAATGAATTAGCAGTGCCATCACTGTGCACAGTTGTTTTTTAGGGGGTTTACCTGTTTCCAAGAAGACAATTAAGATGCAGAAAGCTGCTGGTCCCAACTAATCAGTAGCAAGGTTCTGTATGTGCAAATCATCTTTTGAGAGCAGACTGCAGCCTCGTTTTTCAAGGGCACAGCTGCATTAACCACATTACCTCAATTCAGTCACATACTCGAGAGGTAACAACAGTTTCCCTGTTGGATGTGGCTGTGAGTGAGACTTGTTAATGCTCTCTGCCTTTGACAGCACAACTAAGGGCACACCCAGGTGCAGTAAAATCAGGTTAGGATGACCCTGAGCTGACATGTTATTCAGTTCTCCGGCAGCCATTGTTCAAGGCTGAGGCATTCAGACTCACAAGCTCAGCTGCAATACTAGTTTAAAAACACTTATGCACCATAAAAACAACCTTAAATGACAAAGGATGTTTTCTGTTCGTTTTTGAGTGTACAAAATATTCTAAAAACTCTGGGAAGGGAAATGTTCCCACCTCACCTGAAGAGTGTTGCTCAGGACTGGAATCCCAGCAGGGGCTACAGTCTGCCTTCCCAAGATCCTGGTGTTACATCCTGCTCGTCTCCCCTTTTTCCAGGTTGTTGGTGCTTCTACATTGGCAGACTAGATAAAAAGCCCAGGACTGCCAGGCTCACACGCATGCCCAGCAACAGCTAAAATAAAGACAGATAAATACTAGTACAGCTGTATTTCATCCTGTGGCCATTTCTATATGGGTCTTCTAACACTCATGATCTACGGCAAACTGGCCCTTTACAGTCCCAGAAAGCTGTAACTTTTAATTTAACCCAAACAGTGTAATTATTCATGTCAAAACAGGAGGTTTGGGGGCCGGTTTTTTGGGGTTTTTTTGTTTGCTTTTTGAAAAATAAACAAGTTCATTCAAGCAAATTTCAATTTAGGTACTCAAATAGAACTGAGCTGTCCATTATTTTCATCTGTGATTTAGGAAAAAGCAGTAGAACCCACATAATTTAAAATGTAATGCTTCCAAACTCAGGAAGAGTGTGAGATCTTTTGCAATGGTTTGTCCTTTACAAAGATCTTGAAAATTTAGCAATCTGAATACATCTTAATGGGATCACATTTAGTGCAAGTAAATCTCCTTCCACGTCTTCACCCATATCTTTTTTGTTGTGTGGAATGGCTAAATGATTTGGCAAGCTTTTTTAAAGCCTGCAGTAATTTGATAGCAGGGATAACCTCCAAGCCCTCTAGCTCTACAGAGACCAAATTCTTACAATTCATTATCTGTCAAACAAATTCTAAGTGCTTCCAACCAACTACTATCTCATTTTGTCTAGCCAACAGTCAGAAACAGACACCATGTGCATCTGTTCCAAGCACTGCATATGAGACAGCATCACCTTTGCTTAACTGTTGCTGTTAGTAGGTGAATCATGTCATGCCATATCATTTATTCAGGCCATCACATTAAAAAAATATTCATCATTCTGTCTTGATAAATCAGATATGTTAAGATGGAAACCCAGGAAGTGAATCAGTGGCATTGAAAGTCAATGGTTCCCAAATGAAATGCTTCATTTTTCAGAGCCTCTAATGGGCCGAGTAATTTCTTATTTCAGAGGCTGTAGCAGATTTATTAGCCAAATTAAAAGCACACATTGCTGGACTATGAATGACAATAAAAATATTGGCACTGAAAGACTGAGGAAAGACATGATGACTTCTAGACAGTGTCTGAACTTCTCTAAACAACTGAATTGATATTCTGGATTGTTTATATACAACCAATCTATGCAGAAGTGTATATCTTGTATGAAGTCAAGAAAAAAAGAAAACAGTTTTGCATTAAAAATGATACTTTATTAAAGAGTAGCAATTTCTGAAGCATTTCTCTGTTGTGATCAATAATAGCCTGACACAAAAGTTGGAGCAGCTGTTGACTCCTTCAAAGGCAGGGAAGCCTTGCAGAGAGACCTCAACAACCTCCAGGGATGGAGGATTTTTAATTTTTTTTAATTTTTTTTTTATTTTATTTGGGATTTGGAAGGGTTTTGTTTGTTCTGGTTTGTTTGTTTATTTTGTGGGTTTTTTTGTTATTTTGGGGGAGTTTGGTTGGTGTTATTTTGTTTATTTGTCTGGTTTGTTTGTTTGTTTGTGGAAATCTACCTTCTTCTTTCCACTTCGTTGAGTAAGGCAAATTACACCATATATTGCACCAAGACATGCACAGAAGCAAAGATCCATCTTCAATGTTATACAGTACACAGGTACATCAGGTTTGCATTAGCATATAGCTGCTCTTAAATCTTCCTTATGCACCAGGACAAAACCAGAATCTGTCTTCCCAGCACGGGAAAATAGTTCTGCCTCTATGAGAGGAGCAAGATTATAAAGCAAACTGTATGACCTTTGTTAAATCAGAGTACTGCTTCTGGCTTTGGGTATCTGCCTTGACTCAATTTGCTGGGATACACTACCTCTCTAGAATAATTTCAAACTGTTCTAGTTCCACCTCTTTTAACCTAGCCCTAGACAATATTATTCAGGGCTCTAATTTCAAAACAGTAAAGAATGCTACAAGCATATCCAACTACTTCACACCTACCTTTTCTTGGGGCTCTTTCCCATCAGTCTAGTCAGTTTATAAAGGTTTAAAACTTTCCCTAGTATCTCCTCAAAGCAGATTCTCTTTTCATCACCAATAGCTATAGTGGTAGAATAATCTACTATTTCATTGCCTTTTGCATCTTAATCTCTCCCTTCTATAGAATCAAGATACATTTTGTTTGGATTTTTTGGTCAGTTTGTTTGTTTTCTGCAGTATTGATTCTTAGTATCTCCCTATCAGTCTGCAAATATCATTATTTGGGAGGAATATCTGACATACTTCATTTGGGAGGAATATCTGACATACTTCTATACTGAATCAAGGAATCAAGAAACCCTTAAGAACCTCTCCTCCAGGACAAAATTATTTTTACTTACATCTGTGGTAAGCAAAGTGAAGAATTCCTTTTTAATGGTCCAGGTTTTGATATGCTGTTCTAGTACATACATTAAGCTACGGCACTTTTAAAAGTATAGTCCTGTATGTTCAATATTATTAACCTTAAGAACCACTTTAAAACTTAGTCTAGGCAGAGAAAATGAAAATTCAATACTCAATACTAAAAATGAATACAAAATTAAGCTATTTATCTCAGGCAGTATAATCTTAAGCATTTGATGTCTCATACTCATTGACTGCACTCTGAAATGAATGCCCACAAAAACATTACTATTTCAAAAGATGTAAAAAAAAGATATAGCTATTTTTTTTTACTTCCAGCACATGCCATGTATCTCCCTCCTGCAGTCTTTCTCAATCACCTGAGGAGCTGAATGTCCATTAAGGAAGAGGATGTTCCACCGTTTCTACAGCTGGATTAATGTAAAAGTGCTGATAAGAAAATGAATCTTTCTCAGATCCAGAGATAATAGGAAAAGGCATAAGAGCTTTCTGTATCAACCATTTCTCTCTAAACCTGATTTATCTCAATGCTTATATTTTTAAGAAGTTAAAACCGTAGTGCAATTACAGTGTGTTTTTAGTGCAATGATATGTACTTGCTAAGGTTATGTGAATTATAACTGAAAAAGAACCCCTACTGCCTGCACACAAATCTATATTCCTCTCATTTTTAAAAAACTTCAGGTGTAGTGTGACCAACTTGTCTTTCCTTGACAGGAAATTCTTTCTAGTGACCCTTTTGGGATTACCTATTGTAAAGTATTGAAGGTCTGCCATCTGTACTGATGTAACACATATATGCAGAGTACCAGAGCTGTTTTCTGAAGCAAAGACCTAAAAAATATATGCCTAAAGTTTTGCCTTTTAAGGTAAATTTCCACACTGAAACTCAAGCTCTATGTCACTATTTTCTCAGCAGTAGACCCACAGTAAGGCCTTTTATCCCCATCACTCATTCCTGAGTTTAGCAGCAAATTCAGCATTTTATGGGAATGATTCTGTGGCAATACTGTTAATGAAATCTGTTAAAAGAGTCAGATAAAACAGGTTGTGTGAGCCTTTCTAAATTGATCATTTAGCACACTGGGTACTGTCATATGGTTGAATCAGCCCAACTGAGGGAACCAATAACATCTCAAAAGTGATGACGAAAAGGCTTTTCAACTTCTTAAACTAGGTTTGTCACCAAAAGAGTCATAACATGGATCTGCAGTTTCTTTCATGCTTCTTTAATATATAGAAAGAAACAGTGCTTCAGATAAAAATCATGGATATAACAGTAATTTATATTCATATGGTTTCATTATGTCTCTATGGATGTGTGTCAGTCACTCACTGATCCCTAGAAATTATATTTCAAAAAGCAGTTGGGCATGCAAACAGGCTCTCTGAGGGGAACTAGTAGCACAGCTTACAGATGGCATTAGGTGAAGCAAGTAAGGAAGCTATTACTAAAGAAATCATTGCATTTTAACTCTAAGATTACCCACCCCTACATGCAAAGATAATGTGTTAGATTGCTGTTGCTGAGAGCTGCAAAAAAACCAAACTGAAATTTGCTACTTTGAGACTTAACTGTACATATTCATGTAGCAGAATGACATTTTTTCCAAAAGTCTAAGAATATTTTCTATTTATTATGCTGTGTATACCATGGGATTAACCTGAACAATCCCATAAAAAAACTAAAATGCTCTTATTTCCTGCTAAAGGTTAAGAGTTAGCAATACATATTGGTGTGGATTTGCCCCTCTGCACCCCCCAAGTATCGAGGATACAGCTCCCTAACATCGGCAGCTAGAGCTGGTTCGAATGTCCTTTCCCTCACATTACTGCTGCCCTATTAGGACCTGTACTTGAAATGTAAGTTCTTTCTGACCGTATTTCACAATTCTTTTCTTCACCCACAGAACACGCATGTTTTGTATCTAAACTCTGATTAACAGTTCCCAGCCATCTTCATTCCCGACATTACTGTTTACAGGTCATTATTTTTAGGTGAGCCCTGATGACAATTTGGCTGCCAAAAGAGCTCAGAAAGACTAGTTCTGGATGTGGGACAAGACTCTTTACTCCGTGCTGTAAAAGCATGAGCTTTACACAGCAATAACCCTAAAAGACCACATGACATGGTAAACTGCTCTCAATAGGTCTTTCACAATACAACATATTTCTAAGCAGTTCTCTTCATCAGTATGTGATGAAAAAGTGTAGAAATGCCTGTGAGTTGAACTCAGGTGTCTGGCTCAGAAATACACTTTGTAAAATTGTCAGAAAGTCCATGAAGTCTATAGAGGAAGAATCCCAGTAACTGCATACATGTGATTTACTGAAGCCTCAAACTAAGTAATATGCAATGGTATCTATAGTATGATCGCTCCAGAAGGTGAGAGGTAATTATTCAGGCCTGAAGTCAAGATTTAATTTGAATGACTGTGGGGAGAGGAGCATGAGTGTATATGGTGCTTCTCAGTGCTAATTGAACTATAATTTAGCAATAGGTATAGATGACAAGCAGGATCATAAGGCATAACAGCAGCTATATAACATTTTTCTTAGCTTCTCAATTGTATGCAGTTTCCATAAGTAAAAAAAGTCATCAGATTTATCTCCTTACTTGATCATTTCATTCTCTTACTCAAAAAATTTCAGAGGTCTTAGCTTGCTACACTTTCAATCCTTCTAAAATGCTGTTGCTATGTAGGTGCTGCACTGGGACCAGAGTTTCAAAGTTGTGTCTTACATTCTTAGCCCCATTTGTTCTTTGCTCTCTTTCCTTCTTTATTCAAACCACTGTCCACTTTACATATTATTCCATTCTTCAGTTTTGCTTTCTCCCTAATGGGATATCTTCATCCTGCATGTTTCTAAAACTTAATATTTCTATACATGTAGCACTTCGTAATATATTTTTCATTCTTGCTCTGTGCCTTGAACTTCATTAGCATAAAGGTAGGATTGATGCATATTGAACTAGAAGCTGATTCAGTTCAGTGCTCTCAGCTCCTTTTAAAAGGTCACAACTGGATTTCATTAGAGACTAAGAGTAAAGCTGCTGGCATACACTGTCATTGTTCAGTTCTTATTTAAGCTTTTGAAAACAAAAATTAGCGTTTTAAATGCTGAGAAGTATAAATTACTAAGTCCCCAGGCAACGGAGAAATTCACTGAGTGGGACTCAAGGTAGGTCAAGTCCCTCAACTCTGCTGGTTTACTGGGATTCTTTTCACACACAACTTTGTCGACATCAGTAGCCAAGTAGTGTGTGCTTTTGCACAGCAGTGGTGCACTCAGAATGGATTTCCTCCAGCCAGACCCAGGGCTGGCACTGAATCATTACCACAGGGTGGCCATTCCTGAAGAAACCTCCGTTCAACACATCAGTATGACCCCCATATCTAGAGGTGATTATACACCAGTAGGTGATTATACACCAGTGCTGAATCTTCCACTGACTTCAGGAGCTTTCTATTTACTTTTTTGTTTGTTTCTTTCAGGGTACTTTCTTTTGCCTGGTAAAAATGTACTAAAAATAGTGCCCTAATAAAGATTTCTGGTTTCTATTTCAGGCTTTAATGTTGTTCAGCTACTTATTTAATGGCTTTGACTTGCAACAAAGAGATTGATAAAATGTCTCATCCTTGGTCATGATCAGGTAGTAGCTCACCAAAATGGAATCATGGAATGGCTTGGGTTGGAAGGGACCTTAAAGATCATATTGTTCCAACTCCCCTTCCATGTCAGGGACACCTTGCACTAGATCAGGTTGGTCAGAGCTCCTTCCAACCTGGCCTTGAACATTTTCAGGGATGGGGTACCCACAACTCCTCGGGGCAACCTATTACAGTGTCTCACCCACCTCACAGTAGAGTTTTTTCCTGATGTCTAGTCTAAATGTACCCTCTTTCAGTTTAAAGCCATTACCCCTTGTTCTATCTCTATAGGTAATGGTAATGGCCAGTCTTCGCGAACGAAGATCTGGGAAAGGTGTTCCCACCTTTCAAGCCTGCGCAATGGATTT
>JAWWLV010000144.1:48636076-48667558 GCA_035041135.1 Platyrinchus mystaceus
AAAGCATACACAAGCAGAACAGCTGGGTTGTTCAGTCCCCTGGGCTGAGAAGCACGACTGCTTAGCCCAGGCCTCGATAGCTGGGGAAGGGTCTGGAGCACAAGTCTTACAAGGAGCTGCTGAGGGAGCTGGGGGTGTTTAGCCTGGAGAAAAGTAGGCTCATAAGGGATCTTCCCACTTTCTACAACTGCCTGAAAGGAGGCTACTCCCAGGTAACAAGTGATAGGGCAAGAGAAAATATGCTCAAGTTGTGCCAGGGGAGATTCAGATTGGACATTAGGAAAATTTTCTTCACTGAAAAGGTTGCTAAGCATTGGAACAGGCTGCCTAAGGATGTGGTAGAATCACCATCCTTGGAAGTGTTCAAAAAGCATGTGTAGATGTGGTGCTTAAAGACATGGTTTAGTGGTGGACTTGAGTGTCAGGTTCATGGTTGGACTTGATGATCTTAGAGGTCTTTTCCAACTAAACAATTCTATGATTCTATGAGACAAAGTGCTCTTTCCTGGAACATATTTCAGGTTATCAAGTGCCAGAATTAGGAAATCAGAAAAATGAGATGCACAAGCAATTTTTCTCTCCACTACAAAGAAAAATGCATATTTTTCCTAGATAACAAAAATCAGGCCAAAGGGGAAAAGGAAAAAAAAAAGGGGGGGGGGTAAAAAACAGCAAGAACAATATCTTGTGGTTTTTTCTGCTTATTTCCAAATAAACAACATGGATAAATTCAAAATGTAGGCTAGGAAAGGTATATCACAAATGATTTGCCAATCCCTTCTCTGAATCAGAATTTTACTTCACAATTATTGTCCAAATTAAACTTTCAGGCTTAAACAGCACAGCTTAACATTTCTTTGTCATCCTACACAGTGGAGGATCATCAGAGGAATTTCCAAGCCAAAAGTTTGGTGTCTCCCTACTTAGAAGACATGCAGGAAAGATAAACACTTAAACGATTTGCCATGCCTTTCAGAAAAACCTCTGGGATTATGGGGACTCTGCAGCGAAATATGTAACTGCTGCTTGCCCTCAGTATATTGCTTTACTAGAGTGTCAGTAGCTGGAACTCAAGTGAGGAGTTTCAGATTCGGAGGGTCTCTTGCTCAGCCCGTGGTGCCTCTCACTGGAATGAGGGACATACATAGCTTGTTGTGTACACCCATCACCCCACAAACCAATAGGGTCATGCAGACCAGCTGCCCTATGAACTGGGAGAGAGGTGGAGGTAGGAGACATTTGAGCTGAGAATTGGGGAAGGAAAGGAAACCACTGCATTTGAGCTTTGATGAGGAAACAGAAAATGAACTGGAAAAAGTGGAGGTCTTTTGGGGAAGTTCATTAGGTGAGGTGGTGTAGTACAAGAAGCACAATTAAACTTGTACAGGTAAAAGCCTTTGCAAATTAAATTCATGTGCATGACTGAAAACATGTAAGAGGCCACCATGTAACTTAAACCCTGACACAAAATTTTTTTGGACCACTGTGCACAGAAATGACACCCAACCCATGCAGAATGGGAGGCAGTTTGACTATACTTCTCTGTATCACCTCCTCTCTCTAACGGTTCTCTCCCACAAGCCCATCTTCACTTCTATGTTGGGTTCTCTCGGCTTTTCTTTGTATTTTTATCTTACACTGTTTTTCTGCAGCACTGACCCAGAGCATGTTCTTCTCAGCTGGCTTCAGGGTCAGGAAGGTTCCCCATCTGGAGATAAATATGCAAGCAAGCAAATTTTAATTTATTTTCATAAGAATACAAGAACAGCTGTAATGGATCAAACCAAAGGTCCATTTAGCCCAGCAGATACTATGATCAGGAAAGGAATTTAGCATTGTGGGTGCTTCTTTGTTTTGAATTGGAAGCAGCTGAAAGGATGGAGGCAACTGTCCCTTATTCTTAGTCAAAGAGCATTTGACATATCCCCAAAATGAACAGAGAATATCTTCTTTAAGCACATGGTCATCTGTAAGCCAAAAACAGTCCATGTGATTTGTTCTCAGTATAGCCCTACCATACATCAATGAATCGGTTAAGAGCTGACTCGTTCCAACTGTTTGTGGCTTCTTGTTTGTGAATTCATGCCTTGCCTAAATTGAAATCAGCAGGAGCATCTACTCCTAGACATAATCTGGCTGTGTCACTTGCCAACAGCAATTACAGAAACTCATGGGGAACATTGGCTGTAGGTTACCGAAACAGATGTCAGTTGTAGCAACACAGGCATGAGACTGAATTTCAGAGTGCAAGCAGCCTGACATGCCATGTGTAAGTTCCAGCAATTCCAGCCACAAATCAGACCAACAGCTAAAAATCACAATTTGCAACCACCGTTCACATTCAGAGCACCCTCTACTTTCATCTGCCTCATGGAATCACATACATATCGCAGTATAAAAATGCTTTTTTAGTTCCTAGTAAGGCTTTATAACCTTACCAAAGGTATGAAAAACAGAGAGGTGGAGATGTGACAACAAGCAATTAGAAACACAGGCTCATTGCTACTACAGGAGAACAGTCATTCTAGGAAAAAGGCTAATAAAATTTAGAGATTAATTATACTGGCAAACTTCTTGTTAAAATCTATTTAAGAAATGTTTCTGCAAGCTTTTGCTATCATCACTCACAAATGTGCCCCCATTTTAATTCATATCTCCGCTCTGTATAGGTGAAAAGAGAAAATAATTTTAAAAATGCTGTATATGCTAATTCAAATAATTAATATAGGCCAGTATATCTCCTATTAAGATCTGGCCTGAGCCTGCCCTACCTGGTTTTCTATTCACAATCTTATTGCCACAAGCAGAGGCCCCTGTCCTTCAGAGATAAAAACCCTAAGGTGGGACCAGGATCAACACAGAAGAGATTGCAGCACAAGTCAGGGCCAGGATCTACAAATTCTTCAAACACTTCACAAAGCCACAGGTCATCCCAGCTCCCGGAGTATGTCCTGGGATCTCTCTCAAAGTACACGTTGTACCTCAGCAAAAGCCACAGAAGGTAATATGAAGACTGTTTTCTGTGTTATCTAAACATCCTCGGGTACTGCTAGAGCAGCCTGAAGAAACATCTCCCCATGTACTCACTGTTGTCCCACTACACAGGGACAGCATCCAACCTGAAACTTTTGAAAGGAGTTCAGCACAAAGTACATGTTTTCCACTAACAGGCAAAACATTCCTAACCCTGATAACTTACAAATTAAGTGAAATGAGGCATTGTCATAAGCATTGCCTAAGAGAATGAAAACAACCTGATGCCAACGAGCAGTGTGACAACTCTGGAAGCCTGCGACTATTTTTATATGTAGCTAGACAAATTATTCACTGAAAACTGTCTTTACCCATTGTCTACATAGTTCAAAGCAAGCCTAGGAGAGGCACTATCCTTCCTACCAGAGAAGGATATCTAGCATGGCAGGGAAAGACTATGAGAGGAAGGTGGAAAAAGAATGAGTGTGATCTTTAAGGAGAGCACACTGACCATGGAGAGGCACACTCAGTCTTATGTGCAAACTCTTAACCAAAGACCAGTGACACACCGTAACTCCCTGGTTGGGTGAGTCATTTGGCCTATGCCACCCTTACATCCATGCCCACAGGGAGAGAGACTAATCTTTTTGACAAATTGTCTCCAGGTGCAACTCCAAGAGTTTAGCAAACAGTAGCCATTGTAAACATTTGCCCACGCTTTCCTGCTTTTCTTACTTTATGACTGTGATTTGTCTCCCTGTGCACCTAGAAGATGCAGGAGATTCTGGAATGGCAGATTCTTTCTGCCTGCCTATCCTGGTATAGTTTCAAGCTTTCCCTAGTGCCTGCTAAAAGCACTTAAAGCCAAAGGTAATGTCAACCACAAATGCATCCCCCTTCACAAACTGCACTAACCTTGAGGTGAATTAAGACACGCACATTTTTTCAAATTCCATACCAGTATTATCCCACCTCTAGAGTATGAATAGATTTTATAGGTTTTGAAGTAAATGGGTTGCATTCTGTATATTTTTAGATCTTCAAAAAAGAGTATGTATTTGGAAAGTCTGGCTCTACAAGGACTTTGTTAAAGAAATAAAGGATGCAGCGTTAGAGAGCAAGGGACAATACTGGCCTCAGGTCTTTCAACTCCTCTGCCTGCTGATCACCAACCCCCTAGCTTGAGAGATGGCAACAGAAATCCCAACAAGATTAATAAAATACTGAACTATTATATATAAATACATATATACACATCATCAGAGTATATATATGTGTGTATGTATATATATACATACACCAAACCATCAGTTTGGTACAATTAAATATAGTTTCTGGAAGCTTTGTCATTTCCAAATATTCTGTCATCCCATGTTTCATCACATGACCACCATAAACCTAAGATAGTTTTAAGACCTATAAATAGATTTCTAAAGGCAATATTTAACTTTGTTATAATTCATATCTCTCAGAGTTTAAAATTATACTAACAAGTTGATCAGAATGATCAGTACTTTCCAGTGCCACAGTCTGTGTTAAGTTTTGACTGGTCCCAGGATAGGGGTAGAATAGGTGGGAACAGCCACACACCTGCATTCCCACAGGAGATCCATGGGTCTTCATATGAGAATCCTACCAAAAAAAAGGCAATTATGCGCTAAGAGAGAAAAAGGGTTTGTAAAGGGGGCTCACATGTAGATCAGCTGTTTTCTCTCTGGAACAGGTACATATACAACCACAAATGGTACAGTCAGCCCACCCTCTGGTGACAGGCAGCTGCTCTTGCTTGTAAGGATTACAGAAATGGAATTCTCCTGGGAGAAGAATTTGTTTTAAGACTTCTGTTTTCTCAGTTCTTGTGTAACATCCCCACACCGGGCAAGAACCATTTTCTTCCTTTTCAGGAAACAGTGACCCAAGTAGGACCCACACTTCAGCAGCTGTGCTGCGCAATAACCATTTTCTAAGCACTACTTTGATGGTGGGCTGCTGCAGCCAAGTGTGAATAGACTGGGAAAGCCTCTAGTTAAAATGACAGCACACAAAATCCCAAGTGAATCCAGATAAGCACCCATCAGCAGTTTGCCGCACATTCTGCAAACGAGGGTGTAAAAACACTTCTGATCTTCTCAACCCATACCTCAGCCCGGCCAGAGAGAATGGCAAAGGACCAGCAGAATGTCCAAAAATAAGTTTCTATGAATAGAAAGAAGTTTTACTGGAGCCTTCTTTCACCCGCCTGGTCTCAGGAGCAGGGACTCGGCCGCATCCCGGTCCCCGTGCGGGTCCCGCCGCCCGCACCGCCCCTCTCGCCGCGGCCCCGCCCGCCCGGGCGCGGCGGCGGCCGGGCCTCTGCTGCCACCTGGCGGCTGCAACGCCGCAGCGCCCCGGCCCAAATTACCGCCCTGTCCGTTTCCCAAAAAGCAGCGGTATTAAGCGGGATGCAATGTTATTTTCTTTTCGAGTGCTAATGAAAACACTGAGCATGACTTTTCCTGTTATCTCCCATCGCCTTCGAATACCTAGCGTGAAACTTCAAATCCTGATTTAGTTTTGCACAAACACTGTGAAATGAGAATATTTTCATGAGTACTAGGAACTTAGTTTCTTGATACTCATAAATAAAATATACCCAGAGACATGCACAACCACTCAGCTGGCTGGCACAGGATGGCTTGTGGATAAGGTAGTAAAAGGTTTGCTGGCTGCAAAACCTCAGAACCTATTTCCCATTTGTGTGGCTGGAATAGGATGGAGTACTAAACACATCCAGTATATTTCTGCACCCAATCTCAATAGTATCTCTACAAAAACACCTATTACCTCCGCTTCTTTCTCACTGCCTTTGAGCAGCACATGGCAACATGCCATTCTAGACGCAGCGGTCAACACCAGGGTCAGTCCCTCCTCTTGCTCTGTGCTTTACCGTGGCCTCCCTGTCCTCTCAAAATGTGATGGTAGAGGAGGCAGAGAAATGCAAACAGTCATTTGGCTGACAGTATATTGTGACACATACAGATGTACTGTGTACCTGCATTGTGACTTCCTGAGGAAAAAATAGTATTTATCTTCCCATCATGTGTGCGGTTAAAACTAAAAGTCTATCCATGTACAAATCTGAAATGAAAGGACCTATGCTAGCTAAATTTTGAAATATTGCCACTTGGGCTGAAATTCGTCTGACTCCATATTCATATATTCACTCCATACTCACTTATTCTTTATAAACCTTCATATTCAGGCTATTAACTTTTTTTCGGAAGGACATGCTTAAGATTAGCTAGAATTCAACCACCAAAGACAGATGTCTTATTCCCCCATCACTCACCTCTGGTGATGGTCCTGCTGCTGATGTGAATCAGTCCACCCATATTTTAATCAGACTGCTTAACTGGGCAGACAAGAGTCAACACATCAAGCAAATATCCAAATCCCTTGTCATTCACTCTTGCTCCTTAACAGGTACCACAGCACCTCGTGCAAAAAGACCTCAAAAACAATTCGTCACTGATAACACTTCCATGCAGCACTGGACCAGAGAGGGATTCTCTGTAGAGGGAAAAAAAAAAAGACTCCTCATCACACAGCACTTGAGTAGAGGGACTTTTGTCTTAGGTCTGCAAGGACCTCGTGCTTTGTACCTTTTATTTCTACCTTTAGAAGCATCTTCACTTCACAAAAGACACCAGATGAGTCAAGTGGACTACCTGTTATATACATTTCAGACCAGTCATATTCCTGGAAGGGCTGGAAAGGCTCAATCATTCAGCTCAGGGGAGAAGTGGATTAGGAAAGGGGAGAGAGATAAGAAAGGACAGAAATGGCAAACATCAAAACTGTGCACTCTGAAAGGTGCAGGCTTTAACAGCAGATGAGAGCACCGTCAGAAATTTATCTCAACATCCCTGTGTACATCAAGAATGTCCCACACTGCAGGGGCACAGCCAAGCAGCAATTCATGCACCATACCTACAAGGCAGCTGACACTCACATCAGTAACAAGGGAAAGATCTGGTCTGGAGGGAATGTAGCAGGCACCTCTGCCTGCTTATTCTGGCAGAGATACTTGCCGAGAAATATCCTGGCACTTCAGGCACACACAGGAAAATGATCAGCATCAGCTCCCTTTATTGCTTACTCTGTAGCGGATGGCTCTTACATTCAGAACCAGCTGGTACTGAGTAACTGTTTTGGTACAGACTCTACCGGGATCCATGTAGGAAGCACCGACACATGGCAAGAACAGAAATGGAAAGCAAAAACATAGCATGCTTATCTGTTACTGCATAAAGCTTCACAAACTGACTCAAAGCCTTGCCTGTGAATATGTAGATTATTCTAAATATTAGCTAGATGATTCATTTGTGTCTCTGTTGACATACTCCTGGCATCACAGAATCCGATGTTTCCTATTGCACTGGAAAATGGTTTTATGCAATAAGATTATTGCATAAAACATAAACCCAAAGGAATGTCACCTGCCACGTACTTCCCACCTGACAGAAACATGGTGAGATATAAGCAAGGAAGTTTTAGAGACAGCTGTGACAAATACAGGGATGCAATGTGCATGTGAAACTATCTTCAGTCATTGCGAGAAGTAAGCAAACATGTCAAGTGGATTCAGTTCCCTCAGGCTTATGTCCAGAAGACAAATGAAGTTACCAGAGATTCAGTATGCTTTCGTCATAGGAAAACAGAAGGCTACTGACCCCGTGGCATTAAATGGAATACTAGGGGTAATAACCACTATCTTCACGTTCTTTCAGAGTTCTGGAAAAAAAAATAAATCTTTCCTGAATGTTTCTTCCTTCTCCCCATACAGTTATTACCCTCTAATAGGTCTCAGCTGCTATGTTATTTTGCATCCTTATTCTTGATTGCACACCTGTCACACAGCAGATTTGTGGTGGGTTGACCCCAGCTGGATGCAAAGTGCTGATCGAGCTGTTCTATCACTCCTCTCCTCAGCAAGACAGTGTGAGAGAAAATAAGATGGACACAAATCCCTCATAGATCAATATAAAGTCAGTTTGATAAAGAAAAGGCTGCATACAGAAGCAAAGTAAGACACAAGACCTATTCTCTACTTCCCATCAGCAGGCGATGTCCAGCCACTTCCTGGGAAGTGGGGCTTCAGTACACACAGCAGTTGCCACGGGAAATAAACATAATAAAAATGCATGCCCCTCCCTCCCCCTTTCTCTTAACATTTATATCTGAGCAGATATGATGAGGAGTCTTTTCACTTGTCTCTCAACCTATACATTTAATGCCTTGGCAAATATCTTCGCTGCAACCTTTTTGTTTTCTTCTCAGCGTCTTTCCTGCATGTCAACATCCATTTTATTAATTTTCCTTCATAGGTCCCAGCTTTGGGCAGGATCCTTTGTTCTTCCAACTAAAAAGGAGTGAATATGAAGGAACATCTACCTTGTTAAAAGCCTGGATTCAGCTGAAGTTGAGGTGGCCCTCCACAGGTAAAATTCAATGTAGCTTGGTTACTATTGCAGTATACCCAGTTTAAATTCATAGTCACTTAAATGCAGGTTTAAAAAAAGAAGCACAAAAGCCACCTGATCACAGCAGATGTATAAAAATCAGATTACCACAAAGAGAGTAAATGAATTAATACTTAACAGAAAGGGCCATTAAGAAAATAAAAGGAAAAAATTATCAGAGAAAAACTGTTTCCAGAAGCAAGAGAAAGATACTGGGATTTTAAATACTATAACTGTGAGATTTTAGGAAATCTTTAGTCATGCTACTCAATGAAAACTAGTAAGTAATTAAGATTGCTTATTTTGTTAGTAAAATCTTAATTAGTAATTGTTAGCAACAACATTCAGTGCATATAGAGCATTTTCCATCTGCTTCTAATTAGAAAGGAAAATCTGAAGAATGACTTGGAAAAGTCATACCCTAGGCATTAGCATACTAACAAGGAGAGTCAGAATTGAATATGCTCACAAAAGACAGGCAATTTGTCTGTCTAATGGAAGCACTTGATAACATTGCCAAGTTTGCTAAAAAGGAAACAGACAAGTTGTTTAGAATTTAGAGGCAGCAGGAAAAAGGGCAAGTTCTACTGAGTGCAGAAGAGTACCTCACATATTCTCTGACCTCCTGGAGAATATGCAACATGCCTGTTAAATGAATTTTAAGAGTTTTTCTGTAGCGATGACAAAAAAAAAAAAAGTATTTTCAAGTTGTGGAAACCAACAGAACTTGTGTGAAAGATCTTAAGTTTCCCATAACAACTTCACTAGCAGAGTGATGAGCAAAGCCAATGGACTATGGTAGGATAAGGAATATATGGTAGGGTCATATCTACAAAGTACATCTAAGAATGGGGTCAGATATGGGAAGCCTGAAAGCTGAATGGTGCCTTTCTGCCAAGAAAAACACGGATAACACAAACCAGCAATTCTTGCACTACCATCCATTTGGGCATATTCCATTCCTACCATGTCAAGGTAGCAGGTAGCAAGAGTACACTAGAGTAAATATCCTCAGAAACAATTTACCATCTCGAGATCAAGGTAGCTAGTAAAGATTTTAGCGAGGCAGAGCCCAGTGTTGCTACCTTCAGGGGCACTGTAAAGCAGTGTCACTTAGAAGCTGGCAACACTAAGGATGCAAAGAAAGTGAACAGACAATCCTAGCAGGATAACAGGGAGCTGTTGGAGAGAGAAGCACAACTGGATACCTGACCATGCAAAATAATTATGCAATCTCTTACATTAAGCTTACATATCAGAGAATAAGGGTTTACCAAGGCAGACAAAAAATCTCCCTTACTATTCAGGGGAGGGGTGTGATTTCAGGCCTATAGGCACCTCGGTGCGTAATAATAACAAAGAAATGTGTTTATTACATAGGATCTGAAAATAACTTCCATTGCAAATGTACTCTGAAACAATGACAGCATCAGAGCTCAGAGCGTGACTCAGGAAATGATGCAAGAGAAAATATTCTTTAGGACCTGGCAAAATTTCTGAGATAAAACCTTTATCAGAAGAACGTGCATGAGCTAAAATCAAGTTGCTTATATTATAAAGTTAAATTCAAATGAAAGGCAGATTTTGAAACAAAGGGTATTTTTATTGGTTGCATGCTAAACCCAAGACGTCAGTAAGATATATGTTTCCTCACAAGCTTGCAAACATATAATTCATGCCCTTGGCAAAGTATTTCTCAATATTTTTAAATCTTGCTAGACAGGTTATCAGAAAATGTATTGTTGAACTCATGTATGACCCCAGATTTCTTTTTTTTTTTTTTTTTTTTTTTTTTAAAAAAACACGCCCCGTTATTATGTTTCCTTCCTTTACCCTTCAGTCATGATGTTTTTCCACAGTCAGTTATGGTCCTGTCCAGTAAACAGGTTTATCCTGGTCTTCTAATATGATAAGGCATCAGTGAAGCCTACAGTATGTGCATTCACATATATTCAGAATTATGTTACTTGCTCACCCCGCTGCTCCAGTTTTCCCACTCCTTTCTGAAGCACCTTCAGACTATTAAGACCTTTCCCTGCCACCAAGACATATCACACCACAGCTATTTAATTATATCTATGACTATGAAATTACTTGACTGCTTTTAAAGCAAAAAGAGAAAGAATCACAGAGTCACAGAACCACACAATCGTTAGGGTTGGAAGGGACCTCTGGAAGTCATCCAGATCTCACTTTCGCCCATCAAGGCAGGGTCAGTTAGAGCAGCTGACAAATGAATGAATCCGGGTGGGTTTTGAACGTCTCCAGACAGGGAGAGTCCACGACCTCCATGGGCAGCCTGTTCCAGTGCTCTGAAACTCTACAAGGTAAAGTTCTTCCTCATGTTGAGGTGGAACTTTTATTAGTTTACAGCCATCACTCCTCATCCTGTTACTGAGCACTGCCAAAAAGAGTCTGGCATCATCCTCTTGGCACCCGCCTTTGAGATATTTATATGCATGAATGAGATACCCTTTCAGTCTTCTTTTCTCTAGACTAAAAAGGCCCACCCCCCGCAGCCTTTCCTCATAAGAGAGATGCTCCTAATCCCTAATCATCTTTGTGGCCCTTTGCTGGACCCCCTCCAATAGCTCCTTGTCTTTCTTGAACTGAGCCCAGAACTGGCCACAGGTGTGGCCTCACTAGGGTTGAGGGGCAGGATCATCTCCCTCAACCTGCTGACTACACTCTTCCCAGTGCACCCCAGGGTACCGTTGGCCCTCCTGGCCACAAGGGCACACTGCCAGCTCATGGTCAACTTGTCATCCACCAAAAAATTGATGCTTTACCTATTTTTTTTTCAGTAACTACAAACAGACTTTTTGTTACTGCTTCATGTAAACATTTAAGTTAGAGGGGAACTTTTTCCATTAGTGTCTTAGAGTGCCACCTACTTCCCACATAACAGGGACTCCCAAGAGAAGGGCTTATGCGCTGCTCCAGCTTGTGTTGCCAAAATATGTTCTGCACCTGCTGTGCAAGAGGCAAATCCACACAGAGCCAAGGTGTTTATTTACAGATCTGCGCAAAAGGGGTGCTGGGTGGCAAATCCACAAAGTTAGCGCACAACTATCAAAACTTTTCACTATTTATACATTTTAGCAAACACAGGAATTAGTGTCCATTGGCTACAAGTTACATAGTTCTCGTATTAATTAGTATTCTCTCTTCTGCTGCTTAATGACTCTCTCGCTTCTCATCCTGATTAGTCCGCATGCTCGGTCGTTCTCTTGAGTCGGTGGGTTTCCTGGGTATGTGGTCCATGAGTCAGTGGTCATGATTTCCCTCTGCCGGAATCACCTTTTACCCAGTAGGAGCTGATTCAGCACAGTTGCTGAGTTGGCTTTCTTAGTTTCTTCCTTATCTTGGGAGTTCTGCCAAATGTCCTTGTGGCCCGTAAATTCTGCATTCTTTGTGTCCACTCTCAGTAGCTGATCCTTCTTCCCAAGCTTTGTTAACCTCCCCCTAGGTCTGAGATCACTGAAACATGTCAAGCCCTAAACCTTAACAAGGCAATTCTACCAGCAAGTAATTTGTCTTTCTAACAGCTGAACATCACTTACAGCTTCTTAGCTGCTCTGTTTCACGGATTAAATCTCCTTTCTTGTTGTTTAGGCTTGAAGGTATACAAAAAACAAAGAACATCCTTTCTTCAGAAAATTTTACGTATTCCACGTTTTACAGCAACTGGAATGGGAAGCACGTCAGTGTTCTGGCAAAGCCCCCAGCAGCTCCCGACCCCACGGCTGCTGGCGGGCCGGCACTCCCTCCCCCCCACCCTGCCCCAGCCACAGGGCCCGGAAATGGAAATGGGAAAACAAGCCCTTTTCCCGTCCTCGCCAGGCGCTTCCGGGTCGCGCCGGGCTCTCCTGGAGGCGGCGGGGCGGGAGCTGCGGGGCGGGCGGCGCTCTCCGTCCTCCTCCTGCTCACCATCCTGCTCCTCCTCCTGCTCTCCACCCTGCTCCTCCTCCTCACCATCCTCTCCGCCTCGTCCTCCCCGCGCTGGTGCCGGCCGTGGCCGCCGCGGGCTCTCCGGGGGTGAGCGGGGCGGGCGGGGCCCGCGGGCGGCGGGCAGGGGAGGCCGCGGGCCCGGGGCTGCGCTGGCGGCGCTCCGGCAGCGGGTCTCTTTCTCTAGCGGTGTGGGTTTACCAACACCCCCCAAGAAAGTGCCCTCAGCCGCGGTCGTTCTGGTGCGGTCCGCGGGTCGCTGGTGTCGAAGAGCATCCCCGTGTTCCCAGGGCAAAAATCGCTGGAGGTTTCTGAGGCCGCCTTAAATGCCGCGGGGTCTCTTCCTGCTGGCCTGCTTTTCTTCCTCCTCGGGGGGGTGTGTGAGCTCTTTTTGGTATCTGTGGAATAGCGTTTCCTCTGCAAAGGTGAGTTTGACTTGTCACGGCTCAACTGCCCGTGGAGAGGAGGCAGCCCACGGCGGTGTTCACTTTCTTCCTTCTTCGGTGGGACAAACAGATCTCACCCTGTTAAACACAATCGTACTTTAATTCATATTTGTTCTTTAAACCAGCCTCTCGCTTTGGGTCACCTAAGAGTAGTGTGTGCTACAGGTGGTTTGGCACTTAGTTGGCCTTGGGCTTCTGGCAGCTGTTGGTTTCTGGCTAATGCCAAGCACACTTAGATCTGGGAAGAGAAGAATAATACATCACAAACTGGCTCAAGTGTCTCAGTCTTTCTCGTAATTACCTGACTCTGTTAAACTGAAACTCGTGGTAAAATGAGTTTCTCTCAAATGCAAGAGATGCTTGTATACTTATAACGAGCAAGCTTCTTTTCTGGATATTCATCTTAGAAGTTGATACATTTGCATTCAAAATTTAAAGCTTTCTAAACTTCTGTTTCAAGTTATGTTGAAAAGAAAAAAGATTTACAATTCACAGGGAAAGATATGTGCAAGGTCACATTTTAAATATCTAATGCTTTAACTTTTTTTTGCAGATTAATAAACGTACTGAAGCATTGTTATGGAGCTAGAATGGCAGTGAAAGAAATTTTAATTATTTACTTCCAATTAGGTATTTTAAATAGAGAAACATGGGGTTATTTTGGGCCTTGTTTTTGAAATTTTAGGCCTCCAGCTGGTCATAAGAAACAGGAGTTAATCTCAGTGTTTGAATATTTCCTCTTTTCTAATGGTAACACTTGACTAAAATATTGATGTTCAAAATGGCTTATTCATATTTTGATTTAGCTTTTTCCTATAAGTTACTTTAAATTAGTCTGTGAATTTTAATAAATATTTTGACTGGAATTTATCATTTGGATTCTCTAGCTTTGCTTTTGATTGTCCAGCTTGAACTAGGACTGCAAGAATGTGGTATGCTTATGCAAGTCATTGGCATGAAAGGTTATTTTTTTATCTCCACTGTAATCTGAGAGTTTTACAACTATTCATAGGGTGCTTATTTTTAAAACTTTGACATTTTCTCCAGGTTTAAGTTTGTTTTATAATACAAGTTCCTCACTGCCATAATGAGGCTAGTAATTCTTGAAGATTATGATCAGGCTAGTGAATGGGCAGCAAAATACATCTGTAATCGTATTATCCAGTTCAAGCCAAGTCAAGGAAGATATTTCACGCTTGGTCTACCAACAGGCAAGTTTTATTCAAAGTCTATGTAAATAAGTAAACCTAGAACAATGTTTGTATCATTGCTAGCAGATACAGTATTTAAAAGAATTTTAAATTATAAATTATATATGGTAATACTCCAACATAATTTTTTTAAAATACGGATTTGCTTTGTGTGAAAAGTTGTGATGTTTGAGAACCTGAGAAATATTAAATGAGAAGTAGCAGGTTGCTTTTATGTTTAAAGTATTGTAGCAAAATTTGACTGAGATTTAAATACATTGAAAATGTTGTGCAGATACATAGAACAGTAGAAAAACTTTATTTAACAGGTAGTACGCCTTTGGGATGCTACAAAAAGTTGATAGAATATCACAAAAATGGAGATCTCTCTTTCAAATATGTAAAGACTTTCAACATGGATGAGTATGTAGGTAAGATGTGCTATTATTTGAGAACACACTGTACTGTTACTTTTTCCTCCTTATAAAAACTACTAAATACTTTTGTCAAAGAACGAGATCAGTCTAGTATGTTTGTACTCTTATGTTAAATTTCTGTCCGTGGGGTCATCTTAAGCATTTTTCTCTATTTATTTTTGCATTTTTGTAGATAAATAAACAGGTGGATCCTGGGCTAAATTCAGTGCAGAAAGTACATTGTGACATAATATTGTGACTGCATTTCTGTTGAAGACTTTATACTCTTTGTGATAAGACGTGAAGTGAATGCAAACCAATTACCTTGTGCATGCCAACAGGAAAACTTTCTTCTCAATGTAATTTCAAAACTTGCTTTATCTGACTCAGTTAGGTTTGCCTTGCATGCCCTACATCAGTTACAAATAAACTGGAATTAAGGGTGTTTGGTTAAATCTTGTCTTATGTTAGTTTCACTCTAAATGATTTCAGGGCTCCCCAGAAATCATCCAGAGAGCTATCATTCCTATATGTGGAATAACTTCTTTAAGCACATTGACATAGATCCAAATAATGCTCATATCCTTGATGGGAATGCTCCAGACTTACAGGCGGAATGTGATGCATTTGAAAAGAAAATTGAAGAAGCGGGAGGGATTGATCTGTTTGTTGGAGGTATGAGGAAATGCACTATGGTTAGTTTCTATTCAAGCATGTACACTGATTCTTTAATTGTTCTTTACATAACTTGGCTAAACCCAGACTTTACAGTTACGGTGCAAGAAAGTTCTGTGACTGACAAAGAATCAGTATGAATACCGAAATAGAATGGTTGGTGTCCAAGTTTCTAATGGCTCAATTTAAGTAAGTTTTGAATGTTTTTTATTGAAAATGGGGAAAGGAAAGAATGAGTCCTAAAAATTGTTTATTTGTTTAAGATGTTTGAGGATATTTGTTGACTCTCAGGTCTGCAATGATTTACTTTTTTTAACTTTGAAAAGGCATTGGTCCAGATGGCCACATTGCATTCAATGAACCCGGATCAAGTTTGTCTTCAAGAACAAGATTAAAGACTTTAGCAATGGACACCATTTTGGCAAATGCTAAATACTTTGATGGAGACTTATCTAAAGTACCAACTATGGCGCTAACAGTTGGTGTGGGTACAGTGATGGATGCTAGAGAAGTAAGAACTCATTTAGTTCTAGTTGCATGTGTGTTTTCAAGACTAGTTGGTATTGATACTGGGATTGAAAGTAAAGAGACCTTTGTTTTGCAGGTGATGATTCTTATAACAGGTGCACATAAGGCTTTTGCACTGTACAAAGCAATAGAAGAAGGAGTCAATCATATGTGGACAGTTTCTGCTTTCCAGCAACACCCTCGCACTATCTTTGTGTGTGATGAAGATGCTACTTTAGAACTAAGAGTTAAAACTGTGAAGTACTTTAAAGGTGAGCACTGAATCAGAAGTTACATGTGTTTAAAAAAAATGCAAGCCCAACAGATTTAAAATTATATTGATTTAAGTCACAGTACCTAATGTATAATGTTATATATTCAAAATACTGTTAACTTATTTCTTGTGTATGGAAAATTGCTACGAGGCATAACTTGTGCTGCTTATATTCCTGACAAATCTACTTGGGAGAAATATTTCCTTTGCTTCTAGTTTGAAACAATAGTTTAGTAATCTTCCACTTCAAACAGCAGCAGTCCAGAATACAGGTCTTAAGTATACTGGAAAGTTTCACTTAAAGAACCTCAATACATTTATTAATCCTTTTCATGCTGCCTTTGCTGTGTGCTGTAACAAGCTGTCTCTAGTAAACTGGAAATGTACGATACAGACTTTGAAGTCACACGAGGACATTTTTCATACAGTGCAATTAGCATAACAATCTATACTGACTCTGAACACATCACACACTTGTACTGTGCTTTTCATATTTGTGGTAGGTATACTGGGGCAAAATTGAAGTCAGGATATTTAATAGTCATTGAGACTTCCTAATCTGAATTGTTTCACTGAGACTGTAGAAGCTGAGAAAAGTAGTTTTCTCCTGACTGTATTTAGCACAGCACGTGGAATTGTGTGAAATGGTCGTCTTTCTCACTAGCATGGATACATGTAGTAGTTGAGGTATCGGAGATCAAGATTGTAATTTATTAAATTCTTTTTTAAAGCATCATATCAGCAGTGCTCATATATGTATTAGACTACAATTCGGACATTACTGTGATTTTTATCCTGATATCATTTGTGGCCAAATTGTTAATTTTAGATTTTTTCAACATGCTGTCCTCTGCTATGTATTTGCAGGGTAGGGGGGAGGGTTAGTCTTTAGCTGTATCACACTGCTAGATGTTGTTTTCAAAGATAAGCTTCTTTAACTTGGATAGCTTGGATAGATTTTAAACGTTATCCTGTATTTCATATAAACAGAGGCTATGCGGCAAAGATAAACATAATGTAGAATTACTAGGTATGAATGGCACTGAACATTGCTTTAAAAACATCAAGGGCTACAATTTATGAATGTGTGCTGTTGTGTCACACTGTATTGAATAACCCTGCAATACACAGCAATAGAGTTCTAAAAAAGACTGTTTACTGTAAACTTGCTTAATTTTACCTACTCTCAAATCAGTGAGATTTTCCCTTTTAAGAGATCAATGGGGGTAAAATTTGGAATTATTTCTGAATCTTGATCTCTAGGTTAGACTTCTTAGGGAAGCTAGGTAGTTCTTAATACTGCTATTTATGATAGTGATTTACTGGGATTTTTCACCACTTAAAAATTCTCAAGGTACTATGTGAAACTGTAATTATTTTTTTTTTATAATCAAGTACCACGCTGGCTGGTAAATAGAATAACTTACTCCACTCTTTTCTAACTTTCAGAAAACCTATTATAGGTTAAAATTATGAAGTGTACTTAAATGTTCTTACGGTAAAAGGGAAAATAAATTTCTTGAAGAATGAAACAAAAAAAATTTTGAATTTACTAATTTTTCTGCAGATAAGTTAGTTCAGGATAGTTTTTTGCATACTTGTGCATGCTCCTCTTAAAACTGTATGCAGAAATCTGTTTATCCAAAGCATACTTGAATATACAGTGGGACGCATACCTTTAAAAAAACCTTTTGTTTCTTACTGATTTTCCTGTAACAATTTCACTAACAGGATTTAAATATTCTTCATTAAGTATGGCAGAGGCAATACTTAGTAAGCATTTTTCATGAGTCTAGGAAGTGAGTAATTATCTCCTTTTCATTTCCCCTTTTTAGAAGAGAAAAACACTGGTAGGAAGCTCAAAACATGTTTCTAGTTTGAGCAGTGTGTGCAGCTGTTATTCTTTCAGTACAAATTACTTTATATCAAATGTGTACTTAATTCTTCTCACTGTTAAACTGAAAAATACTTGATCTAATATCTGCATTTTATATTCAATGACGACACAATGATTAGTAACAGATGCTGCATAAAATGCCTTTTTTTGTGGTCACTACAGTAATGACCTTAAATTGTATAGTTATTGCATGTTGCTGCAGTGACACTAAGGTTGCCACCAGGTGCATCATGTAGCAAAGGTATTTATGTACTACTTGCATATTTATTTCATGGTATTCAAGAAAATTACTCTTTATGTTGCGTATTTTAATTTTAGAAGTTAGTTTTTAGTTTGATGCTAAAATGGACTTTTACTTTGCAGATTGTGAATGTTGATCAGTTACTGTTATTAGTCCTTAAGGTGAAATGAGGTTTAAAAACCTGCCAGTGACCCAGTGTCATACATAGGTAGATATAGGTAACACTTTTACTAAGTAATAACAAAGTAAAGAGGGAAGCATCTTTTTTTGTTAATTGCTCTTCAGCATCCTTCCAGAATCAAAGTAGTTGAGTCGGAACACCCCTAGTCATAGCTGTGGGTGACTTATGTGTGAAAAAAAAAAAAGCCCAGCTAGAACAGAAAACAGTTGAACTACTGAAATTCTGAAAATGCATTAATAGTCTGGATAGTTTTAGTCTGGTTTTGCCTGTCTAGGACCAGAAGTATACTATAAATTACAAAGACAGTAATACCACAATGCTAGAACATTGCAATTCAAGAATTCAAGCTGTAAAAGTATCCCTATATGTATATCTGATTTTTATGACAAATTATGGCATGAGGGATTTATCTTGCTGTTATGCAGTTCTTAATACAGAACAAAAGATGTATTCAATGAATTTGGAAGCATTCCAGATCTGCTTTTTGGGTCTGTTATCAGAGAACTGTCTGATCCCTGCCTGGTTTATACTGCAGATGTCATTAGTATGCAAGTGATACAGGAATATATATGCTGTCTCTGATTTTAAATTACTTTAAATAGACATTTTTGTTCTCTTCAGTGAACTATTTAAAATGTATACTTTGAAGCAAACTCCAAATAAAAATATGGATAGAAGGACATGTTGAAAAATTATAAGTAACATAAAGCTGGCATTGTTGCTTTCCCCCCAAGGTTTAATGCATGTGCACAATAAGCTTGTGGACCCACTGTACAGTATGAAAGAAAACTGAAAGAAGAATTGAAGAGGAACTCCATGTGGGTCAACAGCAACTGTTTTAGGTAGCAGATGAGTTCACTGCTATGCAATATGCTGAAAACCGTTTAAAATGGGGAATCCTAGGTACTGTATTTTTTAAAAGGTCCAATAGCTCTACATTCACATTCCATCTGTTTGCTGTGTTGTGCATTTTGCTTTAACATTTGGAGCTCTGCTGTTGGGTGGTACATCACTAAATGGAACAGAACAAACCTGTGAGAGACTACATGTTATGTAGTGAGGGGAAAAGCAGAGCACTTACTCTAGCACAGCAGTGTAATGCATCTGCCTTGCATTAAAGATGATACTTTATTTCCCGGAATTTGTAATTTTTGGCTTGATTAGTGTAACTGCATTTTGCATTTGTGTCTCTAGGCAGAATGGTTTTGGCCTTTGTCAATACTATGGACTTGTAATAGTTGTACAATTTCTACTATGAAACGTTCTGTTTACACGTATCTAATATAAACTGAGCTTTTGCACTTGGTTGCCTTAAATTTATCTTAAACAGTTTTTGGGCATCTCAAGACCTGCTGTATAGTTCAGACAAATGAAAATACAAGAACAGTGCCTAAAAATGCACCAAATTCTTGCAAGTTATAACTTACTCCACGGATAAAAATATTAAACTTCTGCCATAGCACTTTTTCCTCTCATGTATTTCAAGTTACTTTAGGATTTTTATATTTTTGGTAATCAAGCTTTATACATAAGGAAAATCTAAATGTTCCTTTCTGGAGGTACCTGTTCAGTTATATACCTGATGTTACTATTAAATGCCTGAAAAGATGTTAAGTTACAGGAAAATAATGTCTCCAAATTTAATGGTCATTTAAAGCCAACTGTTAATCACTTTCTCATTGTATTATTATAAATATTGAGCTGTTACAAGGAATGTTATTTCCTACTTTGAATATAAGTAAAACTTCAATACAAATCTCTAATTTCAAAATTGTTTCATTTCGAACAGAAACTGTCATGCATAAATACTTCAGGGCTTCAGGAAGGAGGAAGATAAGAGTTCACTGATTTAGACTTTTTTGGGGGGAGCAGTGGGATCATGTCCTTGTGTAAAATACTCACTGAGAGAAAGTACACCAAAGCAGAACTTCAAGAATTTAACTCTTCACCTAGATGACAGGCAGGTACCTTAATTACAAATCAGGCTGTGGTAGAGTCTCATCTAGGCTCCCCTTTCACATAAAGGGTTGGACCGGATGGTCTTTTAACATCCCTTCAAACCTGGACTGTTCTATGGTTCTGTGAAATTACAAAAGCATGGAAGAGTCTGTCTTAAAAGCTTTTGGAGGGGGGCAAGCAGCTGTAAACACAGTATATAGCAGGGTCATTAACTTGCATTTACGATTGCTTTGTGTACACCGTATGTTAAGCACACTGCACTGCAGCTTTCAACTGAGGACTCACTAACAATAGAAACAGAACTTCACCAAGTACACAAAGACATGTTCTAATCAAACCTGCATGCCAGAAGAATTCTTTAAGGCTTGAATTGGTCTTTTGGTGCAGCAGTTACATATCCTGTGTTTTAATATATTAAAACTTATGATTTCTCTGGAGCTGAGTATAGCTAGGCTGTACTAATGGTAAACTTACACACTTCAAAAAGTACTTTAAATACACGGTGTGGTACATTTAAAAAGTTTTGATTTTTTTTTTCTTTTTCTGATGTGATTTCCCAGTGTCATGATGATTTCCTGACAGCAGCAACTTTAGAAAAAGTAAAACAGGAAGCAGCTTGATATTGCTATGGCAAAAGCTAGAGCTTTACAAGAAAAAAAAACAAACCAACACAGCATTTTTTGTCTATACATACCTTTCAGTTATTTTATAACCTTTTTGTCACACAGTTCCCGTTCTTTCATATGTAGACTTGCAATGCAAATAAGTATTAAAATATGAGAACAGTGAAGTACAATGATACCATGAAAATTCAGTCAAGTGAACTTTAATTTCATAATAATCTACAAGTACCTGTACATTTTAAGTACACAGTCCTTTCAATTCATCTTCCCACATATACTTAATTTACACCATTAAAAGTCAAGTATGTTCCCTCTCACAGTGATAAATCATATATTAGCTCACTCTGCTCCTGTCTGCAAAAAGTTGATAGAAAGATCATGTCACTGATCTCTACTTGTCAGTTTCTCTCTTGAGAACACGTATAAAGGCATCTTTTGGTACTTCCACGTTGCCAATTTTTCTCATCAACTTCTTGCTTTCTGCCTGCCTCTTTAGAAGCTTCATTCTTCTTGTAATGTCTCCACCATACTGTGAAAAGGAAAAGTATTTTAGTAGGCTTAAACGACAAATGCAACTACAGTACATTTCAGCAACACTAATTCAAGGGCTTAAAAAAAGCCAGGAAGGTTGGTTATATTATGACAAAAGATTATTTTATACTCCAAATAGTTATGCCTAAAGGACATTCATTAAAAACAAGGGAGCAAGGAAGCATATTCGTTTGGACACGTGAAGGTTGAATTCTGTTACCTAAATATACACATTCACGTAAGCCTGGCTGACACTAGACAATATATCAGATCCATATCCCTTGGAACAGCAGCAGGATGCCAGCTCAGATACACTGAGGCATCTTGACTAGCACTAGGCGCTTTTATCTATAAAAATGAACTAAATCCATGTACAACATTGAACAAACACCATCCCACATCTGTGCATAGCAGAAGAATTCTGTTACAGTTGTGAGAAAGGGACACTTGGTTAATAATTTCCAACGTTTGCTTCAGAGAGCTAAATGTAAGCTAAGTAAGAGGTATGACATTTTTCCTATAGTTTTGTTGAGTCTTGTCAAGAGTCAACTATTCAATATTTAAAAGCTTTATTACATTTATACTTCATCATCTGAAAAACAACTTGGGAAATGTGAAGTTACACATATGCCTGTGTACACACACACATTTACTCTATGTTTTCAACTGGTAGAACACAGTGAGTTCGCTCAAGCATGTAACTTTAAAAAAGCCATTACTTTTCCTGATCCCCTCTTACTGCAAGTTGCAGCTAGACATTTTAAGAGTTGAACTTTAATATAAAAGCTTAAAAGTATCTGTTAAAATTCCACTGATACTTAGGAGCGCAAGCAGAACATGTCTTTGCTGGGTTTCTAAGAAAAGATGGGCCTATCATCTTGGCAGGTTTACAAATTACAGAAACATTAAAAAAAAAAAAAAGAAAAAAATACCTACACATTTTGCCACAACATTTTTCCTGTAAGCTTTCAGCCTGTAAAATAAAATAACATATATGCCTTTAACACATTAGAACATCTGTATGTGAAGCTAAATACCGAGTTGTCAAACTGCTAATTGTTTTTTCTACTAGTTTTGTAAGATGCATTGGCATCCTAACATTTTCACGTTTTGTATACAAGAGAGGAAGTTTTAAGCAGAAGATGTAATTCACAGTTCTTAATTCTAGAAATACCCCTTAGGGTGTGTAATGGGTACATAAAAAAATTACAGTCTTGCCTTTTTATCTAGGACTTCTGCTATGGCTCATAGGAAGTGTTACATCCATGTGTGTATAGATATAAACACAAATTCTTACAGCGCCTTGGCTTAAATTCCTACCTATAATCATTTTACCACAATTTAAATCCTATTTAAACAACAACAGAAAAATCTGACGAGAAACACAGCATCAAGGAAACTGTTTACTCTGAAGAAGTGCGTGCTGCTTAAGAAAAAGTTGTGTGTTCAGCTTGCAACATATTTCTTTTGGAACAGCGCATATCAGTTCTTTTTTTGCGGACTATCCCAGAGATTAAACTCTTCCACAACTAGCTCATTTTTTTCAGTAGGAAGAAACTTTTTCCCCCGCCAAAGAGGAAATGGAGATACAGATGTTGCACATTATGCTTTATCCACTAAGTGCAATGCTGACCACAAGTAGTTTAAAATAAAAATACATTTTCTTTGTATAAACGTAATTCAAAATCTTTAGTCATAGTCACAGCTCAAATTTGGTGGGGTTTTTTTTCAAGATGTCTGGTAGCATATACAAGAAAAATACAACTTTACACTAAAATCAAAGTATTGTAATGTATAAAACTTGGTGAGACATTAAAAATCTGTATTTTACATAGCTTAAATTACAGAGGGGAAAAAAGGGAACAGATGGTCTTCACTTACGTTTCTCTTGCAACGATTTTCTTGCCAATAGCAGCCTGGATGGCTATTTCAAACAACTGTCTAGGTATAGCCTCTTTTAAACGTTCACACAGGAGTTTACCAGCAGCATATGCCTTATCACTGAAAAAGGAAGTCACCAGTGTTTTCAGAAAGCGTAATGCAACACCAAAAATATATCCATAGACCAAACTGTTTGATAAAAGGATTTTAGTAAAAGTTTTCCTCTTTTTAGCTGAAAAGATAAGGTCATAGTTTTGCATCTAGTGAGTGGTCTCTGTATGTCACCTGTTTCATACTAACAGGCTGCATTAACAGCAGGACTTAAAATATTTATAATAAACACCCTGATTATCCATCACACTGAAGCCATTTTACAGCTTCAAAGGAAATTTTAAACTAAGTCAAGGAGAATTTTCATTGATTGTAGGCCCAAAAGGTCAAAATATCTACATATTACAGAAATATTTTAAAAAGGTTTGGCTTTATATAACAAGGAAAAAAAAATCATGTACTCTTGTCATCTGCTAATAAAAATTATCCAACTATATTCAGCATCTGAATGTGCTACAGATTCTGGAAAGAAAAAAAAACAAAAGGTCTAAAGAAGCTACTAAATACTTTCATAAGCCATTGGAAAGAAGTGGGTGTCTGTTCCATCTAAAAATATCTCTAGTTAGCAGACATTTTTTTACCAACATACAGCTGAAATCAATTTTACATATTTTCAGGTAGCAACAGTATGACTCCTTACTACATGTACAGAGCAAACAATTTAAGCATGAAGTGCTTAAGTAATGTTCATTAAGAATTACAGTTTTAGGAGATAGAGACATTTATTTTTATAATTAGAACAAATAATGGCCAGCTTAATACTAGCTTACAGTAATCTCTGTAAATGTAATTCAGCATAATTCTTTATATAAAGGCAGATGCAATTTTACAGTGGGAAGACTGAGAATACCTGCAGCAGGAGCAGAATGAATGCTGACTACAAGTCCAAAAAAAAGTCACTTGTAATCTAAAGCTCAAAGAAAGACTATTGGTTTTAGTGAGTTAAACAGTTCAGAGGTACACATTACATTGATCAAGAAATACATGTTAAAGTAATAACCAACTTTTGCAAGGTGGGCCTTGCATCTTTTAAAAGATGCAGGTAGATTGTTAAACACCTCATATTTATGAATAACACATTAAGTAGCAATCGTATGCAAGAGAGTTATATCACTCCAGCCCCATAACCCATCTGAACAAGGCAAGGGTTTCATTTTCCTATGTCAACCTTCTGGAGTTATGGAATTCCAAGGATTTCAATATTGCAGTTATGTAAAAAAATATGAAAATATACAAATATTTAGCAACTATAAATTAGTATACTTTGAGAAGGAAAAACAAACAACCCACAAAAAGTTGATCTTGAGATTACTGGAAAGGGATTCTGAAGTTACAGAAGGGAAACTTGTAAAAACTGTGAGGAGAGGCTGGAAATGGGAAAGGCATTATCGTCACCTGTAATTCCTGAGACAGTCATGGAAATTGAATCATTTTATCAAAAAAAATTTCTGAGGTAATTGCATCCAGTAAATACTTACATTTTCCTGGTACTAAGGCTGGAGACAAGATAACAACAAACTTCTTTAGAACAGGAATTATTGGGAGAATAAAACCAACTTTTTTTCAATACGAAGTACTGTAAATGATTCATCTGGCATCTTGACTGGTCTGCACTTAAAATTCTTCCAGACCCTTAGAAGATTGGCATTATGCATTTTCCTTCACCTCTCTGCCCTACATTTTCCACAAGAAATACGATATCCAGCACTTAAACTGAGACAGAGAAGTAGAAATTGCTATTAATTATGGTATGTATTCCCTAATTTTCATACTACAAAATGCCTCTTTTTCAGTGGTGGTGAAAGTGGTGATGTGGCAAATCCTCAATGCTCATACATATTTGTCATATATGAGAGTAATACCCATCCTGAGGACCTCACTGCCATTGTCCAAGCCTGCTTGGCCCGGCAGATGAGCCTTGGGATTAAAGGGTGGGCTCAGTTCAGCGCAGGCTGTGTCTCACCTAAAAAATCCATTGCGCAGGCTTGAAAGGTAAAAACACCTTTCCCAGATCTTCGTTCGCGAAGACTGGCCACTTAAATTAACCTATACCTAGAATCACTTAGAATCGTACATTTGTTTAGGTCAGGAAAATCCCTTAAGATCATCAAGCCCTTTTAATAGACCATGTTTTCATTGAAGTTAATAGGAGGTCTTATTTCTTTGGAATAAAGAATCTAGTTAACCTACTTGTGTATGATAGTAGACAGTTCTTCAACTGGATTTCCATTTAGAAGAATATCCATTTTGATTAGGTCTGCTGCTTGGTATCCTGCATCTTCATAATCAAAACTAAAAAAAAAAGACAGTGCAGAAGTTCGTGATGATATTGTAAAATTATATTCTGCATTCTTTGTTCCATAAATTTTAAATTATAGACACAATTCTTAGTAAAACATTTGACCTTTTTAATAAAATGAAAGTACAACTTTTAATAGTCTCTCAGTACATCTACCCAATGCAAAACAAGACTAGAAATATACTGTATATAATGTCCCCTCCAGTGCAGCAGAAGATATCATCTTCACTTAAGGATATCCTTCCAATCTACTGAGCAAGATAAATGAAGCAGAAATCTACATGCTTAATACATTTTTTTAAAGAGTTTATTCAAACACTTATTTTCTATCAGCTGGAGGTTCCTTCAAGCTCCAGGAAACAGAACCCTCCAGCACAGCTTCTGAATGGTAAATGTCCTGAATAACAAAGGAATCAAACACTAATCCTGGACTGCTTTCTTTTCATCCTCTCATTTATATGACCCCTATTATCATTCTCTCTGATAACTAAGTTTTCCACTTAATTGCCAAACTCTCCCTTGGTAGGTATGGGACTTGCTCTCTGTGTGTCAGTTTGCAAAAATTCTTAAAATGCAAAAGTTACAGAGGTAATGTATGCAAGATGATAGATTGATCAACAGATCAATCAGTAGATCTTGTGTGTAAGTATAAATGTGGAGGATCACCAATACCATTATAATTTGGTCAAATCTGAAATATCAGAACAGAGAGGGGAAAATCCTTTGAGATTATTTCAAAGTTCTTCTGTCGTAGTTGGCTTAATAAATCATAGTCATGTGAACATGTATATAGAACAGAAGAATGATTACTGAGAGCATTAAATACACAAGCCATATTAAGAAGTCAATTAGGAAACAAAAATAAAAAATAAGATAATGTGACATTGTTTGCAGTCACACCTGAATCAAAGGAAAACCAGCATAATTCTGGTAATGAGTTAGCTTCTGATATACAGGTTGGCTTTTATGTAGTTGGGGAGCTAGATCTGGAGAGAAAATTCAAAAATCTCCATCCCTTGTTTCTTCTACCTTGCCTCTCTTCAGACAAGTAAGCACCACCTAACTCATAGAGATGAGCCAGTGCCACACCAGAGGGTGCACTGGAAAAATACACACATGACCAAAGGCAATGATTAAAAGGTAGTGATGCACTTTTGATGTTTTTCAGACTTAATTCCATCCATTTTCACAGTAAATCTAATCCATTAAAGGTGAAAAGAGACTAGATTTGCATCATAGATCTTCCATCACAAAGGAATATTCTTCACTTGTGCCCTTCCATAACTGTTCCTCAGACCTTTTTTCACCACACCCCCCTTCAGGGAGGAGGGGGAACAGGGGAGGTAGTTACCTTGCATAGCCAGAAGACAGAGACTTAAGAGCATCATAAAAATCCAACACAATTTCATTCAGTGGAAAGAGGTATTTTAGCATAACCCTGTTTTCATCAATGTACAGCATATCCTTCTGGACTGCCCTGCGATCCTAGACAAATAAGAATTGTTTCAGTTCCCCTTGACAGATATTTTCTACAAAAAAATACAAGGCAAATTAAAATTAACAGCTATCCAGCTACAAAAGAGAATTCCTGTATGGCAAACCCCAAAGTAACCTTCTTATTGGTAGTTCACTGAAGTCCCAGGACAAATAGCAGCACTATAATAAATGAAGTGGTTGTAACTTAACTGGACATATGATTCAAGCCTATCCTTTCTAAATGCTGAATTGCTGAAATCCTTAACAACTGCTTCCTGCTGCCTTTTAAATGTATAATTATTTGTCCATAAAGTCTCACTGAAACTAGATTTTCACCCAAACTTGAGTATTACACAGTAGGGCTTTCAGGCTCTTCTTCTTTCCTCCTAGGAGGGTGTTCTTAAAAAAGTTACTTTAGGAATTCTTTTTAATAGATTTTATTCTTCACTGTATTGACATACAAGTACTGGACTGTTTTGTATTATGTATTCTGCAATGTTAAAAGCTAAGAAAAATATTGTGAAAAAATAATATAAGGACAATATGCATGGCAGTTAAAACATTTTCACTTAGAAATATTCCAAATACACTTGGGGAAATGTGTTTGACCATCACTATTGTAAATTTACTTCAGTGAAGTACTGAAAAAAAATACATAAGTGCACAGTAAAGTGGTGACAGAAGTTGTATTTTCTCCCATATACTTCTAAAAAAACAGTACATCTTATTCCCCTGCTGCAGATTCCATTCTTTCAGGAAATAGAACAAGCTATGAGTTAGTCTAGTACAGACTAAGCAGTTTATTGTCACTGAGCTTCATCACTAACTTTCAATATATGGATTCTGTAGTTCAGAACTTTACAAATAGTAAGTTTAAAATAATTTTTCTTTCAAAAGTATTTAGTAACTACTGTCAAAGATACTATTTAAGTACTAGTGTCTATTATCATACTATCTAGTATCTTCACTTTAAGTATAAGGTAAAAAGCTTAAAAATGCAAAAAGACAAAACTAAAACTATATACCAACCTGACACAAAGCAATAATTTTCCCAATATATTCATGAGGTGTTACAATAGTACCCAGAACAGTTGGCTCCAAATATTCTGATACTGAAAGTTTATCAGGAAACTGAGCGGGGTTGATTATAGTAATCTCATCTTTTCCATACTCCTAAAAACAAACAAATAAACCAGACAGCATAACTTTACAAGTAAGGAGACTGAATAGCACAGGAGACAATTACAGCATTGAAAAAAATGCTAAAAAAATTTTTCAATTGCCTGAAAATGTTTGTGCATTATGCAACCCAAGTTTAAAACACGAACAATTTCAGAAGAGATTTCTACATCACATATAGAAGTCCCTTATCAGCATATCTTTAAATATTATTATACAGAAATACTACAGGATTTACTTTTTACTTGGGAAATGAGAGAAATACAAAAAGCCTTTCTATCCATCTTTCCAGGTTTCTCTCTCACCTGTAAAGTGAGGATCTTCCTTCCTACTTCACCCTTATCCTCTAAGTTACTAAGACCCTGCCAGCCTACAGTAGCATTACAAGCTGTTCCTAAAAACATTCATGTTTTTTGACTGATAAAGCCTGGAAGATTATTTCACCGCTTTTAACACAGTCCACTCAGTATGCACTTAAATGAATACAGTATGGTATGTGTCCTATATTCCCATTTTCAAAGAGAAGTGTAAGACATAAAAAGAGAGTGCATGAAGTGGATGCAGGAAAAATAGTTAATATCCTTAAAAAAAATAAATGGAAAAAAGTTGTAAGTTAAATACTGGTGATTCTAATGTTTCCTATGAAATACAGTGCTAGCCTACATTTAAACACAGACTGTAGGTGTTTATTATAGGAGGCTTTTAATCTATTTATATAAATTTGTAATGAATTTAACATACCTTTTTCAACTTTGCTGAGGAAAGAACAGCTTTATATGGAACTGTTGGTGCAGTCAAAATAACAGACATATTATACTCTTGTTCCAAACGTTGATTAAAAACCTCCATATGTAGAAGACCAAGGAAACCCAATCTGTAAAATAAATATCCTGTTGGTAAAAGTATTGTATATCCCCTAGAATTTCAGTGGATTTTTTTCACCCTCCAGCATATTTACACTGCTAGTGTGGCAATATCAAGCATAGCAAACAATCTCCAAAGGATCAAAATAATCCTAAAGTTGCATAATATGTATCTTGGAGAACAAAAACTATCATTCACAACAAAATTCACTCTGTGCGAACAGAGAATGTAAGAAAATTTAATGCTTTTGATCTTTAGCTATCGTTAATTTGAATTAAAGGTCCTAATTCTGAATTCATTTTAATTCTATCTTGAATTGACTTAAACCTGCATTCTCAATTTATGAACAGTTCCAAAAACAAAAGCAGTATAAAAGCCTCACCTCCACCCAGCTCCTAAGGCAAGACTACTGTCACGATGAATAGTTACACTGGAGTCATTCAATGTCAGCCTTTCCAAAGCACTTTTCAGATTATTATATTCTGTTTGATCTACAGGATACATTCCTGTCAAAATATATTAGATAGAAGTAATGTGATAGAGAGCTTTATCTAGAGTGTACTTAGCTTTCAAATATGCCTCTTACAGTGAACACAGTTATAAAATCAGAAATAGCTTAGTTTGTGTTCCAATTGTTTTTAAACATGAAAAAGAATATAAGGATTTTTTTTTCTTCAAAAAAATTAGTCAAAACATAATAATAAAGTTTTAGATTAACTCAGAATTAATATTTAAAGTAAAATGGTAGGATCACTGTACTCATCTAATCCTTTACAGTTGTGGAAGATGCACAACTGAGTATAACCACTGTTTTGCTGGGCTGCAGTGTAAACATATAGCTTAAGCATGCATGAAAAAGTGGACAGATTTCACTGAGATGTTTCTTCAAAGGTAAGACTGAATGGAAAATAAAATGCGTCATCTGAAAGCCGCAAATGTTTCTATATTTTTTTGAAATAAATAAAAACAGCTGTTTGTATAATTACTGCACAAAATAGGTTCTACTTTATCACTTTTCACATCAGTGTATCTTCAGAAAATGTAGATTACTCTACACCAAGTAGCAACACATGTGCCCACAAAAACATTATTTACAAGATTACACTTTTCTACATTCACTGACTGCCTAATCTCAATGAGACAGTTCAAGTGAGTTTTTACACATTGCTTCACAAGTCTCGAAAATGATAATACAGAATTTATTTCCTTCTAAAGCCACCTTCTGTAGCTTTTGTATTAGTACAATAATTATGGAAACCTGATTTTCAATACGAAGAACTCCCCCAAAATTACCTTTTTTTTTTTTTTTTAAGTCTCAATCGTTCTTTTCCAGCTATTAAGAGTTTGCTGGCATTAGAAACAATAATCATGGCAAAAAATACATGTTAGTCTTGATTCATATAAAACCAGTCAGCAACTATTATTAATCCTGTCTGGTTAGTTACAGGGAAAATTACACAAAGCAACATAAATGACACACCTCTTTGCTAACATTCTAATCCTCACAACTCTTAATACACACATGTATTCTTTTAAAAGCTCTAACAGCTCTCTTACTCTTGTAATTGGAAAAAAAAAAAGTAATTCTACCTTATATTGGTTTACTCCTCACCTGCAAAAACCATTGGCTTCGCTGACTTAAAGCCAGGCAAAGGCTCCACTGGCTGTTTATACAAAAAGAGTGTGTCTCCTATTTGGGCTTCTGTTACTTCTTTCATTCCAGCAACCAGGTAGCCCACCTGTCCTGCATATCTAAATAAAATTATTGTTATACAGACATGCTTCTTGGCATTAGTAGTATTTCCAATATTTCCCTACTTGATTTAGCCCAGACAGAAATCCAAATAAATCGCCCCACTAAAAGCCATATCCATAGTCCAGAAGCCAGATTTAAGTTGTTTCACCTCCAAGTTGTGAACTGTCTCAAGCAGTTCTATTTTTGTTACAGCTGAGCAGTACATTTATGGTCCCGGATTTTGAATTTTGTATTATTCCCAGTTTAAAAGATGGAGCTAGAACCTTGAGAAGCTCCTTCTAAGACACAGAAGCCAGAACAGTTCCCAGCTGCCAATACAGCAAGTTTCATATACTAAGAGGAAGAAACGAGACAAACACCTTCCATCAGCACATAATGCTGACTGGAGAGGAACCCATGGTGTGTGTGTGGCCAGTCTTCGTGAACTAAGATTTGGGAAAGGTGTTTTTACCTTCCAAGCCTGCGCAATGGATTTTTTAGGTGAGACACAGCCTGCGCTGAACGGAGCCCACCCTTTAATCCTAAGGTTCATCTGCCGGGCCAAGCAGGCTTGG